>OX439476.1:7759962-8959962 GCA_949320105.2 Crepidodera aurea
CAGACACAGACACAGACACAGACACAGACACAGACACAGACACAGACACAGACACAGACACAGACACAGACACAGACACAGACACAGACACAGACACAGACACAGACACAGACACAGACACAGACACAGACACAGACACAGACACAGACACAGACACAGACACAGACACAGACACAGACACAGACACAGACACAGACACAGACACAGACACAGACACAGACACAGACACAGACACAGACACAGACACAGACACAGACACAGACACAGACACAGACACAGACACAGACACAGACACAGACACAGACACAGACACAGACACAGACACAGACACAGACACAGACACAGACACAGACACAGACACAGACACAGACACAGACACAGACACAGACACAGACACAGACACAGACACAGACACAGACACAGACACAGACACAGACACAGACACAGACACAGACACAGACACAGACACAGACACAGACACAGACACAGACACAGACACAGACACAGACACAGACACAGACACAGACACAGACACAGACACAGACACAGACACAGACACAGACACAGACACAGACACAGACACAGACACAGACACAGACACAGACACAGACACAGACACAGACACAGACACAGACACAGACACAGACACAGACACAGACACAGACACAGACACAGACACAGACACAGACACAGACACAGACACAGACACAGACACAGACACAGACACAGACACAGACACAGACACAGACACAGACACAGACACAGACACAGACACAGACACAGACACAGACACAGACACAGACACAGACACAGACACAGACACAGACACAGACACAGACACAGACACAGACACAGACACAGACACAGACACAGACACAGACACAGACACAGACACAGACACAGACACAGACACAGACACAGACACAGACACAGACACAGACACAGACACAGACACAGACACAGACACAGACACAGACACAGACACAGACACAGACACAGACACAGACACAGACACAGACACAGACACAGACACAGACACAGACACAGACACAGACACAGACACAGACACAGACACAGACACAGACACAGACACAGACACAGACACAGACACAGACACAGACACAGACACAGACACAGACACAGACACAGACACAGACACAGACACAGACACAGACACAGACACAGACACAGACACAGACACAGACACAGACACAGACACAGACACAGACACAGACACAGACACAGACACAGACACAGACACAGACACAGACACAGACACAGACACAGACACAGACACAGACACAGACACAGACACAGACACAGACACAGACACAGACACAGACACAGACACAGACACAGACACAGACACAGACACAGACACAGACACAGACACAGACACAGACACAGACACAGACACAGACACAGACACAGACACAGACACAGACACAGACACAGACACAGACACAGACACAGACACAGACACAGACACAGACACAGACACAGACACAGACACAGACACAGACACAGACACAGACACAGACACAGACACAGACACAGACACAGACACAGACACAGACACAGACACAGACACAGACACAGACACAGACACAGACACAGACACAGACACAGACACAGACACAGACACAGACACAGACACAGACACAGACACAGACACAGACACAGACACAGACACAGACACAGACACAGACACAGACACAGACACAGACACAGACACAGACACAGACACAGACACAGACACAGACACAGACACAGACACAGACACAGACACAGACACAGACACAGACACAGACACAGACACAGACACAGACACAGACACAGACACAGACACAGACACAGACACAGACACAGACACAGACACAGACACAGACACAGACACAGACACAGACACAGACACAGACACAGACACAGACACAGACACAGACACAGACACAGACACAGACACAGACACAGACACAGACACAGACACAGACACAGACACAGACACAGACACAGACACAGACACAGACACAGACACAGACACAGACACAGACACAGACACAGACACAGACACAGACACAGACACAGACACAGACACAGACACAGACACAGACACAGACACAGACACAGACACAGACACAGACACAGACACAGACACAGACACAGACACAGACACAGACACAGACACAGACACAGACACAGACACAGACACAGACACAGACACAGACACAGACACAGACACAGACACAGACACAGACACAGACACAGACACAGACACAGACACAGACACAGACACAGACACAGACACAGACACAGACACAGACACAGACACAGACACAGACACAGACACAGACACAGACACAGACACAGACACAGACACAGACACAGACACAGACACAGACACAGACACAGACACAGACACAGACACAGACACAGACACAGACACAGACACAGACACAGACACAGACACAGACACAGACACAGACACAGACACAGACACAGACACAGACACAGACACAGACACAGACACAGACACAGACACAGACACAGACACAGACACAGACACAGACACAGACACAGACACAGACACAGACACAGACACAGACACAGACACAGACACAGACACAGACACAGACACAGACACAGACACAGACACAGACACAGACACAGACACAGACACAGACACAGACACAGACACAGACACAGACACAGACACAGACACAGACACAGACACAGACACAGACACAGACACAGACACAGACACAGACACAGACACAGACACAGACACAGACACAGACACAGACACAGACACAGACACAGACACAGACACAGACACAGACACAGACACAGACACAGACACAGACACAGACACAGACACAGACACAGACACAGACACAGACACAGACACAGACACAGACACAGACACAGACACAGACACAGACACAGACACAGACACAGACACAGACACAGACACAGACACAGACACAGACACAGACACAGACACAGACACAGACACAGACACAGACACAGACACAGACACAGACACAGACACAGACACAGACACAGACACAGACACAGACACAGACACAGACACAGACACAGACACAGACACAGACACAGACACAGACACAGACACAGACACAGACACAGACACAGACACAGACACAGACACAGACACAGACACAGACACAGACACAGACACAGACACAGACACAGACACAGACACAGACACAGACACAGACACAGACACAGACACAGACACAGACACAGACACAGACACAGACACAGACACAGACACAGACACAGACACAGACACAGACACAGACACAGACACAGACACAGACACAGACACAGACACAGACACAGACACAGACACAGACACAGACACAGACACAGACACAGACACAGACACAGACACAGACACAGACACAGACACAGACACAGACACAGACACAGACACAGACACAGACACAGACACAGACACAGACACAGACACAGACACAGACACAGACACAGACACAGACACAGACACAGACACAGACACAGACACAGACACAGACACAGACACAGACACAGACACAGACACAGACACAGACACAGACACAGACACAGACACAGACACAGACACAGACACAGACACAGACACAGACACAGACACAGACACAGACACAGACACAGACACAGACACAGACACAGACACAGACACAGACACAGACACAGACACAGACACAGACACAGACACAGACACAGACACAGACACAGACACAGACACAGACACAGACACAGACACAGACACAGACACAGACACAGACACAGACACAGACACAGACACAGACACAGACACAGACACAGACACAGACACAGACACAGACACAGACACAGACACAGACACAGACACAGACACAGACACAGACACAGACACAGACACAGACACAGACACAGACACAGACACAGACACAGACACAGACACAGACACAGACACAGACACAGACACAGACACAGACACAGACACAGACACAGACACAGACACAGACACAGACACAGACACAGACACAGACACAGACACAGACACAGACACAGACACAGACACAGACACAGACACAGACACAGACACAGACACAGACACAGACACAGACACAGACACAGACACAGACACAGACACAGACACAGACACAGACACAGACACAGACACAGACACAGACACAGACACAGACACAGACACAGACACAGACACAGACACAGACACAGACACAGACACAGACACAGACACAGACACACAGACACAGACACAGACACAGACACAGACACAGACACAGACACAGACACAGACACAGACACAGACACAGACACAGACACAGACACAGACACAGACACAGACACAGACACAGACACAGACACAGACACAGACACAGACACAGACACAGACACAGACACAGACACAGACACAGACACAGACACAGACACAGACACAGACACAGACACAGACACAGACACAGACACAGACACAGACACAGACACAGACACAGACACAGACACAGACACAGACACAGACACAGACACAGACACAGACACAGACACAGACACAGACACAGACACAGACACAGACACAGACACAGACACAGACACAGACACAGACACAGACACAGACACAGACACAGACACAGACACAGACACAGACACAGACACAGACACAGACACAGACACAGACACAGACACAGACACAGACACAGACACAGACACAGACACAGACACAGACACAGACACAGACACAGACACAGACACAGACACAGACACAGACACAGACACAGACACAGACACAGACACAGACACAGACACAGACACAGACACAGACACAGACACAGACACAGACACAGACACAGACACAGACACAGACACAGACACAGACACAGACACAGACACAGACACAGACACAGACACAGACACAGACACAGACACAGACACAGACACAGACACAGACACAGACACAGACACAGACACAGACACAGACACAGACACAGACACAGACACAGACACAGACACAGACACAGACACAGACACAGACACAGACACAGACACAGACACAGACACAGACACAGACACAGACACAGACACAGACACAGACACAGACACAGACACAGACACAGACACAGACACAGACACAGACACAGACACAGACACAGACACAGACACAGACACAGACACAGACACAGACACAGACACAGACACAGACACAGACACAGACACAGACACAGACACAGACACAGACACAGACACAGACACAGACACAGACACAGACACAGACACAGACACAGACACAGACACAGACACAGACACAGACACAGACACAGACACAGACACAGACACAGACACAGACACAGACACAGACACAGACACAGACACAGACACAGACACAGACACAGACACAGACACAGACACAGACACAGACACAGACACAGACACAGACACAGACACAGACACAGACACAGACACAGACACAGACACAGACACAGACACAGACACAGACACAGACACAGACACAGACACAGACACAGACACAGACACAGACACAGACACAGACACAGACACAGACACAGACACAGACACAGACACAGACACAGACACAGACACAGACACAGACACAGACACAGACACAGACACAGACACAGACACAGACACAGACACAGACACAGACACAGACACAGACACAGACACAGACACAGACACAGACACAGACACAGACACAGACACAGACACAGACACAGACACAGACACAGACACAGACACAGACACAGACACAGACACAGACACAGACACAGACACAGACACAGACACAGACACAGACACAGACACAGACACAGACACAGACACAGACACAGACACAGACACAGACACAGACACAGACACAGACACAGACACAGACACAGACACAGACACAGACACAGACACAGACACAGACACAGACACAGACACAGACACAGACACAGACACAGACACAGACACAGACACAGACACAGACACAGACACAGACACAGACACAGACACAGACACAGACACAGACACAGACACAGACACAGACACAGACACAGACACAGACACAGACACAGACACAGACACAGACACAGACACAGACACAGACACAGACACAGACACAGACACAGACACAGACACAGACACAGACACAGACACAGACACAGACACAGACACAGACACAGACACAGACACAGACACAGACACAGACACAGACACAGACACAGACACAGACACAGACACAGACACAGACACAGACACAGACACAGACACAGACACAGACACAGACACAGACACAGACACAGACACAGACACAGACACAGACACAGACACAGACACAGACACAGACACAGACACAGACACAGACACAGACACAGACACAGACACAGACACAGACACAGACACAGACACAGACACAGACACAGACACAGACACAGACACAGACACAGACACAGACACAGACACAGACACAGACACAGACACAGACACAGACACAGACACAGACACAGACACAGACACAGACACAGACACAGACACAGACACAGACACAGACACAGACACAGACACAGACACAGACACAGACACAGACACAGACACAGACACAGACACAGACACAGACACAGACACAGACACAGACACAGACACAGACACAGACACAGACACAGACACAGACACAGACACAGACACAGACACAGACACAGACACAGACACAGACACAGACACAGACACAGACACAGACACAGACACAGACACAGACACAGACACAGACACAGACACAGACACAGACACAGACACAGACACAGACACAGACACAGACACAGACACAGACACAGACACAGACACAGACACAGACACAGACACAGACACAGACACAGACACAGACACAGACACAGACACAGACACAGACACAGACACAGACACAGACACAGACACAGACACAGACACAGACACAGACACAGACACAGACACAGACACAGACACAGACACAGACACAGACACAGACACAGACACAGACACAGACACAGACACAGACACAGACACAGACACAGACACAGACACAGACACAGACACAGACACAGACACAGACACAGACACAGACACAGACACAGACACAGACACAGACACAGACACAGACACAGACACAGACACAGACACAGACACAGACACAGACACAGACACAGACACAGACACAGACACAGACACAGACACAGACACAGACACAGACACAGACACAGACACAGACACAGACACAGACACAGACACAGACACAGACACAGACACAGACACAGACACAGACACAGACACAGACACAGACACAGACACAGACACAGACACAGACACAGACACAGACACAGACACAGACACAGACACAGACACAGACACAGACACAGACACAGACACAGACACAGACACAGACACAGACACAGACACAGACACAGACACAGACACAGACACAGACACAGACACAGACACAGACACAGACACAGACACAGACACAGACACAGACACAGACACAGACACAGACACAGACACAGACACAGACACAGACACAGACACAGACACAGACACAGACACAGACACAGACACAGACACAGACACAGACACAGACACAGACACAGACACAGACACAGACACAGACACAGACACAGACACAGACACAGACACAGACACAGACACAGACACAGACACAGACACAGACACAGACACAGACACAGACACAGACACAGACACAGACACAGACACAGACACAGACACAGACACAGACACAGACACAGACACAGACACAGACACAGACACAGACACAGACACAGACACAGACACAGACACAGACACAGACACAGACACAGACACAGACACAGACACAGACACAGACACAGACACAGACACAGACACAGACACAGACACAGACACAGACACAGACACAGACACAGACACAGACACAGACACAGACACAGACACAGACACAGACACAGACACAGACACAGACACAGACACAGACACAGACACAGACACAGACACAGACACAGACACAGACACAGACACAGACACAGACACAGACACAGACACAGACACAGACACAGACACAGACACAGACACAGACACAGACACAGACACAGACACAGACACAGACACAGACACAGACACAGACACAGACACAGACACAGACACAGACACAGACACAGACACAGACACAGACACAGACACAGACACAGACACAGACACAGACACAGACACAGACACAGACACAGACACAGACACAGACACAGACACAGACACAGACACAGACACAGACACAGACACAGACACAGACACAGACACAGACACAGACACAGACACAGACACAGACACAGACACAGACACAGACACAGACACAGACACAGACACAGACACAGACACAGACACAGACACAGACACAGACACAGACACAGACACAGACACAGACACAGACACAGACACAGACACAGACACAGACACAGACACAGACACAGACACAGACACAGACACAGACACAGACACAGACACAGACACAGACACAGACACAGACACAGACACAGACACAGACACAGACACAGACACAGACACAGACACAGACACAGACACAGACACAGACACAGACACAGACACAGACACAGACACAGACACAGACACAGACACAGACACAGACACAGACACAGACACAGACACAGACACAGACACAGACACAGACACAGACACAGACACAGACACAGACACAGACACAGACACAGACACAGACACAGACACAGACACAGACACAGACACAGACACAGACACAGACACAGACACAGACACAGACACAGACACAGACACAGACACAGACACAGACACAGACACAGACACAGACACAGACACAGACACAGACACAGACACAGACACAGACACAGACACAGACACAGACACAGACACAGACACAGACACAGACACAGACACAGACACAGACACAGACACAGACACAGACACAGACACAGACACAGACACAGACACAGACACAGACACAGACACAGACACAGACACAGACACAGACACAGACACAGACACAGACACAGACACAGACACAGACACAGACACAGACACAGACACAGACACAGACACAGACACAGACACAGACACAGACACAGACACAGACACAGACACAGACACAGACACAGACACAGACACAGACACAGACACAGACACAGACACAGACACAGACACAGACACAGACACAGACACAGACACAGACACAGACACAGACACAGACACAGACACAGACACAGACACAGACACAGACACAGACACAGACACAGACACAGACACAGACACAGACACAGACACAGACACAGACACAGACACAGACACAGACACAGACACAGACACAGACACAGACACAGACACAGACACAGACACAGACACAGACACAGACACAGACACAGACACAGACACAGACACAGACACAGACACAGACACAGACACAGACACAGACACAGACACAGACACAGACACAGACACAGACACAGACACAGACACAGACACAGACACAGACACAGACACAGACACAGACACAGACACAGACACAGACACAGACACAGACACAGACACAGACACAGACACAGACACAGACACAGACACAGACACAGACACAGACACAGACACAGACACAGACACAGACACAGACACAGACACAGACACAGACACAGACACAGACACAGACACAGACACAGACACAGACACAGACACAGACACAGACACAGACACAGACACAGACACAGACACAGACACAGACACAGACACAGACACAGACACAGACACAGACACAGACACAGACACAGACACAGACACAGACACAGACACAGACACAGACACAGACACAGACACAGACACAGACACAGACACAGACACAGACACAGACACAGACACAGACACAGACACAGACACAGACACAGACACAGACACAGACACAGACACAGACACAGACACAGACACAGACACAGACACAGACACAGACACAGACACAGACACAGACACAGACACAGACACAGACACAGACACAGACACAGACACAGACACAGACACAGACACAGACACAGACACAGACACAGACACAGACACAGACACAGACACAGACACAGACACAGACACAGACACAGACACAGACACAGACACAGACACAGACACAGACACAGACACAGACACAGACACAGACACAGACACAGACACAGACACAGACACAGACACAGACACAGACACAGACACAGACACACAGACAGCACAGACACACAGACACACAGACACACAGACACACAGACACACAGACACACAGACACACAGACACACAGACACACAGACACACAGACACACAGACACACAGACACACAGACACACAGACACACAGACACACAGACACACAGACACACAGACACACAGACACACAGACACACAGACACACAGACACACAGACACACAGACACACAGAACACAGACACAGACACACAGACACACAGACACACAGACACACAGACACACAGACACACAGACACACAGACACACAGACACACAGACACACAGACACACAGACACACAGACACACAGACACACAGACACACAGACACACAGACACACAGACACACAGACACACAGACACACAGACACACAGACACACAGACACACAGACACACAGACACACAGACACACAGACACACAGACACACAGACACACAGACACACAGACACACAGACACACAGACACACAGACACACAGACACACAGACACACAGACACACAGACACACAGACACACAGACACACAGACACACAGACACACAGACACACAGACACACAGACACACAGACACACAGACACACAGACACACAGACACACAGACACACAGACACACAGACACACAGACACACAGACACACAGACACACAGACACACAGACACACAGACACACAGACACACAGACACACAGACACACAGACACACAGACACACAGACACACAGACACACAGACACACAGACACACAGACACACAGACACACAGACACACAGACACACAGACACACAGACACACAGACACACAGACACACAGACACACAGACACACAGACACACAGACACACAGACACACAGACACACAGACACACAGACACACAGACACACAGACACACAGACACACAGACACACAGACACACAGACACACAGACACACAGACACACAGACACACAGACACACAGACACACAGACACACAGACACACAGACACACAGACACACAGACACACAGACACACAGACACACAGACACACAGACACACAGACACACAGACACACAGACACACAGACACACAGACACACAGACACACAGACACACAGACACACAGACACACAGACACACAGACACACAGACACACAGACACACAGACACACAGACACACAGACACACAGACACACAGACACACAGACACACAGACACACAGACACACAGACACACAGACACACAGACACACAGACACACAGACACACAGACACACAGACACACAGACACACAGACACACAGACACACAGACACACAGACACACAGACACACAGACACACAGACACACAGACACACAGACACACAGACACACAGACACACAGACACACAGACACACAGACACACAGACACACAGACACACAGACACACAGACACACAGACACACAGACACACAGACACACAGACACACAGACACACAGACACACAGACACACAGACACACAGACACACAGACACACAGACACACAGACACACAGACACACAGACACACAGACACACAGACACACAGACACACAGACACACAGACACACAGACACACAGACACACAGACACACAGACACACAGACACACAGACACACAGACACACAGACACACAGACACACAGACACACAGACACACAGACACACAGACACACAGACACACAGACACACAGACACACAGACACACACACACAGACACACAGACACACAGACACACAGACACACAGACACACAGACACACAGACACACAGACACACAGACACACAGACACACAGACACACAGACACACAGACACACAGACACACAGACACACAGACACACAGACACACAGACACACAGACACACAGACACACAGACACACAGACACACAGACACACAGACACACAGACACACAGACACACAGACACACAGACACACAGACACACAGACACACAGACACACAGACACACAGACACACAGACACACAGACACACAGACACACAGACACACAGACACACAGACACACAGACACACAGACACACAGACACAGACACAGACACAGACACACAGACACACAGACACACAGACACACAGACACAGACACAGACACAGACACAGACACAGACACAGACACAGACACAGACACAGACACAGACACAGACACAGACACAGACACAGACACAGACACAGACACAGACACAGACACAGACACAGACACAGACACAGACACAGACACAGACACAGACACAGACACAGACACAGACACAGACACAGACACAGACACAGACACAGACACAGACACAGACACAGACACAGACACAGACACAGACACAGACACAGACACAGACACAGACACAGACACAGACACAGACACAGACACAGACACAGACACAGACACAGACACAGACACAGACACAGACACAGACACAGACACAGACACAGACACAGACACAGACACAGACACAGACACAGACACAGACACAGACACAGACACAGACACAGACACAGACACAGACACAGACACAGACACAGACACAGACACAGACACAGACACAGACACAGACACAGACACAGACACAGACACAGACACAGACACAGACACAGACACAGACACAGACACAGACACAGACACAGACACAGACACAGACACAGACACAGACACAGACACAGACACAGACACAGACACAGACACAGACACAGACACAGACACAGACACAGACACAGACACAGACACAGACACAGACACAGACACAGACACAGACACAGACACAGACACAGACACAGACACAGACACAGACACAGACACAGACACAGACACAGACACAGACACAGACACAGACACAGACACAGACACAGACACAGACACAGACACAGACACAGACACAGACACAGACACAGACACAGACACAGACACAGACACAGACACAGACACAGACACAGACACAGACACAGACACAGACACAGACACAGACACAGACACAGACACAGACACAGACACAGACACAGACACAGACACAGACACAGACACAGACACAGACACAGACACAGACACAGACACAGACACAGACACAGACACAGACACAGACACAGACACAGACACAGACACAGACACAGACACAGACACAGACACAGACACAGACACAGACACAGACACAGACACAGACACAGACACAGACACAGACACAGACACAGACACAGACACAGACACAGACACAGACACAGACACAGACACAGACACAGACACAGACACAGACACAGACACAGACACAGACACAGACACAGACACAGACACAGACACAGACACAGACACAGACACAGACACAGACACAGACACAGACACAGACACAGACACAGACACAGACACAGACACAGACACAGACACAGACACAGACACAGACACAGACACAGACACAGACACAGACACAGACACAGACACAGACACAGACACAGACACAGACACAGACACAGACACAGACACAGACACAGACACAGACACAGACACAGACACAGACACAGACACAGACACAGACACAGACACAGACACAGACACAGACACAGACACAGACACAGACACAGACACAGACACAGACACAGACACAGACACAGACACAGACACAGACACAGACACAGACACAGACACAGACACAGACACAGACACAGACACAGACACAGACACAGACACAGACACAGACACAGACACAGACACAGACACAGACACAGACACAGACACAGACACAGACACAGACACAGACACAGACACAGACACAGACACAGACACAGACACAGACACAGACACAGACACAGACACAGACACAGACACAGACACAGACACAGACACAGACACAGACACAGACACAGACACAGACACAGACACAGACACAGACACAGACACAGACACAGACACAGACACAGACACAGACACAGACACAGACACAGACACAGACACAGACACAGACACAGACACAGACACAGACACAGACACAGACACAGACACAGACACAGACACAGACACAGACACAGACACAGACACAGACACAGACACAGACACAGACACAGACACAGACACAGACACAGACACAGACACAGACACAGACACAGACACAGACACAGACACAGACACAGACACAGACACAGACACAGACACAGACACAGACACAGACACAGACACAGACACAGACACAGACACAGACACAGACACAGACACAGACACAGACACAGACACAGACACAGACACAGACACAGACACAGACACAGACACAGACACAGACACAGACACAGACACAGACACAGACACAGACACAGACACAGACACAGACACAGACACAGACACAGACACAGACACAGACACAGACACAGACACAGACACAGACACAGACACAGACACAGACACAGACACAGACACAGACACAGACACAGACACAGACACAGACACAGACACAGACACAGACACAGACACAGACACAGACACAGACACAGACACAGACACAGACACAGACACAGACACAGACACAGACACAGACACAGACACAGACACAGACACAGACACAGACACAGACACAGACACAGACACAGACACAGACACAGACACAGACACAGACACAGACACAGACACAGACACAGACACAGACACAGACACAGACACAGACACAGACACAGACACAGACACAGACACAGACACAGACACAGACACAGACACAGACACAGACACAGACACAGACACAGACACAGACACAGACACAGACACAGACACAGACACAGACACAGACACAGACACAGACACAGACACAGACACAGACACAGACACAGACACAGACACAGACACAGACACAGACACAGACACAGACACAGACACAGACACAGACACAGACACAGACACAGACACAGACACAGACACAGACACAGACACAGACACAGACACAGACACAGACACAGACACAGACACAGACACAGACACAGACACAGACACAGACACAGACACAGACACAGACACAGACACAGACACAGACACAGACACAGACACAGACACAGACACAGACACAGACACAGACACAGACACAGACACAGACACAGACACAGACACAGACACAGACACAGACACAGACACAGACACAGACACAGACACAGACACAGACACAGACACAGACACAGACACAGACACAGACACAGACACAGACACAGACACAGACACAGACACAGACACAGACACAGACACAGACACAGACACAGACACAGACACAGACACAGACACAGACACAGACACAGACACAGACACAGACACAGACACAGACACAGACACAGACACAGACACAGACACAGACACAGACACAGACACAGACACAGACACAGACACAGACACAGACACAGACACAGACACAGACACAGACACAGACACAGACACAGACACAGACACAGACACAGACACAGACACAGACACAGACACAGACACAGACACAGACACAGACACAGACACAGACACAGACACAGACACAGACACAGACACAGACACAGACACAGACACAGACACAGACACAGACACAGACACAGACACAGACACAGACACAGACACAGACACAGACACAGACACAGACACAGACACAGACACAGACACAGACACAGACACAGACACAGACACAGACACAGACACAGACACAGACACAGACACAGACACAGACACAGACACAGACACAGACACAGACACAGACACAGACACAGACACAGACACAGACACAGACACAGACACAGACACAGACACAGACACAGACACAGACACAGACACAGACACAGACACAGACACAGACACAGACACAGACACAGACACAGACACAGACACAGACACAGACACAGACACAGACACAGACACAGACACAGACACAGACACAGACACAGACACAGACACAGACACAGACACAGACACAGACACAGACACAGACACAGACACAGACACAGACACAGACACAGACACAGACACAGACACAGACACAGACACAGACACAGACACAGACACAGACACAGACACAGACACAGACACAGACACAGACACAGACACAGACACAGACACAGACACAGACACAGACACAGACACAGACACAGACACAGACACAGACACAGACACAGACACAGACACAGACACAGACACAGACACAGACACAGACACAGACACAGACACAGACACAGACACAGACACAGACACAGACACAGACACAGACACAGACACAGACACAGACACAGACACAGACACAGACACAGACACAGACACAGACACAGACACAGACACAGACACAGACACAGACACAGACACAGACACAGACACAGACACAGACACAGACACAGACACAGACACAGACACAGACACAGACACAGACACAGACACAGACACAGACACAGACACAGACACAGACACAGACACAGACACAGACACAGACACAGACACAGACACAGACACAGACACAGACACAGACACAGACACAGACACAGACACAGACACAGACACAGACACAGACACAGACACAGACACAGACACAGACACAGACACAGACACAGACACAGACACAGACACAGACACAGACACAGACACAGACACAGACACAGACACAGACACAGACACAGACACAGACACAGACACAGACACAGACACAGACACAGACACAGACACAGACACAGACACAGACACAGACACAGACACAGACACAGACACAGACACAGACACAGACACAGACACAGACACAGACACAGACACAGACACAGACACAGACACAGACACAGACACAGACACAGACACAGACACAGACACAGACACAGACACAGACACAGACACAGACACAGACACAGACACAGACACAGACACAGACACAGACACAGACACAGACACAGACACAGACACAGACACAGACACAGACACAGACACAGACACAGACACAGACACAGACACAGACACAGACACAGACACAGACACAGACACAGACACAGACACAGACACAGACACAGACACAGACACAGACACAGACACAGACACAGACACAGACACAGACACAGACACAGACACAGACACAGACACAGACACAGACACAGACACAGACACAGACACAGACACAGACACAGACACAGACACAGACACAGACACAGACACAGACACAGACACAGACACAGACACAGACACAGACACAGACACAGACACAGACACAGACACAGACACAGACACAGACACAGACACAGACACAGACACAGACACAGACACAGACACAGACACAGACACAGACACAGACACAGACACAGACACAGACACAGACACAGACACAGACACAGACACAGACACAGACACAGACACAGACACAGACACAGACACAGACACAGACACAGACACAGACACAGACACAGACACAGACACAGACACAGACACAGACACAGACACAGACACAGACACAGACACAGACACAGACACAGACACAGACACAGACACAGACACAGACACAGACACAGACACAGACACAGACACAGACACAGACACACACACACACACACACACACACACACACACACACACACACACACACACACACACACACACACACACACACACACACACACACACACACACACACACACACACACACACACACACACACACACACACACACACACACACACACACACACACACACACACACACACACACACACACACACACACACACACACACACACACACACACACACACACACACACACACACACACACACACACACACACACACACACACACACACACACACACACACACACACACACACACACACACACACACACACACACACACACACACACACACACACACACACACACACACACACACACACACACACACACACACACACACACACACACACACACACACACACACACACACACACACACACACACACACACACACACACACACACACACACACACACACACACACACACACACACACACACACACACACACACACACACACACACACACACACACACACACACACACACACACACACACACACACACACACACACACACACACACACACACACACACACACACACACACACACACACACACACACACACACACACACACACACACACACACACACACACACACACACACACACACACACACACACACACACACACACACACACACACACACACACACACACACACACACACACACACACACACACACACACACACACACACACACACACACACACACACACACACACACACACACACACACACACACACACACACACACACACACACACACACACACACACACACACACACACACACACACACACACACACACACACACACACACACACACACACACACACACACACACACACACACACACACACACACACACACACACACACACACACACACACACACACACACACACACACACACACACACACACACACACACACACACACACACACACACACACACACACACACACACACACACACACACACACACACACACACACACACACACACACACACACACACACACACACACACACACACACACACACACACACACACACACACACACACACACACACACACACACACACACACACACACACACACACACACACACACACACACACACACACACACACACACACACACACACACACACACACACACACACACACATACATACAAACCTTGCTCGTTTAATAGTATTTGATTTGATACAATTAATAGTTTTTTTAGCACTGCTCAGTCTAGGTAATCTACGGATTTTTCAAATATTCCTCAATATCATAAAAACAGTGCAATTGTAAATAATGTTTCACTGTACGTTTTAAAGCTAAGTAGTTTTCATTTTTTAACTTGCATGGAATTTTATTATATAGTCGAACATCTAATGAGTTCTTTTTTGATATTTCAAGTCGAAAGCGTGTGGTTCTAATTATATCACCACCCCTGGTGGGATAGTTGTGAAAATCTGAATTTGAAAAAAGAGTATCTTTTGATTTGTGGATTTCCAAGATAGTGTACAAAATATATATACATGGAAGTGGCAGGACATTCAGGGTCTTAAATAGAAGTCGACAGGAGTCCCTAAAGTGGCTGCCAGTTATGACTCGTATGGCACTTTTTTGAAGTCGAAAAATACGTATGGCATGTGACGCATTTCCCCACAGTATTATACCATAAGTAAGGTAACTGTGAAATAACGAATGGTAAGCTATCAAAACAGTGTCAATGTTTACACATTTTTTTAGATTTCTAAGTAAGAATATTTGTGAACTTAGTTTGTTTGCTAACTTATCTATATGGACATTCCACTTTAAACCACTGTCAAGAGTTATTCCCAGAAGATTGGCATAATTTACGTTACTATGTTTCAAGCTAGAACTAAATAATAAAGATTTTGTTTTATCGTTGTTACGATTTACTTTACTTGTAGTAAACCATTCCTCAGCACTGTCGACTAACCGTTTACTGACATCTTCAAGGGTGTCAATATTTTTGTGAGAATTTAAAAGTGTAGTATCGTCTGCAAAGAGGAAGCAGGCGTTAGGATCAAGAAAATGAAAGATGTCGTTCACGTAAGTAATAAAAAGTAGTGGTCCTAACACTGATCCTTGCGCAACTCCATGCTGGACAGTAAGGTAGTTAGACAAGTTTATATATATAATAAACAGCCTGTTTTCTCTTCCAACCAAAAATTAGTATAAAAGAAATTTGACTTTTTGATATAGAATTTTGGTGAGATTCGGCGTCTCTCATTTTAAGAGGGTTTATTTATGTACTTATCTGAAACCATGGCAATTTTAGGAGCAGAGTTAATTATAAAGTCGTTCAATTTAAGCAATAATTGTAGAAGAAGCATTAGGGACATTTTGTATCTGAGCTTTATTATCAAACCTTTCATTACCGAAAGATAGATCTGAAATTTGTTTTGCCACCACAATTAGCGGAAACTTCTTAGTTATGTGAATCTTTATTAAATGAAAGTGAAGTGTTTTTTGGAGACGGAACATTATTTTCTTGCGGAGGTGAAGGAAAACCCTTTATGGGGAAGTTATGAGCCTAAAACCTCAAGGTCTACTGTGAGGCTCTCCTTTCAAGGCATACTCACTAAAAAAAACTTCACCCCCTGGTTGGGTCCGTCTGACCGAAGTCTCCGGTGAAACTTAGGCCTGTCGGCCCATTGTATCTTTCCTCTCTGTTTACAATACCCAGTCCAGTACCTTAGTGCCCTGTACAAGCTTGTACATGTCCTGTACTGGGTGGCTACCCAAAAATTTGCTGTCTTTTGCGGTCCAGTGCCTCGCATCTACACAGTATATGTGTCACTGTTTCTGTTTCCTTACCGCACAGTCTGCAGGTAAGGTCACCATTGTACAGTCCCATCTTGCATAGCATAGCCAGTAAGGAGTCCCGTAACTATTTTCAGCTGGCTCCTGTTCATCTTTAACAGGTCTGCCGCTCTTTTGTGGCACGGTCCTTTGATGTATTCTTTCCCGTGTTTGTTTCCCGGGACGTTTTCCCAGTAATTTTTGTGTTTGTCCTAGATCCAGTTTATTACAGACACTCTTGCTGTACGCTTTGGTGCCTCTAGTGTCCGCCTTTGGTTTGGGGGGTTTTCCGAGCCTCTTCTTGCGAGTTCGTCTGCTTTCTCGTTACCTACAATTCCCTAATGTCCAGGCACCCATATCAGTTTGACGTGATTACGGTCTGCCAGCGGTCTCAGTTCCTCTTAGCAGTCCCATACCAGTCACTTCCTTGCTTAGCCCACTCGAGTTAGATCAAAAAAGGGGCTAACCCGGACAAAATTGAAAACGGCAATTTTTCTTCGGGAATCGTTAGGGGGGGTCACTGGCAGTCTAAATTTCGATTTGTGTATGTTCAAGTCCATTGCGTCAGCCGCCATATTGAATTTAAGGGTGCATATTTATTTATTCAATAACTCGTTCATTTGCAATTTTACATGAAAAATGGTAATGACCAAAGTTGTCTGGAATTAAATTTCCTACAATTTTGGTCGTTATCACTTTTTCGCAAGGATCGATATTTTTCGACTAAGAGCCGAAAGAGGGGGTGAAATTTGAGAAAGAGATAAATTAAGAGAGAAAGATAGAATAAATTGATGAAAATGAAGAAACAAAACCAAAAAATAAAAATTCAAAGATAGAAACCAAAAATGAAAAAACCAAAAATGAAAAATGAAAAACGAAAAACGAAAAAAAAAAAATAGAAAAATGAAAAGCGAAAAATGGAAAACGAACAATGAAAAATTTATTATTATTATGTTCTTTATTGTAAGCTAACCACTTACAAAGGGCTATCGACCGAGGTCCTTCTGCCCATAGATAAAAATTATAAATTTGTTTGTTATCATAACTTCAAAATGTAAAATAAATACAATAAATATATTTATAAGTAAATAAATAGCACTGTAAATTAATGGTTTCTCCTTTGTTGAATAATTTCCCATAGGGTTGATTCAGGAAACTTCCGAATAGGTCTGGCTTGGTTTCTTGTTAGGCAATACTTTGTAAGAAGAGCTAGAGTATCATCGTTATTTGCGAATTTTTTTGCCTGATATTGGATGCGTTCGCTAATCGGTTTGATCCCAGTATGGTCATACAGAAGTTGATTCGGTGGATTATGTAGAGGATTTCCGGGGTGACGTAGCTTGGTTATTTTTCTTAACGCAGAAGTCTCCGCGACTTGTAGCATACTCCTCACAGTCTGTCGGGCATTAAGAAGCACAATGCTAGCATACTCTAGTATGGGTCTGCATATAAGTTGGTAAATTATACTGGCACTCTTAATGTTGATCCCTCTGTTTTTGAATGATAACGAACGGAAGTGCGAGGAACGTGTTATTGCTGCTTTTTTCTTCGTTTGGCAGTGAAGTTTAAAATTTAACCGACTGTCAAAGGTTACTCCAAGATATTTTATGTTTGGTATAGGTTGTATGGTCTGATTATATAACGTGATGGATGGTGAGGAATTAATGATTTTATGGTTGAACAAGATGAGTTGGGATTTTGAGGGATTAGGACACATTCTCCATTTATTGAACCAAGTAGCTGTACGATTTGTGAGTCTTTGCAAATATTCTGTGGCTTTTGCTGTTGTTCTTGCATGGCAGATTAGAGCAGTGTCGTCTGCATATTGAAGGATATAACTTTCTTTGTCGAAGTGCTCTGGGTCTCTATTATAGATGTCTGCACAGTATATGTTGTAGAGTATGGGTGAGAGTGGTGAACCCTGGGGTAAGCCTTGTTGTGCAGTAAATTCTTGGGAGTGCTTGTGACGAATTTTAATTCTAATTTTGCGTTTGGTGATGTTGTCCATGATGATCCGAATAAGATATTCTGAAATGTTCATTTTGTAAAGTTTATAAATTAAGCCATTGTGCCATACACTATCGAAGGCTTTCTGGATGTCTAGGAATAATGCTGCGGTTTTTCCCCCTTCCAGTGTCGTCGTTTGAATGTTGTTTGTGAGAATACTGAGTGGGTGAGTGGTGGAGTTTTTTGGTTTAAACCCGAATTGATAATTTGGAATCTTTGTTCCAGTTTCCTCTAGCAGTCTTTTAATGATGATCTTCTCCAGGTTTTTTCCCAAGTTGCTTAGCAATGTAATTGGACGATAATTTTGAACTTTTGATTGGTCTGTGTTCCTTTTCGGTATTGTGATAACACTTCCCATCTTCCAGCATTCAGGATAATAGGCTTTAGTAAGGCAAAATTCATACATTTTAATGATGTGTTCGTGTATTTGGTAGTCTAGTTTTCTCAATATTGTTTTTGTGATATAGTCGTAACCAGGTGCTGTGTTTTTTCCTTTGTTAAGGATTTCAAAATAAACTTCTTCATTTATTTCTTGTTGTGGATGATCTATTGTAGAGTTTTTGTATTCTTCCATCCAGTTTTGTACAGTATCATAGTGTTGTCGATTAAAGCTTGTTGTGTTCGTCTCCTTGTATGTTTCTTCCAGATGTTTAGCAAATGCTTGAAGTTTTTCGTCCACTGTCACATACTGAATGTTGTTTTCTATTAAAATGGAATTCGCACTGTTTTCCTTTTTGTACCTGCTTAGTTTTTTAACTTCCGTCCAATACGTTTTGCCTTTTTTATTATTTATTTCTTCACAGGTTTCTAACCATTTGTGTGTTCTATATTCCCATATAAGTTTTTGTATATGCTTGTTTAGTCTGTTAATTCCTGCTTTAAGAATAGGGTCCCCTTGAAGTCTGTACTCTCTATATAGCTTTCTTTTTTCCTTTATTAATCTTAAAATAAAAGGTGGCAGTTCATATGTGTGAAACTTATTTTGTATCTTGGGAGTGTTTTGGATAATAGCTTCTGTAAGTGTGTTATTAAAAGTTGATATATTTGCTTTATTTATCAATTCGTGATTTTGGATATGGTTAATCATTGTTTGGTTCACTTGTTCCATATTGCATTTGGCAAGATTGAAACTAAATTCTGGCTCAACTGGTGCAACATCCATATTAGTATCAAATTCTATTAACAGTGCTAGGTGGTTTGAACCTAGGTCTGGTATAACTTCCACTTTTTTAAAGTTGCTGCTAATTGTTGAGGTGTACAAAAGTATGTCTGGAGTGGAATCATTGCCTTTATCTCTTAGGAAGGTACTTGCTGTGACATGTTGCAAAAAGTTTGTGTTTTGTTTAAAGCTGTTTATTTGTTTCTTTTTGTACTTGTTGACATTAAAGTCTCCAATTATAATACAGTATTTGTACAAAGATGCTTTGGTGAATATTGTTTCTTCTATGCGCGACGAAGGGTGTATATACACTAAAAATATATGGAGTCGTTCATCTTTAAATGGAAAAGAGATATGGAGAGTTTCATTTAATAGGTTATTTATGGCTGGAGGGTTGTTCCTTTTAATTTTAATCATAGGATCTGCTTGAATTAAACTACCACCTCTGGTTTTATTGGTAATTAAGTTGCCTATTTGAGAAAGAGTATTCCAGTTTTTGAAGGTGGTGTTGGAGTTTCTATCTATTAGAGCTTCCACAAATAAGGCACAGTTTATCTGATTTTTTTCAATGAAATTATTAATTAGATGTCTTCTTTTACAGTAGCTATTTATGTTGGAGTACACTATTTTAAGAGACATTTTGAATATATTGAAATGTTGTGTTGTCATCAATTGGTTTAGTAGGGGAGTCTTTTTCTGGTGCTTCTAGGTCAAACATCAAGATGTACATACGATTACCTGAGAACAGTACTTGCGTATCAATATTGAAGTTGCTCACAAACCTTTTTCTCAACTTCTGAATGAGTTGCATCCGATTTTCGTTTATATAATTGGTTTCGTTTAAGGTGTTGTTATAGCTGTTGATTATAAAGTCATGTACTGTTATCGAAGAGTGTATTCTGGATTTTTGAGTTTCTTTAGGTAGTTCGGCTGATTTTTTGTTTAGCGACTTAACTGGTATATTAGGTATACCATCTATAGGTTGAGTTGGTCGTTTAGGACATCGGAAAGACCAGGCTTGATGATCTGTTGCACCACAGGATAGGCATTTTGGATCAAGCGTTGAAGTACATTTATGAGCAGGATGGCTTCCGTAGCATTTGTTGCATTTATGTGGTTGATTGCAGTTTTCTGTAGTGTGTAAATAGGAATGGCATTTACTACATGGGATAGGTGCTGGGTTCGGAGCTAAGCTGGGATATACTGGGTAGTGACATAGTTTGTAGAATAGACCATTGCTGAGAAGTTTTTCAGAGGTTTGTTGGTTTGAAGTAATAATTCTTATTAGTTGTGTGGGTTTGCCCGTGCTTTTGGATGTTATTCGTTTGCAGTACCGATGATCAAAATTGTTTGCTGTGAGAAATGCACTAATGTTTGAGTCATCAATTTCAAGCTCAACATTTGATATGACTACAGAATAAGATACTTGTGGTGATTGTTTGGGAGTGGATTGACTGTGTTGGGTCTTTTTGTAGTTAACAATGATCGTATTTTTCTTCAGTTTTTCAAACGTTTCAGTTATTTTTCTTTCCTCATTGTTAGTTTTTAGTAGGAATCCCAATTTTGTTTTAATAATTACATCATCTGTCATATTAGGGAATTCAATTTGCCAGATATCAGCAAAGGACGTCCTTGTATGATTTGGATTTGTTGTGGCGAAGTAAAACATATGTTTATATTTTTGGTTGAGTATTGTATTCATTTTATCGGAATAGTTATTAATTTTTTGTGTAGGTTTATCATTTTGTTTGTTTTGTTGGGTTGACGTTTTTTGGATAGGCAGGTTTTGATTTCTTGATGTGTTATCAGTTAAATTTCTTTGCAGATCTTCATTAGTAGGGGGGCTTGTGCCAATTATCCTATGAATATCTTCTAGTGATAGTGTTCATTTTTCATTTTTCATTTTTCGTTTTTGGTTTTTCATTATTCGTTTTTCATTTTTCATTTTTCATTTTTCATTTTTCATTGTTCGTTTTCCATTCTTCGATTTTTTTTTTTTTTTTTCGTTTTTCATTTTTCATTTTTGGTTTCTATCTTTGAATTTTTATTTTTTGGTTTTGTTTCTTCATTTTCATCAATTTATTCTATCTTTCTCTCTTAATTTATCTCTTTCTCAAATTTCACCCCCTCTTTCGGCTCTTAGTCGAAAAATATCGATCCTTGCGAAAAAGTGATAACGACCAAAATTGTAGGAAATTTAATTCCAGACAACTTTGGTCATTACCATTTTTCATGTAAAATTGCAAATGAACGAGTTATTGAATAAATAAATATGCACCCTTAAATTCAATATGGCGGCTGACGCAATGGACTTGAACATACACAAATCGAAATTTAGACTGCCAGTGACCCCCCCTAACAATTCCCGAAGAAAAATTGCCGTTTTCAATTTTGTCCGGGTCAAATTCTAACTCGATTGGGCTATGCTGCACAAGGCCTTGAGTGCCGCTTGACTGTCCGATAGAATGTTAATACGCGCGTTAGCTAGACGGAACATTTAAGAGTTGTTCTTTATTATTTTTCAATTGTACACTATACAGGCGGCTGTAAAAAGCACCGAGGATAGTACTTCTATTATTCCAGTAATTTTTTACAATAAATAAACAAAAAGGGTGACCGGCCGAAATGCAACTTTTATATTTAACGGTCGAAGCAACGGCGGCTCCAAGGTGGGGGCAGTAGGAGCAATTGCCCCCCCTTCAAAGTCCGGCCTAAATCAAATTTTAATTTTTTTTGTAGATTCTAGTCCATCTATATCATAAAAAACTCACTTTTTCTCCCAAAAATGGCTCGACCATTTCTTTTTCGGTAATTTTGACATTGCCAATCGTTTTTTATACAAAATTGAATCTGAATAAACCAAATTTTAATTTTTTTGAATTTTTTTTGTAGATTCTAGGTCCATTTATATCATAAAAAAATCACTTTTTACCTCAAAAATGGCCCAAACATTTTTTTTTCGGTAATTTTGATATTGCCAATCGTTTCTTATACAAAATTCATTCTGCGTAAACCAAATTTTAATTTTTTTTTAATTTTTTTGTGTAGATTCTAGGTCCATTTATATCAACAAACCCAAAATATTAAACTGTTATGTATCACTATTTGAACTTGTGGCACGTCCAAGTTTACCTTCACCCGTAGATTGAAATTTTATTATACCTGCCTGAGGATGGCCTTTATTTAGGCCAAAACCGCTTTTAGTATTTACCAAAAAAGCACTTTAAGAAGAATTTTGATTTGAAATTAAAGACAGTTCGAATAAGTTTATTTTAATTAAAATATACAAATAAAAATTAACAGTAGACATAATAGGCACAAAATTATTTATAAATAAAAAATAACAAAACAACTAAAATTAAAATAATTATTTAATAATTAAACATAACTCATATATTTGCACTTGAGCTCGGTAGAAAGCAAAATCGACCAATTTAACCTGTAAAAAAAAGCAAAGTAAATAGATTTAACCAAAATTCTAACTCTACTGGTAGACTCTATCTCCAACCTTTTCAAAATTAAAATATATTTGAGATTCGTAACGAATAAAAATTGATTTTTTGCTTTTTTTAACTTCAGAGTTGATTTTTTTTCGTAAATATCAGCATATTTCACATAAAATTACCATATGTATTTTTTCTATCCATCCCATTTAGTTTTTCCTGATTAATGTTGATCATTATCCTATTTCCATGTTTAGGTGTCACTTCGTAATCTTCTGTCAAATCATTTGTAGATTTTGCAAACTCCTTTGCCAAATTGCTAACTGATATACGAACTGTACCATTACTTTGAGGTCGAATCTGAGGACTGCCCAACAGGTTATCCTAAAAAAAAATATTATTTTAAGATCGAGGTATACAAGTTATAAACACTTTTTAAAACCAATATCTGGTCACCGAGCTTCGCTCTTAATATTCAAATCTACATTTTTAAGCAGTCCAATGAGTATATAATTTAAGTATATTTATAACCTGACAAATTATTAATTAATTCGTGAAAATCACGGAGTGGGCGACATCTACTTGAACTACAGAAAGGTAGATAAATAGAAAGTAGGCGGGAAAATTAAAAAAGCTGTCAGTGTTCAATTTGCTGCAGGTGTTGTTGACGTTTATCAACTGCTTGTCCCAGAGGTTAGTTAAATGCATTAAAAGTTGCCTAGTTTTTGGAGATTTCACCCTTTTGGGGCCACATCTACTGACGCTTGATCTTCGCGAATAGTCACGGCGGACAGGCCCCGTTTCCGGGACGGGCAACAGCAGCGTGTAGGGCATAGTGGTTTCAGTGGGGTGGTTTTAGTGAGTAACCGTAAGGGGTAGTCTCACACTATCGGGGAACGGAAGAACCTTTACCCGATGTGCATAAAGAATTTCCACCCGCCAAAAAAAAAAGATTAGCTTTAGGTTAGGTTAGATCTGTGTAATAAATAAAGAAAAGTACGATACGTGTGACATTTTGACATTTGTTACATTCTGACAGGTGTCATATTTTGACAGTTGTAACATTCTGACACGTATCACATTTTAACAGTTGTCACGTTTTGACAAGTGTCCATTTTAACAGTGTTACTCAACGTTCCTATAAATATTTACCTAAACCCATGATTTCTGAAATTGAATTGGCAACGTTGTATTTTCAACTTAGAATTTATGAGATGGCTGTCATTTGACAAGCAAATTATTTATGTCCGTCAAATGAACCTTTTCTTTTTTATACTTTTCAGGTTTATTCTGGTTATAAATTGCTACTTGAGCATTTGCAGAATAAAAAAATGTGAAAAATATTTTTCCGCGCAAAAATTTCTATTGCTAAGTAAGTATATTGATTTTATCATGTTTTATAGCATCTGCGAAAATTTCATGAAAATCCCAGCCGGTCCCATTTTCTTAACGTCTAACCAGAGATGTGCGTGTCAGTAGTTGTCAAAATTTGTAGGTCATTATGGATAAAAAGCGGCAAATTTAAAATTGAATTCTTTCAGATTTAAACGCCAGAAATTAAATAAAGTCAAACCTTTTTAGTACTATACTATACAGAAGAAAGGAGTGCAGTATTTAATTTGCAGAACGTAGTACAGGTTCAAGAGGTAGAAATTTTATTTTTACCTCATCCTTCAATGCTTATTTGTAGTTAAAATTTAAATTTTAATACATCTGATCGGCCTAATATAGTTTTTGTCTAGATTTAATCTTGTTTCCATGGTTTTTACTGTAATAAACCTGTTATTTTGACAGATAAGTCAGACTTTATTTATTCATAGCCGTATCGTATGTATTTTAATTGATTCGGAATTTTGTAATAAAATATATATTTCAAAATGGCTTCATTCTAAAAATATTATCAGTCCTCCTAAATCCTTGAAGGCAGAATTATTAGTAATTCAAATTCAAAATTCAAAAACTAATTAAAATTCTCAGATTGCCTCCGTACCACGCAGAGTTAAATCCCATTGAACTGATCTGGTCACAATTATTAAAAGATTATGTTTCTCAAACCAATAAAACATTTAAATTTCCTGATGTGCGAAATTTGTTTTTGAAAGCATTTTCAGATGTAAATAGAGAACATTGGGGAAAATGCATTGATCATGTTAAAAAGGTGGAAAATTCATTTAGGAAAGTATATCCACTATCAATGGATAATTTAATAGAACCTATAATAATAAACCTCAGAAAAGACAATTATAGTAATACCAGTAGTTTTAGTGAAGACAGTGACTTTTATAGATAGTTCTTGCACTAACTTTTTTTTTAATCTTTGAGTTTAGGTAAGTACTGAAGCGTTACTTTTAATGCCAAGAGATTAAAAACAGTTTAATCCCAACATATAATCCTCCTTGTTATTTATTGGTTAAATTTAATTCGTTCAATGTTAAAGTGTCAGATGCATAAGGTTTATTTTTATTTTTTGTAAATAATATAACTTCAAAATTTAATCTACGAAGTGGGTATATATATTTTATATGCTGTGACCTTATTTATATTATAGAAACTTATTTTGCAAAGTACGCCTATGGAATGTGACGTTATATCCTCTCTCCTTTATAGTATATTACTATAGAAACAAGTTGCCGTTGCTAGGAAATAAAACTAAAAGCTTAACTTTTCTTGTAAATATCTCGGATGATCGAATTTTTACAGACATGAGACCTATATTGTCTGTCGATTTAGATAGGAATTAGTCTACCCAGAAAGTTTCATTGAATTCTGACGAGTGGATTTCGAGATCCTCTGGACACACATACACACACACATACAAACCTTGCTCGTTTAATAGTATTTGATACATTTATGGAGAAGGAGCCTCTGATAAAAGTAAATACCAAATAATTATGAAAACTGTACTATGTTAATTACATCTGGCAACGCCGTCAAAGTGGTTATGACGCGCGCGAAATTGTAACGGTATACCTATGATACCATTATTTTTCGCCCATCTCTAGTGTCACATCTCTAGCCGCGTTTTTACGTGGCTGATGTTCCAGAGCCCTAACGTGTAATTTAATATTTACCATAGATTCAGTCCTCTTCCTCAAATTCGATTTATTCAAGGTCTGAGTAAGCTCAGAAGCCAGCCCTCCCGAATAATCAACGCTATTTCTCCCGGCAGTCAAAAAATCCAACCTTCCTGGAGGACTTCTCACAGAAGCGTACTCTCCAATACTGACATTCACCGCTTTCGGTTTCTCCAATCCACCGGTCGAAGATATTGATCCATTTGAAAGCTTGGAGCAAAGATTCTTCTTCTGGAAATAAGTGCTGGGCGGTTTAGGCTTCACTGTCGCAGGATTGTTGATTTTAAAAGATTCTAAAGAATCCATGTCCACAGAAGAATTGTGACCAAACTGTTTTATAGTGGACGATGTAGAGGAAAGGCTAAGAGTGTCGTAATCTGGAGTGGGGCAAGGTGGAGGTTGACTGCAAGATAAAACTGATCGCTTTATTGGCACGGGTGGTGCTTTTGGTTTCATTTTTGGTTTGGGAGTACTGGTAGAAACTTTGGAGTAAGATTCTGAAGGAGGAGTCGATACTGATTCAAAAGGTGGCTAAAAAAAGTAAAATTTACAGTAGTTATGCAATAAAACAAAACGGATACTTACTGGTGGTGGTGGAGGTGGAGGTGAAGCAGCATCGATTGTTCTATTATTTTCACTGTTGGCTAAAGTGAGCAAACGATCTGAAAGTTTTTGAGAAAGTTCCTTGTGAGCTAATCGTTCCTGGAATAAAAAAACATATATTTATTGACCTTCTCCTTCGTTTGTTTTCAATCCATCAATTTTACCCCTAACGTTGGTTAAAGCATTAGATTTTTTAATAAAACATTTACCAAAGTATCTTTTCCTAACGCGGAACTTAGTTTTGAAGATTCTGTTGGACCCAAAGGTGATTTAAACATTTTTTGATGTGCCTGTTTAAACTCGTTCATCAACTTAGTATGTTGAAACTGCTGATCTGTACTTAGTCCTCGGAGAAGTTTTTTCTTTTGTAATTGATCATCTATGGATTCTTCGTCGGTTTTTACAGCGTTTTTCTAAAATGAGATTTAAGTTTTATATAAGTAGATGGGTGTAATCAGAAATAAAATTAATAAATTATTAAAAAATATCCACTTGCTCACCTCTGATCTTCTCTTGATTTCCATAGAAATAGCTGAAGACAGACTACTGCTTGCAGCACTAGCAAAACTGGCTTTGCTAACAAGACTGCTGCTGGAAGAGCTTTTGGTTAATCTATTAAGACAATTAGGTTGGTCATCTTCGTCACTTCTATGAACCTCTACTACTATTTTGCTGTCTCTTTGATCTGTTACCTGAAAATAGTATATTTTTCTATCTTTCCTATGTTGGAATCTTCAAATATATATCAAATCGAGACATGTTATTGAAAAGTTACTTATTAACCAGTACTTTGGACTTATTTACTGATATAAGGTGCGTTTTAACTCCATCATGACTAATAATCCTACTGGCTCGGCCAGTTAAATTCTAGTGATTCCCATTAACAACTCACTTAGTAGCGACTGGATCAGAAAAAATTGACTGGAATTCATTGAGAATTAACTGTTTCTAAATGTGAATCTTTCAATTTCCAGTAAAAATCTGTTTGGCATTTCCAATAAGTTCAAAAGTTAGTGGTTAACCAGTACTTCTGAACTTGTTTACTGATGGAAAATTCGTTATAACACCACCACGACTAAGAATTCTATTGGCTCGGCCAGTGAAATTCTACTGATCCCGATTGTCTCACTTAGTAATGAATAAATCAGTAAAAACTGACTGGAATTCATTGAAAATTAACTGATTCTCAATTTGAATCAGACAATTTCCATTAAAAATCTGTTTCAAATTTACTGAAAGTTCAAAAGTTACTGGTTAACTGGTACTTCTGAACTTGTTTACAGATGGAAAGTTTCATTTTATCACCACCACAACTAAGAATTCTACTGGCTCGCCTAGTTAAATTCTAGTGATTCCCATTAACTCACTTAGTAGCGACAGGATCAGAAAAAATTGACTGGAATTTATTGACAATTAACTGCTTCTAAATGTAAATCTCTCAATTTCCAGTAAAAATCTGTTTGATATTTCCAGTAAATTCAAAAGTTTTTGGTTTACCAGTACTTACTTCTGAACTTGTTTACTGATGGAAAATTAATTTTAACACCAACACGACTAAGAATTCTACTGGTTCAGTCAATCAAATTCTATTGCTTCCCATTATATCTCTCAATAATGAATGAATCAGTAAAAATTGACTGGAATTCATTGAGACTTTACTGATTCTAAATTTGAATCAGTCAACTTCCAGTAAAAATCTGATTGATATTTCCAGTAAGTTCAAAAGTTACTAGTTAATCAGTACTACAGATGGAAAGTTCGTTTTAACAACCACCAAGACTAAGATTTCTACTGGCTCGGCCAGTCAAATTCTACTGATTCCCATTAACTCACTTAGTAATGAATGAATCAGTAAAAATTGACTTTAATTCATTGAGAATTGACTGATTCTAAATTTGGGGGGATTCTAAATTTGAACCAGTCCATTTAGAAAGTAAAACTGATAAAAATAACTGTTATTTACTTTGTTTGTTTCTGGATTTGGTGTGTAACTTTCATGTTTATTGTGGTATTCTGCACCATTATTTTTTATTGTACTTCCAGTTTCCGATAGGTTTATTATAGTCGGTTTGTAAATATTTTTTTCTTGTGGTTCCTCTTCCCAATCTGTCAAAGACCAGGATATACTTGTTGAACCTAAAAAAACAATTTCACACATTACAAATGTAAAAAACTTGTTGTTTTTAAGAGAAAGAAATGCAAGTTATATAGGAGAACCAGAAAGGTTCATAAAATAGAGAAAGCTTTTTCTGATCTGTAAAAAGCTACTTTAAACAAACTCTTAAAAAACAATATTCTCCATTTTGGAAAAACCTCATTTTCCGCTCTTTTTGAAAGCAATTAAATAGTGTTATAATAATAAACATTACATGAATATATTAGAACTTACTTCTTGGATGTAGCCTATCTTCTAAATTTTGGTTTTCTTCTTTAACTATCGAAAGACGTTTCGAATCTCCCCATGATGAACTTTGATCTTCAGTGACCGAGCTTGCAGAGCTATTGTAACCGCTAGATTCGCCTGGAAACAGTTCTGAGGCTGCAGCTTTTCTAATGATAAGATCCAATTGGCGAGATGTTTTCATAAGGTTAACAGCCTAAAAATAATGAAGAAAAATATCTAGCAGGTTCATTTTAATTGTACTATTAAACATACAACGACATTTTGTCTCAAAATCAGTTTTCATAGGAAAATGTTCACAAGAGAAAACAGATTGTGTCCTAATGTGTAAGCGTATCGTTTGAAATATTTGTCCCTTCAACATGAGGCATGCGATTGAAGTATGCCTCATATTGAACGTTTTGAAAGTTGAACATGAAAAGGAAGGTGAAAGTTGAAGATAAAAGGGCACAAGTGTGGACATAGCTTTACGTTGACAAAGAGAAGACAACATTAATGGCACCATAGTGATTTGTTATTTTAAATGTTCTTCTTTTTGGATATTAAAGAGGTTAATATCCAAAAAGAAGATCATTTAATGCTAATGTATTTACTTACTTCGTTGAAAGGTATGTCGGAGAAGTCTACGTTATTGCACTGGATAATCTGATCTCCGGGACGAAGACCTGCTTCTCTGGCAATTCCCCCTTCCTTTGTAAATTGCACAAAAATTCCTGGTTTCCATTCAGGACCCTTACAGATTCTAAAAAAATTAAACTCGAAATAGAAACAAAATGTATACAGAATTAAATATATTAATTATGCAATGAAAATATTCTACTCAGACTTGAATCAAAATTGAAAGTATAGATTACTGATATTAAATTTCTTACCCACACCCAAGTTTTGATCTTGGTGCTACCATGATATTAATTCGAACATCTCTATTTTTCTCGATAAATTGTGGTGATGATCTTGACGATGATGAAGCTATGTCAGTGACGATCTGCCAACTTAAAATGTCGGTTTTCTTACTATAATAAATAAAAAATAGTTAACCTTATGATGAAAAAAAAATTTTTTTTTTATTTATTTATCTATAAGCGATTTTGTTGGCTTAGAAACTATTTGGATAGTTTCCTCTATGTCCTGATGATGTTTCTCAACTTCCTTCTCAGTCTTTTGTTGGCGTTTTCCATCACAAGTGGTCGAGGGAGGGTGTTGTCATGGTCTTCTTGGTTGGTACATGAAGATCTTGGTGTAACATCTGGTTTGTTATGTACCACGGAATATTTGTCATTGTTCGTAAGGCATTTGATTGTGCACGTTGTATGATAGCAATGTTTGATGTACTAGCGCATCCCCAGAGTTCTATGCCATAAGTCCAAATAAAACTTTAATTTCGAGTGAAATGTTTGATTTTCTTGCTACTAACCAATATAGTTCTCTCATTTTTAGGTCCAGCTTTTTTTAATTATGTGTTCTCTCCAATTTAATTTGCTGTCAAGATGGATCCCTAAGTACTTAATACTTCTGCTAAGAAGTTGTACATTGTTCTTTTCTAGTGCAATATGTTAGGATTTGGACTCATTTATTTTAATACCGGAAGGAAAAAAAGAAAAACGAACAAGCGAGGGAATATAATGAAGTCATACATCTAAAGAATAACAAAAGTACAGGAGAAAATGAAATTGCTGAATTATTAAAATATTAAGATCAAGAGTATCTTGGAGAACAAATAACGATCAAAAACCTTGTTGCATCCCATTCATAATAAAGGATTCAAAAATATGTGTGCATAAGATAAAAATGTTATGAAACATTTTTCTGGACATACAACAGGAGGATGCGAATCAGTTTTTGATACATTTATTTATTTATTTACTTTATTGCAGTACACCACAGAGTAACCTAATTGGTACATAGCAACGTCATTAGAATATAATTGAGAAGAAATATAAAAATATAAAATATAGAAAGTACATTTGCATTAAGTAACAAAATATCTACAGTCTTATGTTTTCTTTAATAATTTGTAGTGATACTTTAAAAATATCAATTTTAGGAAAGTTATCGTTGTAGTTACCCAATAGCCTGTCGATAAATGAATTTCCACCTCTCATGAAAAAGTGTTAAATGCCGTGTGCGTCTTTGAGGGATAGAGAAACGGACTAATTCTAGCAAATCTTCACAATCTATCTGGCCAATGAGTAGCTTATAAAGAAAGAACAGTCTTCCCTCCTGTCGACTTCGTTCCAAACTTTGAACCCCACATAGTAATAGTCTTGTTTCGTATGCACACTTCCTTGAGCAGGAAAATGAAATTTAAAGAGGGATATTTTAAAAATTTATTTTGTGCTCTTTCAAGCCTATGTGTGGTATAAGATGGAGACCATATTATGGAACAATATTCAACAGTACTGCGCACCAAACTATTAAATAGACAAAATATTGCCCAAGTATCTTGAATGTGTTTGGAGTTTCTCTTTACGAAGCCCAGTAACCTAAAAGCCTTTAGAATGACACTGTCTAAGTGAAAATTAAAGGATAAGCCCTTGTCGAATAGGACTCCAAGGTCGTTAATTGATGAGACTACTTCTAGAGAGCCATTATTTATATAATAAAGGATATTACTAGGGTTCGTACATCTATAGAACCCCATCAGTTTACATTTTGACACATTCTGCTGAAGAAGATTTACTTCACACTAGGAGACAAATCTATTTATATCTGATTGCAGATAATTAGTGGCTCGTGATACCGGAAGCATTATTTTTATATCGTCTTTGAAGAAATGTCATTAATAAATAATATAAATGAAACAGGGCCAAGATGCGAACCCTGTGGAACACGAGAAGTTACAAACACTTCGCGTGCCACTGAACCACAAATTGAAACGCGTTGCCGTCGGTTCATCCAGCTGAGAAAACTCCAATATCGGCAAGTTTCTTAATCAAGAGAGAATGACACACTCTATTAAAAGCTTTGAATAGATCGGCGTAGAAATTCCTGGAAGATTGGTAGCTGAGAATCGGCCTCTATAGAATCCATGTTGATTAGGGATATTATGGTGTTTATAAAGTTAAACATGTCATCTGACAGTATCGCTTCAAAAACTTTTGGAATAGCGGAGAGTAACGAAATTCCACCGTAATTCTCTACGTTGGTTTTATCGCCTGTTTTAAATATTGGGATTTTTAGTAAATCTTCCCTGGCAACTTGAAAACTCCGGATCCTGAACTTATTAGGGGAGACTGGGGAGGGTTGATACAAGAGGAGGCTTGATACACGTTCAAATTTCCCGCCTTGGTTCTTCAAAGAAGGCGTAACCGCGTGCAGTGCCGACTATGAGTGTTGAAATAGTGTCAGTTAAAGTCTAGCAACGATCACGCCACGCATAAAAGTTTTTAAGGTTAAAGTGTGTTTTCTACCTATTCGATGTAAGTTTTTGTATAACAAACGTAAGGCTTTATCTATTTAACAACGAAAACTAACGAAATTCATTATTTTATGCTTGAAGGGCATTTCATTTAGAACATAGATGCCAGTAGTATAGATCTTTAATCGATTATCACAATATGTTGACGTCATATAATTCCTAAATTTGTCGTCTCGGGAGGTTTGATACAGTTTGTGTCGGGAGGCTTGATACCGTATCAAACCTCCCTATATGAAGTGAATGTATTTATTTATTTTATAATTTATAACAATTTATGACATTTTCACGGCACTTATTTAAGTTAATTGTTTTAGATGCCGTTTAAATAGAAATGCAAACGTCAGACAAAGTATTCCCCAGATGAATTAAAAAGAGCAGTGCTTGAAGTAGTGAATGAAAATAAACAACTTAGGCCTACTGCCAAAAAGTACAATGTTGACAAAATGACATTGAAAAGATATGTTTCGAAATACCAAGAGGATAGCGGTATCACTTTTTCACCAAATTTTGTCACTGCACATATTTTTTCGCCTCATGAAGAATCGCTTTTAATGGAATATGTGCTCACTTCTGCAAATCTTCACTATGGTCTTACGCCCAAGCAAACAAGGAAATTTACTTATCAATTTGGCCAAGCAAACAATAAAAAGCAACCAGAAAACTGGAAGAAAAACGAATGTGCTTCCTACGACTGGCTAAGAGGTTTCATGTCACGTCATCCCCAATTATCCTTGAGAAATCCTGAAGCCACTAGCTTGGGCAGAGCGACTGCATTCAATCGACATAATGTGGAAGAATTTTACAAAAATTTGCGCAATCTAATGGAACGGGAAGCTTTTGGTCCAGAATCCATATATAACGTAGACGAAACTGGAGTAACTACTGTGCACAAACCTCAAAAGATCATTGCTCGTAAAGGGCAAAAGCAAATTTCAAAAACTACTTCTGCAGAACGTGGGACACTGGTAACAATTTGTTGTGCTGTAAATGCATTGGGGAATTCACCATTATTTATATTTCCTCGTGTGAGAATACAAGATTACATGACCCAAGGTGCTCCTCCAGGTTCCATTGCTGTGACTCATGAAAGCGGTTGGATGACCAATGATAATTTCGAGAAATACCTAGATCACTTCATAAAACACGCAAAATGTTCGAGAGAAAACAAATATATATTAGTCCTTGACAATCACGATAGCCATATTTCACCCAAAGGCTTAGACACTTGTAAATTAAACGGCATCCATTTGTTAAACTTACCACCTCACACGAGCCACCGATTGCAACCACTGGACGTATCGGTTTTTGGTCCATTCAAGAGATATTATAATGAGCAGGCAGATGCATGGATGGTTAGTCATCCAGGACAAACTATTTCATTAAAACAGATATCGAAATTAGTTGGATTAGCTTATGTTAGAGCTTTCTCACCTTCGAATATAACAAAAGGATTTAGCACTACTGGAATTTATCCCTTCAACCCACATTTATTTGAAGATCTCGATTTCGCAGGAGCAGAAGTTACAAACAGGCCGTATCACGAAGTAGGGCAAAGCCTTGAAAAAGAACCGGATATAGATGACTCAACAGCTCAACCTGGCACATCCTCATCTCAGCAGGAGTCACCGGATATAGATGACCCAACAGCTCAACCTGGCACATCCTCAAACAACACATCTGCGTTATTGAACAGCCCCGAAGAAGTTCGTCCTTATCCGAAGGCACTGCCACGAAAGAAAAAAGGTGGCAGAAAGCGTGGTCGGACCAGAATATTAACTGATACCCCGGAAAAAGAGGCCATTGAGGCCGAATATAATATGTGGGAAGAAAAAAAAAGGTTAAAGACAAAAAAACAACAAGTTAAACGAAAACTTCTCAATGCAGGGTTTAGTAAATCCCACCTCAAAAGAAAAGTTTTGAATAGGAATGCAAAAACAAAAAAATGTGTGTGAGGATGAAAATGAAAAAGATCCATTTTCTGATGAAGATGACGATGCAGCTTGCATCTACTGCAATTCATTATTTTCGGCGTCGCGGCCTCGAGAACAATGGATTCGTTGCCTGCAATGTCTAAAATGGTGCCATTCAGCCTGTGCAGGTGTCAGTAATAAGATAAAAATGTTTACTTGCGTATTATGTAGGAATTAGGTAGTGTTCTGATAATAAAAGATTGCATTCTTATTATTGCTTATACCTAATTTATTATTGTATCAAACCTCCCTTTTAGTGTATCAAGCTTCCCATGTATAGGGAGGTTTGAGACACTTTGCACCGACAATTTCAAACATTCATAATCATGGTTAAAATTTCAATTTTCAGTAATTAAATATTGCCAAATGCCCAAGCGAAGTCCTTAAATTGCACTCTGACATAAATTGATTGGTAAATGTTAAACACAAAATTTGTATTAACAATTTTGTGAAAAATGTATCAACCCTCCCCAGTCTCCCCTACTATGGGTTGTAATTAATAAAGATTGAGGGAATCTTATCATTAAATTATACATATTTTCAATACATATCTAATAAAAAATTCCGAACTACTTACTCTTTGACTGGAATCATGCCCACACCTGCAAAAGAAAACCATTTATTAATAGAAATAATCGTGAATCGTGATTTAGTAATTTCATAATAAATCTGTTGTAAAAGAATGTCGGAATCGACACCGGAATTATTTAGCATAACACAAAACCAATTTGTTGAATATACAAATAGGTACTGTTAAGTTCTTGACAGTTGAGGTTAAGGTCGTCTGCAGAGTTAAATGTCATCAGGTGCAAGAAGATACCAAAAAAAATAAGGAATTATGTAACAGAACATTTCCATTTCCATATTTAACAGTAAATTAGCAATTTTTTGTTGTTAACTTTGAACCAATGTCATTTGGTATTGGTTTGATTTTTACTAATATTTTTAAGGTTTTCGAATTACTGTAACATATTAACTTAAAAGTATTTTTTATCATATAAAGTTTTGAATAAAAATAATTATTAATGATGTTTACACATTTTATTATTAAATATCTGGTCACCGAGCTTCGCTCTTAATATTCAAATCTACATTTTTAAGCAGTCCAATGAGTATATAATTTAAGTATATTTATAACCTGACAAATTATTAATTAATTCGTGAAAATCACGGAGTGGGCGACATCTACTTGAACTACAGAAAGGTAGATAAATAGAAAGTTGATTGGCGATTGGCTTGAAAGTAGGCGGGAAAATTAAAAAAAGCTGTCAGTGTTAATTTTCAATTTGCTGCAGGTGTTGTTGACGTTTATCAACTGCTTGTCACAGAGGTTAGTTAAATGCATTAAAAGTTGCCTAGTTTCTGGAGATTTCACCCTTTTAGGGCAACATCTACTGACGCTTGGTCTTCGCGAATACTCACGGCGGACAGGCCCTGTTTCCGGGACGGGCAACAGCAGCGTGTAGGGCATAGTGGTTTCAGTGGGGTGGTTTTAGTGAGTAACCGTAAGGGGTAGTCTCACACTATCGGGGAAGGGAAGAACCTTTACCCGATGTGCATAAAGCATTACCACCCGCCAAAAAAAAAAGATTAGCTTTAGGTTAGGTTAGATCTGTGTAATTAATAAAGAAAAGTACGATACGTCTGACATTTTGACATTTGTTACATTCTGACAGGTGTCATATTTTGACATTTGTTCATTTTGACAGTTGTAACATTCTGACACGTATCACATTTTAACAGTTGTCACGTTTTGACAGGTGTCACATTTTGACAAGTGTCCATTTTAACAGTGTTACTTAACGTTCCTATAAATATTTACCTAAACCCATGATTTCTGAAATTGAATTGGCAACGTTGTATTTTCAACTTAGAATTTATGAGATGGCTGTCATTTGACAAGCAAATTATTTATGTCCGTCAAATGAACCTTTTCTTTTTTATACTTTTCAGGTTTATTCTGGTTATAAATTGCTACTTGGGCATTTGTAGAATAAAAAAATGTGCGCAAAAATTTCTATTGCTAAGTATATTGATTTTATCATGTTTTATAGCATCTGCGAAAATTTCATGAAAATCCCAGCCGGTCCCATTTTCTTAACAATTAACCAGAGATGTGCGTGTCAGTAGTTGTCAAAATTTGTAGGTCATTATGGATAAAAAGCGGCAAATTTAAAATTGAATTCTTTCAGATTTAAACGCCAGAAATTAAATAAAGTCAAACCTTTTTACTACTATACTATACAGAAGAAAGAAGTGCAGTATTTAATTTGCAGAACGCAGTACAGGTTCAAGAGGTAGAAATTTTATTTTTACCTCATTCTTCAATGCTTATTTTTAGTTAAAATTTAAATTTTAATACATCTGATCGGCCTAATATAGTTTTTGTCTAGATTTAATCTTGTTTCCATGGTTTTTACTGTAATTAACCTGTTATTTTGACAGATAAGTCAGACTTTATTTATTCATAGCCGTATCGTATTCAAATACTATTAAGTATGTATTTTAATTGATTCGGAATTTTGTAATAATATATATTTCAAAATGGCTTCATTCTAAAAATATTATCAGTCCTCCTAAATCCTTGAAGGAAGAATTATTAGTAATTCAAATTCAAAATTCAAAAAATATATTATAGATGAGATGGCCAGAGAAAAACTAATTAAAATTCTCAGATTGCCTCCGTACCACGCAGAGTTAAATCCCATTGAACTGATCTGGTCACAATTATTAAAAGGTTATGTTTCTCAAACCACTAAAACATTTAAATTTCCTGATGTGCGAAATTTGTTTTTGAAGGCATTTTCAGATGTAAATAGAGAACATTGGGGAAAATGCATTGATCATGTTAAAAAGGTGGAAAATTCATTTAGGAAAGTATATCCACTATCAATGGATAATTTAATAGAACCTATAATAATAAACCTCAGAAAAGACAATTATTACAGTAACTTTTTCAGATAGTTGTTGAACTAACTTTTTTTTTAATCTTTGAGTTTAGGTAAGTACTGAAGCGTTACTTTTAATGCCAAGAGATTAAAAACAGTTTAATCCCAACATATAATCCTTCTTGTTATTTATTGGTTAAATTTAATTCGTTCAATGTTAGTGTCAGATGCATAAGGTTTATTTTTATTTTTTGTAAATAATATAACTTCAAAATTTAATCTACGAAGTGGGTATATATATTTTATATGCTGTGACCTTATTTATATTATAGAAACTTATTTTGCAAAGTACGCCTATGGAATGTGACGTTATATCCTCTCTCCTTTATAGTATATTACTATAGAAACAAGTTGCCGTTGCTAGGAAATAAAACTAAAAGCTTAACTTTTCTTGTAAATATCTCGGAAGATCGAATTTTCACAGACATGAGACCTATATTTTCTGTCGATTTAGATAGGAATTAGTCTACCCTAAAAGTTTCATTGAATTCTGACGAGTGGATTTCGAGATCCTCTGGACACACATACAAACATTGCTCGTTTAATAGTATTTGATGCTTTGTAATCTGAATACTTAGTTATTTAGTGCTTGTTATTTATAACCTAATGTCAAATGCATACTATGCATTTGACTTTGACAGCACATTTGTTTGTTACTAATAATATTATTCATTCATCAACAGAGTATACAGAGTAAATAATACAATACTACAATAATTGGATTGTCTATACTATCTGTTTTCAATATAGTTACTAAAGTAAAAAAAGTATATAATTAAGAATAATTTTACAACTCTTTACATGAGACTATTAACACAAATCATATACTATTGAGATGAATAAATCGTAGAGTGAACCCATTTAAGAAACCTTGTGCATGAGCAACTATGTGACATTCAATCCTGCAATATGTGGCGGTGGTTATAGCAATGTTAGTGTACGTGTAATATTAGGTTTTCAAAACAAATGTGGTATTATTACTATTGAAGAATTCACTGATATGTTCTCTGGCTATAGATTGAATCCATTATATTATTTTACTCTTATACATACTGCTCCAGTTTAATTTCTTTAATTTCTCTTCGGGCAGTTCATTATATAGTTTAGGACCAAGATAAGTAAAACATTTTAATCCAATGGTTTCTGATAGTTTTGTGCCGGGTACATGTTCAATAGTTTCACTGTATGATCTTCCCTGTATGTTTTCTCAATTACGAAAGAAATTATCTAATAATAAGCGATTCAAATATCGAAGTTTCTAGATGCATGCAACTGGTACCGATTGATTCTAACGACATAAGTAAAATACCTCTTGTGGTATTCGTTCCGTATTTTCCAACATATTCTTAGAAAAAGAAAACCAAGAAATTCATAAACTGGAAAAATTATATTTCGTTTCATCAGAATTTGATACGTAAGTACCTACTCCATTGCCGCAAGCATAAAAGTCTAAGAATGTGAGTGACTCACTTTCTCGTGTATCAAACAACTTTTTCTTGTTGATTCGATTTATTTATATCCGTCTCTTTCTCTTAATATTGACAGAAACTTAATTTCTCAACGTAAAAAGTAGATCTGAATTCTACAAAATACATAAAACATACAGTGTGAGTAATGTAATGGACCACGATATTTACACAAGTTATTAATGCATTAAATTTGTGGATTCTAAAACTAATAGAAAGTACTTTAACTTATTTACATTTAAAATTATACAAAACTTGTTCAAATATTAGACAAATAACGTATTCAAATAATCCATTATGTCAGATATTGGAAAAACGCAAATTAGTGGAACAAAACACTCAGAAAAACAAATATAAGTATCCGTTTATTTTTTAAGTAAAACCTATACATTTGATGAGTCAACTATAGTCCAGTTTCTTTTAGTTAACAGTAATTAACCTAAAAAACTAAGACTTTCCAAAAGCACGTAGGTATATGTTTCAAGTTCTAATAGTTTGAAATATTTTGGTGCCTTCATATCCATTTTAACACCCTTTCTTTGGCTTGTTCCTTAAACAGCAGATTAATTTTTATTTCCATTTATATTAGCCCAGTTGCCAGAGAAGGATATTGACCAAAAGCTCGCACTAAATGTGATATCGATGAAACTTGGTACGTAAGTACTTGAACGGGTGTAGAAATCGATAAAAAATCTTTGCTGCTCTAAAGTATATATAAACAAAATCGAAAATTTGGTTTTTTCATTATATCTCGAAAAAAAAAAACTAATAGCACCACGTGAAACATAATTATTTATTTTTTCAGTGTTAGGCTGTTTTACATCTTCTGCTTCTCAACTGATGGTTCACTGTCACTTTGTGTTTAACCACTTTTGTAAACAATATTTAATTATAAGAACTTTAATTATAAGAACTTTTTTAAATAGTTTTTGAAATGTAACTTCATACTTTTTATTATTAGCTATTACAAAATGTGAGGAAATACAATTTTCATGTATAAGAATTTTTTATTAAGAAACCTATAAATATTTCTCAATAAACATATAATTATTACTTTTGTGATTTTGCAAAACCTGCTTCAAATTATCATTCATTGTCAAAGGTGACTGGTATTCAGGCTAATAAAAATTTTAAAATAATAATTAGTTAAAAATTATGTGCGAATAAAAATTTCTCCGATTTCAATTCTTGATTTCAGATATAATTTAATAACTGGTTTTGTAATTTACTTGATTATTGCTATAAAAATATATTCGATCATCGGAACAAATGTCAAGTTTTTTTTAACAATGTACTATTAGTTTATCTGCAGGCATATTTCTTTATGATTTATTGTTACATATTTTTTTGGAAATAAACAATGAAGATATAATTATGTAAGCAGTGAAGAGGAATATGGTGTTTTGGACATAGTTATGACCAAGAGTACAAGAGTGCTGATCACATCCCCAACAAGTCATTCATAAGTTTCAAATATTCCGTGCCCAAGGATGAAGTGAGATAGATACATAAAAGTCCAGAACATGGCAACGAATTTATGCTTCGATGCATGGGCGTACCGTTACAGAGGGAAATGGGATGTGACTCAATATATTTACTTTTTTTAACGATTTTAATTTTACCGGTTACATAGGAAATTTAAAATACTAATGAAAATATATTTATTTAATCAAATTAATCGTAAAAAAATTTAGGATCAGTTATTTCGCTAGTCCGCTCTGAACACCTAGTGTTCGTCAATGCAGGATCAAGGGAAAATTCATCATTTCCTTGCAAATGTGTCGATGTTGTTTTTATCAGGCTGTTCGACTATCAGGCTATTCGGGATTGAGGTAGGAATAGGGAAGTAACTACAAATTAAACACTGATGAATTATTAGTTGTATCATCCTGAAATAAAAAAAAATAATGTTGGTATAGTAGGAACCTTCTACGTTTAGATAAATCCTGAAAAATATATAAACTGTTTTAATCTTATCGAACCTATAACAGAAAAAAATTAGTTAGTAAATATCAACTAGCGAAAACGTTGGCAGAAGTAACAAATTTCTACATCTACTATTTTTTTGTGAGGCAAGCCTCTCGTTTTATTTTATTTTTTCTCCACTACGCTACATTAAAATTATATACATTCATAATCCACGAAGCAGGCGAGAAGGCATTCACAGTGAAACGACATACAAATCGAATCAAATAAGTAATTAGTTAAAACTACAATTACAGAACACAAAAATTTTCATGGGAAATCACTAGAGTTTAAGCAGTCGGTATTATGGAAATGTTTTTGATTGCTTAAAATATTCAACATATTCTCAAAAGATTGGTTTGACCTTTTACATTACATAAATTTAAGCCATAATGTTTAAACAATATTACTGGAAGTACCTTATATTTTAAGTGAAAAATGTTTGTATTCTAGTAAAGCTTCGCAAAAGTATTTTTAAATCTTATAGCCTAAATTTATTAAAAAACAAATAAACATAGGTATATTACCTCGATATTGGTTATGCATCTGTTTTCAAATATTTCCTTCCACTTGGTTTATATTCAAAGTCATTATCACGGAAATGAAGAACAAATATAATCATTTGTAGGTATGAACTTCACTGCCTCAAATCTTCTCCTTTCAACATTTGCAGGAATCCTAAAAGTCATGTCCTCGTATAACTGTTTAAATGAAAAATATTACCTAAATGCTTAGGTAGTTTGACAGAAAAACAAAATGTGATTTAATTTTTAACGCAATATATGAAACTTACATAATTATAAGTCGTTGCAATAAGTTAAAACAATCCTTTATGCATTATTAAAGAATTTATACAGTCGATAAAATACTAAATTCTACGCCCCTGAACTATGTTTATAACCTTAAATATAACTTACCGATGAAATGATAAATCGGGATTTAAATAATCCAGTTTGCGGCATACCACACATTGTTGAACCATATTTGTCTATTCAATCAATTTAAACCAATAAATCAATATGAAAAAGAAAATTTTAATCTAGCACGATATAAAACACATTAGTAAACAAACACCAATGTACTGAACATGGCCGACACAAATATACTAGTACCATTCTAATGGTTTCGCTTCATTCATAAATAACAATGTTTGATAGCGCTTTGTTGCCGCTTCTATCAAATTTTCGCAGAAATGGTTGAAACTTAAATCATGGTAAAGTATCTTTATCAATATTTATTTAGCAATATAATTTGTTGTGTTATTAGTTTCGAAAATTAGTGTTAACGTAGATGTACAATTATTTTAGCGAAACAAAATATCTCATTTTCCAAGATAATTTTTAAATAGATTTAGGATTTTGGTAATGACGGAAAAAAATATGATAACTTTGACAAACTGATAATATAAATTCAATAACATAGCGTTTAGACTGTTACGTGTTGTTGTCCCCAGCCGAAATGTCAACAAACTCGATCTTATTGTTCTAAATCTATGGTGCTGATCTATGGTTTACAATAGGCAAGATCACAAATGTGTAAATTCTATAAATGGATTCTCTGTAGAATAGTGTAGTAAATAAATAAATAAATTATATGGTCGTACTGTAAAGGGTCATTTTCTTCATTAGTAGCGGGCAGCTAGTTATTAATAATTCGTTGCCTTGGTCGTATCTATAAATCAATAAAATCGTTTTTATCCGCAATAGCTGTAAAAGTTTTGTAACAGGATTTTTAAAAATCCTGTTATTTGTTTTTTATATATTTTCTGAGAAGCGGTAACCCAGACTACTAACTTATATATCGTTTATTATATCTTATCATTCACAACCAGATATTTTTACATGAACACTACACACTTATGGCTAAATTATAATTTCCGTTACACGGTATCTACCTTGATAGTATAAATTAATAAAATCACTGTGATGTCGGTTGAACTTGAAGAAAGAAAACAATTCGGGGACATTAACCTAACCATCATCCTGTTGTTAACTATACCATGAGGTGTACGAAAATAAAAAAAATGTTTTACGAGAAGTTAGACCAGTTTTATAATAAGAAAAAAAATGACTTCCGTTCTGCTGCTTTACGGAGGTTATACTTAAAGATGATAATATCACGAGTGATATTATTTTGTAGAAAATAATCAACTGTTGGGAATGACATAGAGAATAAAAGTAATAGCAGTCAGGTACGAAGTTATGGTTCAATGCCGTTTTAAAGTGGAAAAGCTCGTTTAGGCGATATGAGAAAGGGAAAATATACACATTTGATGTGAGAACGTTAGGACGACATGAAAAAATTTTTGACATTTTGTCGTGGCCAACGAATTTTTTCTTGTATGATATTGAATGGTTTCATACCACTTTCATCAAATAATAGTGGGTAGATATAAATTTTATATATAAATATTGTAATAAATATGAAATTATAAGTTTTGATTTTCAAAGATTTTTATTTTCCTAATTCTGACTTTGACATCTTTCAATAACTAACTAAAAACCTGTCGCATATTAAGTCCCCTACACATCATTTTTCCCATTAATCATTTTACTCTAAACAACTTTATTTCATTATAAATTTTAATAATGTAAATTTCTAAATTTCCCTCTTCAACCTACTAGTTCTAATATCAAATTCCATTTCAAATTCCCCTCACATTATTAAAATGTATAATTGTCTCAAAAAAAAACTAACCTATTAACTAACCTATGTCTCATTTACTAATTCCAAAATAACACTATTAACTGATACCATAATAAATATTCAATTAAACTTTTCTTTAATATTTTCCTACTATCGTCTTCATATTATCCATATTTCTAACTCCTTGTATTTTATTCTTAATAATCTTAATAAATACTGTAGTACCTGTAATCCATTTTGTACCCCTGTATAAAATGTGTCTGTCATTTTATTAAAATTTTCCCCCCATTCAGTACTAACTCTCTTCAATTCCTCATTGACCTCTAACTTAAAATTATCCAAACTTTCTCCTTGTACTCTATTTTGTAATCTTATACTACCTATCTCTTTTCCAATTTTGTCTGTATTTCTCCAATTTTATCACTCATATTAATTTCTGTCTTTTTGATTTTCCTTCTGTATCTCTCATGATGAACATTCTATAAATTACAACAGAGCCCTTTATTTTAGGGCCCCACGTTGGGCGCTAAATTTGAGATGCTTGATTCTCTTAGAAAACTGTATTTCTGTCCAAAAAATGTTTAAAAAAATATTTCAGGTTCTAAAGTAAGATTTTTGCGAGGGATCGAATCAATATAAATCAATATAAAAAATGAAAATCGATTTTTTTTTATTATTCCCTAAATTGGGCACTTTAAATAAACAAATAAATGTTGGATTTTCTTAGACAAAAGTACACACAAAATCCTTCTTTTTAAGATAAAAAATGTTTATCTAGTTGAATGTTTCCAAAAATGTCGGCCAATTCAATTTTTTTCGAAAAATGCCGGTTTGGGCTGGACAAATACAATTTTTTTATAATTTTTACCATGTCTTCCCGACATAAAAATACATATTTTCTCCAATTTTTAAGAAAATTCGAGGATTCTTTGGTTATTTATTGCCAATGCCAATAATGTGCGCGAATTCGTTTTTTGAGGTTAGGATGCATTTTAAAAAAAAATCCTACTATACGGATCGATACTCTACTTCATCATCTTTCTCGATTAATTTATATTTTGATAAATTTAACATAGTCTGATTGAGTCATTCCGTTTATTAATTCAAATCCGTTAGTAAAGTCCGAATCTAACATTTCTTTTAAAGTTATTTTTTTTGTTCAGGGTTGAGGGTTGGGCTTTGAAATATTGATTTCCTTTTGAATTGTAAATATTATTAAGGAATAGACGTGTCAACGTTATTTCCTGGTTTATAATCACAGACCTTTCCTCTTTTCAGAGTTTTAAAAAATAATATATATAAAAGATAATGTTTCTGAAATCAACAAGACCCCTGGAGATTTCATATCTCCATCTGAAGCTACCTGTGCCACTAAGACGCCGTTTCTAAGGGCTGTTACAAGGCGTCACTCGTAAGGCATAATTTTCTTTGTGACAAGAAAAAGCCTTACAAGTTCTTCATAAGAAGGACCCATTAAATATTAAATCTTCACGATTTTTAAAAAAGATTTAGCAATATTCTAGATTAAAACACGTGCTTAACGAAAAGTCGAATAAATAACAAATAATTGTATTAGACTATTTAACCCTTCCGATCAAAACAAAATCAATTTCATTGAAATTAATAGGTAAGCGTAGGTTAAATCGTGACCGATCATCCTTGATGTTCGAATCCGTTTTCCTCGTGAACGTGACATTCTGGTCGAGTATTGTGCTACAAAAAACGTTAAGTTCACTTAAAATAACACGTAAATCTTGCGAAATCTCGAAACCTTTATTGCAAATAAACTCGACGAAGTCTACGCTAAACGGTATTTTCCGAGAATATAATCGATTTCACATGCAAATTTTTTTATTACGATTAAAAATAATGGGAAAATGGATTGTTTAATCATATTAGTTGCTCGGTCTTATTAAGTATTGTGAAATGGCGTAAAATACAACTTAATTAGGGCAAGGTTGCGATACTTGAATTGATTACTAATGATTGATAGTAAATTAAATTAATTTTTAAAACAATGAGTCTTCCTCTATAGAGCAAAAACTATTTTTAGTCTAGTAAATGAAAGATTATTAGTTACCATTTTCATTTTCTGGTTGAAAGTGGCTTTTGGTACCTCATTAAAGATGAGACAAAGTTTGCGTGAAAAGCTCGTGCGAAGGTCGAGAAAATGGCCCCAAAAGACCAGGAAAATCGGTTTTCCGCGAATATCTCCCAAAATATGGCAGTTAGAGATTGTCGGTTCAGATAAAAATTGAAGATCAGTTAATTTTCTACAAAAATGGATTTTTCTCGAAAATTTGCCGGAGAGCACAGTCCGTGCATTTACACATGAGTGAGCGGACAAATTATCCAATAACTTTGTTAAAAATGCATATTTTCTCATGATTCAAAGTTCATATGAAAGAGGAAATCTTCCGCTATCATACTCTATGAATTGAGTCACTGTTTGACTCCTTTGGCCATATCGGAACACGGGTCAAACTTTCTGCTCCCGGCAATTTTGACCTCGCCAGGAAATTGTTCCTATTTTTTTTTTATTGTACTAATTTGCTCCAAATTTTCTTGATTATGGGTCCTCAGAAGGTCCTTTGTCATCTGTGAAATGTGTAAACTCTAATTATTTTGCATTTTGATTAAATCTTTGTTTGTTGAATCCCAATTTATGCTGTTTTTGGAGCGCGGGTAAATTTTGTAAACAACCACCAATTAAAAATTCATACATGCTCGGATTGTTGTCAATTTTTCAAGGAAATTGAAAAACGCGTGGTCAAGGAAAAAACGCACTTTTTTTTGGTGGCTTTTTTCTCCCTGCTCTTTATTTCTAACATTTTAACACCTTCATTAGTGTGAAGGGGGAATTCTCACCTTTCAATCAGCGTATGTAAAGTCATATCATTTGATCCGTGGGAAAAAAACCCCGAGTATTAATGTACAAGCTAAAATTTCTTACTTTCGTTGCTTTCGACGTTGGAGATATAAGTGTGTTTGTTTTCTTTCATTATTTTGATAAATATTATTGTTAATTATAGAAAGAAAAGTGACAAAAGTCAAGAATATTGAACAAATTTTGAGATTTTTCGTCTAAATTAACTTTTATCACCAACCTAAAACATAGAAAGTGATACTTATATACTTTTTTCATCAAAAAAATTTGCAAAAATTTGCGAAAATCTGCAAGAAATTGTTGTTGAGTATTATGGGTAAATATTCTTCACTCTTGAGAGATTTTGAGGTTTCCTTACCAAAAACCTAATGAGCTTCAATATTTTGCCACATGTGCAAAGCTGATTGTCGCTAGTTTCAGGCCAATTGGTGGGGTCCATCATGCATCAAGACCCTCGTAAACATAAATATCCTTCAAAAGTATATGGTTTACGGGGTTTCTCATTTATGGCACCGAGGATTTTGGTAATGGATAGAATGTGGTGGCGCCATCTACAATTGGTTTCCACAGTCCAAAACATTGAAAATAATTGATTTCAAACACCCCAAATCTCAAATTTGTCTCATCTTTAATGAGGTACCAAAAGCCACTTTTAACCAGAAAATAAAAATGGAAACTAATAATCTAAAGGTTGGCCTTTTTTTCCTCCTTCATTTACTGGTTTATTTGGGATTCCGAGAATTAAACTTTTTAAAACTTATTTTAAAATATTATTTCCAGGTTTCCGAGGACCAGATTTTTCCACGATGGAAGACCTCATTTTCGCTACGACAGAAACCTATGTCAGTTTTCAGCACTTTCCATGAAAGACGCTTTCCTCAATTCCCTCTTCTAGATGTCAGACATTAATATTTACTTTTTCCTTTTTCTGGAATATTTGTTGCCAGTTTGACGTTTTACCTCTCAAGATGACTTGTCGTTGGGTTGAAAGCGCTTAGCTAAATTAATTTTTAATAAAAATGTTTGCACCTCAGTGGCGAATAAAATAATGTATTTAAATAGCTGACATTGTATAGAGGGTGACCCAGGGTTAAACCGTTAAACGTTCAGGATCGGTTTTTCAGGAAAAAAATAATATTTTTATTTCGCAGTTTTTGATTTTTTTTCTTAAAAACGAAGCGAGATACGAATAAAATTGAAGTGGAAAAAAATATCAATTAGATTACCTTGTGGGACATCACCGGAATTAATAATTTAATTCTAATGATATTGAAAGAAGACCCTTATTGCCGCAAATAAGCATGCCTAGTTTTATCAAATTCAGCCAAATTGTTTTTGAGCAATTCATAAAAAATTCTTTTGTTCTAAAAATAAGGCAAGTTAGGATTATGGGATTAAAAAATCTTATTTTTTCCTGAAAATCCGATCCTGAATGTTTGACGGTTTAACCCTTGGTCACCCTGTATACCCCATCACTGCTGAAAAAGTATTTATATACAGGGTGGTTCTTAAGTAATTGTACATAGAAGTATGGTAGATTCCTCACTTTAAAATATTACGATTTAAACCAACTTGCTCTAATAAAATGTTGCTAATAAGGAATATACAGGGTGTTAAAGGTTAAATTTTAGGATTTATTTTTTGCAATAACTTTAGCGTTTTTGGATATGTATACATAAAAATTTGTAACTGGGGGTTTTTGGGTACGAGAAATCAGAATTTGGTACCTACTTCGATATAATTTGTAGAGGGCGCTAGTTAGGCCACATTTGTGGCATAAATGTGCCATAAACTTTTTTGCTCTTTAAGTTAGCGCTATTTTTGTAAAAGAATATTAAATCCACGTTATTTTAGTAGAAAAAAGTATACTTGTTATTAACCTTAAAACTTAACGGTTTACGAGATAATCGCATTTTAGGGATCAGCTGCATGATTACACTGGTCGGCAAAAAAAAATTTTTTTCTGGTCCTGACACCATTCTTGCTGATTCTTATGTAGAATGACCTCCTGAATCCAACCTCAGTTTTCCCCCATCACCCACCTTTTATGAAAAGTGATAAAAATAGGTGAGGGCCACCCCCCGAAAACGGTGGGTGATGGGGGGAAACCGAGATCATATTCGGATTCAGGAGGTCATTTTACATAAGAATCAGCAAGAATGGTGTCAGGGCCAGAAAAAAAAATTTTTTGCCCACCAGTGTAATCAGTAAGCTGATCAATTAAGGTTAATAACATGTATACTTTTTTTCTACTAAAATAAGGTGGATTTAATATTCTTTTACAAAAATAGCGCTAACTTAAAGAGCAAAAAAGTTTATCGCACATTTATGCCGCAAATGTGGCCTAACTAGCGCCCTCTATAAAACCCTCAGTTCCAAATTTTTATGTATACATATCCACAAATGCTAAAGTTATTGCAAAAAATAAATCTTAAAATTTAACCTTTAACACCCTGTATATTCCTTTCTAGCACCATTTTATTAGAGCAAGTTCAAATCGTAATATGTTAAAGTGAGGAATCTACTATACTTCTATGTACAATTAGTTAAGGACCACCCTGTATATCTACGAGAAATGGTGGGCCCCCTCCGAAAAAAATTCCTGGCTACGCCTCTGTTGCACCTAGATCATTGTGAGAAGTTACTGTGGTTAAAGTTTGGCCATTAATAAAGTATGGAAAAATAGGATTATTTTTAACGACATATATAGAGCAATACAAATTTATCAGTGTTTAATGGAAGTAGCCACTCTGAGGACCACTGATGTAAGTGGATCGTCCTATATTTTGGAATCATCTGTGTATTGCGATATTTTACCGGATACGTGCAACTGTAGATCACGTGTGTACATTGTAAACAGTAGTGGGCCCAATACTGAGTCCTGTGGAACTCTACTTTTAACTGGTATCAACGTGAAGCTTGTAGAAACGATCCGTAAGAAAGTTTTCGATAAAAAAAATACAAAGTTTTCTTTCCCTCACCTAAAAACTATTTTGTACCAAGAAAATTATATCTAAGATCTAAATCAAGATTTAGGATAAAAATATTTTATTTATACAATGCAAACCTAATTGTAAAATAAAAGAAATTTAGGTTATAGTATATATTCTAATATTCCGTTCACGCTATCTTGCATTCAGATTTTAATTTATATTTTTAATTAACCTACATAACCAATATTTGATGTCTTCAGGATCTCAGCAACCTTAGAAGTAGTGAATCAAATATCACTTTCATTGAAGAAAAGAAACCGACTTTTAATTGATCGTTTTAATATTATTTTACAGTGATATGGTCTGTTTTATTTTTAGGCGATGCAGTAGGCAATAAATTTTAAAAAATAACATGGTTTTTAAAATAAATAAATTATTAAACGCTCATATTCTAAAAAATGTAATAGATAAATCATTTTTTATATTTTTTTATCCATAGAATTATTTCAGACGTGGTCAATGGTTCTATCACCGGTCCAAGAGACTTGATTGATTTTGATTGATTGATTAAGACGATGTACCTGACTGAGGTTTTTAAAAGCCTCAATACTGCAGCCTTAAGACTTATTGTATTATGTCAGTTACATCGTTATGTTCAGGTGAAAAGGTTTGTTACCTTTATCATATCAGGCTGAGTAGCCTTTTCACCAGATTTTCTTTTGGAAAGTCCTCCTGTTGGTTTACCGGCCCCAGTAGGTTATACCTCCAGTGCGTGAGTGCCTGGCACTCTAGGATGATATGTGAGGCTGTTTCCTCCTCCTCATTGCATAGTCTACATATGGGTTCATCTTGAAAGATGCCCATTTTATGTAGGTGTTCCCTAAGGTGACAATGTCCGGTTATTAGCAAGTTATTTAGCAAGCTCCAGTATCGCCTTCCTTTGTATTACTTTAGGCCACCACACTAAGGAGCCATAGGTTAACATGGGTCTTACCACTGCAGTGTACAACCAGTGTACCATACGTGGTTTTAAGCCCCATTTAGTGCCTATGGCCCTTTTGGCAGCCATTAGTGCCGGTCCAAGAGACACGGAGCCAAAACATTTTTTAGTCGAGATATTCGATTCCTCTTTGGGGTTACGCAACCACTCAAAACATTCCCTGGGAAACCTAGAATATTATTTCGGAAAATGGAAAATAAAATGTCATTAAACTTGTTAATTAAAAATATGCTGTTTTTTGCAAATCGTGAAAATGGTATCACGACATTTTTAGATCTTTAACATTTTTACAACAGTCTCAATAACAAAATTTCCCATTTAGAAAGACGCCACGACCTTGTTTAACTAGTATAATAAACAAAACATTCTAATAATGCCAATCACCATATTTATATGTTAATAAACAATAAGCACCTGATATGCTGTCATTAAAGAAAATATATTGAAGATTTAGTCCAAGAAATGAAGTAAAATCATTCGGCAGAAACTAGTAACTGATCAGATCGACTTGAAATTTTTTGCAAATTGTTAGGAAAGTGTCTAGTTCAGAAGTAGAAAACTTTCGTTAGTGGCGTTTTGGGTGTGGGTGGGGGAGGCATCAAAAAGTGAGGGGAAAAAAGAAAAAAAATAAACCTCTCCCGAGTTATAGGGCGTAGAAAACTACGATTTTCACCACAGAAATCGTATCTAAAAGTTATCTGTTATCGCAAGTTTTTTTTCTTTTTTTTTCCTCGCTTTTTTATGTAATATACCGATTTTACGACATACATTTCAAGAAATTGTGTATTTTAATAGTGTAAAATCGCTTTGTTCTTCAGATATTTTAATTGAAATAAATATAAATTTGCAAAAAAAATAAAACTATTTCATTTACTATAATTGTTGATTTTGCAACAACAACACTAATTGCCCCTTTGACGCAAACAAAGAAATTGTTGATACTTTTTACATCGACCTCTATCAATCAAATATAGATTAATTAAATCGATACATAGGCATAGTAACCTTGAAGTGGCCTCAAGAAATCAAAAGCATGTGTAATGAATTCAAAAATATTAATCCATTAATATTTCACTTTTAAGAATAATAACAAATCGTATATGAGAAAATAATTGTGAAGCAGTCGACTTGAATGCTTTGACATCGCATTATGCTCGAATTTTGAACATGAAATAGGCCAGTTAAGACTTTAGGAACAATTCGGATTATTTCATGCATCGAAATATACAAAAAAACGAATTAAAAAGAAGCATACCAAACCAAGAACGGAAAGGTTCATTAGTAAATGCTACTTACTGTCATCAAAATAGATATGGTAAACAGTCAAAAATAACCAATCGTGCAAAAAATAATATACAAGAACCAAATAAAGCACCAAGAAGTGATTATGATGCAATACGCCCTCGTACATTAAAAAAGAATATTAATTATGTTGCCACAATTGATTTTTTAAGTCATATTTCAAAAAGTTAAATTTAGGCGTGTTAACTCTGTGATATATATACACAATATCATTTGTTTTTTAACGCATGTTAGATTACCACATAATTTTTCACCTGTTACATACTTTTGACCAATTTGGGCAAATGAATTCGATTTATTGGGTTGGCGTGTCTAATCGATAGTCATGTATTTACATAATAATCATTCAATTTGTCACAGCCAGAAGTAAAAATTTATTTATAATTGATTTATATTTTGGTATTAAACTGATGCGACACAAGAAAATTTGACGTACTCATAGAAGTAAAAGTGTAAAATGAATATTTGAATAACAATTTAAAGCTTACTGACTTTATTTAATACAATTTTCCAGACGCTTTAGAAGATAAACAAAGCACATACTCAAGTAGGTCAACGAGACGTGACGTGAGAAAATGTTACAAAGAATATCATAAGGAAAAACCTGGGATAGACGGATCAAATAAAATGAGACTGCAATAGTGGGAATACCTGGAAAGGATGGATAATAATAAAGTGGTAAAATATGTAGAATGAGAAAGGTAAATTAAAAGAAAATTGCAGTCGTTAGAAGAAAACTTAACAAAGCAATAAGTGATATATTTACTACAATATTAACCTTAATAATAAAGAACAGCCACGTAGAACACAAATGAAAAAACGTCAAAGAAACAAGATGAAGATAGCAGGAATCCAACTGACTTCATTGAACATTAAAATTTGAGAATAGAAATCCATCCAAGGAAGAATTAAAACACACATACCTACAGAAGAGAGCAGCAAATACACCATCAAAATTAAGAAACCTGTTACCTCTATCATCCTATTAAAAGAAATAAAACATTATGGGTTAGAGAGAATAAACAGAAATTCCCTGACAACAATTCACCCAATAGGATTTTGGATTCATAAAATTCAATATACCACCAGCTCTAGCAATTAAAAAATATAATTCTGGATCACCTAGAATTTTCCTTTCGGTGAATTGTTTGTCGGGGAATTGTTGTCGGGGAATTTTCCTAGACCCGAGAAAATAGTACAAGACTTAAAACAGAAGACAAATAATAAGAAAGAATGGAGTCGAGAATCCATTGCCATCCTAATGCAAGAAGATTTTTTTAATATTAGCTCAATATATTTCTAGAATAAAATTCTACTCATGAATTTTATTTTTTAATTTCATTTTCTTGCTACTACTAATTGTAAATATGGCTACAACTTTTTGAATATTTTATATCATCCTTGCAGCTGTACATTTTCGACTTTAAAACCGATAAACACGATAATTTATTATTCGCAAAATGCTGCGTAACGATATTTTCGAATCACCCCCTATACCAACAACTATTAAAGATATTAATGAAATTGATAGTTGAAGACTTCGAGGTATGTAAAGTCTTTCTTCGTGTTCAACTCCGATTCTCGCTGTATGCGTTCTTGCTAGGTGGTCTTAATTATTGAGACTTCAGTTCGAAGGATATTTTTTTTCGCAGTGGGAATCCTTCTATAGTGGTGTCCTTTGTATTTAGAGTCAGGATGACGCTACGGTGTTTGTGATCATTATAAATCGATGTATCGATAGGATAATACTGGGTTTGTCGGCTTTCGACTTCAGTAGTGGATTAAGATTACATTTCCAATGGGCATATAAACGTATTAAAATTAGTTGGTAACAAAATGTCGAGAAATTGTATAAATATTGCAGAAAGTAATCCAAATCCATATATAAATGATAAAACAATGCACGAAAGAATCATTAGTTAGTAAATTAATTATATTAATTATTAAATTAATAAAAATTTGTTTGGAAGGTAGTACAAGGGGCATATCAAAACATATTCTACATGTTTGCTCAAATTTAATTTTACTCCACGAAGTCCACTTAAAGCTCTAAGTATTGAGAGCTCACTTTCACTATTAAACAACGTAACTACTCGTTTCTATTATTTGATAAGAAAAGTTAAACCTTGACTGGAGATGTAAACGTAATCGGGTTAGTTTTTAATAAGGCTTCTCTATAAGTTATGTCACAACAGGCTTACAGTTTACAAATAAAATATTTTTTCTAAGACTACTATAGAATATAGTGGTTTTCTCCGATTACAGTCTATTTTTATGTATGAGAGAGTATTAAAATAATAAAGCGTTCGTAATCCATAGGCGTACCACTTCTTTTAGTAGACAGTTAAAATATTTTGTGAAGTTATACCTCGAGTATTTTCGTATGAAATAACCTTTGTATAAATATAATAAATATATCGGGTGTACACTTATATTTTCACCTAATTAACCTGCTTATAACTTCTAAGCAGCTGAAGGTAAAAAAGTGCAATTTTTTCTAAAATATTTTATTTTTCCACAAGGTATGTTAAGAATATTGTGTCAAACGGGTTATGTAGGTATAAGGGTTTAAACTTTGACTTTTAAACAACGTTACGTTAATAAATAATAATTTTAATATAAAAACTACTTCTTACCTACAAATCCAAATCAGAATCGAAATCAGAAGATGAACTGTCGCAACCAATATTTACAATGAGTGGCTCGATCATTTCATCAGTAATATTGTCCAACTTCCACATTTTCTCTTCTTCTTTAATCGTATGATTTACTGCCTTTTCCCAGTTTTCAGGCTTCACATTAATTACAGCCTCCAAAAACAACTGTTTAACATCACTCATTTTAAAAGAATTATTTTTTCCCGAAACTTCTCCCTTTATCTGTGCCCATATCAGTTCAATCGGGTTTACTTCGCAATGATATGGTGGTGATCTAACCACCGTCATCCCACGATTTTTTGCAATTTCATCAATTTCATATTTTTTTAATTTCTCTTTATGAAGGGAACACAAATGATACAGTTCTCTTCTCACAGAACCGGGATGGAACTTAATATTCTTTGAATTTAGCCAATTCTGTAAATCTTTTTTTAGCCACTTGGTTGTGGGCATTTTTTCTGTAAGTCTCGAGTGATAACTTGCATTATCCATTACTATTATACAGTTCTGAGGAAGAAGATCTATCATTTGTTCGAACCACTCTTTAAAGACATCAGCATTCATGTCCTCATGATAGTCACCGGTACGAGTAGATTCAAAAGTCAATAAACCACCTTTAACAAAACCGTTTGAACTACCGATGTGTACTATTATCAGTCTGCGCCCCTTTCCTGATGGTGGATTTAAACCAGTAGATAAATTATTTAAAAAAGCCTGTCTTCGACTTGTAACAGTTTCATCTTGCCAAAATTTATTTGATGTATGTCCCTCTTTGATCCATGTTTCATCTAAATAAAATATATTTCTTCTTTGGTTTCTCATTTCTTTTATAGTCCTTAGGTAATTTCTTCTCCATACTACAATATCGCTTCTTTCTATTAAAATAGACTTTCTGGAATGCTTTTTCCATAGAAAACCTATTTCTTTTAAAAGTTTCCATCATCTCGAACCGTGGCAAGAACTTTGTCTACTGTCGGAAATTCTTTTCTAAAGAAGAACGCATGCACTTTCCTTCGAAGTCTTTCTTTCAAATGATTTTCTATTTGAAATTTTGGTTTTCCTGGAGCTTTACGTGCTGTTTGAAACTCGCCACATTTCTCTTCTTTAACAACTCTGTAAATCGTAGATTTCCCAACACCAAGCGTACTACTAACTAATTCCACTGTGTCATCAACACTTTTACATAAATGTTTGTCTGTAAATGATTTAAAACAATTAAATATTAATGTTTTTTCATTAACTGTTAAAGGACCGATTTTTTGTCGTTTACGCGGTACTTCCAAATTTTCCATGATCACACTAGAATTCACAATAGACTGCACACTGTTCCTTGCATGTTGCAACTAAATGACATTTAGTAAGCTGTCAAGAATAGACAACTGGACCTCCTTACTAAGGGATTTATCTACTTATAATTCGATTACTGTAAGAAATTCTTGGAATTCAAATAAAACAAAATTGGCAAATAGGTACTTATTATGTTATCTTTAATACACAGGGCTTTTGGCCTGTCTAAACCTTTTTCTATTGTTCTGTACAGCTTATGGTTATAAAAGACCAATAAAAGACGCAAAACTTGTATTAGCTCAGGTACATTTATGACAATTTTAGGAAATATTTAGATTATTCCGTAAAAATATTTAAAATGACCCTGCTAAGTTTTGCATTAGAAATGCTGTTTTATTACTCTCTCATGCATAAAAATAGACCATAATTACTGGAAACTCCTGTAAAAACTGAAGTTTGAAGCTTCAAATACAACTATCTAGTTTGTTTATTAAACAGGAAGTTAAGGTAAAAGTAAAGTAGTTCGTTAAAATAGCTGAAATATTCCAGTTAAATCAATGTAACGATTCTGTAAATAGTACAGCATATTCCGGTTATTTCTGGAGGAATTAAAAGACCGGAATTCCTGTTGTATATACTGGTAAATTTCCTTGAGTGTACTTACAAAAAATATATTTTTAGTTTGTTAAATTTGGGTCACTGAACTGAGCACTGATAAATACAATACAGTTTTTTATTTTTTCCAAAAGTTCTTTTACCTCTCTGTTTAATGTAATTAGAATTCTTTTATGTTATGAAAGTTGAAAATAGAAGCTTTTCTCAACCTTCAAGGTGAATCGACATAGCGGCTTTAGACAATACGGTAAAAAACAGGCTCTGAGAATTTTTAAAGACACTCTGTACCCAGTAGGTAGTTCATAAATAAAGGAGCTTTATCTCATCGCAGCATGCGAATAGCGCACACCTGGCTATTAGGAATATTTCAAATGACTGTGTACGTCAAGAAAGAAGAAATAAAAGATTGTCGATAGCACTTATATGGAACTAAGGATCTCACAGAAATTATCAAAATTAAATAGAGATTTATTTTTTAAATATGATTTGCTTGAAACGTATTTATATTTCCCCTTAAAAATGATTCCTGCTAGTTAAATTTAAAATTCTTATAAATTTATACGTTTAATCTTTAAAAATGTATGGTTTTATGTGCCTTTGAAAATTAATGCTAAAATAAAACCTCCAGTTAAGATAGGTAAAGTGTCCCACACCAGGTCTCGCAATAAAATTGTAATTATGGTTCTTCTGGGGTAAAAATAAGTATGTTTGACCCTCACCCTCAAAATTCGACACTCGTGGTTCCTCCACTCGTATCGAATTGTCATTCCAACCTTGTTACCCGAATATACTATACTACAAGTCATCCAGAATCCTACTTCCCCATCAATTTTCATATCATTAGGTACCTAGGTACAACGCTTGGTCTATTATTGTGCTTTTTCCCATTTTCAGCAGGAAAAGTGAAAAATTTGGATTTAAAAATCTCCATATAAAACAGTGAGTGATTGAGTAAGACAGAAGACAGTAGGGAGATCTTTAAAAATATTGACAGAACTGACAGATTGACGTTTAGTTGTTCAATTACATCCGAAAAAAAAAATTGTCCTTTTGGTTTTTTTGTGAAAATAGTAGTAAAAAAGTTGTAGAACGTTATGTTATACCTGCTATTTTTAAAAATTCCTGCAATAGTAGTTTATAGAACTTTATCTAATCAAGTATTAGAAGAAAATTGGGACCTACGGAGGGGTGAACAGCAGAAAAATTCAAATGTAATTTATGAAAGTAGATCCATTTAAAAGAAAATTTGAAAAAACTCGAAACGTCCTTCCTACTTCTCATAAATTCAGGAAATGAAAAAATATCCACCAAAACACTGACTAACAAATTATATTCGAATTCTAATTGCTTTTCAACAATAACGAGTCATATTAAACCGTTATCTAATAACAAACAAAAACCAAAAAATTCACATCTAAAGCATTAACGACTTCAAAGATAATACCTTCATTTTCTCAACTACAAAATACCGCTATCTAGAAACCATCAAAAAGTACCTACTAGTCCTAACGGATTTTGTAATTAGCTATTAAAAAGAACTCATTATTTGGAGATTGAAGACCTTTAAAAAATGTTAATAATATTTTGTTTTCGGGTTTATAACACTTGAAATCTCAAGGCGAGAAATCGAGAAAATAAAAAAATATATTAAAACTAGTAAAATATTACAATTCCAGATTTTCTTTACTACTAGAAATCACTTGTGGGCCATTCCATGTGAAAAGCATATCAGATGTCACTTGACCCTCTTACTATGGAAATAAGTGGTTTCCTAAATAGCCTAAAATAACACAAGGAACATTTTTAGGCTCAGTTTGAAATTTGTTCAAAATGGCAACGAAAAAAAAATAAAATACGCGTTTCCTTCGTATTTCTCATTAACGGTACAGAAAAAAGCAACAAAGACATTTCTGACGTACAATTTCCCGTAGAACATGGTCACGCCAACCGTTTTCAATGATTCCTCTCGGAAAAATGTATTTTTTTATTTTGAAATTTCTAGCTGAAATTTACAGTACATATTTTTGGAATCGTGCTTTTCCAAATCTATATACTCGTGCTTTGCCTTTCATATAATTTTCATGAGTTATATATATATATATATATATATATATATATATATATATATATTGTACTGTATTGTAATGTAAGCAATATGTAATCTGAGGTTGTTTAATTGTAGATGTATGTCAATTAGTTATAATAGTTTATAATAAAATGATCCTATGTTAATAAAAAAAAATATTGTTACTAGGTGCCCAAGCCCTAAAGAGTTGTCAAAACCGAAGATAAATTTTAATTTCTTAATGTCTGCGAAACATGACACAGAAAATTGGCTCCCAACGTGGGGCAATTCAATTGATTAATTGGTTAATTGCCTAAACTTTGAATATTTTTATATTTAAATAATTAAAGTCGATGGACTTGAGAAGTGGTAACAAAAATAAAAAGATGGAGAAATCAAAGAAAGAAATAGAAATTGAAAAAATTCAGGAAGGACAAGGAGATATGGTAGAATCGTCTGAAATAAATTTGGAAGATACAAATTTCAATGAGAAAAATAAAAGTAGCGATAAAGAACAACAACAAGGAAACAACACAGAAAATAATACAGAAGAACCGGAAAGAGAAGATAGAAGATCAGATGACTTATGCAAATGTTGATTGCCATGAATGAAAATATACAAGACAATAAAATTCCCATGAAAAAATTAAAAGAAATAGACAAGCAGCACTATGGTGGAGTATCAATGAAGAAATGTGCCCAAACATTGAGGTATTTTATGAAAATTGTATACAGTACTTTTGGGGAAATCTAGCACAATCGAAGGTCAGAGAAAATTTGTATACAGGTAAATACAAAGAAGGAATATACCACGAGAAAATTTGATAATATAAAATATTTAGATCCAACGATTATTTCAGAAGATGCAATTAAATATTTAGCGAGACACTATGGTAGTGAGATAGAAGATTATGTGGCCATAAATAATATAGAATAAAAAAAATATTGTTACTAGGTGCGCAAGCCCTAAAGAGTTTTCAAAACCAAAGATAAATTTTTATTTCTTAATGTCTGCGAAACATGACGATATATAGTGCATTCTGTGAGTCGGAAAATATCTGGAAGGCCACGAGATTCATAACAAATTCACAGAAATTCGATAGTCCTTCAACCTGTTCTTAATTATTTTGTAATGAATTAAAGATCGCGTGGATATCTAAATGTATACTTAAATGTTGATAAGCAACCCGGTCCTGCTTCACATTATTTAAACGTTTTTATTGTTGCTTAATTTGTTTACATACCTTTGTTTAATGCGTAAGGACTTTTACTTTCATCGTAAATATTATATAACTTTAATAACAAATTACTTACTTCTGACTTTAAGCGTAAGATGTGTATGGCTCGAAATCAATTGTAGAACTTCTTTGTGGATAGCATCTTCAATGGTAAAACCATTAATTCTGATGATTTGATCTCCGACCTGCAAGAAATTCATCACGGTTATATTCTTTGAATTTATCGTTGAGATGAAAAGTGTTATTAAGTAATAATACATCGTTAGTGGTATATGAATGATGATTTTAACATAAGTAATGGATTGAGTTCAAATTTTTTCTTAGGTAAATTGAAAAATCATATTGATTATGACTAGCCAGATATCAACTAGCGGTAGGAATAAAAGTATTGGCAAACACTTTATTTAAGAAAAATTAACCAAAACAAATAAACTCAAAATCTGGAACCCCTAATTTAAAAATTCTTATCAGTTTGTTAAACATACCAATTGGATAAATTAAAAGTTTCGAAAGGGGGGTGGTAAATATACAATTTGAGGGTTTTTTACGATTTGTGGCTCAAATATGCATCCTATCGAAAAAAGTTTCATGTAAAAGTTGTAGATAATTAAACAACCTAAAACTTTTGTATTAATTATTTTTCAACATACCCTGAAAATTATAGAGGAAATCGATAAAAACTCGGTGAAACCGTTCTTGTTTGTGTTTTAAATAAGCTGTAATTTTTTCAAAGCAAAATATTTATTTTTCGATTTTATACGAATTTAAATTAAAAAAAAAAAGCCTAATTTTCAATCGAAAAAGTTTCCAAACAAATTTTCAATCTTTTAACTTTATCAGTACCCATTTTCTTCGTTGAAACCTCGACTTTAAGATGGTATGAAAAAATATATTGTTCGTATGGAAAAATATCGTTAAAGAAGTAAAAAACCAAAAAACGACTTGTTCATAAACGATTTGTCAGTAAATTTGGATATTTTTTTTGCAAATAAGCATTGAAATTGATGAAAAAGATTAATTTTCATGTAATATAATGTCATTTAAGAGCAAAATCATTTCGATAATTTTTTTTGAAGCTGGACCTGGATTTTAATTTTGGTCACTATGTCTCTTGATTGTTCTAATCGAGTAGAACAAGCTTGACAAATCTCAAATAAATATACAAGGTGGTTCCAAAAATACGGGCGATAAAGGAATGAGTAAAATTGATAAAACATCCTGTAACTCAGTAATCAAGCGAGTTAGATATAACAAATATGGATTTTTCTTGTTCGTCTAAAAGTCCTTTATCCATAGTTAGCAAATGCTCATTTAATTATGAAACACCCTGTATAATTAGAGCGAAGTTTTTTAAGTTTTTAAGTATTCGATTATTGTTTAAACAATGTTTTCGGTAATTTCAAAACCATTAAAGTTAAGTGAATGTAAATAACATTACATTACATGAAAATTAATCTTTTTCATCAATTTCCCTGCTTATTTGCAATAAAAATAAAAAATTGCCTAGATTAACTGAAAATACGATTACGAAAAAGTCGTTTTTTGGTTTTGTGCATTTTAAACGATATTTTTCCATACGAACAATATATTTTTCAACGCCGAAAATGAGTACTGATAAAGTTAAAAAATTGAAAAATTGTATGGGACCTTTTTCGCATATTTTGCTTTGAAAAAATTAGTTTATTTAAAACATTTAAAAAAAGAAGAACGTTTTCACCAAGTTTCATAAAAAAAATATTTTTGCGGGAGATTGCCGAGAATTAAAAACAAAAAATACGGTTTTTAACGATTTTCTCTTCTTCTTTCCTTTTGTGGGCTATACCGTTAGGTAATTTATCCAGAACTATCCCAGGGAGAGGAAATAGTCTTGTTCTTTTCTCAATAATTTTGAGGTTATGTTGAAAAATGATTAATACAAAAGTTTTAATTCATTTCGGTTTTTTGTTATGATAATATTAATAAGAAAACTTCATTTATGACGAAGTATAAATTCTCTTATAATATGCAAATGCGCTTTCCTTTAAAAATTCGTTCCCAGAAACGTCACAAAAATATGATTGAAACAGATTTTGACATCTTCAACCTCAAAATCTTATTCTATGTATACTATGTTGATGTCATATTTTTGCAAGATTTTTAAGTGTTCTGTTTCTAGTAAATTTATTTATTTTATGTCATTTTGATAACGGCTTTCGATATAGAAAGCCGAAACGTCAATAAAAAAACTTTTTTAACAACTAAGTGGTTTTAATCCAGTGGAAAGAGAGAGAAACAAAAGTTTTACATTTTTTAATTATCTACAACTTTTATATTAAACTTTTTTTGATAGGATGTATATTTCAGCCTCAAATCGTAAAAAACCAATATCCATCCATCAAATTGTATATTTAGCTACCCCCACCCCCCTTCTGGAACTTTTAATTTGTCTTGTTGACTTGTTAGTTATAATTTATCCTAAATTTTCCGACTATCCACATACTGCTAGGAATGTTTTATGAATTCGGCATTTGTCTTTGATATTTTACCTTTTAATGAAAATATTTAAATATTCTCATAAAAGTTATCTCAATAAAATTGAATGGTTGAATAGGTTCGCAGTGTCAATAAAATGCAAATACGAAACAAAAGTGAAAATATTTATTTAATATATTAATGCAATACTGAATAATGAGAAAGCTCCATAACCTTTTCTCATTAGAATTGATGAGAACAGTTACATATATTTAATTCACTCTCACTTCATATATAATTTACAAATTATTTGTTACTTTACTTTTCTCTACGCATATTTTGCAACTGCATGGTAAGAAAACAAGCAAACTCTGTTATTACAGCTTCCCACAGTTGTATGTACATCTCTCTTTTTGCATCATTCAAAAGTATGCCTTCTATAAAATTATCAGTGGGAGTTATCTTGGTTTTTAAAACGCTATGAATAAATATGAATCGCAAACTTAAAGTTACTCGTTCTCTATTTTCCCTTACAAACCATTCATCCTTTATTTAGCGCTAAGTAGATTATACGGAAGCTTCTCAAAGTTTGTATCTTCGCTTGATATCTATTATAGACCGAAATGAAAATTTATACGTATAAAACAAATGCTGAAGGAACTTTCATACATGGAAACAGTTTTTAATTTTTTTCTCAAAAAGGAAGTAACATTCGAATAAAATTTAAGAGGCAAAAAATTTGTATTTTCAATTGCTCAATTCAAGAAAAGTAATAAACATACAAAAAAACAGTGGCCTACAATGATTTGTCCTAATATCAATTAGATTACCTTGTGGGACGCCACTGGTATTATTAATTAATTATAATAATAATAAAAGAAGCCCCTTACTGCCGCAAATAAGCATGGCAAGTTTTATCAAAATCAGCCACATTGATTTTGAGCAATTTATAAAAAACTCTTTTGTTCTAAAAGTACATTTGTTGTACTTACACAGCTCTTAAACCTGAAATTCTAACACGGCCTACTGAACTCGAGTAAAAAGTCAACATATTCATATATTACATTGTAGATTAATGATACAATAAATTTTGTAATATTTAGTAAATGTTTACAAAACATTAATAACAGAAATAAATTTTGCAATTTATTACACTTTCTTATGAGTTAACCTTTAACTTCATTTTTATATAAAAAGAGAGAAATCGATTAATTTTTTTCTAGAATTTCATAATAACCATTAAAATCTATCTTAATTGGAAAAAAACGTGTAGGCATCATAAATAAATAAAACCTACAAGCTTATTTTATAGAAAATTAAAAATTATTTATTATTACTCTTATTTTAATAAATAATAACCCACGTATAACGAAACTTTAAGAATTTTAATTAATTTTTAGTAATAGTAGTGACAAGATTATTTTGGAATTTTTTAGGTTATTAAATCTATACAAAACAACCAAATATTTGTTTTTGGTTAATTTTCTATATTTAAATCTAATTTTTAAAGAAATTAAGACAGGAATACCACAAGGAAGTGTATTAGGGCCAATCCTATACCTATTATACGCTAGTGATATTCCTGAATTAGAGCAAAATACAATTGCCACCTTCGCAGATGAAACCGCTATCATGGCAGTAGGGAAAACCCACGAAGATGCTACAATAAAACTACAAACATCATCACCAATCCTTGGAAAATCAAATTAAATGAAAATAAATCGGTACATGTTAATTATACTAACAAAAACAATGAGTACATACACCAGTCAGAATAATACTCATATCACTTATGCTAATTCAGCAAAGTATCTAGTCTAGGTATTACTCTAGATACGAGACTACGCTGGAAAGTCCATGTCAAAAGGAAACGTGAAGAACAACATAAAATTCAGAAAAATTTATTGACTGCTTGGAAGAAATTCTACCCTGTCATTATAAGTATAACAAAATATTGTTATAGAAACAAATTCTGAAACCGGTATGGACATATGGTATCGCTTCGGGGCCGTGCCAGTCAGAGTAATTTACTCGTAATATAGAGATTCCAGAACAAAACATTAAGGAGCATAGTCAACGCTCCCTGGCACTGCGGAAACAGTGACCTCTACCAGGACTTGGAGATGGACACTGTTAAACAGACAATTAACCACCAACACGTGAATGTCGAAGCTATCCAGCTCCTGAGCAACAGTGATCCAGTAAAAATACTCAAGAGGAAGAAGCCGTTTGAGTTAGTGTAAGTGAAAGTGACAGAAAAAAGCAGAGCATAGAGCGCAGTAGTGAAGGTGTAAAAAAAATCATCCCAAATGGTCCGAGGAACCCTGGGGTTCCATGGAAGGGTGTCACCCAATCATTCACTTTTTTATGGAGATATTCCAACCCAAATTTTTCACTTGTCCTCACAATTACAAACACAACATAGATGACAAAGACTAAATTGCACAAAACGCTAAAGAAACTACTACTACTACTACTGACCTTCAATCCCTGACTGTGAGCTTCAGAACCGCTTTCAACTTGAGAAACAAAAAACCCAGTACCATGCTCATGACCTCCTCTGATGCTGAAACCCAAACTCGGAGCGTGCCTGCCACCTAGTGACAGATTGTTATTATTTCTCTTTATGAGTCTGATCGTTCTAATTCTGTTATTTCTGCTACCGCAGCTGCCGCTTAAAGTTTCTGAGGACATGGTGGAGCATGCGTACTTGTGTTGATGATGACCGCTGATCGGGTACTCCATGGCCATCATGATTGGACCTGAAATCAGACAGAAATTTAATAGCAATAATAATTAGTTAATCATGCGGGGTTGTGTGATGGGATAATTCATAAATCACGTTTGACTTCTTGCTTCGACAGGTTATGAAAAAGAAGTTGAGTAGGCTGGGGGGTTGAAATCTGGATAGCGGTAGCTCGATTTAAATGAAGGTAAATCTGTGAATTTAAATAAAGGAGTAATCGCAAACTAAAAAAGAAGAATCAAACCTATTTACCGCTGACATAATTAAATAACTAAAATTTTTTAAATCTTGATTTTCTAAAATATACACTACTATTATCTTAAATGATAAAAAGATGCGGAAGCTTCTGTTAATGTGAAAATTTAAGTATGATTTATTTTAATCTGAATGTCTCATCTGCAGAAGTCGGCAGACAGAGTGGTACCGCCGAATCACATATTACATTAAAAAGGTGCATTTCTCCAGTGACGTACATATCATATGAATTTTAAAACATTTTGTTAGTTATTATTAAACATCCATATCATTTTGGAGAACGCCTTACTAACAATTAAATAGTTTGAAAACATAGAAATCGTTGAACCGTCTTTCCAGGTGAGACAAAAGACAAGATATTGCATACTACGACATCAGTGTGTTCCAGTCAACTGTTAAAATATCTTGATTTCTTAATATTCCTTTTGGAATACTATCTATTTTTTTAGCAAATAATCTAAATTGTCTATGGTTTCCCATCCTAGTGCTGATCACAATATTAATCACTTGGAATTCCAAAGATGTGGATAATAGTTTGATTTTTCATCTTTCGGATTGTACGTAAGGTTTTTCATTGGAATTTTTTAAGGATTTCTGTGTTGAATAACTGAGATTTTCATCGGAGGGCGAGCTTTTTTCATGGAGACGTGCCCAATTGATTTTGAAGGCCAGATGTTAGGACATCAGTGATATATCTTCTGCCACCGGCATATGGTGCGATAAAGACTAGATACCGAAAGGGACACCTGACTTGATGGAATATTTGAATAGGGTGTTTACCTTTACTTGGAAGAAGCGTTCATTCGTGTAGAATATTATATTGTTTTTGATCTAGTTGATCCCTCGTGTCAAACTGTGTCAAAGGCTTGTTGAAATCATATTTTTTAATTAAGAATATTACAAATTATTGATTTTTATTATTAAATCTAAATAATACGTGACCCAAAATTATTAAAAAAGAATATAATAATGAAATCATTACCCGCATTATTCTATTTCCGTTTCAGAGTTATCGGGACCATGATTACTAAAATGTGTATTGACAATATGACTAAAACCGAAATTTAAATATTTTTATAATTAGCTTTTCAATTATGACTACAGAATTTTCTCATTTTGTACGATGTTTTGCATTCTTTTTTGTTAAAATTAACAACCCTGAAATATCCTAAACATATTTAAAGGGTGGTTCAACTAATCCAAACAAAAATAAAAAAAAACAAAGTGCCGAAAAAATTCCACAAATTGTCTTTATTTTGTTGTGATTTTTATTTTACTGCAATGTGTCAAAATAATATGTATGTAGAAAAGAAATGTAATTCGGCCTACTATGCTTGTCGCTGTTTTGAATGATTGATATGCAGCATATTATAAGGACCCTATTGGAGGGAGTTATTTAGAGGTTGGAAAGCAATTGATGTTCAAAAGTATGTACTTTATTCCCTTTTCTTCTTCTTCTTTGCGGAACAAGTTAAAGAAGACTTATTTTCTAACTTTTTAACGGTCATTACCATTAATATAATTATGAATACATAACTTATGTCATTGAACCGTGTTGTTTTCATATTTTCATAAATTATCAAGTTTCCTGTCTTCTTTGCATTAATTTTATCTTTTGTCAGTTTTGAAAACGACTTCCGGCAATAAGTCGAAAAGTCAGATTTTTGTCCATCGTATTTTCAACTCTCTTCGTTCTCAATTTTTGTACTTCAAAATCCAGCAAAAATAAAAACAAACTCCCTTACAAAAAAGCGTTAACTTTTATGTACGCTCCTGAAATTCGCGTATTTCTGCATACGAGTCAAACAATGTGAAGGTCTCAGGTGAGATTTGAGGTCGTCTCGCTCGAGGCATTCCAAAGTAGGTCCGAGAAAGTGCATTATCGATATGTGGACGTCGGCAGACCGACCATCGATTAGAAACTTATTATTTTCAGAAACAATCGTCGGTTGTTGCCTTTTTAACCCTACCTTATTTACGTTTTCAATGTTTTCATGTAAAGAATTCGCGTAGCACTGAAAAAGAGAGTAGTAAAAAACGAAGTAATTAAGAATTTGGTCTAAAAAACAACTTTCGTTGTTTGAATATAAATGTTATTGACAATTCAATTTGTATACAAATATAAAACAAATTGGACAAGTGCCTACTGAGTTCCATAACAAGTAGATGCAAATTACCAGACTTCTAAACTTATAAAATGGCGTGGCCCAGGCCCCTAACCAGGTTAGATTGAAGTGTAAAACGGCTTAAATAAATATTATTATAATACAAATTTAAATAAAATTAAAGTTATTATTATTTCTCTTGATTATAATGTTATTTTTTATAGGACTTTGCGCACTATGTGTGCAGTAGGCTGTTTGCTATCTTCCTGGGTTCTTTGCTGTAATTTTGTCTGAATCTACATGTCACTTGCCACCTGAGTTCTGTCCACTATGCCACAGTAGAAACATTCCTAGGCGTCTGTTACCTAAATGAATCGGTTACCTAAGTATATGAAATTTCTTCATGTAAACTTGAACATTTGTGTTAGATTGTAACTAAGTTCTTCGTGTTTTCTACTTATCCATGGTCGTTTGTTCAATTTCCTGCATCGGCGTCTTCTTGCCACCTATGGAGTAGGTTAGTATCTGCAGCTTGTTCCTCTATTTCCTTCTATGTTAATCGAAGGTATCTTCTCCAGGGGGAGTACTGACCATGTAGAGCTTGCTCTGTATGTATTATCCTGATAGCTACTTTCATTTGAACACTTTACAGTTTGTTTTCTTGTCCAGCTCTTTTCCAAACACCATACGTGGAGTGCACTACATAACATAGAACTCGTCTATTTCCTTCTCTATGTCTTCCTTTGCTGGATATTAGCTTACTGACTCCTATTTCTTTTACTATCATCTTTGCTGTTTCGGATATATGTACAGTCATCATCATATTTCTATTAAGATAGACTCCTAGGTGCTTGAGGCTCTTGATAATTGTGTCATCAATTTCTACAGAGACACTTTTGACTTTTTTTTCCGTAACAAGCAACACTATTTCCAGTTCATCAACATAACCACAAGTTTTTTATGTAAAAAACACAGTCAGAATGAACGATCCATAAAGTTGATCCAACTACTGATCCTTGTGCTCTTTCTGGTTATTGTCTTTGTAATTTTAGAAAAGGGTCGATTGATCATAGCCTTCTCGAGCTGATTGATTGCTTTTGTGTGGTCAGTCAGTTTTTTTTAGAGATTACATACTGGACCCATAGAAGTTTTGAAGTAACGTCAATGAAACGGATTGTTTTTAACTCCACAAAGTATGTGCAAAGTATTAAACTCTTCTGCGCTGTGACGTATTGCAGCAATTTCTGGCCGGAATACTGGAGACGGTAACTTAATCTTGAATCATATAACTAATGACTTAAAAATATGCATCCTATCGAAAAAAAGTTTCATTTTCAAACGAAAAAGTTGGTTAACAAATTTTCAATTTTTTAACTTTATCAGTGCTCACTTTCTTCGTTGAAACCTCGACTTTAAGATGGCATGAAAAAACTCTTCTAGCATTTACCCTAAATTTTCCGAACATCCACATCCTGCTAAGATTTTTTTGTTTCGAAAATAATTGGCTCTGGTCTATATATAATTTTATCAGTAAGAAACTGAAATATAACAATTTTACCATCCACCCCGTATTACCGCAATAAAATTCATACTAAATTCCAAAACCTACGCATTACTTACAGAATGAAAGTACCGTTTTATTACCCCTTATTAATTAAACATAATTTTATTCTTAAAAAAACACGTTGCACAAGATCTGCGTACACCGCCGTAGTCACATGTATGTTTCTTTTATAGACATGTGATTCCTGCAAATTGCAGGATCGCAGTTTGCAGGAATGTGAATGGTTCAAAAGCCTCTTTACACGTTCAGCGTCTAATGGCCCATCTATGGGCTATAACTAACTTGATCACGACTTCATTCCAAAGGTAGATATTTACGTCATAGGTCAAACAGACTCTTGACTATTTAAATAATGCATGAGATTTATATTAATAGTGTTTATATGAGCGTTCTTTACATAATTATTGTATTCAATAAATTATCGTTTGTTGTGAGTTAATTTTCTGGAAAATAAGTGATTTGAGCAAAATTAATTACAACCTCGTAGGTATTTATTTAGAAAATAAAAGCTATTAATGGAAATTAATATAAGAATAAATTAACAGTTTGATTCACGACTACAACTTTACCAAACTTCACTTTTTCAGTCAATCCTTACAAAGGCCTTTGTTACAAAATTACAAAATAGAAAAAGATGTTTTTTGGGTTGATTTATATTATGTTTCAATAACAGGACATCTAAAGGACAAATGTTCGAAAGCTAATTGCTCGAATAACATATTGATCGAACATTAATTGATCGAAAACTGATTGTTCGAAAAGGTATTTTTAGCATTTTAGAGCTTGTCAGCGCAACCCAGGAGTAAACTTATAGGCAGCTGTTTGAGTTGATCTGCCATTTCTGAAGCCATGCTGCTCTCAGTAATGTTGAATTTGGCTAGATAGTTTAAGATACTACTAGATACCAACTTTTCAAAACCTTTTGAGAAAACACTCAATATTGAAATTGGCCTATATAATTTGCAATGTTATCAGCGGCATTTTTTTAATAGACAGGAATGATAATAGCCATTTTTAGGATCGAAGGAAACATGCCAGTAGACATATTAATGAGGAAGGCAAAATGACCACTAACAGGATGAGCGATAGCTTTTAAGATTTTGAAGGAAATGTAGTCTGTACCAGTACTATTTTTATTTTTTAGACTTCTTATAAAATCGACAACTTCATTAGGAGTGGCAGGTTCGAAAAAGAAGGTAGTATTTAAAATGCTTGAAACGCTGCACGACTGTGACATACTATTACCCAACATTGACAGTGGAAAAGTGATCCCCAAATACAATGGCTAGTTCCTTAGGGTCAGATAAAGTAGTGCCTTCTGTGTTTAAAATACTTGTTTCTGTCCTTTTCCTAGAAAGCTCATGATTCCACACAGTTTTATTTTTATTATTATAAAAAGGGTGTCCCGTAAACCTTGTACAATATTGGAACTAGTGATAGATTAGGTCATGACTGTTCAGAATATCAGAATTTCTTCTCAGTAAAAATCTCACCGTTTTCGAGATAAAAGGCATTTTTTGAATTTTTGGAAAATCGCTACCTCACCTTGGATTTTTGAATGCTACGTCTACACATTAAGACTAATTCAAATATCTTTGCTGCTGAAGATTACTGATGAGTGATGCTTTCAGACGTACAGAACAGTTTTTCACAAATTCATACAATTTTTCGAGAAATGTGGGTAAAATGCCAGATTTGATCCCACTAATTTTTATTAATAAAAATTTGACATTATTTTCTGAATAATACATAACCACGTGTAGGTGAACATTCATTACAAAAGATTGCCCGTTTTGTCCAGACTTTCGATTACATTAGAGTGTGGTGTTATTCTGAGCAAAAATCAACTCCTTTGCTAATAACCAAAAATTACCAAATTCAGTATAGCCAACTTAGTTTCCCTACAATGACGTAGAGCCTCTCCCTTTCTTCAATCACCCCCTTGTCCAAATGCTCACTTATTTCATAACCCTTCCCTAATACTAAGAACCCTTTTAGTACCTAGCTTAAAAAAACTCTTCTCCTTTTGCCTCACACTCTTAGGGCGTTAGCGAATTCAGATTAAACGGTATATAAAACATAAAGAATACAAAATTCTGTTCACACAACTTTCCTTAAACCTACATAATATACCTCTAAGTAAACAAGGTTTTATGTAGCCGGAAAGAACAAAATACAAGAAGTGGCTCAATTCGCCATTAAATCTGTAACGAATATTCTTACCGAACAATGCAAAAGACATTTTTACAAGACATAAAAACTTCTCTTATCGATTGCGGATTCTAGGTCTTAGATGAGAAAATAAAAAAAAAATAATAGACATTGTAATCGTAAGCAATTACTTCGAATTAGAAGTTAGATAAATGATCTACAAATCAGTTTCACTTTTACTGACTATTGTGATAGCGCTATTACCACAATTACGGTATCTTTATCTTGTCTGTTTGAATAGCGGCAAATTGTGTACTCGCAAGTATTCCCATATTATATGCTTAAAAGTGAAACTGAAACATATAATAACTATTAAGAAATGCTATCGAACTTTCAACTACTTGTAGTTTTCTCTCAATCTATATTTAAATTGAAAACAAGATGCAAAAAACTTTTTCAATCAAATGTGCTACCGTCTATCAGTAAAACAGATAAATGAAGCTTTAGAAGTGAGTTTTGACAACTTTACAAAGCACCAAATCCCCAACCAAAGGCATGCGTCATGTATTTTTACATTTTTTTATCCTTTCTTCAGCAGCCTTTAAGAGTTATTTTAACACGCTTATGGTCAGTTTAATGCTTACTGGAGATGCTTTTATAAGATTTGAACCGAACATTTGGCGTAAAAAACTACAATTTCACACTCATTTCAGCGTATCTAAGAATTAATTTCATCGGTTGTGGTTAAGGAGAGTAAAACACCGCAAGAAGGTCTATGGTACACAAAACTTCATAAAAAAGCATGTAATCTTCAATTGTTACATAATAGTTTACTCTTTGCAAATAAACCAAGTAGTTATTAATCTAATCATTTTTTTTTTATTGATTAAGACGATAGAAAAGTTCGTTTACTCGGGTCGAATTGCTCAGTTAATTGTGGGAAAAATAAAATTAAACTTCCAAGAACTGATTGTCAGAGGTAAAAAATATAGATTCGTTATTATCTTCTTCCACTACCATCATGCAGGGCGTAGCAGATTGGCTTCTAGCTAATAGATTAGCTTTCAATCTAAGTAAAACTCAAACAGTATTTTTCTACTACTGCACTTTAAATTACTTATTAAATGTGCGCTATCCGTTTTATATTAAACTTCATTATAACACTGATTTTGACCAATAGAAACCCCTGCTTTCTATTATAAAACTGACTTTGCACCAATAGAAATTTCTACGTTGTAATCAAGTAGGTTGTTGATAGATATTAGATATTATTGACAGTTCTAAAGCTAATGTCAAAATTATTCTTGTTGTATCAAATAAATTAATAGTTTTCAGTTAAAGTATGCATAAAATAGGTCAGGTCATTAACATCATTCAATTTTTAGGCATACATATTGACAACAAGCTCTTCTGGAACTTTCATATATTGTAAAATATTTATAACTGTGAAATACAAAAAATTAAATACAATTAAAGATGTTAAATTAAATGGAATATTTCAATGTGAGATCCCTATCCCTAACAAATCTGAGCCTTGAGGAACGCCGTCGATAGTGACATACTTTAAGCAGTGTGATAAAAAAACTTTCAACCCATTCGCAGACTTTCTGATGAAGAAAGTAACAGGTTTCGCCTTGGATCTGGATAGTTGGTTATGAATCTTTGCTATTTTTCTGTATTTTGCCATGGCAGCTTATGGAACCTAGCAGAGTTGTAGATATAGTTTGAAGGGTTGGTTTTTTGACTTGGTTTTCAGTATTGAATATGATAAATTGGGTCAAGCTCGGTGTGTCGATTTTTAAGAAATGTAACTGGAATATTCTTTAGTTTAAAAGCTTTAACAATGTCAGTATTTTCCTTAATATGCGAATGAATGAGATTTGTTGTTGCCTGCAGCTTATAACAAATTATATATTTTTATTTGAATGTCTTTATGAAGCCGATACAGTTTTTTCTTTTTTTAAAATCTACGCTACCGAAAAACTTTGATATCTGATGCTTTTAGACCATGCAGAACTTTTTATAAAGAATAACTTTTTTCCTAAAATTAATAGTAAAAAAGTTTTCATATATATCAAAAATTGATTACAAAACCATTTCGATCTAAATATTAACGATTTTAACAATGTTTACATATACTTCAATTATCGATCGCAAATGATTCTGTGTTGCATCTATTATTATTTTTTAATTCTAAAAACCTCGAATAATTTGTCAATTTTTTCTCAGTAGGTAACGTTTCCGAATGTAGGTGTGGTATATTCATCAATATTTGAACATAAAACTTTCTATTTTAAATGACCGTAAAACCATTATTTTATCTCATCCCACAATAATTTCAACATTTCCGAGACTACAACCTGCACATTATGTAAATAAACCTGTAAACACATATTTTACATCTTGTTACAATTTAATCATTTGTAGGTATACCTATTGTGGTTTAGTTCTAAGTTCAATTCTAGTTTGCTCCAAAAAAGAGCAGGGTGTTAAACTCTATTAATTAACAGATTAATTAAATTTTATTCAGTTCACTTTTACAACTAGCTGCACCTATTTTATGGTCTTTGCACAACTGCAGGTATTGTTTTAGGATCTACCCAGTAAGTTGGCATTTTCAAGATTACCAAACGTTGCTAAATTTCTGTAAATACTAATGATCTAGGTCAAATTTTGTTCTATATATAAAAAATTTCAATTTGAGTGTTGGAATTTTATTTTAACTGGAGGTCCCAACGGCGGCTCCAAGGGGGAAGCAGTAGGGGCAATTTCCCCGCCTCCCAATTTTTTTGAATTTTTTTTTTCTCGATTCTAGGTCCATTTATATCATAAAAAACTCACTTTTTCCCTCATAAATTGCCGAAACATTTTTTTTCTTTAATTTTGACATTGCCAATCGTTTCTTAGACAAAATGAATTCTGCGTAAACCAAATTTTAATTTTTTTGAATTTTTATTGTAGATTCTAGGTCCATTTATATCCTAAAAACTCATTTTTTCCTCCAAAAATGGCTCAAACATTTTTTTTTGGAAATTATGACATTTCCAATCGGTTCTTTTATAAAATTAATTTTGCGTAAACCAAATTTTATTTTTTTTTGTAGATTCTAGTTCCATTTATATCCTAAAAAACTCACTTTTTCCCTCAAAAATGGCCCAAACATTTTTTTTCGGTAATTTTGACATTGCCAATCGTTTCTTAGACAAAATTCATTCTGCGTAAACCAAATTTTAATTTTTTTGAATTTTTTTTGTAGATTCTAGTCGAACCTTCGACATATATTAAGATGACATTTAAAAGATAAATTGAATCGTTTCTTAAATTTATTACGTGAAATAATCCTCATTAAATAGTTTATAAAACATCCCATTACCATAATAAAACCCGATAAAAAGAGACTGAATAATGATAGATTGGAAAAGTGAAAATGATTTGTGAATCATAAAGCGGATTTATAGCTTGGATAGAAGGTAAATAACTGTTAATTATATAATTATAAACACAATGACATTAAATGTTAAAATTAACAAGTAGCATCGCCACCCGGTATGGCCACGTTTTTGTTATTCCGCTTTCCAATGCAATGTAAACACTAGAAAGTAGAATTTTACTATTATATCCAGCCATTTTCAGGTAGTAAAATCGACTAGTTTACCTAGTTAAGCGTTTAATATTGTCAAGTGAAAATTAGTATTCAAATTGTTTGTAACAAAATACATTAAACAAAATGATTCGACGCTCTCTTTTCACAAATTTTAATTTTAATTTTTGCATGGTAAAACAACATTCAAATTATTACATGAATAGAAATAAATATCTGGTCACCGAGCTTCGCTCTTAATATTCAAATCTACATTTTTAAGCAGCCCAATGAGTATATAATTTAAGTATATTTATAACATGACAAATTATTAATTAATTCGCGAAAATCACGGAGTGGGCGACATCTACTTGAACTACTGATAGGGAGATAAATAAAAAGTTGATTGGCGATTGGCTTGAAAGTAGGCGGGAAAATTAAAAAAGCTGTCAGTGTTAATTTTCAATTGGCTGCAGATGTTGTTGACGTTTATCAACTGCTTGTCACAGAGGTTAGTTAAATGCATTAAAGTTGCCTAGTTTCTGGGGATTTCACCCTTTTAGGGCAACTTCTACTGACGCTTGATCTTCGCGAATTGTCACGGTGGACAGGCCCCGTTTCCGGGACGTGCAACAGCAGCGTGTAGGGCACACGTCCCGTCAACAGAAGATCGCTCAGCTCACTCTATTTATCACTATATAAGAAAAACTCTATGTTCAATTGATTTTATTATTTTTTGATCTGCAGTGAAGGAAAATTATAGGTCTGATATTCATACTTGGGTAAAAACCTCCACAAATACCTGTGACCAGACTCTCGAGGTGTGGCAGATATTGATATCATATTTTTTCAAAAATTCTTTCTCTCTCTCTCTCTCTCTCTCTCTGATCATGAAAACTTAAATATTAAAACTGTCCGCATAATAAAATAGTAGCCGTAAGGGGTAGTCTCACATTATCGGGGAAGGGAAGACAGGTGTCCATTTTAACAGTGTTACTCAATGTTCCTATAAATATTTACCTAAACCCATGATTTCTGAAATTGAATTGGCAACGTTGTATCTTCAACTTTGAATTAATAAGATGGCTGTCATTTGACAAGCAAATTATTTATGTCCGTCAAATGAACCTTTCCTTTTTTATATAAAGCGACAAATTTAAAATTGAATTCTTTCTGATTAAAACGCCAGAAATTAAATAAAGTCAAACCTTTTTACTACTATTATATACAGACGAAAGGAGTGCAGTATTTAATTTGCAGAACGTAGTACAGGTTCAAGAGGTAGAAATTTTATTTTTACCTCATCCTTCAATGCTTATTTGTAGTTAAAATTTAAATTTTAATACATCTGATCGGCCTAATATAGTTTTTGTCTAGATTCTTGTTTCCATGGTTTTTACTGTAATAAATTTGTTCTTTTGACAGATAAGTCAGACTTTATTTATTCATAGCCGTATCGTATGTATTTTAATTGATTCAGAATTTTGTATTAATATATATTTCAAAATGGCTTCATTCTAAAAATATTATCAGTCCTCCTAAATCCTTGAAGGCAGAATTATTAGTAATAGCAAGGCAACATAAAAACAAATTCAAAAAATATATTATGGATGAGATGGCCAGAGAAAAAGGAATTAAAATTCTCAGATTTCCTCCGAACCACGCAGAGTTAAATTCCATTGAACTGATCTGGTCTCAATTATTAAAAGGTTATGTTTCTCAAAACAATAAAACATTTAAATTTCCTGATGTGCGAAATTTGTTTTTGAAGGCAGTTTCAGATGTAAATAGAGAACATTGGGGAAAATGCATTGATCATGTTTAAAAGTGTGTTCAATATTGAATCTTAAATTAATTTAAACAAACTTGAGTCAGTTAAACATTTTTTTGAAGTATCAACAGTAATAATAACAATGAATTATTTGTCTCGATATATATTATAAATTGATCAATAAGATTGACTTCTCATAATTTTGTTTTTCTCATAAGTCAGCTTTTTGACTACAACACTTATTAATAAATTCCGTGAACCAACTTATACAGGGTGAGAAAACTATTTCTTTTTTATTTAAAAAATAACTAAAACCCAAACTTGTTATTTCACAATTTACTGGATCTTCCACTACTTCCGGATGTCAGATCTGTTGACATCCTTTGTGTCATTAAATGTCACCTCCATTTTGTCGTTTGGTTTTGCCTTTCATGGTGAATTAACAGTTATTATTCTTGTTTACAACTTATTTATTATTGACTATAATGATTTTTGTACTTTGGGGCATTTCTATACTCTTTTTACTTTATAATTTTTAGGCACTTTTGTTTAACACTGATGATGACCACAGCTGGGGTCGAAACATGTTTGTACTAAATATATAATTAAATATAACCTTTTTCGCGTGGAGAAGACTTTGAATTGATTGACTAACTACCTCCTTCTATTAAACTGTTGTGATGTTCGCACAATCCGCCCTTTTCTAGTGATGGTGATCCGCTTTTCTGAATCTTGAGGAATATCTTCTTGCGGAACATCTTCTTGGGGAACATCTTCTTGAGGAACATCTTCTTGATGAACATTTCTTTAGGAACATCTACTCGAGGAACATCTTCTTGATGAGCATCTTCTTGAGGAACATCTTCTTGGGGAACATATTCATGAGGAATGTCTTCTTTGAGAACACCCTTAGGAACATCTTATGGTTCTCTTGCTTGCATCATTATAAGTCGCTTTGTACTATATAGTAATTCAATTTATATCTCAATATCTGTGCGTCATCCAACAAATTCCTCTTCTAAATCTTGTTTTGTTGCACTTTTTGGAAATATATGTTGTTAAATGAATGAATGAATCTTCTAAATTTCTTTTGTTAGTCCTAGCGAACAACATATTCTAACAGAAACAACTGAAAGAATGTTAAGTTTAAATTTTTTCTAATAAAAATATTAATCTGACCTCCATATATTCAGTGAACTATTAAAACATTATAGAGAGTAGGTGGGAAAATATAAAAGTCATCCACTATTCATAAACTTCATGTTTTTGTAGATCTCGCAATTACATCACGTTGAATTCCGTTGTTTTGTTGATGGACGATTATCAGCCGTTAGATTTATAAACACGGTGTAATTTCAATTGTTTGACCCACAAATCAGATTCACTCTTACTGCACACTTTCATTTATGATCTCCATTAATTTATTCACAACTTATTCACATAATTTCTTACAATGCTTTGTAATGTACAATATTTTTTGTTTACAACTGCCCATGCGAAAAACATGGCAATTCAACATTTATTCCACTCACTTCAACCTTGTGATTATTCGCATACTGTTTGCCTTCAAACGTTGCCTACGCTCTTCTTCAGTCTCATTGATTCGACGATTATAAGCTCGGCATATTTCCTCAACTATGGATTGGCAGAGGAAGTGATTTTGAATGGCCGCCAAGAATTCCTGACTGTAACCCTCTTGATTTTTATGTTTGGTGACATTTGAAGTCCTTAGTTTACGTCCATGAAGTTAATTCACGAGACGAACTCTGGAGGAAAATACAAAATGCGACTAATTTTATAAATAATTTTGATAACAATTGAAAAAATATGCAGTAACAGTGTCAGAAAAAAGCGGTAGCCGCCAATAATATTTAAACGCTTATAGTAAATATTAAGAACTCATCCATCTAGATCTTGTACTATAAGTAAAGAGCAAACATATAGCTGCTTAATATTATTCCTCATCGCTCATGTTGAGCTAACGGCTAACGGGCACCTGATTGCAAATTACATGTCTCATAAATTATTTCCAACTTTTATGGGCTTATTATCACATATTTCTAATTTATACTTGAAGAATGAGAAACGTTCACAACCATACGTAACTGTTTTGAAAAAATTATCCATAAAATGTTATTGGTACCTCAGCGCAATATTTTTATTTTAATTTCTATTGCACCCAACGATTTTCTATTTTCCTAATGGAATCTCGGAAATAATCTCTTACTCGTGGTTTCCGTTAAATTGGCTGAATTTTTTATATGTTGACACCCTGATAAAATTTATCAATGGGCAGAAAGACCCAAAGCTTGTCAGCGCCTCAGATTAATTTATTGACACTGAAGTCAAGTGTAATTGATGTCAACTTATAATTATAAAAGCTCTGTCTAAAATGTTTCTGAGGTTCTAAAAGCTGTCTAAACTCGTCCTAGCACTTTTAAAGTAATTTTACAACTTTCAGATGCCCCCTAACACCTTTCAGACATTTTCCAGACATCATAACAACTTTCAAAGAACTTCAGACAGCTTTTACACATGTTTAACAACATATTTACTGTTTAAACATATCTAAAAGCTGTCTAAAATGTTTCTGAGGTGTCTAAAAGCTGTCTCAACTCGTACTAGCACTTTTAAAGTAATATTACACCTTCCAGATATCCCCTGATACCTTTCAGACGTTTTCCAGACATCATAACACCTTTCAAACAACTTTAGACAGCTTTTAGACATGTTTAAACAACAAATGTTACATGTAGAACCAGGTATGACGTCATATGAGGTGACTTGATATACCTCGACATCAATTATAGTATTTGGTGTATATCGGTCTTGATTTAAATGACTTTTTTTTTTCTTCAACTGGCACAGATTGATTTAGTGACACTGAATAAGTGTCAAATGTAATTGATGTCAAGTTATGTCATCTCATATAATGTCATACCCGATTCTACATATATTTGTTGTTTAAACATATCTAGAAGCTGTCTAAAATGTTTCTGAGGTGTCTAGAAGCTGTCTAAATTCGTCCCAGCACTTTTAAAGTAATTTCACAACTTCCAGATGCCCCATGACACCTTTCAGACATCTTCCAGACTTCGTAACACCTTTTAGTTTAAACAACATATTTACTGTTTAAACATATCTAAAAGCTATCTAAAATGTTTCTGAGGTTCTAAAAGCTGTCTAAATACGTCCTAGCACTTTTAAAGTAATATTACACCTTCCAGATACCCCCTGATACCTTTCAGACATTTTCCAGACCTCATAACACCTTTCAAACAACTTCAGACAGCTTTTAGACATGTTTAAACAACAAATGGTACATGTAAAACTAGGTATGACGTCACATGAGATGACTTGATATACCTCGACATCAATTATATTAAATTATAGTATTTGATGTATATTGGTCTTGGTTTAAATGGCGTTTTTTTTCGTTAAGTGGCTCAGATTGATTTAGTGACACTGAATAAGTGTCAAGTGTAATTGATGTCAACTTATGTAATCTCATATGATGTCATACCTGATTATACATGTAATATTTGTTGTTTAAATATATCTAGAAGCTGCCTAAAATGTTTCTGAGGTGTCTAGAAGCAGTCTAAATTCGTCACAGCACTTTTAAAGTAATTTCACAACTTTAAAACAACTTCAGACATCTTTAAACAATATATTTACTGTTTAAACATATCTAAAATCTGTCTAAAATGTTTCTGAGGTGTGTAAAAGGTGTCTAAACTCACCCTAGCAGTTTTAAAGTAATTTTACAACTTCCATATGCCCCCTGACACCTTTCAGACATTTTCCAGACATCATAACAACTTTCAAACAACTTCAGACTGCTTTCAGACATGTTTAAACAACATATTTTTTTTTTAAAGTAGGGTTAGCCATATGTGAGTAATAATTATTGAAGGTATGGAAGAAAAATTCCTTTTTTATCTCACAAGTTATTATTCACTTATAACTTGTGAGATAAAAAGGACTTTTTCTTCCATACCTTCAACATATTTATTGTTTAAACATATCTAAAAGCTGTCTAAAATGTTTCTGAGGTGTGGAAAAGCTGTCTAAACTCATCCTATCACTTTTAAAGTAATTTCACAACTTCCAGATGCCCCATGACACCTTTCAGACATTTTCCAGACGTCATAACAACTTTCAAACAACTTCAGACAGCTTTCAGACATGTTTAAACAACATATTTACTGTTTAAACATATCTAAAAGCTGTATAAAATGTTTCGGAGGTTCTAAAAGCTGTCTAAACTCGTCCTAGTAATTTTACAACTTTCAGATGCCCCCCTGACACCTTTCAGACATTTTCCAGACATCATAACACCTTTCAAACAACTTCAGACAGCTTTTAGATATATTGAAACAACAAATGTTACATGTAGAACCAGGTATGACGTCATAGTATTTGGTAGGAGTTTAGGGGGCTCAAAACGAGGTATGTGCAGTTCCTAATGACTCACCCTGTATAAAAATTCACTTTTAACATGTACGCGAATTAAAATTCCAGTTTCTTGAGAAACGTCATTTTCAAGATCATGTCATTGGTACGCTTTATGAACATTTTATATCTTTTGCGAAATGCTCGCATTACACGGTGAAAATTTAATTGTTGAAATTTTTGTGTGAACACACTTTAATTCTTTAGTAGAATTTAATAATAATAAACTTTGGATTACGTCAGGATATTGTTTTAGGTATCGCCATTGTTTTGGTCTTAATTTCACAATGGTTCCTTTGTTTTTCGCATTTGCTAATCTTTTTATGTTGATACAAAATGCGATTTTAAGACTCGCTAGTTAATAATTTTCTGAAATTAAATATGATGATATGGTTTAAATGATGGTAATTTTAAATGTAATTAAATAATTGGTTTGGAACGGATCAATTTTGGCGAAAATTAAAAAATGTTTTAACCTTAATCGTTTTCACCGTAATTAAAAGAATATCACTTTGGTCTAGAAGTCTAGAAGAAATTATAGTTTGTGTAATTAGGTGACATATTTTTTAAATTTAGGTGTTGCTTTTAAAAAGTAAAATATGTCCTAAAAACTGCAGCAATGGTTTCCTTTTTGACATTCTACATTTTACACATTTAGCAATTTTCAAAATAATATTCTACTATAGTTATCTTGATTTAGTTTCGATATTTTGCAGTTTTGTGCTTGTAGTCTCAAATCAATATTACTTGCTTCTACTGAGCAGGTTTCTTCCAATCATTCCATGATCTACTCTCGCATGGTAGACCATCTCTCCAAGCATTAATTGTTACTCCCCAAATTCTTCTATCTTTTCCATTTGCTAATTTTTAAATAATTTTTTACAGTATCAAATGATGGTAAAACATCTTGAATATTCGGAAATTGTTTATACTTAACCAAGGTTTTGATTCGTGATCTGGTAAACATTTTGTCCTTCATCAGGATTTCTATTCAGAGCATCTGCCACAATATTAGCAGCGCCTGGATGATACTCTGTATTATAATTAAATTCAGATAAACATATAAACCAACGCCCTATTGTAGGATTTAAATCTCGTTTATTTTGCAATAACTTTCTATATATATTTTCCGTTAGTTTAGAAATAAATGAAGAAAAAACTAAGTATTTGAAATGAACAGATGAAAAGTTTATGAGAGGAAATAGTTTTAGAGCAACGATCAATAATGGCAAAATATATAACTTTGAAGAAATCGATCACTAGGAGCAACATTTACAAGAAAGCCTGGTAGGCAGGAAGAAATTAAAACAAGAGAAGAAAGGAAAATAGATGTTTGTATAGCCTGAACCACCCACTGAAACTAATTCCAAGGAAGCTAAAGATTAGACTTTACAAAACTGTGATTAGACCTACATTTGCATGTGAAACGTGGATTTTGAGAAGAATAGACATCAATACGTTGGAGATTTGGGAAAGACAGGTTCTGAGGAAAATTTTAGGGGGAAAACGAGTCAAAGAATTGTGGGAAAGAAGAACAAATCAAGAAATTAGAGAGCCCAGCATTTTAGGATTTGGTAGAGCGGAAGGATGGCTCAGAGTAGGATTCCAAAAACGATAATCTGCAGAAGTAAATCAGGAAAAAGGAGAAGAGGAAGACCGAAGAAATGACGGAAGAACGCAGGTGGGGATACAGAACTGGAAGGTTGGATAAGAAGAAATGGATGAAAATCACAACTCAAGCCATGGGCCAACTTGGCCTGTAGAGCTACTCATATATACCTATAATATGTAAGAGTAAATTATCTCTCCTCCCATTTTAAACAATACTTTCATTGACTATCTAAAATACGGAAATAAAAGTGAGTTTGTTATAACGCAATGTTTTGGTTAACTTATTAACTTCATCAGACTAAAATATTTTAAACTATGATTTAAAAGCTTTTATAATCAATAATAAAAATGAAATTTTATATTAACTATTTACATGTACAAAAATATAAAGAAAACTTACCAAAAATTAAGTATTTAATATTCCATTTAACAAAAAAATTGCACAATACAAAAGTTTCTCACACTACCAATAGTTAGAAATCCATAATGTCACGTTCTTTATTTACCCGGATAACCGTAAAGTTTTATCGATATGACAAAATCCCCGGATTTCCACCTGGAAGAGCACTCGACCGCTATTCTAATCAAACAGTCCGAGTAGGCTGGGGTAAATAACAAATGCGATCTCAACTCGCAGGTGACTTGATGGACAGCGTTACCGACTCGGTTGTGCACCGCGATACGTTCACTTCACTAGGTGACTCGATTCGCGATTAAAAGTTTAAACTAGAAAAAGGCAGAGGCAATGCCATCGGAGTCCGAACTCGTCCTCCAGCTATGTGGATGGTTTTCCCCTTCTTCTTGGGCCTGAAGAGTCTCTTATTTCTTTCGGTTCAGTATTCTCGAATTACTCGATGGTTGGTTTCACTCTTTTGGCACGGCTAAGCGGAACAGAGTTACAGATCGGATGAAATAATTCAGTAAAGAAATTAAACAGCATTTATAAAACGGGGCATTTTTCTCTGCTCTTCAATTTACGTAAATGTAAAAAGAAAAACAATTAAAAAGAAGTATAATATTTACTTTTTGTTATTACAATTTTTTTATTAAAAATTCATACCCTTCCTATCAGCAAACTTTCTTGTTAAGTCAGCGACGTCCATGTTTTCCACAATATCATTTTCGATTGATAAACTTGCTTAGTTTGTTTTTCTGGATTGAGATATACAGGATGTGTCACGAAGATGGTCCATTAGCCATATATAGAGAAGTATAGATATTTGAAAGATTTATTCAATGAAAATATTTTCAACTTTGTTATTTCAAATGACATGTACTATACACCAGTCAGTAGAGGGGAAAAAAGCTGGTTTAGTTGCAAACGGTGGAGTAGTAAATTTTAGTTTTGGAACTTGTTTATATGTATATTAGGAAGAAAATATCAAAAATGGTAACACGAAAAATGTCGGGAGAACTTTTGGCAAGCTAATAACTTTTAAAATTTCGACTTTTTTGGCTTAAAAGGGTGAAATATGCACTAAATATATAATTTATGCAAGGCAGTTGATAGATTATAAAAAAACAAAAATTTTGAGCCCTCCCACACATTTCTAGCGTAAATAGTTCCCGAGATATTAAGTAAATTGTAATTTGCTAAACACAGTACGTTGCTTCCTTCGCCAACATTGCTATGTTGTACTCCACTTTTTTAAAAAGGCACTACCATGGGTGCACAAACGTAACTGTTGTATTTGACGGTTACCCAGCTCAGAGTGGTACCAAAAGAACCGAGCGGTTACGGCGGATAAGAGTTCACCAATCCTCAGAAGTGATTTTTAATGAAAACACTGTCAATCAAGTCAATCAGCAAAAGTTTCTGAGTAATGAAAAAACAAACAACGTTTTATTGAGGTCCTGAAGAGTCACTTTTAAGATTGTAAAATCGAATGACAGGGCTTGGTCACCCTCACAACAATTTGTTTTTTCAGAAGCCTGGAAGAGGGAGTGCAGCTGATGTGTACTACTCAACAACATCATGCAAGTTTGATCATGACATTCCTATTCATTTACACTTTCACGGGATGCGACACCACGTCTGCAATCTTTGACCAAGGAAAGATGAAGCTCGGGAATATGATCAATGCTTCAAAAGATCTGAAAAACATATGCAGAAGATTCCTTGATCAAGTTGCAAGCCACAGTGAGATTACGGGTGCAGTTGCGCGTGTATTTTTAGCTCTCTATGCTGGAGAATCAACTAAAGCAACCCTGGATGAGCTTAGATACTATAATTTTCAAAGAGTAGTAAGCAAGGGGAAAGTAGACCTTGCACGCTTGCCACCGACATTTGACGCTGCACTCCACCACGATTACCGCTGCTATCACCAAATTCAAACTTGGTTAGGAAACAACTTGAATCTACAGGATTGGGGGTGGGTACGCAGGAACGAAGAGTTGGTTGCAGTACAAACTAACAAGGACGTGGCCCCCTTGTCATTGCTGAAGACAATTTCCTGCGCTTGCAAGAAGGGTTGTGCCGGACCGTGTTCTGGCCGCAAAGCAGGCCTAAAATGCTCTTCAATCTGCAAACACTGTTGTGGCCAGCAATGTGAGAACGTCACGCTACCAATCGTTTACAACGACGACCACGATGAAGATAAAGCTGACCTGTTTTTTAAACCTGAAGAACGAGAGCTGGATAAAGCGTTCACACGGTCATCCCTAGAAGAACCAGGTCCGTCCAAACGGTTAAAAAAAGAGAACTAGTAGTTCAATTTGAAAAACAAACGGTAAATATTAATGTAATTGCAACATACTTTATCATTAACATTCAATAAACATATTTATAAAAAATTTGCATCTCTTTTTACGTCCTTTAAAAAAGAATGATTCCTTAGAATGTACTCGTTGAATTGTAGAAATTATTTAAGTGATATCGTAAGCATCATATCACATTTTTAGATGTGCTACCATCTATGGTACTGGTTTACTCACTTTGTATTAATCTATGAAAGGGATAAAAAAGAAGAGAGTGACATCTTGACTAGATTCAGTCAAAATTTAATGTCAATACTCTCTTCTTACCATAGATGGTAGCACATCTAAAAATGTTATCTTATAGCGGATATAGCTATTGACTTGTACGAGTTTGGAATTTTATTTATTGGATTCGAAAAGCCTAACTCATGAAGTCGAAAGACAGAAACCGGTCTTAGGATGTCGAATCTAATAAATTAAAATTCCTTACTGGTTTACTCACTTTGTATTAATCTCTGAAAGGGATAAAAAAGAAGAGAGTGACATCTTGACTAGATTCAGTCAAAATTTAATGTCAATACTCTCTTCTTACCATAGATGGTAGCACATCTAAAAATGTTATCTTATAGCGGATATAGCTATTGACTTGTACGAGTTTGGAATTTTATTTATTGGATTCGAAAAGCCTAACTGATGAAGTCGAAAGACAGAAACCGGTCTTAGGATGTCGAATCTAATAAATTAAAATTCCTTACTGGTTTACTCATCATATCACAATTCAAACTTTTTTAGTATCTTTTTAAAGATTCAGACGTTTGGAAACGACTAAAACCATTTTTTGACAAAACTGTTTTTTTAACATGGTTATTTAACTCTATGGCTAATGGACTAGTTCCGAGGCCATCCCCCCCCCCCCACACACACACACACACACACAAAATGGTTATTTATTATGGTGATAATTTTAGGCGAAATTAATTAATGGTATTTAATCTGTTAATTATTAACTTACTTGTAAAGATGGCCATTATGAATTAAATGTGAGAAACAAATTCACCAAATCTAAAATTATCAACCCGGTCCAAAGTCTTGGTTACGAAGTAAATTAACTAATACCTCATATATTTTTCGAATAGGAACTTTTCTGCCAAGTTAGAACTAAATCGGATAAGAAATACGGAAATTAGATAGTAAAAACCGTGAAAAAAGACAACGTACTGTGTTTAGCAAATTACAATTTCCTTAATATCTCGGGAACTATTTACGCTAGAAATGTGTGGGAGGGCTCAAAATTTTTGTTTTTTTATAATCTATCAATGGCCTTGCGTAAATTATATATTTAGTGCATATTTCACCATTTTATGCCAAAAAAATCGAAATTTTGAAAATTATTAGCCTGCCAAAAGTTCTCTCGACATTTTTCGTGTTACCATTTTTGATATTTTCTTCCTAATACACATATAAACAAGCTCCAAAAATAAAATTTACTACTCCACCGTTTGCAAGATTCAACCCCTCTACGGACTGGCCTACTATTTTCCTTTTTCTTTTTGGATTCAGCATCAAATTTTGAACAAAAAATTATAAACATACCTACTACAGGTTTAAGTTTAACAGCTTCCGAGATATTTGAGATTTTTATAAAAATTTTTGAAAAACACGCATTTAGGTACGTTAATTTCCGTATCTGGCTTAGTTTTTATGCTATTAATTTCAAATTTTAACAGAGATTGGGAGAATATCCTTCTAGCATACGTTGAAACGTCAAATGCGATATTTTATACAGGGTGTCTAGAATGGAGCGTCCAATGTCTATATTTTGAATTTTCAATAAGTCTTCAGGCTTAGTCAATATAATTTAAAAATAGCCCTTTTGTATCTTTATAAATAACAAGAAAGACATGAGACTTAAAAGTTACTTCACTGTTTTTGCGTTTAGCACTAACTTAAAAATTAGACCCGAACGTATATGTATACCTACAACTACAACTGGTTTGAAAATATTTTAACAAGTCGATGTCGACCAGATGTGGTAGACACTATAACAATTTTTCTTGTAGTTCTAGAAGTCTATGTAAGTTTACGCCTCTTTGTCTGCTTTTGCAATCTCAATTCCAGCTTAATTTTTTCAAATTCTTTATCGGCAATCAGCACTGCTCTCGAGGAATTTGCTGGCCAGCGAATAGAATGGATAGATAATGCAATAATTTAATATATCAGACTATATACATTTATACACTTGAGTGGAATTGATTATTAATTGTTTTCAATTTGTAAATCTTTATAGCTTGTCATTTTTAAGAAGACTTTAAATTATTATAAATTTGTTTTTTTTGACAACTACATTGTATCGTCATTTGGAAAAATAAATTTACTTGAACAGGGTTATTTTTCAGATAACACAAAAAAGGTTTGGGACATGACATATAATAGGTTGTTTATATTTCATCTACTATTCAACTTCTAACCCATAATACATTCTCACCATCGTCAAAACAAGATGGTTGCTGAATGTTTGGGGACTTCAATCGCTCTGAACGCTTGCTTTAAAGGAAATAGGTCCATCGTGGACTTCAGATATGGCTTGGATGACGTGTCGAGCTGTCTACTTCCTACTGTTGAAGCACAACGACGCCGAAACCGGTTTAGGAATGACTGGCTTCTTGAATAACATAATCAAAGGGTTGACTGTCCATAGTATGGTTTTCAGTACGCATCTGGACCGATGTAATTCAATACCTGTGGGGGCAAGTATCATCCCAGGAGTAGTTGTTTTAAATCCAGATGCGGTGCAACCCATGATATATTTATATATCGGAAAACTTTGTTGAGGTTGCATAATAAATAATAAAACAGATTTTGTTATTTTTTCAATTTATTTATCACTCAAAAGTCGATTAAATCATTTTTATGTAACTTTATTTAAACTTGTTTATAAATAACTTATTTTTGGATAATTTAAATATTCAGAAGGCTTCAAATTTCAGAATACTGCTGCGATGCAAAATCCCAGGATAATTTTTTAGCTAGTAACCTGAAAACAAAAGAAAATATATAACTATAATGTTCTACCATTGATTTTTTCACAAGCTAAACTTATTTGTTTGTTTTTTGGACTATAGTTTGTAATTCTATATAAAAAAAACAGTTACTTCGCCTTATTTTTCAAACAAACTATAGTTCCATTACTTCCTGCAAATTAAGTTTAAAGACGATTCTGGAGAAGGTAATAGTTATTAATGCACCAACTACGTTAGGATCCAGTAACATGGTGCATTCAAGATTTAATTTTTTACGAAAAATTTATTTTATTTTAATGAAAAATCGATTTTTTGATATTTTCACGTTTGTTGAATATTTTTGTCAGTGTTTCATGATAATTAGTGAATGTGTTATATACGTCTTATAAAAGTAATGGAAATACCGAGTTACCAAAAAAAATCAAAGAAAATGCAGCCAAAGCAAGTAACAATTTATTGCCGGAGAAATCCAGACCCCCATCGTACAATGAGCGGGCGTTATGGCCATAATGCTCTAGGACGTTATGAGTGTATTTGTACAAGTGGAAAATAAACCAATTAACGCGACCATTACCTTAATCCATCTGAATAAGAATATGGTCCATCCCTTTTTGCTGCCACGCCTCTGCAAATAGGAGCATACAAATGTTTTCTAAAAGAAAAGCAAAACTGTTAATAAATACAATTGTATATTTTGTTTAAACTGATTAATATTCTGTATGATCAAGGTACCAAAATTTTTTCCTAATTGAGATACACTTTCTGTAAGGAGGCAAGTTTTTACATGTGATCTGCTCACATCTGGGATATGATTCCCCAAGAATTATTTAATAATCTAATGAATTAATAATTATTAAAAAAATTATAACCTATACCCATTTGAAAACTCATTAAGTGTTCATCTTTACAAACAAAAAGTATCAGTTAATTGTTTTGAGCAGTGTAGCCGCCGAAATTTGGCAGGCGTATGCTTAAATATTAATTGATCAATTAATTCTGAATCGATTTAAAAAAATCTTATACCGGCAGATAGCTGAAAGAAGTGGCTTTCGTCTCATCAGAAAATATACAGGGTATTACGTTTAAAAAAGCAAACAAAACAAAATAAAAAAACGCCATTTTGTTTTTTGGTTAACCAGAATTGAGAAAAAATATTTTATGATTCTAAACAAAACTTGTATCATTGTGAAGTATTTCAGTGAAAACCGCATGTATTTGTCTTCATTCGTTTAAAAGTTATAAGCTCTTGAAATACCGGAAAATATAATGGGACACCCTGTTACTTCAACAATTATTTCTCAATATTGTAGAATACCGTAATGCATTGTGAGATTTATGAAAACGTAAAATATTTTAAAACAAAAACGAACTATCGATATTCTTACCTGCAATCTATTCCTTGTGGTTTAGATGAGATTTCAACCACAGTTATTATAAAAATACAAGTAAAAAGAAGAATTTTGCAGTATTTTGTGGTAAATTCCCTACAGTGCTTTTTCTGAAACATGCGAAAAACAACTAAATTATTTAATGAAAACGCCTGCTAGATTTCTTGTTGATTAAAATACAGGGTGTTTCATAGGTAAACCGACATACGTTAACTGTAAACCTTAGTCTAACCTGGGTCTAACGCTTTTAATAACCGAGATACGAGGTGTTTCATTCATTTCGGCCAATATTTTCATAAGCCGTAACATTAGAACCACACTGTAGATTTCTCTCATACTTGTTACAGGCATATTGTGTTAATAGCCCAATCCTACAGTATAAGAATTACAGTTAAAATCCAAATCCGGATTAAGAAAAATTTGTAAAATTTGAAAATCCCCAAAGCAACACCCTGTACATCAGATTTTTTTTAATTTGGATCAGACATTCGAAAAGAATGGAAAAAACTGAGATATACTTACATATTTTTATAAAGGCACATCTCGTTCTACATATTACTACTTTTAAATTCAATTAATCCAATACTTATTGCCATAACTTTAGAAACACCCTGTAGATTTCTTTCATATTTGATTGTTTAAATAACCCAATCGTACAAAACTACAGTTAAAATCCTGATCCGGATTAAGAAAAATTTGTAAAAGTTGGTAATCTCTAAAACAGCATCATGTATATCAGATTTTTTTAAATGTAATCGGATACCCATTTTTAGAAGAAAAAAAGAAAAAAGCTGTGTTACACTGAAATGGTTTTATGAGTGCACAAGTGCGTTCTATATAAAAAAATACAGATTTAATTTTTCGGATTAATTCCGGATACAAAACTCATACTATCAAGTAGACTTTGCTATAACACATATTTTTTCTTTTTTCAAATAGGTATCCGATTACATTTTAAAGAATCTGATATACAGGGTGCTATTTTAGAGATTATCAACTTTATATTATTTATTTGAAATCACCTAAGTACCCTCTATTTACAGTTAACGTATGTCGGTTTACCTATAAAACACCCTGTATAATTTAAAAAAAAAACTTTCTCAAAAAATTCCATTAAAAGTAAATGGCAACAGCCTGTTCCCATGACGTCATTAACAATAATTTACAAGAGATTCAACCATAAATGCATCAAAATAAAAACATAATTATTTCTTTTATAAAAAATACTAAAAATGCTTACCATTTTATAAAATGCTGAGTTTCTTTCAGGAAATCGGTCACTATCAAACTCAGCAAAACGAAAAAATGTCTTAAAGAAGATTCAATCTCAGTGAAGGAAGTATTCAAATTTCTCAAGTATATAAAGTCGCAGTGAGTTGCGTCTTGCGCACAACTTCTTGATTCTAAGGGACATTATACTAAAATTTAATGGCGTGTGAACTCCCATTTAATTCATTCCGATGATAATTTGAATTATTTCTTGAAATGTGGACCAAACCCTTATCGAATTCCATATTCTTAATAGAACTCTTAATAGCTACAAGTGTTAATGGGGATTGTTCAATCCCTTACAGGGATGTCACTTGGGGGATTTCGGAAATAACGCCCCCATATAATACCCGCATAATAATTTTGGTTTGTGTTAAACTTTTATAATAGTTTTACAGACTGGTTTCCTCCTTCCGATGAAATAAATGAAATAGATTTAGTTACTGTATTTTTGGATCAAAGCTTCTTCACATATATAATAATAAAAAGAGCTTAAAAAGGATTTTTGGTGTTACCAATGCAGGCATTATTATATTTCTAACTGAAAAATTTTAAAATCATTCTAAGCCTTTAGTTTTAATCTGATTTTTGTGAAATTTTCAGGAAATACTAATAATTACAAAACTTAGGGTGGAGACCACTTGATTTTTTTGTAAACCTTCGAAAAGTATTTATTTTGTTAATTTTAAATGGAAAATCACAAAATCATTTTTAATAAATATCCAGTAGTTTTTAAATAATATGCTTTCCCACCATTTTCTTAAATATATTTGCATAGTGCTGCCTCATCCTTTCAGAAATTTAAAGCTGTCGAGAAACATTCCATCGCCAAGTGTTCCCAGTGGCGCGCATATAAATATAATATAAATATAAATAGAATTTTATATTAGAAAATCCTCATAAAATGGAAGTGAAATTTACTTTTCACAAGAGCTCCGGATTGCTCTTAAGGGATTAAATAATTCTATATACAGAGAGTGCGGCAACAAAATTTCAGCTCAATCAGAGATCAGGGCTAATAGAAAGGCTTTATGACTAGAGCCGGTCCTATAGGTTTGTCGAATTTTTAAAGGTGCAAATTAAGGAGTATTCCTAAATAAAATGTACCTTATTTGTATACATAGAACCTGTTCTACTTAATAAAATTTCTTAATTTAGCCTTTTCAAACGTATTCTTTCAATTTTGAACACGCCAATGACTTCTAACATTCTTGCGAATACAGTTTGTACAAGGGATTGCGACAAATTGACGAATTATTTCGGCCCATTAAATCCTATGTCAAGTTTACTAAGACAGATTTATCAAATTACGTTATGTTTACCAATGACTACAGGTCGCTATACGTCCATATTTGCCTTTAATTTCATTGAGAAAATCAATCCAAAAGTAGACGCCCGAATATATGAAAAATTGTCTACGCAATTGTGGTACCATCTTTCAGCAAAATTGATAAATAAAGCCAAGAAGAGATTTTTTACAACTTAATGCAAAAATTCCTAATTTACGTTAGGGTTGAATCTACAATTTACATAATTATAAAAATTTTAAATAAAATCGCTCTGCTTTTCTAAGCGAGTTTGAATTTGAATTTTTAGCAATCAGTGTCTAATCTAAACGCTTTAACAGATGAATTTCCCGCAATAACTCTCATAAAAATGTTGCCATATTAATAATAATAATAAACTCTCTCCAATTCACCCCCTTACGAGTGAACCCCAGAAGCTCTGCAGCTTGTGCGGGGGAGGGACGGCAATTATTATTATTTGTCGACAACGAAATCTTTGCAGCGTAAACTGACATAAAAGTAATTAATGTTAGATACGCTACAAATCAAGCCCAGAAGTAGGCAATGAAAATTTTCGCCAGCAAGATTAGTATTTCCTGTAAATATGCAACCCATTTTACACTGCATTTCTTATAGAAAAACGTAGCGTAGAATGTTTTTTTAAAAATTTGGTGAATACGTCCTACAAAATAACGGTGCGTCCACCAAAATTTTAAATATACGGTTTTGACAGCTCTGGTGAACGCATTTTAAGCTAGTTTTTGGCGTACCACTGTTTTAAAATTATTGGGTCTTTTTACAAACTTTTCAGTTTAGCGTTGAAACAATGACGTCGAGATGGAACGTTTTTGAACCAATGAATAAGGAGCGGTTCAAAGCTGTCAGTTGTCTTGGTTGGCTGGTATGTTGTATGTTTATGTTTTGAAATTTGCATATTCTTTTTTTTGTTAGTTCAAAAGGTAAAGGTTGAAAAATTAAAAATGTTGGAAGTGACTATTGATGATATGACAACATTGTTTTAAAAATATTTCGTTTTTCGCCATCATCAAATCTATGACGTAATATTGAATATGTTTTTAAAACATTGAATACGGTCAACGCCAAAAAATGACTTTAAATTGTTCTGAAAATTTAATTGTCAGTTGTCATCGGCGTTAATTTGTTTTCGCCATTGTGTTTTCCTAACAAATCAACTAGTTAAATTTCATAAAGACGCTAGTTAAATCATTATTAAGCAATACGTTTTAACAAAAAAAAGTAAGTATATACTCGTCCGAAATTCAATAACTATAAATTCAAAACCATAGAAAGGAAATATCGACCTTCACCTCGTTTTTTTTTATTAATTCCATGTACCTAACTAGACATTTTTCCAATTTTTTTGATAGATGCCAAACATAAAGCTGCAATCTTCCGATGGGGAAACTTTCGAGATCGACGTCGAAATCGCGAAATGCTCAGTCACCATCAAAACCATGTTGGAAGACCTTGGAATGGATGAGGAAGAAGAAGAAGTAGTTCCTTTGCCAAATGTTAACTCCGCTATTTTGAGAAAGGTAATTCAATGGGCCACGTACCACAAAGATGATCCTCCACCACCAGAAGATGATGATAACAAAGAAAAGAGGACTGATGATATTTCATCATGGGATGCAGATTTTTTGAAGGTTGATCAAGGCACTTTGTTTGAGCTCATTTTAGCTGCTAATTATCTCGATATTAAGGGACTTCTCGACGTAACTTGCAAAACTGTAGCCAACATGATCAAAGGAAAAGCCCCTGAAGAAATCCGCAAAACTTTTAACATCAAAAATGACTTCACAGCTTCTGAAGAGGAACAAGTAAGAAAAGAAAATGAATGGTGTGAAGAAAAATAAATGAACTCTTTTGACTAAATTTTGTGTTTCATAATGTATTTAAAATGTGCTTGAATTATTTTTTGAGGCAACTGAATGATTTCTCGGTTGGTATAGAATTAACTTAAATCTATTAGTCTCAGTGAAGTAAAATTAGGAAACTATTTAAACTCTGTTGCTTGGAAACAGAATTAATAATCCATTTATATAACAACTTGGAAATGTAAATGAACTATATAAATAAATAGTTTAGAACCCAGCCTTACAACTTAAGATATTTTTTAAAAAGACATTAGGATTTATTTAAAGATTGCAAAATTTTGCACTATTGATTGTGATTGCTTCTGAGTTACAGAATTGAAATAGTTTTTTTTAATAAAATTAAATGGATAATATTTGTTTTATTACTAGATCAAGAATATTTGGAAGTTTAGACTGGTTTTTCCTTAAGGCTAAACCAGTTAATAACTTTTGATTATATATTTAAAGTTTTTTTTGTATAAAATCGACATGGATCATAGAAAACCAATGTAAATTTCCAATTAAGAATGTTCTATACCCATCAACTGTTGTCAATTTCCTCGCCCCTTACGTCTTCGCTGAACGCCACTCTAAAGAAATTGTTAGGCAGCATGAAATACATGTGTATTTGCAGTTGCATAATTACCAATTCACGAATAAAAAAAATTTTTTTTGTTGAGTATTAAGCCCACAATTTTAACATTAGCATTTCCAATAGGGCGGAGGGTATAGAACCCCCTTAAAAAAGATTTTTTAAATAAAACCCAGCTTGTTTTGCTAATTATGTCACAAAACCTTTTTTCAAATTATCGACATTAAAAATTGACTAGGTACACACATTCACGTTTGACACAAATGACCTACTGTCTAAAATGACGTAGGTAAATAAATGAAATTGACATGAATAGTGTCCGTGTGAGATTTTAAATATTTTATTCAGTCAGACACAAATGTTCATTCGCAAGCGACAGAAGTATTAAATTTATTGAAAAAGTGGTAAAAAATGATTGATTCGAAAAATGTCATACTTAACCAAGAAGAAACACCTAAAAATGAAACAAGAGAGAGCAGAATATCACTGCTAAAAGAGTGTTGTGCCAATAATGCAGAGTTTTTTTCGAAAGATAATACTGAAAATGGTCAAAGGCTATATATTTCCTTCTTGGCAATGATAGACGCAGTTAATAGTATTAAACCTAAAATAGAACTCTTAGAAAACAAAGCACCTACATTTGATTTTGATGAAAAAACTCCTGGAAATGGTTACAGAAGCTTCCTCATTATTGTGGATCTTGCATTACAGTTAGCTGTTCGGTCTGCTGAAAAAGTTGCAGAAAAGAAAACTAGTATGTTGTTCCGCAAAACTACAAATACCAAGTAAGTGGCAAATATTTTTATTAAATAACTAAAAAGGCAACTTTAATATTTCACACTCATTTTTGCACTTAAATTTCGCATTCTTACTTTAAATCCGAAAATTAATTATAAAGGGCAAATTTTAAATTTCTTTCAGAAATGTTTGTAATCCAAATATTTTGGTTTTTTTTATTCTCAAAAGAATATGTTAATTTTTATTTATTTTTTCTATAAATAAAGTTGAATGAAATGAATTTTATAAAAAGGAAATGCTCCATCCTGCATTTAAAATGTGAACTACCTAATAAAAATTAAGCTTTTCAATTGGCAGACAAATTTTGTTTAAAAACAGACACTTTATTTACAATCTGTGATACAATATTATCATATATAAGTAAATATATTGTTTTATCTCATTATTCATTATTCACATTCCCATTTAATAGAAGTGTTTCAAATACACTGATGGTAAAATCAGATGATTTCAAAAAATAAAATTTATTTTAAAATAATTTACATACATTCGTTAAAATCAAAACTTATTAACAGCTTAAAGTCCTATGTCAATGCAATTTTCAAGATTTTAATTTTCAAAACAATGATCAGGGGAATAACAGCTCTATCTATATTTGAAATAAGTAAGTTTCTGAAATATAAAAATTATTTTAAAATATTGCACATTAATTTTTATCTAGTTTTTTACATTTAAAAGAGCGAATATTGTATATATAAATTTTTAAAAACCTATAAATCAAGTTCATATAACTATAACATTTTATTATCAGAAAACACGTCTCTCTGAAACCATTGGTAATTTTATCAAGCGAAAAATCAATTAATCAAAAAATATACATGCATACATGCAAGATTAAAAAAAGTGTTTATATTAATTCATTGAATGAATTTAAATATATAAGCAAAGTTCACTAGATAGTAAAATTAGTCATTATCATCTTTAGAATACCAAAAGCTAAGTTAAAATGTCCTTGTTCAGTGATTTATTTGAAAACTGGAATTTTCTTATATTTTTTTGTACTAGACCATGTCCTATTTTAATATTTTTTTTCTCGATATATCATTAAACTTTCTTAAATTTAAAACTATTTTTTTTTTCGCGATTATTTAGTAGTAAAATATTTTGTGTTATAATTTATGACAATACTGGCAGTTATTTTATGTAATTTAAACATTTTCATTACACCAATTGGACATATAATTAATAATGACCTACAAGGTATTTGAATTATCTAGATTCATTTAACAAATAAACATTTGTATTATTCCAAGCAGTGTTTTCTCATTATCTTAGTAAATTAAAATACAATCAAAAATTCTACCTTATAGAATTTTTCCGTTTCGTTAAAAGTGTGCTTATTAGATTTCAAAAAATTCACAGACTAACCCAAATTTTTAATCGGAACATTTTTGTTTTAAAATAATAGATATAATATAAACTAATAATAAAATGGCTGTAGTATTAGCGTACATCGATTATTCCAAGGTCTTAGACAAAATAAACGATAACCTCGTTTGTGGTAAGCTATGGATTTAATACAATATAAATTCAAATCCAACATGGAAATTATAACATCAGGCATACCTCAAGGGTCCTTCGTTATTTTCAAGTAAACTGCAAATTTGCCAAATTACATCATATATTCAGACATTTATTCTTTTGCTGATTATATCCAAATTGTGGACAGTTTTCCTACAAATGAAGTCAGTTCGATGAATAATATTGACAGAAGTGGTTTCTGATTTTCTGATCATAATTTGAATTCAACCCTCTTATTGTGGATTTACTTTCGCTAGTTACAGATTACACAAAATAAAATGTTTGATTTATTTTTGGATAAATATAGTATCTTAAAGTGGCTGAGAAACTTCCATTACTTAGTTTTTGTTCCTAGAATCATCATAACTTCTAAGCCTGTTTACATTATTTTTCATACGTGTCAACAGGTTTGAATAATTTACCTTAACTATAATTATTTGTATGTCCTTGTATGCCTTCAAAAAAAAATTGTATATTATAATACTCCACAGATAAATTAGGTACTATAACAACAATATGATCTGTTATCTAAATCTAAACATAAAGAAGTTTTTAAAGATTTTCTATTTTACGTAATTTTAACCCCTTCCCTAATACTACTACTTTCCATGACTGAAGTTGACGACACAATGTGACATTAGAAAAAAATCTTTTAACATTAGTCTTTTACTACCTATTATTTATTCAAGATACCATTGGTTACATTTGCTCTGAGTAAATTAATTAAGAAATATTTGTATGGTATTCAGTAGAACGAAAAAAATATATTGGGTAGTTTAATGTAAATTTTAAAAAAATATTAAATTAATGGAAACTTTACCTTTTGAATTTTGACAAAACACATTAATTGAAACGGAAAAGTTTCATAAGTGTATTTATAATTGGATATGATAATAACAAAATGTGATTTGGATAACAATAAAAATAGTTAAATAGTTTCTAATGTAAATTATTTTCCTAAACCGAAAAAACAAACTTATTCCTATGTACCTACATGAATGTATTTATCCTTTACTAAGATTAAACATTAACCATCTTGATTAAACGGTATTTTTTTTATATATTTTCATTTAATTTTTTTTTAATTAAAATTCATTAATGTAATATAGTAATTTTCCAAGCAACAGAAAGAGAAAGTTGCGGAAGGAATTTTCAAAAAGATTCAGTAAGTGGTTTCAAAAACTTTTTGGTCGAATTCTTCAAGGCTCTAACAATTACAATTAAAAGTCAATGCATCATTATTATCAAATGTTATAATTTGTTGTTGATATAGTTTTAGAAAATTATTTTATAAATGCGATAGAAAAGGTGTTCCTTTAGCACAAACAAAACTTTGATATGCCTTATTTTTGGGAACATCCTTTATATGTCAAAATTAAATATATCTTACACGAAAATTTTAAATTTATATTAAAATCTTATTTAAATTTTTTAAGAGCCTCGCATTGCTTTTAAAACAATGGTATAATCTATCTCTGTCGGAGAGTTTTGTACTTTCTTTTATGTGCTCTGTACACTGAGAAAACATAAATCGTGTTATGTTCACGACAAACTTATTTGTATTACCTTTTTTATGGCGATTTTTGCGGCTCTGTCTTCATAGAGATTGATTAGATCCCGAATAATATTTATAAATATTTCAAAATGTTACCTAATTATAAAAGAAATATATTGAAACTTTAGAAAGGGGGTCTCTTAAACCTGATATTAGATGAGAAACATGTCATTTAATATTTTACGACTTTAAAAAACTTCCTGATAGTAAAAATCTTTATCTTGATAAAATCTGTTTATCTTAACATGTGTACTTTATCTTCAAATAAACTACATTTACATTTCGGACAAATTTCATTTTTAAAACGAAAGGAATAATCGAGTAGGAAATTTGTATTGTACCAAGTTTTAAGCTTCCTGGGATGATTTTTTACCATACATTTGTTGGTTTAGCTAAATCCACAGAATATTTGGCTGTACAGCGTCGCAATTAAAATATGGTTGATTTTTTACCATATGGGTCACAAAAAAATTAAATAAAAATGGGAGGTTCGTGTTAAAAACAAAATCGATGATGTCCCGAAGAGACGAAACGTCATAACATAAATTTGACTGTGACAGTTGTCTTACAACAATTTTACTTTACCATAGGTAAAGTATTGTAATTGCAAAAAAAAAAGCTCAGCTTTCAGTGGATTTACATGTTTTGAGACCCCCTAAGTCATTTAAGACCATTTCCAGAAAATGTATGTATGGAGTATGTAGTCCGGAAAAATTTGTGTGCGCTCTAACTCCAACTGCGATCGAAATTTCCTAACCAAATTTTATATTTAGCATTTTTACAACATGCTAATGAGCTGATTAGATTTTGGGCAAAATCGGACAACCGGAAGTGGGGGTTTACTCTTGAGAATTTTCAGATTTTCGCAATTATTATCGTTTCTATTAAGTTTATGTAAAAATATTAAGAGAAAAAATTTATTTTAAATTAAATTTACTATAAATTTTGTTTAAAAACTTTTTTCAAATTTTGTATTATAAGCGAGTTAAAAATAAAATATGGAATAACATAGTTGCATAATGGCCCAAGCGCAGTAGAAGTGTTTTGTTTCATGGAGACAATTGTAAACACTTGCCAGGCATGGCCTGCCTTAAATATGTACGAGTAATTGGATTATGAGTCCGTATGGTTGCTAAAGTATGGTAAAGTCATGTGCATGGCCACATCCGATTTTTTTTAATATTTCTTGTAATGACTGAGGAAGAGTTAAATATGGAAAGGAGATATATATAAATAATTTTACCGTGTATGCATTTTCAGAGACGTGGAATCTTGTTCACATTTGTTAACTAGTCTAGACGGATGTTTATCTCAATTGTTTACGTTATTGAGTTGGAGTGACACTGGCGATCTATTTGTAACACAAGATTGTCCTTTGACCGAGGTATTAGAGAAATATGGAGAAATAAATCAACATTGTTTCTATGGCAGGAACTTGGGCTTTCAGGTAAGTTGGTTTAATAAATTAATTCTTTAATTTATGTGGATTTCAAGACACCACTATAATCAAATTTAAAAAAATATATATTATTTATTAATTTACCCCAATCTTAACCCCTAACATTTTTGAGATTAATTAATAAGTAATAATTTATGTGGTATTTTAATGAAATCAAATACAATTTAAAATGTTTATACTTAAAATAGATGTTCCTATTTATTTCACTTGTCCTTGTTAAAACTGATTAAATTAATTAATTTTATTTAAAAATATTTACAAATTATGTAAATTTTCAATCAAAATAATACAAAATATTTTTTTAAAATCGAATTTGCAATAAAAATATTTGTGTTTAAGTAAAAACAAATTATTCTTTATAAATATCCGTTTGAAGTTTTCGCTTCATTAGAAATTAGCCCTTGATCGCAAGAACTAGGTGTTTAACTCCAAATCTAACCTCATTTGTATTGTATTTCTAATTACTCATACTTAATTACTTTCTACATAATTGCATGTTTTTTTATGTTTTTTTTGCTTAAAATAGATAAAAAATAATAAGAAAAGATTTGAGATTTTATGCAACTTCTAATACAGATACGTCACTGGGACGGTACTGATTTGCTTTACGGTAAACGATTAAAAAAGAAGAAACAACAGACCAAGACCATCACTAGTTTCGAAAAACGAAGACGAAGAAGAAGAAAAATATAGAATAACAATTTTAAAGTCTGGAAAACACAAATACACTAACTTAGAAACAAAGAAAATACTATATACTAATTAAAAAATATTAATAAATCAAAAATAAATGCAAAATCAAAAACCCACGCTTCAACAAAAATCAAAGAAATGACATTATTGACAGTGACATTTAACAATTTTAACTTTGATGTCGAGTGAATTCGTTGAACTTTCGATTCGGCTTATATCTAACTTCAGTTACGCAACCAGTGACGTAATTTCAACATTTGCGCAATATTCAAAAGGCACATTATAAAAATTAATAAAGTGCTGGTAAAAATTATGTATGGAATTAAAATTAGAAAAACATATTGTATTGTTATTTATTCATATCGTACTTGTTATTTATAAGGTTTTAAATAGAATCTGAGAATTAGTTAAACACCCAACTGATCTCTTAGCAGAAGTATAAGTTGATGATGTCTTCTTCAAGGACAAGTCCTCTTAAACCATCTCTCAGGTTTGCTGACCAATTTCTTTTCTGTCAAAAACGTCAAAGTAGAAAATCCAAATATAAATGGTTTATATCAAACTAATTCTCCTTCCAATTATTGTCAAATTATAATCAAAATCAAATTTAATTTATCTAAAATATTATTTTAAGTTTTTGCCTGAGAATGGATCACACAATGGGCTTAAAAATGTCCTAGTTGTGGTGTACAAAAAAGTAAAAAAAAAATACTGATATTTATAAGGTGAAACTATACCTAAAGTTATAGTGTAAAAAAAATTTACAAACGGCTAAGAATGTTAATATTTTTCAGTATTGTGATTCTGTAAGAAACCTACTACAATTTATATCGCTATCGATGGTTTTATTTTCGGAAGTATTCTACAGCCAAGGTAAGAATAGGTCACCGATAACATTTCAATTCTTTAAAACCGTTTTTTCTCCCAAAGGTTCCCTAATTCAAAAAGCTACCAGTTCAGCGATGTCAACGGCAAAATTTATAACTGATCCGGAACAAAAAGCTAAGAGAATAGTGAATTTAGGTCAAAACGCTGAGGTTGATTTCTGCAAGGCTTTTTGGTTTTTATCCGAAACAGAACTTATGAATCAGTTGCCTTCTATTGTTTCGCCTAGTGTGGCGATATCGAAAATGATACATTTACCGCCTGAGCCTTTGACAGTGACAACAATCGATGGAGAAGAAATAGAAGTACCAGTGCCTTCATCTTATATTGGTAAGTACCCAAGTAGCATTTTTCGTGACCACGAAACTTTTTCGAAATATAATGAAAAAACCAAATTTTCGAAATATTGAATTTAGCATACACTTTAGATTTTTTATAGTTTTCTCCACCCTTTAAAGTACATAATAGCCTAGTTTCAGCGATATCACATTTTAAGCGAGGTCAAAGGATGTGCCAACTAGGATAATTGTTCCTGTTTTAGTTTTTTTTATCATCTTTCTTCTTTTTGAGATTTTTTAATACAAAACAAACCGTTAAATATAATTTTACTATTTATTTATTACACGTTTTGACGAACAGTTCGTAATATGTAAACGACCAACTGATCTAATTCACATTAAAAATAAAATTACAAATCGGCGAGCTCATCATTATTTATAGATAATATATTATTCAAATATAAATAATAAGTTCAATTTCCTACAATCACTAATTAAACGCACAGGATGACTCATACAACAACCTAATTTTAATTTTAATTATAAAATATTTCAAACGAAATATGCATTAGATATTTCTTAAAAAAAAATTGAAATTATCAAAGGGATATTTGGATTTAAAGATAAATTCGCTTGTTGGGTTATGTAAAAAGTAATTCTGAAAGTTTTGGACTGTCCACTTGAATTTGAAAATAAGCAGCTCTGAAAACTATGTTTTGAGATAATGAGGTTTTTCTAAAATTCAGCCCTTATTTATCGCTTTGGGACCACTTATGTGAACTTACCAGTCAGTATCCATACCGGGGCCCTTCCTTGGTTACTGCAGCTCTGTTTGCAGCCAATCTGGTCTCTCTAGATTTTTTCGAAATTTTAGAAATAATTATATATTAGGACATTATTCTAGGTAGAAAACCAATACAAGTCCGCCTAATTAGTCATAAAGTTCGATGTGGTATGCTCGGTACAAAAGGGCAAAACGGTGAACCCCCCTCTAAAGGCCTAATGATTCACTGTCATGGCGGTGGATTTGTCGCTCAATCTTCAAAATCTCACGATGGATACTTAAGAGACTGGGCTAAAGAACTGGACATTCCCATACTTTGCATAGACTACAGTTTGGCTCCCGAGGCCCCATATCCTAGAGCTCTAGAGGAAATTTTATACGCGTACTGTTGGGCCAAGAAGAACGCCGATTTTCTGGGAACTACAGGTAAAAATGAAATCAAACAAGCACGCGGAGAGACTTATTCTCGGTCATAAAATTTACAAAATTCGCCTATTTAATGGAATTTTTACTTTTATTCTTGAAATAATGAATAGAAAACTTTAGAATGCATTGTATTTCAAAATATACGCAATTGGCAACGTTTTAATGAGTTTCGGTTGATTTTAAAATAAAAATAGCTGCATATCTATAATTACTGTTACCAATAACTAGCTTTTAACATTAAAAACCGACAGGTAGCTTTTAATGTAAATACACGATGTTTATATTTATGTTGTTACACACGACAGTTAATTAAAAAAATTGGCTGTTATGTAATTCATTTTATGCTTTTAATAGTCGAGTTTTAATGACGCAAAAATAAATGTACGTTGTTTTACGAGGGCGTATTGATTAATTAGTCTTGAAATTATTATGAAAAGAAAATTCATGCAGATTTAGCGAAGCTTTCATAAAAATTGGCAGCGTTTTCTAAGAATATATCAATACTATTGAACCCTCTGGTTTTTTTTTATATTTCATGAAATTATTTATCATTTCCTCAATAAACTCCGTTTCTATTACTTTCTTAATTTTCTGCTCTTGTAACTCTTCTAATTCGGTTATTCTTTCAATCATTTCTCTTTGTTTCCTCTATTGTTTCATCTGTATAGTATTTTAAGTCTTATATTATTTCATCTATCCTATTTTCTATACCTTCATTTCTTTTTTAACTCTATTTGTTTCTTTCATCATATTTCCCATATCTTCTTTGATATTATTCATTTTGCCTTCCATATTTCCCAAATCTTCTTTGATTTGATTTCTCAAATCTTCTTTGTTTTTATTCATTTACTTTCCCATTTTAGTCATCATTTTTATTAAAACCTCCATTTGGTCGTGATTTATTTTTCCTTCTTTTTTTTCAGGTTCTTCTTTGTCTTCTGTTGTTTTGTCTATTTTTTCATCTCCTTGTCCTATTTCTTCTATATTTTCTCGTTCTTTCACCTTTTTACTACCTCTTAAATCCATTTTAATTAGTAAATATTATTTAATTATTTTATTTTAAACCCTTCCGCCATTTATTATGAAATATTAAAAAATTATTTCATATATTGTATTAGAAATAAATTATTTTTTATGAACCCACCTCGAGAGAGAGAGAGAGAGAGAGGATATCTGCTCTAATTTGAAATTAACTTATATTTAAAGTACAATCTATAAATTAGTAAATGGTTTAAAAAAAATAATTTATTTCTAATACAATATATAATATAATTGACTAGCTAACGGAAAATAAACAGTTTATTTTATTCTGCCTAAGGTTGTGAAATAAAATCACACTTGTTCCCAAGAACAAAGACATTAAAAATGTCCTACACTGCACCAGCGTCTGGACTTCAACAACTACTACTTGGGCTATATGCCCCCCCGGGTATTGAATTACGAAATAATAACATCGAAGTTTTGGGTTTAAAGCCCCGACTTGGTGTGGCGCCAAACCACGTCTGGACTTTCGTAATTCAATACCTGGGGGGGGGGGGCATATAGTCCAAGGAGTAGTTGTTGAAGTCCAGACGCTGGTGCAGTGTAGGACATTTTTAATGTCTTTGTTCTTGGGAATAAGTGTGATTTTATTTCACAACCTTAGGTAGTTTTGTTACGCCCATGGTCCTTTTTTGGTATTTTTATGGTTCAAAAAATTCCACCGTCGTTACAGTTTATTTTATTAATTAATAATAATTTTGGCGCCCAACGTATAATTTCAAAATTTAAAATATTCATTATTTTTATATAAAGATTTCATAATATATTATCGTTTTTAGGAGAAGTTATTGTAGGAGCGGGGGATTCAGCCGGTGCTAATTTAATTTTAAGTTCCACCCTAAAATGCATCAGACTGAAAATACCTGTTGTGGCAGGTCTATTTGTAGCCTACGCCCCCACTCTAGTGCATTACACACCTTCGCCCTCGCGGCTTTTATGTATAATGGACTCTTTAATACCATTTGGATTTTTAATGCGATGTCTTAAAGGTAAAAAATGTTATTTTATCATAAATTAAATTTTTATATCGATCATAATTTAACTTTTGTTTTATCCTAGCTTATGCCTGTCCCGATCCAAACATGAAACAAGACGTCTCCATGGACGTCGACAACTCTGACACGGAAAGTTTCGAAGAAATAACAGAATCTGACTTGGTGGAACTTCAGGCTCAAAGATCTCCAGTATCCGATAATTCCGACACTATGACGTATACGTCACTGAACTCGAACGATGCGGATAATACATGTAACGCCCTTAAAGGTCAGATGACCGATTTTCTAGATCGGTATAATACGGGTTTGTGTTGCTTTTTAACATTATTACTGCTTATTTTTAATTATTGTACAATCTTAACAACTTGCATTACTTTTAACTTGTCAACTGTCAAATTGTTGACAGAAAACTTTTATGATAATGACGTAAAACTAACAAGGTGATCAATTTTTTCAACTGGCTACCATTCAACTAAGCAAATGAATGTTTCTTTTTTACCAAAGATAATATATTTGGTTTTCGCAAATGTGCTACCGTATCTATCAGTAAAACTGACAAATGAAGCTTAGAAGTGACTTTTGACAACTTTACAAAGCAACAAATTCCCAACTTGCATTGGGGGGTTGCAAAGTTTTTTTGACCAATTCTGGTCAAGATGTCACTTTCTTCTTCTTATCCCTTTAAGGGAAAAATACAAGGTAAACAAATGAGCAGTTTTAAATCGATTTTTTATTTTTGTTTCTATTAGTCATTCTAGTAATAACATCCATTATGTCATTTTTGTATAGACGAGAGTACAAACACTTTACACGCTGCTACTTTAACATTGTTTTTTAGATTATTTTGCCTCAATATGTAAAATGTAAAACTTTTTGTCAACTTCTAGGTCACGCATCGTCAATCTCATTCAACATTGATGATGTTTGACAATTAAAGAACCAGTGGCTTTTTGTCAAATGTCAAACGTAATATGTCAGTTAGCCAAAAAAGATCAGGTAGTTCCTAATCCTACCGTTCAGTTGGGCAAAAAATATGAAATCAAGATATTAACTACCCCAATCTTTAATGTACTTGTAGGTACCTGTTTTAATGAATTGAGAATATTTATTTCTAGTTTAGACATCTAGTGAAGTGCCGTTAGTCATAAAAAGTGAAAAACCTCGAAACGATAGTGGCAGTGAATTGGTTTTTGATGAGGTTTTTTTGCATTTGCATAGCAAATGTATACGGTACATGCTTTTAAAAATTGCTATTATGTACCCGTACCCTTATTACCTAGAAAAATAACTGATATCTATGTTCGACTGCTGTCAAAAGTAAATCAAAAGTGTCCGGTTTAAACCACAAATTATTGTTACTTTGAACATGCTATTCACAATGCAATTTCCTCAGTTTTGCCATTTTCTAAAATAATTGGCTGCAGATTCCATTTATGCCAAGCATGGTTTCGTAAAATTCAAGCCTTGGGTTTAGTAGCTGAGTTTAAAAACAAGCAATCAAATGTCGGTCAATTTTTGACATTATTTTTTGGTATTAATTTTTTGGAACCTGATGAAGTGGGTGATTTTTTTGCCAACGAAATTTTTGAAATAATGCCAAATTCATGCGAGTCATTCCACTCCCAATTTAACTCAAATTTTTATTCGGCATATCCCGATATTTTTAACTTTATAAGTACAATCAGTACATCTAAAATTAACAAAGTCAAAGGGTATACGAAACAGGCAAGATTTTATGGATGATATAATTATAAAATTAGACCAAATGACTGATTATGTTGACCCTTTTTCAGAAACAGCAGGTATTTTTGCCCAACAACGATATTGGTTCACACACGAAGTCACACCTGATGTTTTTTAAATCTTAGATGTATCTTCGACATATCGAAGCACCACTGTTGACTTTTTCAGTAGCTGCTTCTTTGAGTTAACTAACCAGTTATTCATTCTAATTTGCTCTGTACCACGACGGAGAAAATTAATACATTATTTGTCCTTAACTTTTACATGTTTATACAAAAGTGACAATATCTAGTAGTAATAAAATAAAGAACCATCTTGTGCATCATTTTTTATGACTTTTTCATAATATTTGTAAATTATTTTAGAATCGGAATCTGAGAATGGTCAAAGAACGAACAGTGGAACGTTTTCCGGATCGGAGTCTCTTCAAAGGAAACTTTCGTCTCTCGTAACAAATTTTAGAGATACTTTTTCGAAATATTTAGGTGAGATATTTTTAATAATTTATTTAAAATTTAGTTAAATGTGTGTTTATTAATTTTAGTAGTAGGAAACTTCGAGTACATTTATTTTAGTTTTAGGAGAAAGATCTGCGTCAGAAGCGACAAAGGTATTGGACTTAGACGTGGACCCGAAGAGCTCCATTATGGACAAATTTTCTTTCGATGTACCACGAGACCCTTTTTTAAGTCCGTTATTAGCATCTGATGAGGATTTGAAGAAATTTCCACCGACCCGAGTTTTGGTAAGAAAAATTAACACAATCTGTTATATTTTTTTATTGATCACTAAATGTTACATAAAATGTATTTATTTTTTTCAAGCGTAAATAATTTCAGAAAAAGCATTTTATGTTAACTTGAACTTTCAAAAAAATAAAACAATTTTTATGTTATGTTCTTAATTTTCTTTAATTAATATTTAATTATTAATATTATTATTAATTTAATTAATATTTTATAAAAAGTAAGAGATCTCTTTTTAGCCAACACGTCTTTGATTATATTTATTTAAATCCAAAAGGTTTAAATAATAATATTAATCAACTGTTACTCTTTAGCTGCAATTTAAGAGTGTATAATTTAAATAATGTATTTTTATGATTCAATTTTAGAGCGTGCAGATGGATCCTTGTCTAGATGACTGTATAATGTTTGCCAAGAGGCTTAAAAAAGTAGAAAATAATGTGAGCGTGGATGTATTGAAAGGTCTACCACATGGTTTTCTCAATTTCTCATTGGTAAGTGTCAAAACTTTCGTTCAGAATGATTTTAAATATTATACACTATTAAATGTTGTTGTTATATAAGGTGGTCATTATAAAGACCTTTAATTTTGAAAAAAATATTTGTACGTTTCAAATATTTCATTGGATGGTATTATAAATCACCGTAGTAAAAAATATCATTCTCTCCCAAGAATGGTTCTCTGATAACTGTAGAAATCACTTGTATTTCTCTTTCTGATGCTTTTCGTTCCTCTATTCCCTTTTCTCTTGCTTCATTCATCAACTCTGCAACCTCTCTTTTTATTTTATAATTTTCTTGTTCCATAATATCGATATTCACTTGATTGCCTTGTTTCATTTCTCTTTTATCCCATATATCCTTAGTATTGATCATTGTCTTTAGCTCTCTTCTTCTTATATCATTTTTATCTTCTTCTATTTGTTTTTCATTTTGTAATACTCTGTTTTCCAAAATTAGCTGTTTTTCCTGCCGATCTTGTAAAGATTTCTTCAGGTCTATATTTATTTGATTTATGTCTTGCTTTATATTATTCTCCATTTTCTCCATACTATTCTGTATTTTACTTCTATTTTCTTCTATTAAGTTTTTTAATATGTCTAGTATATTCTGTTCTATTGTTTGAATTGGTTCTGCAGATTCCTTCTCCATATCTCCTGCTCCTGCTATTTCTTCACCATTATCTTCTTCTACTTGTTCCTGTTCTTTATAGAAATTGTAAACCTCTGGATCTTCCCCTTGATCATGTAAAATTTTTCTTAATCTCTCTACCAATGTTGATTTAACTCCCGTTTTCTCCAAACCTCTTTTTTCCAATTAACATTTTAATTCATTTATCTGAAGATACTTAAGTAACTTAACTGTACGTCCTTCCATGTTTGCTATCTTCCCAAATTATATTTAACTTAAAAATTTTTTGACAGTAAGCGAAAATTACCTTTTTCTCCAAAAAAATAATACTATATGTGTCTTTCACTTTCCTGTTGCCAGCCCCACGTTGGGCGCCATATGTTTTGATAATAGGGCACCAAATATTTTTGATCTCAGGGTTTTATTGAGGGTTTCTGACAAAATTCTACGTTATTTTTTTTTAATATAGAGTTTAACAATTTTTAAATACAATACAGTACTTAATGCTTTCCAAATGACATCTTCTCACAATGTCAAATGCCTTTGGTGAAAGGCATCGAATGAACTATAATATACATATAATGCGGATTTTCAGTTTGTGCTATTTTTTCAGTTTTCAAAGGAGGCGTATGACGGTTCAAAAGTATGCATCGAACGAATCAGGGAGCTGTTAAATCTAAAAACACCATAATATTAGTAAATCTGTTATTTAAATTACGAGATTAAACAAATTATATAGATCTGTCCAAAAACAGAGAAAAGTATTATTGAGGTTGTATTCTATAAGTGTATTGATAATAATTTGCATAACTTGTCTATAAAAAGGCGATGTTATTTTTATACAGTACTTAATGTGGATATTAATAATAAAATGGTAAGGGAGTTGCTTATAAATTGGTCGATATTCGTGATATATTTAAAAAGATGAAAGTTTTGGTAAAATTAAAACTAATATGTATCAGTACAATATGGCCATTCACCTCTATAATTTCACAAGAATGACATAAAGAATAAGATCAAAATGTAAAACCCAAAATTTCTACGTAGAATTTCAAACTTCATTTTTACAGCGCACGAGTGTAAACAGTACAAATGTCTTTTTCAATGTGTATTGAAAATATTTTGAATTACTCAAAAGTCAATTTTCTGTACAGAGTAGTTGTAGTTTATATGATAAAATGAAGTTTGAACTTAGTCAGGTTGACTATTCTAATTTGATTGTCTGAGAGATAGTACTCTCGATACCACAATAGTCAATAGTGTGCTCTGTGTTATTTGACTACTGTAGTATTTATATTTGGCAACGCCGCGTAAAAACAAAAAAAGCGACAGAAGTATGCTCTCAGTAGCTGTCAAATGCATATGGGCTTGACATTAGTTTATAAATAACTTATACACTCTGGATATTAGAAATGGAGCTCGATTTATGAGTAACCAAAATGTTCGAAATTGTACTATTTTTTGAGGTTGTCTTATGCATTATTGGTTAAGGTCCATTGTTCTGATACCTTTTTAAAAAAATTTTACCAATATTTCCATTTGCTTATGAATGCCAGCTCTGCTGTACAGTGATATTAGTTCTGTTGAATCTATATTAAGAATATATACAAGGTATGTTTTAAAAATGGGTATACATCACTATTTTTCACTTAATACGAATTTGTAAGTTTTAAGTGTTTTATTTACTTCTGTAAGATTTTTTGATGAGAAAATTGTTAAAATGGTTTCAAGGGTAGTTAAGGTTCAAATTTTAAAAAATATATTGAAATGGAATTACGTCATTATGACAAAAAGGTTGCAATAGGAAATATACGTTTTGATTTAGCAGAAGCAAACATATTATGCTTCCTTGTCAGAAATATTTGATTAAAAACAGAAAAACATGAAAATTAATTCTCAAATTTTGTTAACAAAACTCAGTATTGAAAAATCTGCAATACTATAATTTTTAATACCCAGTGATTTCACATAATCATCAGTTTTCAAGTTTGGATCTGCTATTTAATTATTTATTTATAGGTTAGTTAAAAAAGATTAACATAGTTATAGCCCAGTTGTTGGAGAGTTTGTCTTCTCATAAAATGTGATGTCGTTGAAACTAGGCTCTTAGGTACTTTTTTGGGTGTACGACATCACTTGTTATGAGAGATTTTGGTCTAAATTTGGCTCTTGCAACTGGGCTATTAATCCGATTATATATTTTGGATAACTAGTATTATCTTTTTTTTTGTGAACTGACCATGACATATTTTTTGTGAAATACTCGATTAATACAAACAAGCTTTTTAAGCATTTTGCAAGATTTTTCGAAAAAATCCTTAAGGGCTAGTCATAAAAATCTATAATCTGTTAATTTATTTACACTTTAAATATAATTTTATAAGAGATATTTCTTTTTTTTTTTTTTTTACAAAAAATGACAATGCAACTAATTCGTTAAAAATGTAAAATATTCTTTATCTTTATCGGAGGATTTTTTCTCAAATTCCACAGCAATTAAATTTTTAATATTTTTACATATAATTATAGATACCTCAAATTAATATTATTTAAAACCATAATTACATTATTTCTTTAAAATATCCAAAACTTATTTAAAAAATAAATTGAGAAGAGCAGACATAAATAATTTAGAAACATAAAGTGTGGAATCTAAGAAAAATGCTTAAAATTAAATAATAAGAATTGCCTATTATTTTTCTGTGATATGTTCGTTGTATTTATTGTTTGTTAACGAATTTTTCTTAAATAGGAGATTAATTATTAAATATTCTTGTTTAATAACTTATTTTAAAAAATATTTAAGTTTCATTTATTAAATAAAAGTTGTGTATATTATAAAAATAAAGTTCTTATGAAATCAAACAATTATTTTACTACAATTGTAAAGCAAATAAGCCATCAATCATCCGTAAGTCGCCCCAGAGCGCCACGGTAAATAATAATAGCCGGCCCTCCCCGTACAAGCTGCAGAGCTTCTGGGATTCACTCGTAACTTATTGCTAATATTTAGTTATTTTTTCGCTCTGGTACTTGCTTCAATGTTTGAATAAAAATAATACCAGTAATTTTAATTCATTAATTAAAAAATATATTTATTAAACTACTGGAATGAATACGAATATAAAATATTTTAGTACGCCTATGTCCAGTGTTCATCACAAACCACCTACCTAGGTAGGTGGTCTGTGGTGTTCATTTCCTGACCAAGCTGTCAACTCTTTATGGAGTGGGGGAAATGCAAAGGAGCTTTTTCGAGATTGTATGCCCCATAAACCTCCATTTGCTTAATATTCAGTCGATCTTGAAACCGTATGTCGCTGAAAAATGACTAAAGCCTTCTGCTTGTCATCGGTTGTCAAAAATTTAAATCATCACGAGCTGTCATAACACGATAAGTTCTTTTAGAATGTTTTAAATCAGAGTATTCGCTTTCTAGAATGAAAATATACATTTTGCGTTTTTGTGTTAGTTTACACTTAATTCCAAACTATTTTAATACGATATTCATATCATAGAAAAAGTTAAATACGATGCTGGTTAAGGATCCTTGTGGTCTAGTTTGCATCCTTATAACTTACATAGCAGTTTTCTATGCAGATTATGTTATTATAAAATGGGTCGTTCTTCAGACGATGCTAGACAGGTATAAAAATTCTCAAACTTACTGTTAATTTTAGAATAGATAACACTCTTAACCCATACAAGAATAGATCTTCAAATAATAATTATTTGACATTTTTCAGCTTATGGGGTACCTTTAATGTGGTTATGTTTAATACTATAATTTTTTTGTTAATAATCTCACATATCAAAGCAGTAGTTACTGACCCCGGTACTGTTCCTCTTCCACAGTCTAGGATAGACTTTTCTGATATGCATTCTTCTGATTCTGGTAAGCAAAAAAAATATATTAACTTTAGTATTATAATATTCATAAAAAACTTACTTTCAGTTTACAAAATTTAATTTTTTCTGCAAATTAGATTTTTTATTTAAGGCTGTGAATTTGTAAATTGGACAGTATGTGCAAGATGTGAAACTTACAGACCTCCAAGGGCACATCACTGTAGAATATGCCAAAGGTGTATAAGAAGGATGGACCATCATTGTCCATGGATAAACAATTGTGTAGGAGAAAGAAATCAAAAATTTTTTATTCAATTCTTAATTTATGTAGGTTAGTAAAATTTTTTGTAAATGAAAAAAAAGATATAAAAAAAATATCTAATTGATATACAAAACAAATTCATTTTAGAAGCTGTTGGGGTAGAACACTAAGAGGCAGACAACAGAGCAATCATTGGGAATAATTGTTTGTTGGTTAAATATGTATTCTATTATGGACTTTTTAATCATTTTGTTTATTAACTCAAAGGTGGAGTGTCCTATTTTTGTAAGAAGAGTCAGTGGTAAATATTCATTTATTTTGTCATAAAAGTTTACTGCTTAATAATTTAAAAATATATATTAAGTTAATATACAGTCGCATTATACAAAGAAATATTAAAGGATTGAATATAACAATTTTTTTTAACTAGTTTTTCTAATATGTTAAATAGTCCATATTATAATTTAAATCTTCACATATATTTGTCCTTATCAAATGTCAGGTTTTACTAGCTTACAGATAAAATTCTTTTGTTTTGTATATCAGTTAGATTCTAGCATGAGATAATGTCCATCTTATAGATTTAAATAATTATTAGTAAGTACTTCATAAAAAATATTCATTCACTTCAAATTTTACTGCAAAATTATTTGGATAGTGTTCGTTTCCATAGAAACAATAATTATAATTATTATTTTATTAATTAATAATATCTATAAAACTTAAAAATGAAAAGAAACATGAAAAAATAAATATTGAGAGGTTTGTTTCCTTATTCACCAGAAAAAGTTACTTTTTAAAAAATATATTTTTAGGAGTCCTGTCAGTTTATTCAGCAGCTTTAGTAGCAGTATCCTGGGTAAAAGAATGTAAAGAATGTAGTGATGATATTCCTCTAAAAGAAACACGAATGTAGGTATCCAAAATATTTTAACCATAATGTAAACAACCCTTTTTATGATTTTTAAATAATGGTTAATTAAACATAATTTCTATACTGGTTTCAAGGACTAAACCTTCTAAAGATTTGATAAGAACTATATCAAGAATCAGATTTAATCATATTTTGATTTCATCTCATCAATGGAAAATCGATATTATTGATTATTTAAATAGTGAATGTGGTGATCATAGTACAGTTGATCAAAATATATTAGATTCCAAATTAAGTAGTGAAAAAATTATCAAGATAACATCTCAAAACAAATTATATTTAAAGAACAACAAAACAAATAGAAAACCTTACCACATGTGGTAACCAAATTTCATGGCAGGGAAATTAAAAAAATCCTGATTGTAATTAAAATTGAGAAATTTTAGTACAGAATCAATTGTGTCTAATAATTTATTTTTTTGGTACCGTTAAAATGATATACGAGGATGTAAAATGAATTTAGCGCGAAAGAGATTTTTGAGTACCTAACAAACTTGGTTTTTGTTAATTCTGAAAATAATATCAAAGCTAAGACTTTTAGAATACTTTTATATTTATATTAATCAACTACAGAAATTAGTGACAACAAAATAGATTTTTGAAAACAAAAACATGTAAATTTTAAACTTTCTTCCAATATAATAACCAAAATTAAATTTTATTCTGACAATTCTACTCTTTATGTAAAAAATGTCATAGGAAACTTCAAAAATTGTAGTTTGCTTTCGGATATTTAGCATATGAGGAAGGAAGAGAAAATATAACGGGATAAAAAAATCTATAATACCACGTTGCCCGGTTAACGATGTGTGTTTGTTATTTATGTGTCACCTCAGTTTAAATTCATGGAATTGTCTTAACAAATACCAGCTCGAGCTAAGATTTTGGGCAGGATATTTTTTGTAAGTTTGATTTTTCGTATTTACTTTCATATAGGCAATTTAACTCGATCTGTTTGACAAATCTGAGCTCTAGTGGTATTACCTTTGAATATTTTTAAAGATATATCTTTATTGGTTTCCTAAAATCCTAAAGACTGAAGTCTTCCTGCCATAGATATTACAAAATAATTTATGTCTTTATGATTTATATATAAAAAAACCAAAAAATTACATACAGGTTGAGTCACATAAAACTCCCCAAGAAAATATTTTGGTAACAGCAAGAATTTTTAATAACGCGATCACTAGGTACCAAAAATTATTTTTCGATTACTGGGACATTGAAACAGTATAATATTGTCTTTTTTGTTATATTGTGTTGTATTAATTAGTGTTTTTGGGATATACATTGAGTTTGTTTTTAAATATTATAGCATAAGGAAATATTCTGGATCAGTAGATATAGTACTGGAGCTTGCACCTAAAATAATATTTTCAATTTCTTCTTCTGATGGTGTGTCGTCTGTTTTTTTGTTGTTGATTTCTCGATATTTCCTTTATACATATATTTTTGCAAATTCCAGATTACACTCGATAGTACTTCTCTTAGAAAGCGCCTTATTTGGTCTATTTGTCGCCGCTATTCTAATTGACCAGCTTCAGGCGATACTCACCGACGAAACGGCAGTTGAACAAGTTCAAAAACAGGGTCCATATAGACCATACAAACCGAAAATGATGTTGCTTAGCGAAGTTTGCGGTAAAGAACACCCCTTGTTATGGTTGCTTCCTTGTTCTTCGGTGCCAAAGAAAATCGACGTTCCACTCATGGATTATCAAGTTTAGATTTTTAATATTTCACGAATATTAGAAAAGTATTGGTTGAGACAAAATGTTACAATTTATAAAAACAATTAGTTTTCAAAACTAGTTAAACGGTGGTAAAATAGCTGTTTTCGGTATATTTTAACCTCGATTTTTTCTTCTAAGCGGGAAAATATAAGAATCCATGTTTGTCTTGCTTCTAGAAGTTTGACTACAACAATATGCAAAGCAATTGCAAGAGGTAAGACGAATTTGAATTCTAATCGGCGACACATTTTACTTTGATTTAAACGTCTTCCAGTTTTATCAAGCTTACAGAAACAATTTTTAGAAAAAATCAAAGGTGAGAATAAAATTGGAAATTACTGTTTTTGAAAAATTTTTAACATCTTATTTTAACAATACATTTCTATTTTGATATCTAAATTATTTTCATACACTCTTTTTATACATTTTATACTTCTAGGCTTTTTGATATATGCACTAGAAGTTTATATACACAGTTCTTTACTACAAATAGGAAACTATTAATCACTTCAGACATTTTAACGATTCTGATGATAATTAATTTGAAGTTTTGACGTAGCGTCTTTAAATTAAATAGAACCGTCACTTTGAATGCAAATTATTTGAAATTTGTTCTAAATAAAAAAACCATAGATATTTAAAAAACAGTCAAATTGCGAAATTTTCCTTTTAAAATCATATTTAAATCATACGTTAAATTCCATTGTAAATATTTAAATAGAGAGAACACCATTGATTTTAAATATTTCCCAAAATATTTTTTTAAATTTCTTACACGTTTCGACTTATTAGGCCGTTGATTCTCTCTTCGATAAAAACTTGTAGAACGCTAGAAAATCTATTACTTCAAAACAATGTTATTTTTTTCAGTCGTAAAAGTATCCCAAATAAACCAACTTTAGGCAATTTTTTTGTAAACCAGAACTGGTTATATACTAACTAGGGCATTTTTAAGCCCGTTGACTGTGTGAATAATTGTATTCACATTTTTTGACCAATCAAAAGAGAGTTGTGGGGATTCAAAGCACTATTTAAATATATATGTAGATTGATATTTCACCCTACAAAGCCATGCCCACATTACACATTCAATGGTTTTCTACTATTTATCAAAATGTTACACAAGGAGTCTAACGCGGTTTCTATTTCACCGATTAAAAATTTAAACTTACTATCTCTTTTATATGATTTCTAAATTTGCCAAAAAAGGGTATTATTACTTAATATGTTTTGTTAAACTGATTCGTCTGTTTTTTTTGTATGAGAGATGATGATACAGCTTAACTAGTATAAATAAAGAATGATCTCATGTGAGTACTTCTTAACTTTATAATTGCCTCAAAAATAGCACAAACGATTATGTAGTACTACATATTTACTCTAAAATCAATTAATAAGCTTTCAATAATAGCCAATGAAATCGAAAATATTGCTTATATGTCTCTGTTTTGATTATATTAAGGTTGAATGGTAGACTGGATAAAACAAATATTTTAGTTCATTAAACATCGTTTTTGAATAGCTTTAAAAATGTACATTTGAGCTAAGTAAATAGGGGGAAGACACGTTGCTTTATGATTCTCGTCCTCTAGTCTAGTCTAGTGGACTTTTGCAAATTAAGGTGATAAGAACAACTATAGATGGTACTGCTGCTCTCCACTTTGTTCTGCAGGTGTGCGCATCTCGTCTTTCCATATTTGTCTTGGTCTGATCCTCGCCTTCTTTTGTTGTGGAAATTATTTCTTTTTTATATCAATGAATTAATCATACAAACGTACTTCTTGAATCAATAAATACTGATTTTCATTATAATTGATATGGAAATGAAATAACCATTTCCATATTCAAGTACTAGTTGCATGCAGCAGCAACGGCTAATGAAGGCTTGGTTGTAATTACTTAATGCACAATACAGATAAATTGTTTGATCTTTTCAGGCTTAAGTTGGTAAAGTCTAGAGCCTGCATATGCTTGCTATCCGAAGTTCTACAAGCCTTCAAATCGTCTTTGAAATTACTCGCTTCCCTGTACAATTCACCCCTTAAGTGTAAACCCCAGAATCAAAGCAGTGACTATATGGGTTGACCTACTGATTAGTGATGGCAAATCTCCCTATTCACACCACTTGACCTTACATGTGAAATGTTAACGCATTTGTTCCTTAGCCACCGTTTTATTTTAAGCATTTCCTTATTAGTTTTGAATCTGATTGAAAGTTACATGGTCAGGAGTTAGGAATGAAATTGTTATCCTCTCCCATTCATCTCACCGGCCTTCAATTTGATGTGTGCCGATTAGTCTAGGAGACCATTTGGCATACCTCAAAAAAATCTTTTATCGATTTTCTAGAATGTTTACTTTTACAAAATAATTAAAAATTTGAAAATTCATCTGTTTTACAACGATAATTATCCATATAAATTTTGTATTTTATTCCAAAGGTCAGCTAAATTTTAATTTGGATTTTGTAGTTTCTTTTTATCCATACATTCCCCGTCTTTAATATTTTTTCTGTGATAGTTCCTGTATCTGCTTTGTAATACGTGTCTCTTTATAGTTTAGCTCATATAGTAGTTAATTTGATCGAGTCTATTCATAGAGGTTTTTGGCTAGAAATGTTAGTTACATCTTTAGTGAGGAATACAATAATTTTCTGCCTTATTGGCGTGTTGAATGTTTTTAAATTTGTTCATGACTTTTCAGATAGATAAAGGAATTCAATGGGCCTCTAATTTATTTATGCCCCTAATTAAATATAATTAAATTATGATTTGTTGTTAAAACAATCTTATACTGTAAACATGTTTACCGTTTACCATTTTTCTTTAACATCACGCGAATTTATAATGTTTTTTTGAATAATTATACATTGCTTGTGATGTTTATTTATAATTCCAAATGTTAAAATTGTTATTCATGTATGTTTAGACTTTTGTACAGTAGATAATTTTTAACCCCTATATGACAAAACTATTAATGTTTTTAATAGAAACATTTCGGTATCCCTATTATTATTTTAGGAAATTTTTATCTCCCATTTGGACAAATTAAATGGATCCAGTAGTATAGATATACCTACTCATAGTAATTTTCTTACAGTCAAAAATTATTTTTTTAATATCATTTGAAATATGGCGTTTTCAAATATTATCTACTCGTGCAAACATTTTCGTATTTGTAAACTAGTCCTTTAATTTTCGTTGCAATTTTTATATGTTTTTTAATATTAAAAGATGATTTATTTATTTTTACTAGTAATTTTATTTAGAAACACAAATGCCGCCACATTATTCTTGTCTTGTGAAAATGTTTTCTAAATGTTCTTAATATTTTCCTAAAAGTTCAAAATTTTAAACAATATATTGTATAAAGCAAAAAAAAACAAATATCACCCTCTTACGAGTCAACCCCAGAAGCAGATCTTGTGCGGGGGGGCTGAAAACTGGTATTCTATTTATGTAATAGAAATGTGATTGATATACTATAGGAAAGACGGTTGACAGAGCAATTGAACATGAACTATGAGTAAGTTGAATTGCATGGTACCCTACTGAATGGCCAAAGAACTTTTGGATGTTCAGTCTCATAAAGATAAACGGAAAAATAAATGGTATTTAAAAAAATTATTAGTAATACTTTTTTGGAAATCCTTTTTATTATTTATCTCTTATATATCTATTAAAGCAGAAAATCCATCATATTTTTTACTCTCATATTTAATGCAAATTTAATTTTCAAATAAAAATCGTTTTAACACTAACAATATTTTATTCTTAATCGTAGACAATAAAAATACAATCTCTTTTAATTTTACATGGTAACCAATGATCCCTTCCAGTCAGAATATCTATAGAATCATTGGTCTGTTTAAAATTAGCAGGACTTGACATACTCTCAATATAAAATTTATATTACACATAATACGCTAGTCAAAATTTAACGGTATAACCTCGTCAGATCCTTCAGAGCATGTGTTATAGACTTGGAAGTATTTGATCTGAAATAAAAACAAAAAATGTATAATCTTGTATGATAAAACCACTTTTTTATTTTATTTTTAATCTCGACGCGACGTTTCGACTTTTCATCAAAAATCAATTTTTTGATCACCCAACCGCTGTTTCACTGTAGTTTTTTTTTTTTGAGAGAAGAAAGAATATTGAAACAAAAAAAATCAAACATGATGAATCCAGTGAGAAAAGCAAGGAAGAAGTACCTGCAGAATTTAAGGACGAAAGCCACACTGCCACTGCCACTTTCATTAATTTTATATCTATATAAAATGCATTGGCCTTGTTTAAAATTTAGTTTGCCAGGATTTGTTGTAGCCTATTGGCAAATTTGGTCAATCGTGTATATTGTTTGAAGCTAGAGCCGTAAAAGTCAAAAAATTGAAAAAATATATGTGTTTCTGAATAATAAAGATTAAAACAAAAAGTTAAAAGGGGCGCAATTTTACTTTTATTTAATTTTTTCTGTAAAAACTGTACCAGTAAAAATATTGTAATGTACCACCAGTGGTACATGTAACACAGTTTGAGAACCACTGCAATAAAGCAATAAATATTTCTATTATTTTCTGATACCAACCTAATAATGGATGCATGTATATCACTCAATTGTTGTGGTGTAGCGGCCATAATGCCGCTGTTGTTGTGTTTTGGTAACGAATCGAGACCTGATGCTAACCATTTACTAGTTCCTTCTCTATCGAAATCGAGCAGCTGAACAAAAACGTCGCCCACTTCGCTCAACATATAGGAATGAAGGTAGAACACACAGGAGTGTATGAGATTTGAGACCAGTTGCTGTCCATATTCGTCCAATATCCTAAAAAAAATTATTTTATTGACTATTAAGAAGATTTTTTGTAACAGGGAAAATTACCTTCTAACCAACATTTTCCTTTCTTCGAAATTGGGATCCGCTCTCCCACTTTGCCCCTGATTCACCAAGTCATAGAAAAACTTCATCACAGACATATTGGCTTCTTTGTGGTCCAAGGTGGATGCCAATAATGCACATTGTAAAATATGCATTAGCGACGCGCACTTCAAAAAAGCAACAGGGGCTCTTTGCATGAATCGCGCGCACAACCTAAAAAAGTCATCAACAGTATCGGGATGGTTCCTCAGACCATTCTCCTCTTGCAATAAATGGAACGTAGGCTCTAAAAATGCTTGTAACATGTCTAAAAGTCCTTGGACGCACGTCGTATCCGTTGCGTATTCATCTACTAAGATGCTTCCTACGTATAGGAAACAAGAATGTTTGTACATACTGTAAATGCGCACTATTTGTCCTACAAGTGTATCTAGAAGTTCTCGAACTTGTTGAGAGACGCACCGTAGCATGAAACGCACTGAACGGCAACATCTTTCCATTATCCGAATGTCACTTTGATATTTGTCAAACGTACGCGAGAGTACCGGCCATACTTCCAGTATTACTGGCTTGCAGGGATTCGCCTCACCTAAAACGTTGACAAACAAATTGAAATTTGCATGAATATTCTAATTGCAGAAATGTTTTACACAAAAAATTATCCGTGCTTCAAAGTGGGTAATGTTTAGAGAAATTAAAATTTTTAAAGCTTAGAAACTTACCTTCAGATATATTAACATTTATATACCTCAGCACAGAGCTAAGTCTGTCCAGCCAAATTACAGGGTCCGTTTTGGATCCTTTGAGAGGTGTTACATCTTGTTCCATTAGTTGACAAATTGGGGTGAGTTGCATGGAGCACAATTCTCGCAGCGCTGCTGTCATTTCAGCGTGTGGCATTCTGCCAATTATAGAAGCCACACCTTTTAGCAGACCAATCGTTGCAGTATTGCTTATGGCAAATGTATCCGATTGGTGCAGAAGCTACAGAAATACATTGTGTCAAAGATGTTAAGTAACAAGTTCTGTAGTTATTATATCTTTTTGACAATAACTGCCTAGTGTAAATTAATAATTTACACTAGAAATCTTCGTTTATCTTTAGACCAATCAATTGGTATTTTAATTTACATAAATTGCTGCGCGAAAACAAAAAATACAGTGATGTAGGAAAAACAATTCATTTTTAGGTATTTAAAATATAAAAAATCGTTATGAATTTTTTGTAGCATGAAAGTACATCTCTTTACGAACAAATTGCGCCCCCGAAAGTATCTCTACATCCACTCCACGAGCAAGAGTGAACGATTTTCGAAAACGTCTTTTTTTTGAAAAATCGAAAAACAAAAAATATTTTGCAATTTTTCAACAAGGTATGTTTTTAGGATACCAAGAGCTGTAAATATCAAGACTATATGAAAAATTGAAAAAGTTATACAAAAATCAAAAAAAGGCGATTTTGGATGGTTCCAGACGGTCAATCGAAAGATCTTTTTATTATCTACAACTTTATCTTTTACTATTTTTCGATTCAACGAGAAGTTTCTTTTTTATCTACAAAAAACCGTTTTTTTTTTCAACTTTTAGAATTTTTTTGGTTAGGTGACTGTTTTCGAGTAGCAATTTATGTACATTTCACATTGAACTATAACAGATTAATTCTGGTACTTCATTAATATGGAAAAAAGCATTTAGGAGCAATTACCTGTAAAAGAATTGGGACGTGTCTGGGCATATGGTCGCTGCAGCTAGCACAAATATTTTGTAATGCAACAGCTGCGGCAGCACCTACTCCATGTTGGGGTAAACAACACACCAAAAAATTTAAAATGGGATCTAAAGTGTTCGGATGCTTTTCAATCCACTCACAAAGTTCGCCCAATAAAAGAACCGAGGTATATTTTACTGCTACATGCGTATTTTCAGGGACATTCAGTATTGCTTCAACTACTTTTGGAACAACTTCGTTTTCTGATCTATAAATGTATACAAAAAATTAGAAGGTAAAGTTAAAATATAAAGGATTCATTTATTTATATAAATATATTTTTGTTTGCCCCAAAATTAAAAGAGGGATCAACAAATTCTTAAATAAGTTACATATAACTGAATCCATGGATGTCTTGTTCTCTCATCAAAAAAATGGAAAAAAAAATTGTTTCAAAAACATAAGGACCGAAAAAAAATTTATAGACAAATTAAAGACTGTGAAAGGCGTTGATTTTTATAGCTTTTTAAATCCCCTAAAGAGAATTACTCCAAAATTAAAATTAATCCTTAAAAAAATTCTTTGCTTTTTATATAAAATAAATCTTTACTCAATTATATTACTTACGGTAAGACATTCTTAGCAACTGCTTGCATGATAAAAAGAGCAGCTTCACTAGAGTCCCACATGACACCAGGTGCCTGTAAATTGATAAACATCTGTCTAAAACAGCTACTGCTTCCCACAATAAATACAACATCTTTTATTAAATCGGATACCTATAATACAAGAAAAACAATTAAAAACATTGTTTTTTTTTCGATATTTTATTTTAAATCTATTTTATATTCTCTCATTTATTTCAAATAACAAATATTTTGCCATGGATGCTTAGTTTTAAATTTATTTGGTCACAATTATCATTACAATACTTTTAACAACAACTTTTCTATTCTATTCAATATAATATTATATAATGCACATTCTTACTGTTGCACAAAAAATAAATGAATAAATATGAATTTAGAAACTTTCACGTAGTGAATCTTTATTTGGCTATTCTTACCTTGAGCCTGAAATCTCTGAATTCATCTCCATCTTCCAATAGCCCCTCACTGTCTGGTTCCATTTGACAGTGCCTACATAATGCTGTTATAAGCCTTTCTACATAAGGCCTAAAGAGTTCTGTCAGTTCTTTATTGTTCTTTTGATACAATTCTTCACTAAGCACATACCAAAGATTAAAAGTTATTTCAGCAACCTGCAGAGGATTTTTTCACATAATTTAAATTCAGATTTTTGGAGAATAATTTAATATAATTATTTATTTATTATTTAAAATCTACTTACCTCATAATCATGATGTCCAACGCACATTAAAACCAAATCTAAGATTTTTATAGCATAATGCATTTGTTTGGTGTTACTGTTATTAATAATTTTTTCTAAAAATGATTCTGCTAATTCTGTAAATAGCCTACAATAATCCATCGACTTTCCTTGATCCTCGTTGGCTACTGACAAGTGATAAGGTACATCCAAGTTAATAATGTTATTAAAAAGATAATTTTCTAGACCTAGTTGGTTATTGTTGTCTTCTAAACATAGCAATAAGGTGCATATGCAGTCTGTAGCAGCCTCATGAAAGGCACCTAAAAATTCCATTAAAATGTAAAATACAAATTCAACTAGATTAAAAAATTGTTTTCAATAAATTAATATAAAAGTATAAAAAAAAGGAAGAAGTTAACTAATTTTTAGAAAATGCTTTTGAACTTTTTACGTAACATGCTTGCTGTCTAAAATCCTTTAAAAATGAACCTTTTTTGGATTCTACCTGTCAACTAGGTTTATATTTTTATTATAAAATTATGCTTGTTAAAATTTAGTCTACCTATAAAATATTATCTCTCATCAAAATATTGGGATTATACATTATTTATTTTTCATTAAATTTAATAATTAAAAATTTTAATTTAAAAGAAAAGCTACATGGACCACATGTATTTTGATTCATAGAAACCAAATAAACAAAATATACAGGGTGTTCCATTTTAAAATCTGAATTTGGGTTTGTCATCAAACCAGGGGAGAGCATATAGACAATTATATATAGTGACTAACCTGATATGGTTTGTTTGTCATCTTGAGGTTTAAAGTTCAAAATTTCAAATGCCCTATTGACAACTACATTGCTGGTAAGATCATTTAGACTTATGGCACCTACAGAGATCCATGAAGTGAAGCAACGTAAAATTTTTACATTAATTTGTACATGATCTTGCCAATTTGTACCGTAAAGATTGGAACAATGCTTTAAGAATTCGTTTACAGTGGGAGCACAAAATTTCATGTCTTCCAAAACCTCAATTCTTCTGTTTTCTCCTAACCTATAAGTTGGAATTAAAACATTTTTGGTTTTACATCCACATTTTGTTCAATATATTTAACACAAAAATACTTTGCTATGCAATAAAAAATGCATATTTGTATTACCTGACAGATCTACTCTCCAATTCCTCAGGCAAAACAGTCAAAATTTCTAATAGAGGCCAAATATTAGTCTGAGAAAACCTATTAATCAAGTCTAAAGTTGGTTTCTGCCAACTGGGCATCTGTAATGCAAGATCTGCTAAAGCAACACATAGTTGTGTTACAATAGCGGTGCTGGTAGCTTCATTTATCTGACTAATATGTTCTAATAAAGAATCCCTTAAAGAAGTATGAACCTCTTGTGGCAATTCATGAAAAGATTGGTGAATTTTTGTTCTCATTGTCTGTGCAGCAAAATAGCAAGACTCTAGATCTCTTTTCATATGAAGCAGTTCGTCTGCTACTGTCCAAGCATGGACCTAAAAAATACAAATTGAGGATGTTGCTGTAATTATTTATTAAATACTTACGGATTTTTGTAGTTCTAAAAGCCATTGGGAAGCTCTTTCCTTCTCGCTTCCGTTAGGATTGTTATAGAGAGCTGAAACTGCAGTTATCACTAAATCTAGTGCAGGTTTCTGATCCATATTTAGAAAGTCAATTATAAAATTAGTGTAAAGTATCCAAAGTTATTGCATCGATTAAAAAATGCATTATTTTAAATAAATTGTCAAACCTCAAAAAACCGAATATTCTTATTTTTCAATTCGGTAAAATAATTGCCAATGTGTCAACACTGTCAACGTCAAAATATCTAGGGGAATTTTCGTGATTAACAGTTTCAAAAATGTAATAATAAAATTTGTTTATTCTTGGTTAACGAAAATTAATAGAAGACCAAGAAATAAGTATTCTACAGCTAATAAGTTTGAATTTACAATGAAATAAAAAAATATTAGTTTGTATTAGTATATGTCCACAATGAGAGTTTTTTATTTGATTCGGCTAAACGTTAAAAAAATGATAGCGGGTATATTTTAAAAACATATTTTACTGTCACATCCATCTGGTATAAATTTTGTATTTGAAAAGTTCAATGAGAAGAGGAGAATTTCCCGAAACGTAATTTTTTTTATATTTAATGTTACAGACATTTTATGTAATTGGTTTTTGTTAAAGAGCGGCGTTAAAAAGGCAAGATAATTATTTAAAAGAAAAACCTATCAGACACATAAAAATTGATGAAGTGAAGGATTTGTTTACAGTATTTGAATTTGAAGAAGAACTTGGACACGGAAATTTCGGTATAGTCATTGAGGCTATCGAGAAATCAACATCAAATCATTTTGCCATCAAGATAGTTAATAAATATACTGTAAGTTGTAAATATACTGGAACATTTCCAGTAATAAGTCTACTTTTCGCATTGATTCCAAATTATAAACAAATAATCTAATAAACATAAATTGTGATTGAGATACAATTTAGTTTTATGTTAAAAATTTAATGTATTTTACTTTAATTATATAGGCAGGATCCTTGAAATTACAAGAAATTCAAAGAGAAATAAAAATTCTGAAATTAGTGTCTCATCCAAATATTATCATCTTAGACCGGGTATACGAAACAGGAAAAAAAATTTACATGGTGTTTGAATTATGTCATGACAATTTGAGTAATAGATTTAAAACCGCCGATGACAATGGCTTTTCAGACAAAATAACTAAAAAAATTATAAAACAATTAGTGGAAGCTGTTTACTATTTACATAAACATGGTAAGTATTAAATTCATAATAATTGAGTGGAAAACTTGAATGAATTTATTTTTAATATTCTGAGAAAAAGGTTTGATGATGAAAAAAAGTTGCCCTCCCCTGCTCTATACTGTGTAGAGCAAATGCATGTATTCAAGAATTTGCATGCAGAATATATAGGGCCAAAAGAATTAATTGTTAATTGGAATATTACTAACTTAAATTAATGACAGTATATTTTACAAATAATTTATTATTTATATAAATAAAGACCCCCTCTGCCCTGACTTGAATGCATTTATTGGAGATCTACACAAAACATTTTTTAATTTTTGTTTACATGATCGTTTGTAAAATATTAATAATTATCATTTTATTGCTTTCTTTGGCCATTTATCTATTGTCAAATCTTTTTTTTTCTAACTATATATTAACTGGAATGGTCAGAATGGAAACCAATAAAAATATTTAACTGTATTTAAGATATAGTCCACAGGGACATTAAAATGGAGAATATTCTTGTAACTACAAATCCTGATGATCCAAGTGATGAATATTTTATAAAATTAACCGATTTTGGATTAAGCGTCATGAAAACAGCCCCTGGAATAGAGGGAATGCTCAGAGAAAGAGTTGGAACCATCTGTAATATGGGTAAGTATAGAAGCGCATCTAACAAATACGAAGTTTATAAAAACTAGTTTGATTTACCACTCAATTATAAAAAAAAATAGAACCATTTTTAATATATTTTTATTACTTTTAAGCTAAAATTAACTTAAATTTAGTGAAGTAGGAATCATGAACAGACTATACAAATATTATTAAAAACCCAATTGGAAAAAAATTATAAGACAAAAATGGTTTATGCTAAAAATTGAATGATTAGTACACAATAGTTTACAACTTGAAAAAACCGCGCTACGAAAAATCCGCATGTATCAAATTTAACAATTTTAAAATTAAATATTTTTTTTTAAATAATGATTTTTAACATTTAAAAAACCGCGCGGCAGAAAAACCGCATTTATCAAATTCAAGGATTTTAAAAGGAGAAACTATTAAATATCATTAAATGATGTTTAATATTTTTCTAAAAAAACCGCATGTATCAATTTTAACGATTTTAAAATGAGAAACCATTAAATATTATTAAATAATGATTTTTAACATTTAAAAAATCCGCGCGGCAGAAAATTCGCATGTATCAAATTCAAGGATTTTAAAAGGAGAAATGATGATTTTTAACATTTCTCAAAAAAAAACATCAAATGTATCAAATTTAACGATTTTAAAAGCGATATATATATGTTCCCCTTAATGTTAATTTACACTTTTGATTTTCTTCTGTAAAGCTACGTTTAAATAATATGTTAATTCTTTTTTGTTTTGTTTTCTGTATTATTTTTATACCCAAATATTTCGAGTTTTGTTCAAATTTTGAAAAAATGCCGAAACAGGTCAATTTTAACCTAGAGGGGGCTCACTTTTTATCGTAGTTTCAAAACTTATTTTTTCATTCCTCTAGCGCCCAGAACTACCCATTGAAAAATATTAAATGACAAGGGGTGTTAAGTCACACATCATTTTAAAGCTGCTTTCATTATCTAATGCAACCCCATTCTTTTTTTTTTATTTTAAATGATTCTTTTTTGAGAAAACTGCTTAGATTACACAGCCCCACAAAAAAAAATTGTGTGCGCCAAGAACTTCATTACTGTAACTAGTGGTTTCTGGGGTCAAATTGAGGAGACCTTCTGGGAAAAGTCGGAAAAAACTCATACAAAGGTTTTCATGGTCGCTGAATCCGAATCCAGGTCAAGGTCATGGTCATTTGAGGTTCAAATTGAGGAAATCTTCTGGGAAAAATTCATATGAAGGTATTTAAATTAAAAAAACCTTGAATTGAACAGTACATTCGTCAAAATTAAATTGTTTTTAGAACTACTATTTGAACAAAACTCGAAATATTTGGATGCAAATTTTAGTTGGGACACCCTGTATACATATAATACATACGATAAAAAGCAATTTTTCTAAAACCTTGATATTAGCCACACTACTTTAGAACAAACAAATAAAGAGAAAAAAAGTGGTAAAACAGTTTCTATAACTCAAAATGAGTATTTGCCATTCATTATATTTGTGTAAGTATGTAATTAAGGGAATTTCTACAAAGATGTATATATATTTTAGCTCCAGAGATACTTTTGGAACATACCTACAGCGAGCTTTGCGATGTATGGTCGATAGGGGTAATTATTTATACCATGATGTACGGAAAATATCCGTTTGTAGCCCATACTAAACAAGAACTTGCGATTAACATAATTACTTACGAACCGGAATTTTCTACTAGATTGATAGATCTTGATTGCGTAGATCTGATGAAAGCAGCTTTGGTTAAAGATCCCGTTAAAAGGATAACAATAATGGAGATGTCAAAGCATCCTTGGTTATCCGGAAATAAAAAAAGATCAAATAATCAGAGTATTATAGATTATATGAAACAGTGGAAACATGAAATGACGGTGAGGCTGTTTTTTTTATTGGTCATTAACCAATTAAAATACTTACTTTTAGATTCACATTAAAGATATGGGATCTATCATATTTAAGAAAAAATATATACTCAGAGATTGAAATTTTTGTATAATTTTCATCAGACTTTAAAATCATATTTATAAGGGTCATTATTAACACTAGTGTTACTTTACTTTATATAGTTACCAGGAGAAGAATCAGATTGGGTGTCGGCTGTTACCACAGACCAGTTATCACAATTTTATACTTCAAGAAAATCGTAAGTATAATCTTAAACAAGGTGTTAAATTATTAAATTTTCAATTTTATTGGTTTTTTTGTCAACTTATTTGAAATAAAATATTAATACGATGATGTAATATAAAACTGCCGCGTCTAGATAATTTTCATAAAGTTCAATAAAAACAAAATAGTCAGCTCATAGTTCATCCTCTTTTATCGCCATTTGAGTAAAATTATGAAAAATATCTTCTTTACGCGTCCATTTGTGATGTTTTTCTGAGTTTTCTCACAACTGTAAAACAAATGCGCCGTCAATCATCAGGAAGTCGCCCCAGAACGCCACGGCAAATAATAATAGCCGTCCCTCCCCCGCACAAGTTGCAGAGCTTCGGGGGTTTACTCGTAAGGGAGTGAATTGCAGGGCGTATTCATGGTCCCATTAGCTTTACCAATTTGGGTTGATCATACAATATTTCAGATTCTCCTAACAAGCTGCAATGTAACACCCTTTTTTGTTTGTATGGTATATTAACCAAAATTCCACTCCTTTTTTCATACAAATTGAACGTTTGACTCTTTTTGGAGTAGAATATCTAGAAATCTGATTGGCATGTTTCTAGCTTACCGTAGAATATTTTAGTTGCTTCAAAAAATCGTATTTTTAATAAGATTATTCTCAAAACATTAAATGATAACTAAAGAATTAGAAAACTTTTTGTAATATCAATTTTTTTCTACATATCAAAGTACCAAAGTTAGGGAAAAAATATGAGTTATTAAAAAAAATGTAAATCAAGACCAGATTTGGTAAACCCAATGTTTTAACCGGAACAAGCTAAGAATATCACACCGCGTCATAGCTGTACGACGACGCTCTTTTCGGTGTCATACAGCTAGAACGCGGTGTGATACTCTTATCTTGTTGGAGTTCTACCTTTTAGACATAAATCTCATCCTTAATTGCTTTTTAAATATTTTTATAATTTCAGACTCAAGGAAAAACCGTACAGCGGATATTCATAAACTTGACTACTATGATCAGGTAATATATTTTTGGACATCCTGCAGACGAGTTTTAAATTTTTAAAAAAAAATATCTCAGAATTTTTTTTATTTATATATAAACCTGTTAAATTTTACTCATAACGTCCAGTGATGTACTTTCTCATTTTAAATTTGAAGGTCATGACTGTCACGTGAAGAGGGACCATGCAAGACCGAAACTTTTGTAGTACAATTGATTTTAAAAATCGAGCTGAAGGGCGTAACGCTTTCCAGCGCACTGTATACTATTTTTTTTAGAGATGAAAATATGTGAGTTCCCGAAAGTATCAAATGGCGCATCTAATAAAAAACTTTTCGATGTTTTATAAATTGAAAATATAATATTTTGGGTGCTATATTTTTTTATTTTAAAACTTTGTCATTAAAAGTGTAAAAATGGGTCTTGAATTTTTTTAGTTCTTTCAAATTGAAGTAAAATTTTATTTTGTAAATCCGAAAAATTGAGAACAAATGATCGCTCTGTATAAAAACGTGTTAAAAAGTAATGTGTTCCCTGAAAATTTAAAAATAGGCAAAAGAAATGAAACTAAAACATTATGAAACAATTTGTATCCATCGTTTATAATCACTCAAAAATCATACAATTACAGCACTGTTACAAATGAAATTTTCTACAAGATCATCATGTTAAGTAGACAAACAGTTCATAAAACATTCTCTGTAGTAGTAAAAATATATCGAATTAAGGCGCAACCACCCAATTGTCGATTATAGATAAGTTGGAATGAAAGTCTCCAAATGACTTGTCAAATTACATAAAAATCTTGAAATGTTATAAAACAAAAATTCTGTCGTAATACACATTAAATTATATTGAATCAAAGAAGTTTTGAATAAATACAATGTAATTATTTCTAAAAAAACCCAAATATCAATTGAATACTTAATTATTGTACAACTTTATTAATTTTGAACTTATGCGCTGCCAACTGTATCATTATAATCTAAAGGTACATTTGAACTACTAACAATTATGTACCCTACATTCACATAATTTAAGGTTATGACCTGTCATTTTGTAATATTGTGTAGCTCAATGTTTTCAATTTGACAAAAATTAATAAAGTTAGTTTTAAGACAATACTATTCTTTACTTCTCTGAAAAGCCATGGATTATTCTACCCCTAGAGATTTCAAATCTCTAGGCATAAATCCTATAAAAATTAAGGGAGATTTTTACATAATTTACTGTGACCATTTGAACAATTTAATAAAAAAAGTGCGCAGACTAGCACCGCTAATAAACGCAATTCTTTAAATAAAATTAATTAAAAAATAATTACAATATCATACATACAAGAAAACACACTGATCTAAAAACAGGTTAGACTAAGTTCATTTAGCCTACACAGTAACGCTTTATTGCCTTCCTGTCTCCCTCGTCAAAAAAATTTGGTTGAACCATTATACAATAACAGCAAACCAAAAAAAAAACTATTATTTTCAATTTTTTGTATTGTTAATTTCTAAAAGAGATCCGGCTGGGAAGCTGCGGGTTTTGCGACATGTTCAAAGAACTTTTTGTACATTTAATAAAAAATAAAGAAAAACCAAAAACGTGTTTGTTATATGATGAGACCAACTTAAACTAAATTTATATCTATCTTTACACAAAATGGACATTTTTTACAAATCGAAGGGGATACGTAATAAGTTAGAAAGTCAGGTACCGCGGGTCACACGCAGTTCTCACGGTCACTGAAGAGCCCTAGCCCTGTTGGCAAAGGTCACGAGGTAGCCTGTGGATGAAGAAAATATGATGATGGAGATGTCAACGGCGATCCATGATGATTTTTATTTTTATAACAACGGCGACGTGAAACTTCGTGGCGTTTAAGGCGCACTGAAACAACGACTAACTGAAAATAAAATGAATTGTCCACAAAGTAGCTCGAGACTTTGCATCGAGATAGTCCGTCAAGAATAGTTCACAGGGTCGACGGCACCCACTTTATTATGCATCATCATCATCTTCTTCTTCTACACCCTCTTCACCTTCTACATCCTCATCGTCTTCTACAAAAAGAAAAAATAACATTTGTTACATGTATAACACACAAATCCCTTTAGTAAGAAAATCATGTCTTATTGAAATATTGTGGGACTATTTCAAAAACACATTTAATAGTTCATTTATACTGATAATACAAACATCCCAAATTTGATAATTTTCAAGTCTGTTTGTATACTATTCAAGCCTACCTGTTATCTCAACAAATATGTGATAAAATTTGATTAGAAAAATAAGTAAGCTTTCTTTGAAATAAGGATATCAAACATTTAATTTATTTTTGTGGTAAAAATAATTTTACCTTCGCCATCTATTTCTTCGTCATCTCCTTCATGTAACTCTTCTTCGCCCGTGTCTTCCTCTTCCTCTATCCCTTCTTCTTCCTCTTCATCTAATTCTTCGCCGTCCGAATTCGCACCATTTTCCTCTTTTTTCGCTTTTTTGGGGTCTTCCGTTTTATCCTACAAGAGCAAAATTTTTAAATCACTTTCGGAATTATTTTTCAAATAACAAATTGCTAATAGAGATGTTCAAAACCAAGCTGCGTAACAAGCATTTGTTCCCACATATTATGAATATAAATAGCAATTAACCAATATATTTTATTACCCAATTAATATACATTTTGGATTGATTTCTGTTAAAACAAATATACTTGTTTATTGTAATTTGTACCATACAAATACAATGTTTTCGTGCATCCATAAACACAATACTCTGACCCACAATCATTGCAATTTTATTTTTTAATTTATTTCAAGTTATTGTTATAAAAAACACTAATAATTTATCAGTGCTGTGTAATTTGTTAACAATTAATAAGATAAGTGTAAAATTGTTTATACCTGAAGAATTCCAATGTATACTACACATAACTTTAAAACAATTAACTAACATTAACTTCAAATTAACGACCAGGCAAGAACAAGTTTACTCAAATGTCTGTTATTCAGCCTTTAGTGCTTTCAAAAATTGAATTTATGTATTACACTGAATAATAATTTAGAACAATCAGTGATAATTTACAATTGGGTCATTGACTGTTTTAATTCTTTAGATAAAAATTTTAAGTAAATAAGATATTTCACTTCTAAAATATAAAAATTAAGAGACCCCTATGCAAGAAAAACGTTAATAGCCTTTGATTAACGGGAATACCTGCATCCATAAACAATTTTATTATAACCTAAGATATAAAATAGAATGGTACAAAAATAAACAAAAACTGTTGGGTTTAATAGTAGGTTTTTACACCTTTATTTAAAACGCCATTTGCATCATAAAAATACGCGCGAAAAAAAATTAAAGCAATGCTGTTTATAGAAGCGTGTGCATTGAGGAAGAAGCTACTAAATGCTTTTACAAACAGCACCTGTGAGACCGGAAGTAGCATATACCTTTTGCCGGTTGTCTTGGTTGAAGCCATCAGGATTAGCAGACATTGTAGTTTTTAATTTATAACTGATCTTCTATTACAAAATGTACAGTTTCATACAATTTTTAATTTATGAATTTGCAATAGATTTAAAATAAACAAATTTCAAAATAATACATAGGAACGCCAAAACAAAAAATGACATTTGTTGACATCTATAATTAGCTAAAAATAAACCAAAACCCCAAAAGCCACTAATGACGTCATTTCATATATTGTATAAATAAAATGTTAATTAAAGAAGAGTATTATTCAAAAATTACATATTCTCAGAAATTTAGCGCGTATGTAATTTTAAAAGTACCTAGTCTCAAACAGGGTATCATAAAGGTAGCTATTGATTTCGCCATGTTGAAAGCAGCAAGCTATGCTAGCCTCCAACCAGGTCCTATAAATATCTGGCGGGATGCTTTGACCGAATGTATACCATGTTTACTAGTTCATAAATTTTTGATATTCTATTAAAAATCAGAAAGAATCGTTAATAAACATCAAATATGATATATCTACGTAAATTTTCGAACATGGATCTACAATGTAAGTGTAGCGTCGTTTCTAGTAAAATCGGCGTGGTCAAATCTCACATGGCAACAAGCGTTTAGAAAAGAACTGAACGTTTTAAAAATATTGTTTTAAACACCAATATAGCCAATATTAAAACCTCTGTGTTGTCATAAATATAACTCATTGCATATCTCATTAACAATATTACTGAAAACAGATATAAAAGTTTATGATTAACTTACCTCTGCCGCTCGCTTCGTGCCCTTTAATTCTGTTTTTCCATCTGCACTTTTTTCGTTGTCTAATTTTTCAACTGCAACTTCGTTATTTTCTTTGGAACTCATTTTGTTTATATTTTGATTAGGATCGACTCCACTTGTAACGATCAAAGCTCGACGCACTACTGACCGGCTCGCAGCTAGCTTTGTTCAAAAACTAAGATGGCGCCGCACAAACCGAGTAAAACCGTTATTTACCGATTAACCGGCTTCCGTTATTCCGATGACTTTATACAAAAGCTTGACAGAAATCGGTTTTACAATCAAATTAAAGTTTTTCAGATATTGTATTTTGAAGAGATCGCTTTTTATTAATTAAAAAATAATTCACCAATTTTCAAAAGGAGGGGTTCGAGTGGCGACTTCGGGTTTTGATTCTGTACGAGATTACGAATTATTTGTTGTATGCCTCCGCCAGGGGCGCTAATTCAAATTTTTACCACCATTGTGATCATTTTATTTGTCTTTTCATAATAAAAAATCTTTAAATCGTATTATTAATCTACATTTTCTGTTCAAAAGTAACGTTTACATAATTCGTTATTGAAATTAAGTATATAAATGAACGCAAATACTTATGTAAAAGCTAAGTCACGTTTTTGTAATTTTCCCGCCTTCTTAGTAAACTTCGGGTAAACGATGATCATTCCCTTCCATTAATTGTAATAATCCTTTCCATATTAAAAACCAAACTTAAAAAATCTACAATACGTACGTTTAAACATTCGAGAAGTTAACATTCCTACATGCATATGTATTTTTCTGGAAAATTTATCTGGATAAAATGTAATGGACGCATATACCGGGGACGTAGGAAAAATACTAATTTCAGAATTAATTATAATTTGCTAGTTTAAATAAAATATAGTTACATATTCACTGTTCTCAATAAAGAAGTGATTAAAAAAATATGCAAAAGTTAAAAAAAATAACAACTACGTTACATATTAGTATTTTATGGATATAAGCACTGTGGAAATATTTTGTACACATTCGAGGAACCTATATAATATCGAAAAGAATAAATAAATAACTGTTAAAAGGTCACCCCAACTCTCCGAGTACGAAAAGTTACGTAATCTGTGGGGATAATAAAAGTATGAAAGTTATCAACCAAAAACTTGGATAACGGATAGTAAACTTTATTCGAAATATGTATTTGATTAATGAATGAAAATAATCAGTATCCGTTATTTTAAATATTTAATTAGAAATGAAAAGACAAAAATATATACCTACTAAGCAAATGTCGACGGAAAAAATCATTTAGGGATTAATTTTCATTTTGAGATTCCCCACTCGACCATTCGCGAACACGAGGCTATTAACCATAGTAATCGATGCTTTTGACACAACAGTAAACAAAAATAAATGTTTTTAATTCAAATTGGAGGATTTAACTGTACAGCCCTTACGAAATGAATTTGTTTATTTATAGCAAATATTTCTCATTAAAGACCGGAGTGAGTTACAAATAGTATTCGTTTTATTACATATTCTATCATACGCTGTTTTAAGCATTTGATAGGTAAATCCTATATAGATTATTCACCAAAATTGTTGTCTTTTTAATGTACACATCTTCGTTTAGAACAGAACATTTAAAATTTAATATTTCAAAAATATTTTTCTTAATATTTGACATGCTGAAAATAAATCGTAAATTATGAGTATATTTGAAATTTACAGGTACATTTGGTGTTACCCTCGTAAAGTGCTTATTAAACACTAATTTATTTCAGTGGAAATGAAAGAGTGAGCTGTATTTTATTGTTAGTATAAATATTCGGCGTTTTTATAAAATAAGGTATTTTTAGGAGCGATTCCTACACAATTTCCATCGCTTTCCCTTTACTCATGATGCCACGCATTCTCCCCTTGTTTTCCGAGGTCATTTCGAACGATCTCTCTCTAATAAAAAAGAGATGCATGAAAACATTGGTCGGTTTTAGCAGGGAAAGGATAGAGGCGCTCTCTTTTCCCCTCGCCACGATGGCATTTTGTAATTTTAACAGAATTCAAGGCGTCTGTCGTGATGTTGCCAAATCACGCTATTTTTCGTTATACCTGCCTAGTTTATTAAAAATTATTGAATATCAAAAATGTTTTTTTTTATTACGAAAAGGGTCTTAGAAGATTAAAAATTTATTATTTAAAAATTTAATGATTCCATGTTTTTTTACGTTTAAAGTGTCTTGAAATAAAATACTATTAATGCCAATTATTTATTGTTTCAATTACCACCTGATACATTAATTAAATTATATTCATTTAAAACTTTCAGCTACTATTACTCAGCCCCTCAGTGTGGTTTTTTTAATTTTATTATGACCTGGCAACGTCGCTCTCTGTTATCCAGTATACGGTTTATTCAAGGAACGCACTTATCGTAACGAGAAATTAAATAGGATGGTGTTATGTACTCAGCGTTCAAATCTTTCTCATAAAAATTCTATAAGCTTATGGATCATTTTCAAAACATAACACTGTCCATAAGTTATTTTGTTAACGAAATTAATACAAATAAAAATGTATATTAATATTCCAAACATAAATTTAACTTCAATTTGATAATTTTAAGAAAGTTTTCTAAAACTAGTTTAATCCTGAATTTATTAATAATTCTTAACTCTTATTTTCTATAAAAATTAAGATGGTCGTCCATATTTAATTTCATGAAATTGATATTAGGTGGATATAATCATTGATAAATAGAAAAAACTTGACTTAAAGCTTCCGTGACCAATCAAATTAAAAATTAATTATTTAAAACAATGTAAACTATCAAAAATACGTATTTTTCAAAATTGACTATATTAATTTCAAATGTGTTAATATGGCGGCAACAAATATAAGGAACGTTCTAGAATCACGTAAATTTGAGACGTTTCTTATGATTCTATGGAATTAATTCAGAGAAATTAATTTATTAGTTAAAATGACAAAATACCAATGAAGGAAACAATACAAATCACGTGATTAACCGATAAAATTTCGTTTGCTTTTACGTGATTGGGTTATTAACCCCGCCAACCTCTTCCGAAACTGCGTTCGATTAAATAATTTAGATTTCGATTGCGCAGGTTGATACGAGGCTAGTCAATCATTTTGAATTTGGCGCCATACAAAATGACGTTGCGCTCTTCAGACTTGACAACTTCCGCTTTCGCGTTTTCTCTTTCTTCAAGTTGACAGTTCCATAAAAATTGTACAAAATGGTAAGTTGATGTTAAAATCTTTAATCATCCATGGTTATTAATTAAATATTTTGTTGTGATATTAACTTATTTCATTCCCTACTACATTCAGTAATATTTAGAAGGTGTATTTTTTATTAATATAATATTTGTAAGATTGTAGGTTATGTATATTTGTCAACAATTAGTAATAGTAGTTTTTTAAGTTTTTATATTAAGTTAAACTGGTATATGTTACGATTACTAAGATTTAATGTCATCTAATCCTTATTCTATTATGTTTTAGGTCAATGTACCGAAACAACGTCGTACATTTTGCAAAAAATGTAAAGTTCACAAGCCCCACAAAGTAACCCAATACAAAAAATCCAAGGAACGTCATGCTTCTCAAGGTAGAAGGCGTTATGACAGAAAACAGCAAGGATTTGGTGGTCAAACTAAACCTATTTTCCGTAAAAAGGTAGGTACTACATGTACACCAAAAATGTATATTGTTTAAATTTGGAACTTTTTTAGGCTAAGACTACTAAAAAGATTGTACTAAGGATGGAATGTACAGACTGCAAGTACAGAAAACAGATTCCCCTTAAGAGGTGCAAACATTTTGAACTAGGAGGTGACAAAAAACGCAAGGGACAGATGATTCAGTTCTAAGTTAATTTTTACTGTTTTTAAGTTATAACCTCTGAAAAATATAAGTTTGTACATATATCCGTTTTTCCTTTATAAATCACATTTTTAAAGTATTTAAATTTGAAAACATTAATAAAACTTTGATAAACATTATGGTTTAAAAATGTAAGAATTTTAGTGTGCTCAATTTCATTTTTAATTTGTTTAGTTTATTAATTTTGTGCCTGTATTAAGATTATGGGCAACTGCCATCCTAAAGTTAGAAGCGTTCATGTATTAATAGATGAATTTCATCAAGCTTATTGTTACTTTTCTATAAATGATTACCTTCCAAATTTAATAAAGAAATCTTAAATGATAGTCTACATTAATGCATTCATTTTCATCCCAACCTATGATGGCACTTTTGTAATAACTTCATAATAAAAACTCACTTTGACTGAATAACTTTGTTACAGAAACAAAATTTTCGTCCAAATAAAATAATTCATTTCTGTAGTTCATAATGGTTTAATATTTTTCTGGATATTAAAACCACTTATTTATATCAAAAAAGTTTTTAATTTGACGTTTCGACTTTTAATTCTATAGTAGTAAATTATTATATCAGTTTTTGAAAACGACTAGAATTAAGTCAAAACGTGAAATTTAGAATTTTTTGATATAAATAAGTGGTTTTAATATCCAGAAAAGAAGCACATTATTTTTAGTTTATATTTAAAATCTAAAAAGCATAAAATACCAAATGAATAAATTAAGTAACTTTAATAAAAATTTATTAACTTGATATAAACGTCTACAAATATATTTTTTTCGTAATAATACATATATGTACAATATAATTATTAATCAGTCTGATTTTTCTTCAGATTCATAAGATATCTTCTGATAACCCAGGTATTACATCGTCAGGTTTTCTGTAATTACAGAACAAAACAATTGGTTTGGTTTAATTTATATTAATACTTAAAAGTTAAAATATTCCACTAAACGCAATATATTTTATATGAGAAATTATTTTGCATTTAATTTATAAATGCGTCAAATATTGAACATTAAAATGTTTTGAATAATTAGTGTATTTATAATCTTACAACCTATTTTTATTAAATCAACATTTGAAAAAAAGTTCATGTAAAAAGGGATCTGGAAATTTGCAATTACGATTTTATTCATGACTGAATTCATTTTGTACCAAAACATAGGCCCTATAAAAACTAGGTTTACGTTATCTTTCCAGGTGTAATTTAAAAAATTTAACTTTGTAAAAGTTTTTCTGGAAAATGCAAATAAAAGGTACAACAGATTACACACCAATTTGTTACATGTTAGCATGTTACATTTATCAATAATAATAATCATCCTTATTTTATGTATATTTTGGTACCTTTTAAAGGAATGTAGAATATTTCAGTGGCACTCTGCTTTTATAAATATTCTAGGATAATAGCTACTGAGTTCCCACTTTTCAATGCACTTATCTTTAACGAAAAGTTAATCACATCTATTGATTTTTAAACGTTTGGTGCTAATATCTACTAGTTAAGTGTCAAGTAGGATCTCCAACTATTCTTATTTGCTTGCTTATAAAATAACACACTTTAAAAAAAATATGGCTATTATAATCTCTCATTCAAAAAAATCTTAATACTTCTTTGAGTAAAAAAATGGTTAAAACTTTAATTTTAATTATTTTGAAATTTTAATAACCCTTAGTAGAAGCTTACCATTTCTGAGCATATAAACAATTACCAACAGTTTGAAAACCAATGGAGATTAGTTGTTGCTTTAAAAAGCTGGCTTAAAAGTTTTTATAAATGAAACATTTACCTTGATGATTAAAGAACAACTTTTTATATTTTTGAATAAGAGCTTTTAACTGAATGGCTAAAATTGAAACTTAAAAGTCTTTGGTTACTCTGTTGATTTAACAGATTACTAAGAGAAAAATAAACTTACTCTAAGATGGAGGGATCCAATCCTTCATTTTGCATTTTCAACTTAACAGCAGGCTCAGGAACTCCAAACTGAACCATTTTAAAGAATTTTTTAAATCTGGGATCCTCTTTAGCCTTTATGCTTGTTGTCTGTTGCTGTAAAGGTACTTCTAAGACCTCCGGGTCACCATTTTTTTCCTGAGATTCAGGTTGCGCTTCACTAATATCAGGGAGATCGACATTTACTTGAGTTTTAGACACAGAATTATCTACACTTTCTACATTTTTATCTATATTATCTAAACCAGAAATAGATGAGAGCTGTAAATTTTTATTATTTTAAAATTAAGCTTCAAAAACACAGTCTCTAACGAGTTCAACAAAAATATAATTTCAATATACTTACTTGCGATTCGAGTATAGAGAGAGACGCTTCTATCTTCTGAATTTTATAATCAAATTCCAAAAAACGGGACTCACAAGATTGTGCAAAATTGTTTAAATGTGACACTGTTTTCATTATAAAATGATTAACAAACGCTATAGTACGTTTCTGTTGAATGGGCAATATCTAATTAAAAATGAAAAAGTTTTTTATTAGATTAGGTTTAAATTATAGGAGGGTTTCATTTCTTTGTCTATTTAAAAACAACTTACCTGCGTTATGTCCTCATTCGGATCTATAGAAGGAAAATCGACTTGCATTTTGTAGTTTAAAATAGTTAACAGGAATGGTTTATTTATTTTGTAGTAATAAACATTTCAAAAATATTTTATGAAATACCTTTAGCCAAAAACCAGCTGACATATGTCAAGTGCCGCCAACACAAGTTTTGTTGCCAACGAAAAATTTAAAAAATCAATTTATGCAGGGTGCACCGATTCTAGTCACTTTTAAGAAATTTTTTTATTTGCTTCCTATCTAATCGATTACAACGCCCATAGTAAATAGTAAGGCGTTGCTATCGTTTCTCATTATTATTGAACTAGTCCAATAATGAAATTGAAAACATTTTTATTTATTTATTTTGAGCTTTAAGAGGGGCCTTGCCACTGCCGACCTCGTTTTCAGTTGGCAATACTGAATATGCATAAAAATTTGACGATTTTTTGGAGAGTTAATCTCGAGAACGGAATTTTTGTTTGTGGAAATATTTATACCCGTTATAGCTTATACCTTGGAATAGGACATCTCCTTTTTTGAGTCAATTTTAAGGATTAATAAAAAAGATATCAGCCATTTAGTGGAGGTGTGTTTTTGACAGTTTTGACAATTTGTGATCACCAATTTTAACGTGAAAAGGAGATGTCCTAAATGAAGGATACAGAATTAATTTCCGAGAATACCAATTCGCAAAACTTTATAATTTTTGAGATTAACTCTCCAGAAATAAAAAAATTATGTAAGTTGCCTATATCCCAGTAAGATTTTCTCTTTCCATAGTTCAGGCGTTTTCCGCCTGACACTTTGAGACAGTGGCGCTTTTTGGTTTTATTTTGAACGATGTATGCAACCAGTTTTACGAATACGACATTTTAGGTTATGTTGGCTAATTTATTCGTGTGTTTTGCAAATTTTTTTAATGAGTGAATTAGTATTAACTAAAACCAGTTCTTCAATTTAAAGTATTTCAATTAATGCCGTATACCTCATGTAGGACATGTTTCACTTTAAAATTGGTGATCACAAATTGTCAAAAGCACACCTTCCACTAAATGATTAATATGTTTATTATTCTTTAAAATTTGTTGAAAAATGGAGATGTCCTATTCCAAGGTGTAAGCTATAACGGGTAAAAATATTTCCACGAACAAAAATTCCATTCTCGAGAGGCTGTTCAAAAAATCTTCAATTTTTATGGATATTCGAAGGAAGTGTGAAAGTGTGCAAAATTAGTGATTAGTAATATGGAGAATGTGCAATTCAACTATAACAGTTTTTTGTGATTTTTATTCGTGCATTCAAAATAGTGTCTGCATAGTTGGGAATCACAGACATTTCAGAAATTAATATTTACAGTATGTCTCACATATTAACCCGTCCATGGGACTCTTGATGTAGGTTTGTTACACATTTTATTTGCTATTATGTCTTTTGTCCATTGCTAAAAAGCAATGCAGTTTTTTCATAGTGTATTGTTTTGTTTTTGTTTTAGTGAATAACTGTAATTAGGTACTTTTAAATAAAGAAATAATTATTAATTGTTCAATTTATTTTCTTACAAAAATGATTTTATAATATTTAATGATTTACAATAAAGTTAACATTAAAGAAATGAGTTTACAATTAATACATGCAAGTATTAGAACTAAGAATCTGAAATAAATTTGTGATTAATAAATGCAAGTACTCGAACTGAAAATCTGAAATAAATTTATGATCAATAAATGCAAGTACTAGAAATAAGAATCTGAAATAAATATATGATTAATAAATGCAAGTACTAGAAATAAGAATCTGAAATAAATATATGATTAATAAATGCAAGTACTCGGTACTAGAAATAAGATTCTGAAATAAATTTATGATTAATAAATACAAGTACTCAAACTGAAAATATGAAATAAATGCAAGTACTCGAACTGAAAATCTGAAATAAATTTATGATTAATAAATGCAAGTACTAGAACATGTCGATAGCTAGCTGGCCAAGAATTTTCATTATGGTTTATAAGTCTAAAGATAGATATAATATACCCATGCATTAAAAATATTAATTCACCTAATTAGAATGCCTTGGTCAATACTGTCAACAAAACGGACACAAGAATTTCCTTGTTGTTATCTAGTTAAATTCTTCTAAATTATCAATTACTAAAAAGCTGTTTTTCACTTTTTTAAAATAAATGTACATATTATATTTTCCATTTAAAATATTTTGGAATGTAATATAAAAACGCTTTTCATATAAATTCATATCGTATATTGATAATAAAGAAATATCTAGGTAGGTATTTTCGACACTGTTCTGATGCTGTGGTAAATAAATAAAGTATAAAGTTTAGTATGGATATTAAATTTGTATATTATTCTTATAGGAAAAATCACACTGAATACATTGGTGACATTAAAAAATTTGTAAATAGCCGTCTTCATTGTTAAAAGCGATCGTTTGTGAGCATTTTAATTTTTCAACCCTATTTTTTGGACTTTTTAACGAAAATGGTGACACGGGCAAAAAAGATTTCAAGGGATGAAACATGAACAATTCATCATAACCCATGGTTTAAGACTTGCAGCGATTTTTTATCTGTAACCGTTCAATTGTTATATACAAATTAATGTTCCAACATTAACAATTTTTTTTATAAAAGGACTTGCAGATAATTTATTGTGGTTACAATGTTGCATTTTGTTCATAGAACGCAGTTTTTTGTGTCGATAACTCATGTATTCTGCAATTGTTTAAACAAATAGATATTGATAAAAACATTTTGCGTTTGGGGCTGCCAATTATTTATTAATTCATTTTTTAAAAAAATTCTTGCTTCACCCTAAAGATTATACATTTATATAATTCTCAATTTTCGTATGAATCCATTCATGTTTAAATATTTTTTTTATGTTAGAAATATTATTTTCCGAGCTCCATTCCTATCTGATGTATTTAGTGAGATTAGTCGCGTGGCAGCGCTATTCATATTAAAATAAACGGATTTATACGAAAATAATTGAAAATTAATTAAATTAATAAAATATAAACTCTATTTTGATGCTAGAAAAAAAATAGTTAACAAAAAAAATGAAATTTCCTAAAAATAAAAAATAAAATTTCTGTCGTGGCTGAAGCCGGTATCGAACTCATGACAAATGGATTATTAGCGCTCTATGCGACAAGACTAACCATGAAAATAAAGAAAATTTATTCTCTCAGATTCCTTAGATATCCCAAATAATATATTATATTTTAATACTAGCAGCGCCACCTAGCATACAGGAGATTCACTGAAGTCTTAAGATATCTATCTCTCTTCATTATTGCAGAAAGACAGTGATAAAAGATAAAGATGGGGATTTTTGGTGTTTGTACTTTGGCATACCTGTCGCGACGCCCCTCTTAAGCAAGAAGGACCATAATAAAAGAAATAATTTTTCATTAAGTATCGATTTTTGATCTTTCATAATCGACATTTCTAAACATCGATGAATATTGCTTCCCTTCCCTACTTCTTACTTCAAAACATTTGAAAACTCGCGTCGACTAGATTGAAAAACAATTTTTTTAAAATGCCGGTACAGTTGAAAAAATTTTACAAAAATGGCTCTGGCGTTTATTAAAGATTCTCAAATGAATACATTTTTAGAAAGAACTACAGTGGTAAGTAACAATTTTATAAATATTTGTGTTTATTTAAATTGCAGGTACGATTCAAAAATTTATACTTTACAGGTGGAATCGCAAGATAAATTTGATTTGAGTAAATGGGAAATTGAATTGAAAGCAATATACGATAAAAACAATTACAAAGGCGTCATAGGTTTTATTCATAGGTTTATCGAATCTGTAATAACTCATGTTTCAAATAAAAGTTATCATCAACAAATTTTAACTTCAAGAAACTGTTTTTCGTTACTCAGGGTAATTATTTCTATGCTTTATTAAATCCCTAGAAAATACCTTTATTACTTTTATTAGGATATAGTAAAAGAAGAATGGAGATATGTATTTGTGAAGGATATTACACAATTTATATTTGATGTAATTATTGAAGAAAATGCAGAATGTTGGTGTATGAAAAAAGAGCTACTTAAAATATTTAATATCTGGATTCAACAAACTGAGAGTGTTTCTAGACTTGAATCAGTTAAATGTTTGTCAAAAATGTATCTGTAAGTATTTAAAATTCAGCATGTCAGCAAATTTTTTTTTATTTAATGTGTTGCAGTCAATAAAGGTTAATATTAGAATAAAACTTTAGAAATCAAAAGATAAACATGCATAAAAACATAGCTTATTGATAATAAGAAGAGATGGTTTTTAAAACTATAACCGCTTGGTGAAACACAGATCTTCCAAAACAATCTTTTTGGCAATTAATATTTTTATTTTATTAAAGTTGAAGTTACAGTTATTTTCAATAGCATGTTTTTTGTCTTACAGTATTTTCATGATGGCTGATCATTTTTTTTTGAGATATTGGCTTCACATAATCTGCACTGTTAGTTTTGTAAACTGAGATTCATTTGGTTTTCATGTGGTATTTTGCAATACACTTTTGGTATATATATATGGCAAGGACTTTGGTTCCATTTGACTTGACACACATACATTAATGTACTCATTATAGTTTACATTATATTGTCTTTAGATTGATTTCATGGATAAAACACTTGTTGAACTATTGGCCAAAGTTTTTTATTGATTCTCGGTTTCAGTAAAGGGTTTTCATGACTTTCTATGGTATCATAGTGCTTAGTAGCTTTCTCTTGAACGACTTTTTGGCTTGAATAAAAAGTAAATTTATAAATAACAGCCATTAAACGAAATAATTACTTCTAAATTCTTTTTAGTTTTAAAATGGTAGACAATATAAGCTCTTACGGTGATTATGATTTGCAAATAACCATAATTGAAACGATTTTTCGCATGTATGGGAGAGTACAAATATGTGCTAAATTAAAAGAATTGATACCTGAATCAGAAACGTTAAGTCAGACTTTCGCTGAAATTAATCCAGGAACTTTTGACGAGGATTGCAGGATATTTTTAAATACCATTAATCAGAAATATGAAAAAATATTTTCTATAGTCTGTGAAAATGTCTTAATTGAGGACAGTGTTTGCCTACCACCAATGGTAAGTAGAATTTTGTATCTAACATATGCATTAATAGTTGCTTTCATACAGAACTGTATGTCCTTTGAACTTGTTACTGTGGACATTGAATTAATTTTTAATAAAATGAAAGAAGTTGTCTAGAGTATATACATTTCATAGCAGAAAGTCTATACAAATAGCTTAATAAATTGTTAAAAATTTATGTATTTTTAATATAAAGTGATCGTAGAAAAAAATCTTCTGGGTAATTCAGGTGAAAAGTTCTTTGTCACACTTTCTCTTAATACACAAATGCTATTTGTCTTAAAGAAAAATTTATATTTCATGCTTTTGGTTTAATTTTTAGGACGATCTAGGTGGATTATGGGTAGATTTTAATATATGCGATAAGGCTATATCATGGTATCGTAAAATAATACATAGTACAGTCGATACTTCACAGATAGAAGAATGGGAGCTGATCACTCTGTTTGCGTCTGAATTGGAAAGTGCCGAAGCTGATAGGTAAAAATGATAAATTCAATAATTGTTTTGTTCTACAGCTCTTAAAATAAGAAAAAAATAATCAATTTCTGAATTATTACACATTATAAAGTGTATTTCGTGTCTATTAAAAACATCTTTCAACTAGTAAATGTTTTAGGAAAACTGGTCATAGGATTACAACAAAATTTTGCTCATTTAAATAATGAACTTTTGTGAAAATATATTAATTTATAAAGTTGACGCGGAAAAAAACTTTCAAAATACAGGGTGGTGCACAAAACTCAACTTTTCTAAATTTTAAAGTTTTTGCAATCGGTTTAACACCCTGTATGACATAGAGTGGTACATTTGTTTAATATAATATAAAAATTTTATACTCGTTAAAGCTAAAAACACTATATGCTTCATCACCAAGAAGTAATTACCTAAACTATATATTCATAACTTAACCATACGCTTTTTTATAATTATCTCTATAATTTTTGATATGGTACATATAACAGAAATGGGTCTGTAGTTGTCAGTTTTGTTTTTTGGCCCACTTTTACGTATTGGTGTAACTTTACTGATCTTGAGGATGTCCGGAAAAATGCCTTGCATAATAGTTTCATTTATTAGCTTAACAGGAATAGGTATAAGATACTCTTTGATGGTTAATAGATCTTTAGTGTTTACATTGTCATAGCCAGGTGCAGAATTCGTATTCAGTTCATTCAACTTCCTGTGCACTCGTTTTTGTAAGTTATTACTGTGGATTTCCTCAAAATCGGTAAAAGTTTCTGCTTGTGTATCCATATCATCTATTATTGTCTGTCCAATATTAACAAAATAATTGTTGAACTGTTCGGCAATATCTTCCTCATTGTCCGAGATATGTCCTTCGAAGTCAAGATTAGTTATCTGTGAAACTTTTTGATTCTTACCTTTTATCAATCTATTAATGAGTTTCCATTGTTTTTTGGAATTGGTGCCAGTTTCATTCCATTTTCTTTCAAAATAATTATGTTTTAATTGTTTAACAATGTTTTTTTGTATTTTGAATTGTTTTTCTATATCTGAGTTTAGATGAGGGTTTTTTATTTTTTCTTGGTATCTCGTATCTCGTTTATTATTATTGATTTTGTTTAAATTTACTTTTTTTATGGCTGAAGGACTCCGGTCGATGGCCTTTTGGTTATTCCAATAAAAACATTCTTTTCTCGCTATTTTTTTTAAGTTCTGCAAAAATAACGATTTTCTTATAGGAAACCGGACGCCGTTTTCATCCACTTTCATTTTAAATCAAGCGGTCTACTTATAAGCTCATCCGAACAAGATGAACAGTTCTTAAACCAAGCCAAGAGCGTGTTGATGATTTTAAAAAGAAACGAAGAATCTGAAAAACTGTTAAAAGACGTTCTACCCAAAATTCTCGGAAAACTCTGTCAGGCATCGTCGAAACCTCAAAAAAAATGCTCGAGTGCAAGTAAGTAAAAAGATTATAGGTTTCTACGTCAGTAGTGTTAAAATGAGAGTATGGAATGTTGTGCAAAATTGTCAGCACTCTCGAGCACTTTCTTAAAAACATATCATTTAGTTATAACTAATTTTTCAGAAATTAATTACAAATCCTTGAATATAAAAGTCAACAAAATGGACAAGTCTTTAATATCCGAAGTATCTAGCACGGTAAGTATGACTTTTATTAAGTAAAATAAAATCGAGTAACTATTTTTGTTCCAGTATAATGCCTTTAACCCGTTATCGAAACATAATATCTCATCAGGAAGCAGATCTGCCGGTTCTAACAAAAATGGTTCTACAAATCTAGTTTCCTCGGAATCAGTACTTGAAGTTTTAACAATCAGTAGCATGACAGACCCAAATGAAAATCTACCCGATGAAGCCAACAATTCCTTTAACGAAAATTCTCAGAAAAATTGTGATTCTATTGAAAAATATGCTACCCCAGAACAAAATACAGAAAATTTATGGAAAGTTAGCAAACATCAGGGGACCAATTCATCATCAGATCAATGGAAAACTGCTGAAGCAGGTACTTCGGAAAGCTTCAAAATCAGCAAAGAAGTTATTATATCATCCAATAAACCAAATTTGAATGAACAAATGTTAATTCCTGAGCTAACAGAAGATTTTGATTCGCTAAAAGTGTTAATTGCTGGAGAAGACACTTCGAAAAATTCCAAAAAAAAGGTTCTTAAATCATCAAATAAACCAAATTTACATAAGGAATTGTTAAATCCTGAACTAACAGAAGATTTTGATTCGCCGAAAGTGAAAACTGCTAATGAAGGCACTTCAGAAAACATCAAAGTCGGCAAACCTTTACCTGTTCATCCAAATAACGAAGTTGTTACTTTACCAAATGAACCTTATTTGAATATGTTAAATCTTGAGCTAACAGATTTTGATTCACTGCGAATGAAAACTGCTGAAGCAAACACTTCAGGAAACGTCAAGGTCAGCAAATCTTTACCTGTTAATCTATTCCAAAATGTTCTTAAATCATCAAATAAACCAAATTTAAATAAGGAACTGTTAAATCCTGAGCTAACAGAATATCCTGATTCACTGCGAATGAAAACTGATGAAGCAAATACTTCAGGAAACGTCAAGGTCAGCAAATCTTTACCTGTTAATCTATTCCAAAATGTTCTTAAATCATCAAATAAACCAAATTTAAATAAGGAAATGTTAAATCCTGAGCTAACAGAATATCCTGATTCACTGCGAATGAAAACTGATGAAGCAAATACTTCAGAAAACGTCAAGGTCAGCAAATCTTTACCTGTTAATCTATTCAAAAATGTTCTTAAATCATCAAATAAACCAAATTTGAATAAGGAACTGTTAAATCCTGAGCTAACAGAAGATCCTGATTCACTGCGAATGAAAACTGATGGAGCAAATACTTCAGAAAACGTTAAGGTCAGCAAATCTTTACCTGTTAATCTATTCAAAAATGTTCTTAAATCATCAAATAAACCAAATTTGAATAAGGAACTGTTAAATCCTGAGCTAACAGAAAATCCTGATTCACTGCGAATGAAAACTGAGGAAGCAAACACTTCAGAAAACGTCAAGGTCAGCAAATCTTTACCTGTTAATCTATTCAAAAATGTTCTTAAATCATCAAATAAACAAAATTTAAATAAGGAACTGTTAAATCCTGAGCTAACAGAATATCCTGATTCACTGCGAATGAAAACTGATGAAGCAAATACTTCAGAAAACGTCAAGGTCAGCAAATCTTTACCTGTTAATCTATTCAAAAATGTTCTTAAATCATCAAATAAACCAAATTTGAATAAGGAACTGTTAAATCCTGAGCTAACAGAAAATCCTGATTCACTGCGAATGAAAACTGAGGAAGCAAACACTTCAGAAAACGTCAAGGTCAGCAAATCTTTACCTGTTAATCTATTCAAAAATGTTCTTAAATCATCAAATAAACAAAATTTGAATAAGGAACTGTTAAATCCTGAGCTAACAGAAGATCTTGATTCACTGAAAGTGAAAACTGTTGGAGAAGGTACTTCAGAAAACATCAAAGTCAGCAAATGTATAACTGTTAGTCTAACCAAAAAAGAACTGTTAAGTGTTGGGCTAACAAAAGATTTTGATTTGCCAAAAGTGAGTATATCTCAATATTACTCATCAGAGAAAGAAAATATTACCAAAGTCAGCACAATGAAATCTACAAAACCCAAAACGGTAGAAAATTCTAGGACCGAAGATGTACAAGTTGATTCTCTTTCTTTAAAAGTCTGCACAGGAAATAAAGCGACAGAAGAAAACGAAGAAAAACTTGATCTTGATCATTCAATGGATTTTGCTGAACAAATAATTTACTCATGTGAAGCAATAAATATTGTGGATGAAAAAACTACCTCGAACTACTTTCCCCAAGCGAATAGCCTGCCTAACCAAGAAGGTGCTTCGAAGAAAACTAAAATAATCCAGAAGGAAGTTGTACATCCTCCAGAGTCTCCAGAAAATATACCTAGCGAAGAATTTGATGGAGAAGTGTGGGATGAAATGCTTGAAAACGACATTATAAACGCTTTAAATGAACTAGGAGAAGAGTATGAAGTAGAAAACGTAAAAAATGTAGAACAACAAAAATTGGATTCGTTAAAGGAATTGTCAAAACCTGCTTCAGAAGAAACATATATTAAACAAGAAAAACCAGTTGAAGAACATCAAAAAGTATCGAAGATGAAATGTTTCTCTAAAGTTACTGCAAAAGAGAAGAAAACTAATAAAAACGTATCTAGCAAAGTAGAAAATGTAGAACAACAAAAATTGGATTCAAAAAAGGAATTGTCAAAACCTGCTTCAAAAGAAACATATATTAAACAAAAAAAACCAATTGAAGAACATCAAAGCATAAATGAAGAAGAACTTGAACTTAGTTCAGACTATTTAGATACCAAGCAAAAAGTATCGAAGATGAAATGCTTCTCTAAAGTTACTCCAAACGATAAGAAAACTAATAAAAACGTATCTAGCAAAGTAGAAAATGTAGAACAACAAAAATTTGATTCAAAAAAGGAATTGTCAAAACCTGCTTCAAAAGAAACATATATTAAACAAAAAAAACCAATTGAAGAACATCAAAGCATAAATGAAGAAGAACTTGAACATAGTTCGGACTATTTAGATACCAAGCAAAAAGTATTGAAGATGAAATGTTTCTCTAATGTTACTGCAAAAGAAAATAAAACTAATAAAAACATACCTAGTGAAGTAGAAAATGTAGAAGAACAAAAATTGGATTCGGTAAAGGAATTGTCAAAACCTGCTTCAGAAGAAACATATATTAAACAAAAAAAACCAGTTGAAGAACATCAAAGCATAAACGAAGAAGAATTTGAACTTACTTCAGAAAAAATAGATACCAAGCAAAAATTATCAAAGAAGCAACGTTTCACTAAAGTTACTGCAAAAGACAAGAAAACTAATAAAAACATACCTAGTGAAGAAGAAAATGTAGAAGAAAAACAAAAATTGGATTCGTTAAAAAAGGAATTGTCAATTGTTTTAGAAGAAATATATATTAAACAAGAAAAACCAATTGAACAACATCAAAGCATAAACGAAGAAGAATTTGAACTTAGTCCAGAGAAAATAGATACCAAGCAAAAATTATCGAAGAAGAAACATTTCACTAAAGTTACTGCAAAAGAAAAGAAAACTAATAAAAACATACCTAGCGAAGTAGTAAATGTAGAAGAACAACAAAAAATGGAATTGTCAAAACCTACTTCAGAAGAAACATATATTAAACAAAAAAAACCAATTGAAGAACGTCAAAGCATAAACGAAGAAGAATTTGAACTTACTTCAGAAAAAATAGATACCAAGCAAAAATTATCGAAGAAGCAACGTTTCACTAAAGCTACTGCAAAAGACAAGAAAACTAATAAAAACATACCTAGTGAGGAAGAAAATGTAGAAGAACAACAAAAATTGGATTCGTTAAAAAAGGGATTGTCAATTGCTTTAGAAGAAATATATATTAAACAAGAAAAACCAATTGAACAACATCAAAGCATAAACGAAGAAGAATTTGAACTTAGTCCAGACAAAATAGATACCAAGCAAAAATTATCGAAGAAGAAACATTTCACTAAAGTTACTGCAAAAGAAAAGAAAACTAATAAAAACATACCTAGCGAATTAGAAAATGTAGAAGAAGAACAAAAAATGGAATTGTCAAAACCTACTTCAGAAGAATCATATATTAAACAAAAAAAACAAATTGAAGAACATCAAAGCATAAACAAAGAAGAATTCGAACATAGTTTGGAGAAATTAGATACCAAGCAAAAATTATCAAAGAAGAAACATTTCACTAAAGTTACTGCAACAGAAAAGAAAACTAATAAAAACATACCTAGCGAAGTAGAAAATGTAGAAGAACAACAAAAAATGTATTCAAAAAAGGAATTGTCAAAACCTACTTCAGAAGAAACATATATTAAACAAAAAAAACAAATTGAAGAACATCAAAGCAAAGAAGAATTCGAACATAGTTTGGAGAAAATAGATACCAAGCAAAAATTATCGAAGAAGATTGGTGAGCCTGACGAACAGTTTGGAGAAACGGTTTACCAAATTAGAGATCAAAATGCAAGTTTTATTGACGAAATAAGCAATCACACCAATCCTACAAATAATAGAAAGTCGGAAGAGACGGTTGGAAAACCATCTAATCCAAGAGATCATGAAGCTTCAACAGAAAAACGAAAAATGATTCAATTCGATGTAACGTCACATACAAATTGTTCCAATAAAAATAGGGACTTAAATCAAACAGTATCAACAACGTTCAGTGGGCGAAAACGTAGAAAATTGTTTAATCTTGATGATATGAGTGTAATTCATCGAGAAGAAACAGTCATAGAAATGGCAGATGTCGAAAAAGTAATTCCAGATGAAGTTGATAAAAAATCTGATACATCCGTAGTTACAAAAAGGCGAGATTTAAGATCTAGCCAAAAAATTGAAAATGCCTCAAAACGACCCGAAGAAATAAGTAAAGAAAGAACTGAGAGGGTTTCAGACGAACCTGACATAAATTCAGCTATTGAAGTTGAAAAAATATATGATAAAAATGTAATTAAAGATACAGATAATAAAATAAATAAAAGAGGTAAAGAGAGAAAAGATAAAAAGTCTGCAAAAGAAAAGGTAAAAACAAAATCATTCAGTTTAAAAACTAATACAACAAAACGTACTAACTTTGGCAATAATAAGAAAAATTTTACTTGCATGGCGGATGTCCTGGATGCAATTAAGCAAACCGAGAAAAAACACCGCAGGTACGTTAAGCTCAATGCAACCACAAGCTCTAATAGTACAATGAACAGGTTTAAACATGATTTTGAAAAGAAGTTGGATTCATGGCGCCAGGTTGGTGCTAAAGACAATAATCTTAAAAAATATTTAGATTTAGACAGTGAGTACAAGAATAGAAAAAGGATAACTGAGAAGAACAGAGCTATAAGTGAGTTAATGTGGAACAAGAAAAAGTCATGTTCGAAGACACCAAAGGTCGTAAAGAAACCAATACGAAAAAAAAACAAATCTTTTGATATTCCTGATTTGGAGAAAGATGATTTGCTACCAATTAATCCCAAAAAACATGTTCCGGTTACGAGTACTCCAATTTTAGACAAAAGTATTAATGCTACTAATAAAAGAAAAATTGTGATTCTGTCAGATATCCCGTTAGATCCTTGGAATACGGATCCTTTAATGAAACGGCCAAGGATTCAAGAGTTTGAGGTAAGAAAATTTTGGAAAAACTAATAAAGAGACATAAATAGAAATTTAAATTTATCTCAAACAAAAAAAAACCTATTCGGAATATACTTTTCACACTTATTTTTAGAGTTATTAGGGTTCACAAGAACGGTGTATGGGATATTACACACAGGGTGTTTTTTATTTTGATTTTAGATTGCATCTTTTTTTAATTCTAGTTTTATGACTTTCTGGACCTCGTGGATTTTCGTTCTAAAAAAATTAACAAAACATCTTTAGATTATTAAAAAACCTTCCGTCTTTATTGTAGACACGTTAAAATATGTTGATTGGGTAAAATCCTTCAACGCATAATTGGTTACTTTTGGATGTTAGAAAAACTGGTAAAACAGTGTCTCTAGTGTTCATTGTGCCAAATATTCCATTGTACATACGTTTTATCTTTTGGGTCTATTTTAGGATGAATCTTATGTACCTACCAGTCAAAAAAATAATATAAAGGAACCCGAACTCGACCACATTACCGTCTCAGAAGTACATGAACAAGAAAGTGGACGACGATACGCTGAATGTAAGAAAACATTACTTTTTGTAGTTACTTCAAAATATGATCGCCAATCAAATTTTTTTATTATCTATTAAAAATTACCATTGTTATAAAGTACAAAAAACTCAGGAAATTTTTCCCCGTGACCACATTAGGCGGATGGAATTTTGTCAAGCCATGATGGATAAACAAAATGGCAATGATTTGTTTTTGAAAAACGTCTTACTTACAGACGAGTCATCGTTTTCTTTACATTGGAAACATAATCCATCCATTGTACGATATTGGTCTCGGGAAAATCAGCATCTGAGTATTCCTGTGCGTACTCAATACCCACAAAAACTCAATGTTTGGACAGGAATGTTAGGAGACTATATGATAGGTCCCTTCTTTATCGATAGTAACCTAAATGGTAACAAATATTTACAGCTCCTGCAAAATCAAATTATTCCAACACTTCAGCTACTTCCTATTAATTTTGGGGACATTTGGTTTCAACAGGACGGTTGTTCAAGTCACAATAAACGACTAGTGACACAATTTCTCCTAAATACGTTTCCTGATCGATTGATATCTACTCATGGTACGATCAAGTGGCCTCCCAGATCACCAGATTTATCTCCATCTGATTTCTTTCTTTGGGGATATCTGAAAGAATCCGCTTATCGGCATGAATTTCAGAGAGCTACAAATCTTGATGAATTAAGGGGGAAAATTATCCAACTTTGTGCCAACATTACGCCAAATCAACAAGGAGGTTTATTTGAACCTTTAATTCATTAGATTCGTAGTTTTTTTTACATTTTAATGTATTTTTACCGTTGTTGTTTAAATCGTAGAATGTATTTTATTTTCAAAGCCGTTATGGCAAGAAGGAACCACAGCATTTATTTTCAGAAGAGAAATTATTTGTTAGATTTATTGCAACAAATAGGTTCTGGCATACAATGGAACGGCGTCGCAAAATCTGTTCCTGAAAGCCTCACATACACACCTCCTCTCCTAACATTTTCGTACTGCAGCCGGTCAGTGCTATTAAGCTAACGCAGACAGGCGCTCTGCTAGCGAAGAGTAGGGATACAATAATTTACAGTGGTTCAATTGAATAGTTGATACGTCGTCGAGTAGATTACTTATATATCCCGCTGGTCGACTTCTACGTGAGCTCTTCTTCAAAATACATTGAAAATGCTATGTTCCAGTAAAATTTGACCAGATCTGTATAATCATCTTCCAGAAGATATAAAAGACAACCCTTTACACTTGTTTAAAAAAAACTAAAACAGTTTCTGTCTCAAACATGTCCATACAATATAAATGAGTTCCTCATATGAAGTTTGTATATTATATTATTTTAAGCTACATACATTGTTAACAGTTAAATTCCTCATGTAACCTTTTTTATAGTTATGTTCTATGTATCTGTTTTTATACGCTTTTTTCTCTTTTATTATATTTATGACTTATCCTATACCATGTATATGTTCCTGAAGGACCAATAAAGAATTATTATACAATATTTTATGTATCAACAAGCATAGGCGTCGCTAATAAAAGTTTGGTAAGGGCCAAAAAGCATCCATTACAAATTACCTCTGCTCTTGCGCTAATTTTGTATTTTTAAAAGTCATCAAGCTCTTTTTTAAATTTTAATTTATCGATATTGACAAAAAATTTTAACTTTTGGTTTTTAATTTTGTTTATGTTAAACATTTTTAGGTCTGTTGCTTCAATCCGCTCCTAGTTGGACAGCTACTGCTTTCTTTAATAATGAAACAGTGACCATTAAATCTAATGATTTTATTGGAAAATATCTGGTGATGTTCTTTTATCCATTGGATTTGTAAGTAGATTTTTTACACTCCTAATTTCTAAATCTTTGTAACAGGGGCCTATAAAATCTTGGGTATTCGATAGACGAAGGTTTTTGGAATGCGGTATTGTTACCACTTCGGTCACATTTTTTGAGAAAATGTTTTTTTAACCTATGCTAAAACAATCACAGGACCATAAACCAAGTAAAACAGTTGAAGATTGTGGCTAATTATGGATAATACACAATACAAGTATGATTAAACAATAACGTTAATGAGTAATACTTATAAATTCCTCCCCATTTCAAATTATTTATTTTATTTATTGCTTATTCTTTTATACAACTCATGGCAACGCTTTACGGATCTATGTTTGTGTATTTGTCCGTTTCATTGATTCAACATTTTAACAAGCAAGTAAGTAGTAATGGGTTTCCTACCTGCTAATACCACGAACGTAACATCGTAGGGTTGACTTAGAATAACGATTATTTAATGGCTAATAAATGCATCTGCATTTGACGAATCTGAGGTGGAAGATTATACGAAAGGTTTGATCTATGGTTTAGTTTATTGTAAAAATAATTAACTATTTATTTGGGTTAGTCCTTAACCCTTTCAAAAATTAATAAGCACGCCACTGCCATCAATATGCCAAGGGTCATTTCAACTGTCAATCATTGTTTGTTCTAGTATATAGTTTAACACTTATTCAAATACTTTTTGTGTGATCGATCCAAAATCAATTTTATATTTAATTATTTATTTATATTAACTTTAATTTTAGTGCCTTCATGCCATATGCCGAACCACCTTCAGAAATTTTGTCTATTAACGAAAATTATGAGAAATTTCTTCAACTCAATACAGAAGTCATTGGTTGTTCGGTAGATTTCCCTTGTACCCACCATGCATGGGTAAAGTGTAATTTGGACATGCAAACTGAATCGAGACATTTAAAATTTCCTTTAATAGCTGACTTTGACCACAAAATTTCCCAAGATTTCATGATATATTCTGATAGGTTGTGTCATTCTCACAGGTAAGATAATGCCATCAAAAAACAAACTGGCCACTGATCGTAGTATTTATTTAAATTTTTTTATTTATTTTATTATACAAAATAGTTTTTAACAAACTATTACATGCTTCATAAGTATTTTCGGTTCAGAATCCAAATATTTTTCTTTCTCGTCGTTTTTCATTTCTTCAACATGGTGATTCTAAATATAAATGACACTGTAGATGGATATATAAAAAAATGATGTTGATAAACTTTGACAAATGTGGCCTAACTAGCGCCCTCTACAAATTACATCGAATTACGTACCAGATTATCATTTCTCGTTCCCAAAAACCCCCCGTTCCAAATTTTTATGTATACATATCCAAAGTCATTGCAAAAAATAAATCTTAAAATTTAACCTTCAACTCCCTGTATATTCCTTATTAGCAACATTTTATTAGAGCAAGTTGGTTCAAATCCTAATATTTTAAAGTTAAGAATCTACCATACTTCCATGTACAATTATTTAAGGACCACCCTGTATAAGTTTTAAATGGTTGTTTAATTAATTCTTTTATATTTGATGTTCTATGGGCCTGATGATGGCAGATTTGCCGAAACTAGTTGCCCCCATTATTTTTTATTAAAAAATTTTGTGGTACTGACTTAAGAGCCTTTTTTTTTATTCAAACATTGGCCACATTTGAGAAAAATTGATAACTTACTGTTTTTTATAAATATATATTTTACTACATTTAGTCTCTTCTTGGAACTACTTCTTAAAAAAAAGTTGTTTTATTTAATAAATTTATTTTTAGAGGCTTTTACGTAATAGATCCAGATGGAATTATTATAGCGATATCTAGGTGTGATATAAAATTTCGCATACCCTTAGATGAAATTTTTGCCAGAATTAGAAATCATCAATTAATGTGATTTTTGATGAAGTATGTAGTTTTTTAATTTTGTTGTATATGATCAAAGTAAATTTCAGCACAAAAGTTGATCCCTCTAAGGGTAGTTACATGCCTTCGTTTTATTTTATTCAAATTGAACATGTTGGATACTTTAAATAATCAGCATTTCAGGGGTCAGTGTTTAATAGTTAGGACTTTGCTAATATATTTTGTATAAAAACATTATAAAATAAATCTTTAATTTTCAAAAATAAATATACCCTTTAAGATTATTTAACATACTAGTCCTACAAAACGAGTCTTTAGTTTCCTGTGGTTGGTATAAAATATGTAATTTTTACTATACACTTACGTTTTACAATATTATCCTAGATATTAAGGATTAAAACAAAAACGCTTACAATTAATTTATTTCTCAACTCAATTTGAATTTGAAAAGAATTTGATTTTAGTAAGTAAGCAAGAGTCATTTGTACATTGAGCTCCGTTAAATATTTTTTGTTTATAAAAATATAATTATTTATTATGTTTTTGAAGGGATTAACTTTGACTTGACTTTGATGATATTATTCGAGTATATGTGATTGTTAAGTCTGAATTTGTATTTAGGTTTAAACTGATGTAAAAAATAGTTGTTTAATTAAAGTATGTTCCATTGTATATGCAGCAGTTTAATTTCAGCAAAACAATTTCACGAAATTAGCTATGCCAAAATGGTCGAACCGAAATTTATTTTTGTATTAGCGGATTTGACCGTTATTTGTAATAATTATTTTAAGCCTGATGATGGCATATCGCCGAAACTAGTAGTCTTCAATATAATTGTGGTACACGACTTTGAGTAGTTTTATTTCTCAAAACAATAGACCACATTTGAGATATGGATAATTTCATTTAAAATAAAGTCTTTTACTCTAAGACAAAATAAAAATCGGGTCTTGCTTAATTTCTAGACTGCGCATATTACACAAAGAATGAAATATTCTGTAAAATCTCTACTACACTTTCTATTAATAAAATTTATTCGCAATCCCCTAACAAAAAGAATTCCCTTAATTTCCAGATTGCAGTAATTGATTTATGTTAATTCTCTGGTAGAGGGCATATTTTTTCATTTCCATCACCATCATAAATAAATATTTTAATTCGCTTTTTGTATCTAAAAAAAAATGTTTATTTTAAAGGGCGATGAAATCTAATCACGATTTTAATACAATTTCGTTTAAAGTACATCTTAGTTAAATCCTCTATCTTAGCAGAATAGGCTTGGTTGTTATTTTCGTATTGTATGTCTTACACCACCTTAAAAGAGTGTAAGGTGTCTTCATTATCTACAAAACATTTTCTTTCCAAATTATTATATCCATTTCCCAATTCTTACTTCTCCAATCAATCTGTTATGTTAAACAGCAAGGGGCTTGCTCTCTATCTGTCTGACTTAAAATTTTTATTCTAGTCTTGTTATTCTATATTATAATCACAAATCCATTAGGTATAGTTTGTCTATTTTCAATTCAATAGAGATCATTATATTTTGTCCCATAATTTAATATTAGCTCTGTACTTTATATATATTCATAATTTTTTAAATATTGATCATATAAAGCGGGGATCATTTTACTCTAATTGAAAATAGGGAAACTATATGCGTTTTCTTTCAGGACAACTTAAACTGTTCTTTAATCTGTTCTACAATTTTTTTAATATCTCTTAGAACAAGGAATATGTGGGAACTTTTCCGTATATTTTAAACAAAAAAACTTGTATTGCACTTACGTAAGAGTTTAATTTGTACAAACATTTTAGGACGAAATACATTAAATAAAATATACTAAAAACAATGATTCATCATTAAATTATTTTATTTCACAAAATCAAATGTAAATAAAATTAATACATCTCAATAAATATACTATTCTATTAATATCAGACTGGTTTTTGAAAATGTGTTAATACTTATAATTAATTTGACAATAGTTATAGTTCACATTTATCACATTAAAGAGTTCAATGTCCATTACTATATGGGTTCTGAGTTATAATAATAATGGACTAATTATACTTTGGACAAATTTTAGTGTTTAAAACTCATACATTATTTCTCCTTCATCCTTTCTGTTGATTGGGTCACCTTTCAGCAGTGATGTAATTAAACTAAAAAACAAAAAGTTTAAAAAATGTTTAAAATGTAAAAAATTACAAACATTTAAACCATCTCGATACATTTAAAATTATGTCATTAATAATAAATTCAAATTACAAATACATTGAAAAGCAATTTCCTACTTATTTTATATTTCCAACAGTAGGTATACTCTCTGTAAATTTTATTTATGATGAAAAATTAAATTCACTATGTTCTTAAAAACTGCCATGTTACTGACTAAAGAAAAGGTTTCATATTAAGGGACCCTCAGTGGAAATAACTAATTAGTACTCACCAATACAAATATATAAAGAAAAATATTAAATAATATCCCAGATAAATCATACAATCTCTCATATGTCTTTTTATCTGTCCCCTATTATGGATTTCAGTAGGGTCAAAAAGTCCTAGATTACACTTTGGTACTGTCAATATTTCGTAAACCATCCACATCGTCATTGGTATATTTAAGAGAGTTAAAATAAAATGACCATGCATGAACAGCAGTGTACTTAAAAATGCATGGGCAATTAGCTTTGGCATGGTCCACTGGTTCAATTTTGAGCAACATTCTTGAGCATTCATGTAGTCACATTCTAAATCGGATAAAGTTATTACCTAAATTAATGTTAAGGATTAATTTAATTCATACAATAGGTAATAAGCTTCAGATAATGTTTTAAAAGGATACAAAGTAAATTAATAGAAATAACAAGGCTCCTGTATCTAGCATTGCTACACAGAATAATAGAGAATCTGATAGAATCATTTTAGCACATGAGAATTGTCAATTTGTACTCTAAATTAATGCTAAAGACGAACGATGCAACTTCTTAATTTGTAGTATTTTTTTTAGGTTATAAATATATAAACGTGACAGTTCATCTTAGGCTAGTCGCGCACATGCGATTGTTTAGTCGCACGTGTATTCTTCTATTTTCATAATTTTACGATTGTACGATTTACAGCCACTTATCTTTAAATGTCAAAATTATACATTTTGACAAACCAAAACATTGTTTATTTTTATATTTTAGATTGTAGTTCTTAATATATTTTGTGCAAATTTTAAACAATGTGACCACTTAAAATGTGTTTTGAACAATGTATAGCGTGTTTTACTAGGTGGAAATTATGGATAAGACCATTTTTTATTATTTTATATGCTCTAGCAGCTTTAGTTTTTGTCCCATTGTTTTTAGTAAAATCACTAGAAGATGGTTTTAATAAACATGATCAAGAGATTCTTATAGGAGGTGTATTTGTATGGGTTGCAATTCCTCTGTCTTTTTGGGAAATTATACAACATATTATACATTATGTTCAGCCAAAGTTGCAAAAACATGTTATTAGGTAAAAAAAGTTATATTTTCTTAATTTGTTTTTTTTTGTTAGTTCTTTAATAATATAAATTAGTACGATCATTAACTAAACATATAATGACGATTTTTATCTTTTTTTTTTTATTTTAAGGATACTCTGGATGGTCCCAATTTATGCTGTTAATGCAGTAAGTATTAAACAAAAGGCTTCATGCTTTTTGATTTTTCAAATAGTTCCTCTAAATGTAATCTAACTAAAGTTGTCTAAGCCTTTCAATACTTTTTAGTGGTTGGGACTTATTTACCCAGATCAGTCAGTATATGTAGATAGTGTTAGAGAATGCTATGAAGCTTTTGTGATTTACAATTTTATGAAATTCCTTTTGAATTATTTAAATATGGAAATGGATCTTGAAGCAAGTTTGGAATTAAAACCACAAGTGAAGCATATATTTCCTTTGTGTTGTTTGCCAGACTGGGAAATGGGCAGGTATGTAATTAAATAGTATCTTGTCATTGGTATATTTATAAGGTTCAATACTGCAGGCCCATTTTAAAACCAACAAATCTCAGAAACTTATTTTGAATATGCTCGATGTTGTTATATGAATTTGGTAAACTTTAAAGAAAAAACTATTAGCATTTTTCTTTGCTTTGCTGATAACTATGTGTATATGATCAGTGAAGCATAATTTAATATCAAATAGATAAAAGAAAATAAAAAGATAATTTTGTTTTGGTTCATTATCTTGTTGAATACTTGAATAAATATGCCGTCCTATCTAAATTATTATATTATTACTAATAATTACAAATAATCATTTTTATTTCATTAAACCTTTTTTTTTTTAGAGAATTTGTCCACATTTGCAAACATGGGATTTTACAATACACTGTAGTTAGGCCTTTAACTACATTAATTTCTATGTAAGCTGTACTTTTAATTTTAATTAACAAAGGGGAGTAATAGTCAAATAAAGTTATTAAAGTTAAATAAATCGAACTGAATGTTTTGGAGAAATAATGTTTGTATAATTTGACCTTTACTTTTTCTTTACCCTCTAATATTTCCCTCAACCAAATTCCTTTACTTAAATTCTTACTCGAAGGCCTCTACTAAATCACAGTGATTCCCTCAGAGTGTTATATTTTCGAAAATATCCTTTCCTTCATTTCCCTCATCAATTTTTTATATTTTTAAATCAAGCTACAGCAGTGTTGACAGTTGTAATGGTTAATATATGTTATTATCTTTGTTTGTTCAGCTATTGTTCACGCAATAATTACAATATACAGAAAAAACAAATATTTTGTTTGAGTTGATAACGAGAAAACTGTTTACAGTATCGTTAAATATCTAATTGTATCAATTCTAAAACAAATTAAAGTATTAGGAATAATAGTCTGATAACATAAGTCATATTATTTGATTCTCAAAAATCAGATGTTTGTTTTAGGGCTCTTGGAGGAAACGAAGGGAAGGCTATTTTCGAAAATATTACGCGCTGAGTTACTCGAGGGAATCTCGGAGATTTAAAGGCCTTTGAGTTGAAATTTGAGGAAACTTATTTGTTTGTTTTAAGATCAGAGGCTATACTTAATGAATTAAAAAAAAATAGATGCCAAAAATGAAAGAGATCACGCCCAGAATATTTTCAAGGAGCTATTTAGCACTTGCTATACTTTTTTATAATTTGCCACTACTCTTTACAAAATCCATTACTTTATATGTGCTGATAAATCTTTTTATTTTTAGTATTTGCAAAAACTTTGATGTCTATGGAGCTGGACAATTTAAAGCTAATGTGGCCTTTCCGTATTTAACAGCCGTTAATAATCTGTCCCAATTCACAGCTATGTATTGCCTGGTAATGTTTTATAAGGCCAGCCTTGCTGAATTGAGGCCTATGAAACCACTGCCTAAATTTTTGTGCATTAAGGCAGTTGTATTTTTCTCATTTTTGTAAGTAAATACGTTTATATGATTTTTTCTTTGTCATATTTTTAATTCAGAAACTTGATGCTTATATTTAAAAAGAATTGAGAAATGTTTGTGTAAAGAATTAAAATACAATTCAAATAGGGTGCAGAATTAATATTTTTATAAAACTTTGGAAATAAGTCAATTGATCATTTTATTTATATAATTATCTGAAATTGGGAAAAGTGAGATATAACGTCACTAGTATATAGGCGTTTACTATAAGATAAGCATTTGTTTGCTATTTACGGCCATTATGTTTATTAATAATTAATGTAATTGATGTGTTCCATATGATTTGAGTTAAAAACATAATAGTGTTAAATATTATGCATTGGGCATTCACTGCATTTTGGATTAAAAATTCAAACTATCATCGAAAGTTACAGTATTTTCCATTTCATTACCTCACAGGTAAAACTACTTGTTATAACAGGGACACGACAGTTGTTGATCTATTATTTCATATTTCCATCTTTTTACGATATTCTGTATAAAGACTTATATCTCACTCGACAAAATCAATTAGTTTACTATACATAATAGAATGATATTATAGACAACTACTGATGATGCATGTAGAGGTGCGCATTTTTATTGTAATATTTTTGTAGTCATTCTGAGTACAGTATTCCGAAATAAGGTTCTAATTTAAAATAAGTTTCTTTAATTTTTTTCTATTATTTCAGTCAAGGTGTACTTATTCAACTAGCCGTTTATTTCAACATTTTCAAGCCAAGTCCCGACTCTACAGACGATGGTTTGAGTCTTTCAACCAGACTTCAAAATTTTCTTATCTGCATCGAGATGTGCTTGGCCGCTATCGCCCATCACTACAGCTTTTCTTATGAGCAGTATCTTACTCCTGGGTCACCGAGTCATAATCAGTCATGCTGTTCTGCTTTCTTGGCCATGTGGGATGTATCTGATATTCATACGGATATTAGAGAACATTTAGGAATAGTCAGTAAGTGTTCAAAGTTTAATACTAAACTAAAACAAAATTTTATACCCCTGTTCGGGACCAGGACTACATTCTCTGAATTATAGTCATTTGAAACAAACGATTTTAGACATTTTAACGATATCAATTTTCAGGTAGTTCAATTAGCAGACGAATAAGAGGCAGGTCGATGTACAGCATTCCAAGAGGCGAAGACGAATATTCTAATCTAGTATCGCCGAGAGGTGCGCACAGTGTGCCAAATCCGGGGTATTACCAAAACGATTGTGATGAATTAATAGTGAATTACGGTACTGTCAATGCTAGTCAGCCCGTCAAAGTACATAACAATAAATCTAATACTAATACATAAAAAATTAAACAATTCTATGGAAATGTATAAGGATTTTTCTTAATTAGTTTGATAAATATTTATGTAAGGATTTCAAATGAGTTAATTTAGTTTTGTTTTTATTTAGGTACTATCGGAATATGAAATTTTATTTTTAAAAAAATTGATTTAAGTTTAAAAAGTTTTTGATAATTTGTACTTTACATCTCTTGATAGAATCTTGCTTTTCATTTTCCATTGAAAACATATCTGTTGGGTCTCATCGATTTTTAAGCTTTAAATGGTAAAATCTCTTTTGTATATTAAAAAAATATATATACTACATAGCTATTTATTTATGAATTATACGTCTGTTTATATATTGAAAGATTATTTATCAAAATATACTTAATAAAGTGTATCTTTGAAGGTTGGTTTATTTTTTAATTATTCTACAGTCCATCATTAAACATAGTGTTTAATTTTTTAAGTTTTGATTTACGTGAAAAAATTCTAATAATGATTTCTAGGTTTTCATAAAAAAATATATATATAAAATGTGATATCGCTGGGAATAGGCTCTTATGTACTTTAAAGGGGGTAGAAAACGATAAAAAAATCGTTGCTGCTCTAAAGTGTATGTTCGCCATTTCTAAAACAAATTCGAAAATTTTGTTTTTGCATTATATCTCGAATAATAAAAAAAATGTCGAAAAACTAATCTAGCAAAGATTTTTTATCTTTTTCTACACCCTTTGAAGTACCTAAGAGCCTAGTTCCAGCGACATCACGTTTTGTGAGAGGTCAAAGTCTCTGACAACTGGGTTTCGTCAGTTGGGCTTTTGAGTCCAATAAATCAAAAACTTTGCACCCCTAATGCAAGTTAGAAATTCGTTGCTTTGTAATTGTCAATATTTTTACCTGGCATTGTCTAACTATCTACAAGACCTGGTATGTAATCGCCCTGTATAATGACGAATTTGTTGGGGAGCAACATTAGTTGAAATTAAAAAAAAAGAATTTACAGACATTTCAGTATACTGTCACACGACACGATGCTCGTCAAAAATGTTATTTTTTAAGAGAGATATTAAAATATTTTTTAATTAAAAATGACTAGTAAAAGGGGATCAAAACCAAGTGTCAAATCGTCGTCGAATTACGTGAGTTTACAGTTTTTAGTTAATATAAAATAAAAAAAGACATCTACATCTAGTGGATTACATTTGTTACACAATAGTAAAAAAAATGTAAGAAGTATCCGATGATCCTATAATTAAATGTGTGCTGAAACCAAATATTTTTTTCTAGACTGTGAGTCCTGAGAATTCTGTTGCTGTTATTAAAGAGACAAAAAAACGAATTATTAAAATTACGCTGGAAAGATGCGAGAATATAGTAAATATAATTATTTTAAACCTACAACCATGTTTGCGACCTAATGGCTCAATAAAACAAGTAGACAACAATCTAAACTTCTATATTTTTGGAACAACGTATCCTAAGATTATTTTTTGGTTGATTTAAGAATAAAATAATAGTACAAATAAGCTTCAGTGATTACATTCAATTTCGAGCAAAGGTACCAGGTTGTGGATCTGAAGATGGTTGGGTTTTAAATTGTCTTTTGTTAACTGGGATTAAATTAAAAAAGTGTAACGGGTGTTATCGTAGGAATATGGAAGGGAACGTATTTGAAAGTTGGGTACCAAATATAAACAAAAATTGCGTTATAATTATGGATAATACCTCAAGCGACAAATAAAAGTGAGATTCAAGATTTCTTATTTAAAGGTGACTTTGTGAAGTGAAGTGAATTTTAAAGAATGTTACAAAAAAAAAGAAAATTTAATAATTTAAAGTTTATCAACTTACTTTTTACTATCGCCAAGCTTTCTTCAGGAAGTGAAATGATAGAATGTTGTGAAATAAAGTTTGACGTTAAATCCATACCAGATGTGATCAACTGCCACCTCAACAATTCTACCAAAGAATCAATTCATCAATTATTCAAAGATCTTATATGGAACAATTCACTCTTATATGACATACTAGATAATTTTAGTGATAAAAACTTCTTTTCCTAGGTCATCGTTATCCAAACCGGGAGATTTTTAATGAATTTTAATTTAATGTTTTTTAGACACCATTTTTTCCAATTGCCGATATTGTGGCAAGATGTGTAGTAGGAGAAAATTGTATTGGGGAATCCCGAGCTGTCCCTATAACCGATGCCAAAATCATTCCTACCGAGTGTATTTTTGAATTTCCAGTTGATCGAAACAGCATTAAAGATCTGGATAACTTGGTCACCTATCCTGTATTTTGTAAGTAAAAAAACCTTTAGTGGTAGCAAGTACGACCGTCTCAAAGTGGTCCAAACAGTCCTGTACTTACAACAATGAATTTCTGAAACTTTTGATCTGTAATAAATAACTAATAACCATTTATTATTAAAATTTTAGTGATATTTGATCAAATTCAAGGAACATACGATCGTCGAATTTACCCGCAATTACAAGTTAACCAGTTAATTAATATCACGATGCCAGTTAAATCTTTCGATAGCATCATCAGCTTGTACGAAGCGTTAAATCCGAAAACCGACACTGAAGACAAAGAACAGAAGAGTCTAACTAAGAAAACGAAAAGAACGTCTGCGATTAAGATAACTGAACCGACTACGGCTAAAGGTAAGTAATTTTTCAACTATAAAACAGTTTTACCAATTTTTCTATAATAATAATAATAATAATAATAATAATAACGTACGCCTGTCAATTCACCCCCCTACGAGTGAACGCCAGAAGCAGAGCTTGTGCGGGGGAGTTACTGATGTTTGATGGCGCATTTGCTTTACAATTGTGCGAACCCCCAGAAACAACGATGGACTCCCCACAGGATTGAAATCTTTGCAGCGTAAACTAACATTAAAGTAATTAATTAATGTTAAATATGCTACAAATCATGCCCAGAAGTAGGCAATGAAAATTTATTAAAAATCTCATTGTCTAGACCGGCGCACGAACTAGGGAACGGACAGATATACATTTGCTTTTGGCTAAACTATAGATCTTACTAATTCTGGAACATTTTTAATGAATTTTTTTGTTAACTTTCTTAATTTTTTAAATAAATTACGTTGGATTTTTAAAATTATTAACAAATGCTTCTCTAACAAAATCTTTAAAATAAAGTGATTTGATAATTTACTAACTGGTGACTTCTTAGCTTGTCTTAACCAGAAAAACAAACACGACTAGACTCTGCTTTTGCAATCATACTAGTTTAAAATTATATTGGGTCGACGCCTACTTCCGTAAGATCTCTCATTACTTCCTCCACCCATTGTTTCCTTGATCGCACTTTTCTTCTTTTTTCCTTGGTGCACTCTTCTTTTTTTCTCATTCTCTTTCCATCAATATTCTTTACTATACTTAGCTATGCATAGCTCCTTTATTTCTTTGTTTGTTCTTCTTCTACTTTAACTTTAATTCCTCCAAAAATGCTCCTTAATATTTTACGGTCCAAAACCTCCAACTTACTCTTCACCGTCTTTGTCGTCGTCCACGTCTCGGACGTATATGTAACCGTGGGCCTTTATTGTTTGGTACACTCTTACTTTTGTTGGACTTGTTATATTATTTTGCTTTATTTCTCTTCATCTCCCTTCAATGTTAGTGTTTATTGTATAGATTTCACCTCTGGTCCCGCACTATGTACAAGCAGATACTTTGTCTTCCCGCATAGTATAGACGCTATTGCGGCAACCGGAAGTTTAGTTTTTTTTTGCAATAATTTTTTCAAAACATCAATAATGTCGTACAGCTTCAAATTACTCTCTGTTTTTAGATAAGGTGAAAGATAAGGTAAAAGATAAGATGAAGAAAGGAGAGTCAAAAGGTATGATGTTAAAGACGAGAAGATCAACCATCGATAGCAAATCTTCTGTTACGTCTGATACTGGTTCTTACACGGTAGAATCAATTTACAAACCCACACCATTTGGAATGTGTACAATCGATCTTTTGCCGTTGCTTTTGGGTAAGTGGGGTATCTGGATTTGTTACATATATTAATAAATATTTATTCTACATTTATAATACACATAACACATACATATTCACACATAATTTATTTCATTTAGCGATTTATCATATTATCTAGCAGTAAATTTGAATTATATTTTACAACTTGGGTTGTGCTTTCTTTTACAAAACTAATGTTACAATTAAAAATACAAGTTTAATATTCTCTTTATATTGACACCTGATATGAATAACATTGTAACTCAAGTTACCATATTTTCCTTCAATCAATCAGTTTCACTAAAGAAAGATCTTTATTTGAGTCCAAGAATTTTAATTGTATCTCAATGAGGCTTACCACTTTATTCAGAAACTATAAAGAAGGGGATTTAGTGTTCCTAGTTAAAAATATCTCAAGATATAATTACCCGTTTCCAGAGAAATTGCAATTTAAAGAATAATTAGTATTAAATCTCCCGGGTAAATCTAACCAATGGCGGGGCGATCTCATACGATTAATTTCGTCGATGTTGTCATTTCTGGGTTAAATTCTCTTAGCAAGTGCTTACACCAGTCACCAGTTCGACGTAAGTCTCTCATATGAAGAATTGATTACTTTTGTTATTGTCGAATGTGAAATTTGTGTGATTCTAGTGTAATTATCTGTTTTACTTAAATTACTTTCTAGGTAAAAAAAAAATTACGCAGTCGATGTTGATAAAACCAATAATTGAATACGAAGACGAGAAAATGTTATCTTATAAATCGCGTCCAAAGGTTACAGTTACTATCGGAGCCGATGGCGGTTTTGGTATTTTGGATCCCAATTTAATGAATTTTACAGTAGAAACCATTTATAACGTACCGATGTCACTTATGACGGAAGATCTGGATTACAGACTTTGTTGTATGATGCCTATGTTTAGTGGTGTAAGTTTTTTCTTGAATTATATCTTGGAAGCTGTAAAACTAATGATTACCCATTTTTAGACATCCTATTTACATTTTTGTTCTTATATTATTATAAAATATTTTTACAGCATTCATTCGACGCCATTTATATTTTCAAAATAGAAATCAAATACTATTAAACGAGCAAGGTTTGTATGTATGTATGTATGTATGTGTGTGTGTGTGTCCAGAGGATCTCGAAATCCACTCGTCAGAATTCAATGAAACTTTCAGGGTAGACTAATTCCTATCTAAATCGGCAAAAAATGTAGGTTTCATGTCTGTGAAAATTCGATCTTCCGAGATATTTACAAGAAAAGTTAAGCTTTTAGTTTATTTCCTAGCAACGACAGGGATAATATAACTTGTTTCTATAGTAATATATACTATAAAGGAGAGAGGAGGGTAGTAAAAGTGGGGATATAACGTCACATTCCATAGGCGTACTTTGCAAAATAAGTTTCTATAATATAAATAAGGTCACAGCATATAAAATATATATACGCACTTCGTAGACTAAATTTTGAAGTTATATTATTTACAAAAAATAAAAATAAACCTTATGCATCTGACACTTTAACATTGAACGAATTAAATTTAACCAATAAATAACAAGGAGGATTATATGTTGGGATCCACTTTCCTAAATGAATTTTCCACATTTTTAACATGATCAATGCATTTTCCCCAATGTTCTCTATTTACATCTGAAACTGCCTTCAAAAACAAATTTCGCAGATCAGGAAATTTAAATGTTTTATTGTTTTGAGAAACATAACCTTTTAATAATTGTGACCAGATCAGTTCAATGGGATTTAACTCTGCGTGGTACGGAGGCAATCTGAGAATTTTAATTCCTTTTTCTCTGGCCATCTCATCTATAATATATTTTTTGAATTTGTTTTTATGTTGCCTTGCTATTACTAATAATTCTGACTGATAATATTTTTAGAATGAAGCCATTTTGAAATATATATTAATACAAAATTCTGAATCAATTAAAATACATACGATACGGCTATGAATAAATAAAGTCTGACTTATCTGTCAAAAGAACAGGTTTATTACAGTAAAAACCATGGAAACAAGATTAAATCTAGACAAAAACTATATTAGGCCGATCAGATGTATTAAAATTTAAATTTTGAAGGATGAGGTAAAAATAAAATTTCTACCTCTTGAACCTGTACTACGTTCTGCAAATTAAATACTGTACTCCTTTCTTCTGTATAGTATAGTAGTAAAAAGGTTTGACTTTATTTAATTTCTGGCGTTTTAATCTGAAAGAATTCAATTTTAAATTTGCCGCTTTAGTTATATAAAAAAGGAAAGGTTCATTTGACGGACATAAATAATTTGCTTGTCAAATGGCAGCCATCTCATAAATTCAAAGTTGAAAATACAAAGTTGCCAATTCAATTTAAGAAATCATGGGTTTAGGTAAATATTTATAGGAACGTTGAGTAACACTGTTAAGATGGACACTTGTCAAAATGTGACACCTGTAAAAACGTGACAACTGTTAAAATGTGATACGTGTCAGAATGTAACAACTTCAAAATGAACAAATGTCAAAATATGACACCTGCCAGAATGTAATAAATGTCAAAATGTCACACGTATCGTACTTTTTTTATTTATTACAAAGATCTAACTTAACCTAAAGCTAATCTTTTTTTTTTGGCGGGTGGAAATGTTTTATGCACATCGGGTAAAGGTTCTTCCCTTCCCCGATAGTGTGAGACTACCCCTTACGGCTACTATTTTATTATGCGGACAGTTTTAATATTTAAGTTTTCATTATCATAGAGAGAGAGAGAGAGAAAAAAAGAATGAATGTGTACACGTGTACTATTAACATAGATTTCAATTTTTTATTTTACAAGAAACTTTAAAGAGACATTTAAAATTCTCTATTTTCATAGTACATTTTAAGGTTGATTGTGACTTTGTATTTTCCAAGAACAAATTGTAATGTAATGTACGAATGAACTATTTTTGTAACTGAAAAACTTTGAAAAAATATGATATCAATATCTGCCATACGTCGAGAGTCTGGTCACAGGTTTGTGTGGAGGATGTTGCCCTAAAAGGGTGAAATCCCCAGAAACTAGGAACCTTTTAATGCATTTAACTAACCTCTGTGACAAGCAGTTGATAAACGTCAACAACCTGCGGCCAATTGAAAATTAACACTGACAGCTTTTTTAATTTTCCCGCCTACTTTCAAGCCAATCGCCAATCAACTTTTTATTTATCTCTCTTTCAGTAGTTCAAGAGATGTCGCCCACTCCGTGATTTTCTCGAATTAATTAATAATTTGTCATGTTATAAATACACTTAAATTATATACTCATTGGGCTGCTTAAAAATGTAGATTTGAATATTAAGAGCGAAGCTCGGTGACCAGATATTATTTATTTATATAAATCAATTTCTGAATTATTACACATTATAAAATGTATTTTTAACTTTATTTAAGAAAAATAATTACTTTCAGATTTATATTAAACAAAATGCATTATTTGGTTGAAGGAATCATTTTGCAGAAAAAATGTGTAGGGAAAATTTTAGGCGTTTACTTTTTTGTATTATATGACTTTCTTTTCCATCCAATTAAATATAATTATAATCTATTTGTTTTTAGCAAAAACTGCCCATGTTATTTTCAAATCCAGTATTTCTCCAAAAAACAACACATTGTATACCAAAATGTTGGCCAGGAATTCAAAGAATAGGAAATGATATAAATACAACTCAATATAGGTAAAAAATATATTGTAATCATAAAATGAAATAACTGATTTTTATGTTTTTTTTTCTCTAAGAACTCCGGAAGACCTGAAAAACCTTAACGCAAAGTTTGATCCAAATGTTAAATCGTACATACAAAAGAGAAGCCTCAGGCTTCAGTACACCATGTTAAAAAGGAACTTATTATTAAAGGACTCTATAACAGACATTACAACCCATGTTAAGGTTTATCGTAAAATTGTTTTGGAATTTTTTATGTCCAAATCTTCACCAAGCGATTATGTAAGTAAAGTGATACTTATAGAGCTAGGTTACTTTAAAAAGGCACACCGAGGTGAACAAACAAAAACGCGACCAGAGATGGTCGAAAAATAACGGTATCATAGATAAAATCTGTGATTTCTCATTAGATTCAATGGTAAAGTCAATTTTTTTTATATTAATATATTTTTTCTGGTTCTCTGCAGCACTTCAAAAATTTTACTGGTTCATTATAATGTACTAATATGCCAAGTTTCATTAAATTCTGAACAGTAATTCTAAAATCGAGAGTACTACCTTAAAATATTTTTTTATTAATTTTTTCGCTCCTAGCCCGGTGCGCATGCGCCCGATTGTTAAACTGCCAGTCCAATAAAAATTTTATCGATTCCATATAAATAGTATAAAACAACATTTTCTTACAGTCAACAACGATGCACTCCAAATCTACTGACGCAAGTCCAAAAAAAACATCAAAAGGTACTACTTACTTACATCTTATGGCTCTCTTAGATGTATCTCCTTTGCTATATCCTGGTGGTAAGTTTTCATCATGTGTGAATTTTTTTATTTACAGAATAATATACAAGGTGTAATTAAATTTCCCAATTCTATTTTACTGATTTATTTTCGTCTAATTATGCAATAGTTACAAATATCCGGATAGCAGCTCCCTTGACGACATTCTCTATTCAGGAAGCAGCAAAATACGGGGGACTTGATGAATCATATTTCATGCCATCACTCGGAAGAGACTCCAAAACAAAAGTTGGTGAAACGGAAAAATCCAAAGACGACAATTTAAAATATGTACGTAATTGTATTTAAGTCAATTAAAACACTTGTGGGAAAAGCCTCAAAACAGATGTAGCTAGTTGTAAAAGTATAGTAGTCCACTGCACCCAGTAATAGTCAGAGTAGTTCATTCAACTGAATCGGGCGCGTTTTTGACCTACATTTTGAAAATTTATTTATAAGAATTTTATCAAACTAACTTTTTTCTCAGTTTTAAAAATACCCTATATGTAACCATGAATTATTACAGTAATCCGATTCGTTTGTTTAAAGATATTTTGAATTATTTTGCAAAAATGTTGTACGAAAGGAGGAAATATTTGCAAACTCTCCATTTGTAAAAAACTTGGCTTTCTAATATTTTTTTTTTTTAGAAATTACCGTTCAGGTCCGAAGAAGATTTGGATCCGATTCAGGTACGCGATGAGGATGGATCTCCTTGTTTTATTGTAGTAGAAATCGAATTAACAACTCCTTTAATACCGAAAAGAGAAATTGAAGACTTAAGAGAAAAGTATGTATATTCAAAATTGATAGTATTATCATTTTTAGCCCAGTTGTCAGAGACTTTGACCTTTCATAAAATGTGATATCGCTGAAACTAGTCCCTTTTTTGGGTGTAGAAAACGATAATAAAATCTTTGCTGCTCTAAGTTCACATTTCTAGAACAAAATCGAAAATTTTGTTTTTGCGTTATTTCTCGAAAAAAAAAAATTCGAAAAGCTAATAGCACCACGCGAAATATCGCAAAATTTAAAAAATTGTCTTTTTTATCTGGGAATATCAATAATCTACAATTGTTCATAATTTTTTGCTACTTATTCACAATTTCAATGAACATTTTGCCCTCCACTACAGTTTGTACGTATTTTTCTCTCCGTCCAAATCATTACTTTTTGTTTTCCCTATATTCCATACAATGTTTTAAAAAATTTGTACCTGATTATGGATCAACAAGTCATGCAGAGCTTTTTATCAAGAATATTTTTTTTGTGAAATGTAAGATAAACGTTTTGTCCATTTATATAAAACGTTTTGGGACACACTGTATAATGAAAAAAAAACCAAATTTTAGATTTTGTTTTCGAAATTGTGAACTTAGCACACACTTTAGAGCAGCAAAGATTTTTTATCGTTTTCTACACCCAAAAAAGTACCTAAGAGCCTAGTTTCAGCGATATCACATTTTATGAGAGATTTTGGTCTAAATGTGGCTCTGGCAACTGGGCTATTCAAGTTCGTTAACATATTATTACATAATATACAATTTGATGACATACAACTTCAACACAAATTATTTACTATAAGTAACTAATTAAATATTTAGTGGTTCCCTAAATTTTAAAATTAAGCGTGATTAATTGATTAACGCTTTACGAAACTGGTGTGAGAACAAATTAACACAAAAAATGGATGTGTATTAAAACCAAATTAGCATTTCAAAGTACCTTTTATTTTAGCTTGTCTAAATTAATTGTCTCAATGAAACAAGTACCTCAAAATCTCTCCAAAGTGGTTTTAACGTCTTGTATTACAGTGGATTATTACAAGAAAATATTAAACAGAATGGTTACCGATTTAAATACAAAATATTTAGAGTATGTAGAGAAAAATCCCTGTTGCCATAAAGGTAATATTAATCAGTCAATCTTATGGATTAAAGAATATTGGGATCTGACAAGTGTTGATCGCGTATTAAGTCTAAAAAATGAGTCTCACGATTGGCCAAATTTGCGAATGGGCTACAACAGACCCTGCCAAACGAAATTTTAACGCTGGACACTTGGTTAAATGCGAGAAAGAAATTAATGAAAGTAACAGTGGCTGTGGGGACGTAGTGGCTTTTTGTTTTTTATGTATAATTTCGCAGAATATATATAAGATAAAATGAATTAATCAACATTTTTATAATTAATTCTTTTTAGACAGTAACCAACTGAAAGTAAATAATTTCGTGGCTTATCTGAAGAACAGCGGAATCTATAATTCCTATGTAAATACAATATCTAAAGTTGTATCAATGGTAATAAGTAAAACATTCCATCTGAACGATGTTACCAACTGTATACAGTACCAATCACTTATCGGTGATGTAAGTACGACCCCTATCAAAGTTCAAAACAATTAACGAATATTTCATTCTATTGTCAGTTTTTCTTACCATTCCTCTGTCAAATATATTTTTTAAATATTCTTATTTCATTTTCTGTAGCACATAGTGGCTTGGCATTTGTATAACCTTCTCTCCTGTCCTTTTTACTGATACTTGGAAATATTTTTTCTTAAAATACACGAAACAATTCTGTATAAAATGATTTTCTCAAAAAAAATTCCATTTACAAAAAAAACCAGCGGCGTTGTCACATGATCTCTGAGTCAGAATGTAATTCAAAATATCATTTTTTCATTTTCTAGGTGTTTGTCTATTTAATATCACAAATGAACCAAACTGTCAATACATTAATATGTCATGGTATGGAACCTGTGTGTGACGCAAAAGGAGTTTATAAAATATTATTTTTTGCCAGAGAAGCGATGGAAACTGGTCGACGGAAAATTGCAGAGGAGTATTTGCTAGAAGTAAGTCCTACAAAAAGTATAAAGATCTGGTTTACAATTCAATTTTAATTCCTAAAAAATGCTTCTTTTCAATCCAAAATTATAAAATAGTAAATCTCATTTTTGTTACAGAAAATATGTAGTGATACTGAAAATTGTGATTATTGGTTTCATTATGGAATATTTTTACTTCAAAATAAAGAAGATGACATTGCATTCGAAAGTTTTAAAGAAGTACTATCTAAGAAAATGGATCACAAATATGGGTAATACAGAGATTATGCAAAGTCTTGCCATACTTTTATCTTTAATATGAAAAAGAAGAAACTTAACTATCCGAAAAAATACCGTTCTATTTATTTTTTTTCCAGTTTGTTAACACTTGGAGTACTTTTAAGCGGTAAAAATAAAAACGAAGATGCAGAAACGTGTTTTTTAAGTTTAATGGCTAAGGAATACGCATGGTTAGAAGGTAAAAAGAGAATATACATAAAAAACTATAGCAACTACTTTTATTTTAAATAATCATTTTTTTACAGCATTCATTCGACGCCATTTTTATTCTCAAAATAGTGTTTATATAAATCAATTTCTGAATTATTACACATTATAAAGTGTATTTTAACTTTATTTAAAAAAATAATTAATTTCTAATTTATATAAACACTATTTTGAAAACAAAAATGGCGTCGAATGAATGCTGTAAAAAAATGATTATTTAAAACAAAAGTTTTCTATGAGAAAAAAAATTAAAAACTAATGGCTTCCTGAGAAAGCTTAGAGTCTCCTCTTTAAAATGCTTTTTTTTGTTTTTTTTTGCGTACATTTTGGGCGAAGATACTTTATTTTTTTCGAATTCGCTTTGGAATAATTTTTTTAAATAACTTTTCGCCATTTCACGTGGTGATAATAGATTTTCGATTTTGTTTTCGAAATTTTGAACTTTAGAGCAGCAAAGATTTTTTTATCGTTTTCTACACCCTTTAAAATACCTAAGAGCCTAGTTTCAGCGATATCACATTTTATGAGTGACAACTGCAGAAAAACTAAAGTTATGTTTTAGGATGGGGGGTTCTTTATTTATTTTACCTCAGATTTGAGAATTATGGAGGCATGGATATGACTATGGGAATGATAAACAAATATTTTGAACTTACGACGACTGGCGAAAATGATGATTTCATGGACTCTGATGAATTAGTATGGACAAAAGCAATATGTCCGCAAACAATTTTTTTCCGAACTGCGTGGGTTTTATTGAAGTGTAGATTATACGAGGTAAGAATTAAATTTGACTTATTTGTAAATGCTATTTTAAAATTTTTCGTTACTTAAGGCATTCGACTGGCTAAGAAATTTCGACTCATAAATCCTTTTTCTTATCTCTATAAAATGGACAAAAAGTCTGAAGAAACCTCAATCATAGCCGGATGAGGCCAACTGGACCTTAAATCCTTCTTCCACACTTTTATAAATTAAATTATTGGTTTATATACATTTTAAAGATTATGCTGTTCACTGGATAGGGCTTGGCGTTTTGTTTAATCAATATTTTTATTATATTACTTTCACTTTAAATGTAAAAATGTACTTTGTGATTAGAATCTTTCATTGAACAATTTATCCAGTTTTGAATTAATGTTTAATGTTTTTTAGTGGTGCGAATTTGCTTTATCGCAAGAAGTATCGAGCAATTCTGGCTTGGTTAACTATTTGCTCTCAGTTATTTATTATTATAAGAAATTATACACTCATGCATTGGACCACATAGAGGAGACTATAAGAACGTATGGATCGGTGAGATTAAAATTTCAAGATATTTATTATATGAAATCACTATTATCTTAACAAGACTTAATTCAAAATAATATTCAGTTCGTTTTGGCAGGTGAAATTTAAAATTGTTTTATTTATTTTGTCCATAACGTTAAAGGAGTTGAGAAATATTATTTTATAATAATATTTTGGGTTTTTAACATTAAAGTGTTTGGAGTCAAAAAGTATAAACACAACTTTATTTAGGTAAGTTCGCCCCTGCTTTCTTCTAATCGGTACATTTATTCATGAGATTTTCGGACTTCCTGGAAATTCATGAGTCGTTCATTTTGCCCCTTCCAACCGATGTCCGTGTCGACTACAGTGGCGGATCTAGGGAGTTTTTCAGGGGGGCCATCAGTTAATGGAAATTAGTAATCAAAGTGATTGTGATAAAAATTTGGGATGTTTGAGGCTTTGAGAAAATATTCAATACAACGAATAATTTTGGTTTGTATAACGTGTGTTCTCTTCTTGTTGAAAACCAATCAAAAGGTTTGCTTGCATATCCAGACTATTTAGTCCAGTAAATTAACGCCAGAAAAATCCCAAACCTGGGCATCAAGTCTGTCCGTCAATTTTTTTTTTAATTTCCTGGTATTCATGTCTGGTCTTTGGGTATAATTCTATTTATAATGTTAATGATGATGTTTTATCATGCGAAACAAGTGCAGTAGCACTTATCGCTTATCACTTATTGTATTTATCGAATAAATAAATAAAAATTCATAGGTACATTTACCTCAGCTACGTGGAATTTGTGGAAGGGTGGGAAAATGGCTCTAGAGTTCCTGAAAATCCGTTTTCGACGATATCTGCTGAAATATGACCCTTACAGTATTTTTGTTTAGACAAAAAATGAAAAGCAGTTCATTACCTACAAAAGTTCTACTTATGATTTTTTTCGCTACACTAATATTTTTTGCAAAATATTGTGGTGAAAACGGAACATTTGAATATCCTCCCGTTTTTGTCTAAAGACAAAAGATAAGGCAATAATAACCAACTTTTTTTCACTTTTTGCACTTGATTAATAAATTTATTGTAAAAAAATCCAATTTGAGAAAGTTTGAAGGCAGATTTCTTTCTCGTGCACTTAATAAAATACTGGATATACTTATATATTGATGAAAAGGTCAGAATGTGATCTTTTATTTAGTATAATTCCTAACCCCAAAAAATTTTAGCACGAAAAGAAAATAATCCTCAAAAAAAATGTCGAGGGGTGAGAATTTTCTCAATTTTCCGGAAAACCAAAAAATATGAAAAAAAAGAAAAATGCCATCGACAAGGGGACAAGCTAAGATTTCTAATGATGTGCGATGAAAACCGATATGGTCCTTGATTATCTATTAGGAAATCCAAAAAAAAACGCCCTAAAAAAACATGTTGTTTATGAAAATACACAAAAATAATTTATTGAATCTTTCTGAATATATTTACCACCTTGCAAAGCCCTATTATCCAAAAGGATTCGGTGAAATTAATCTTGATAAAAAAAATATGAAGAAATTTATAAGAGGGTCAAAATATCGAGCAAAAACAAACTTTAGTCCGATTTTTCAATAATTCGGAGAAATACATAAAAGGAAAAAGTAGCTACAGGTTCCTTCTTTCATCTGAACTTTGAATCATGGAAAAATATTAATTTTTACGTGATTTATTGAAAAATTTGTATTCCGCTTGGGAGTATCATTCCTTTAGACCATGCTCCCTAAATGCAGGGCAGGAGCTAAAAAGTGATGTAGACCATTTTTGTAGGTAATGAACTGATCTTCATTTTCGTCCAAACAAAAATTCTCTAAGTGTCATATTTTCGGAAATATCGGCGAAAATTGGCGAACAAAACCACATTTTTGGGACCAATGGGCCATTTTCCCGCCCTTCCACAGATTTCAGACAGCTGAGATTTTCGGGGATGTATGTACCCATGAATAGCTGCAAATTAAAAAAAAAATGGTGCCGGACAGACCTGATGCCCGGGTTGGCACCTTCGTTTATTGGACTACTAGTTGTTGATCGAATATCAACTATTCAGAACTCCAGGGGGGGCCATGGCCCCCCCCTCAGATCCGCCAGTGGTCGACTATACTTTATTGTTAGTTTACGCTGCAAAGATTTCAATCCCAGGGAAGTTTATCGTTGTCGGTGATGGTATTGTGAGGTTTTTCAATCATCAGTAAGTCGCCCCAGAGCGTCACGGCAATAATAATAGCATTGAAGTACAAATTTATTTTTGCGTCAATTTCAAGTGTGTATACAGACTTTTTTCATTTGGATTTTTTAGAATTATGCCATTGCCAGTCTAGCGGGTCATTGTTACTATGCTTTGGGAAGGAAAGCTGAAGCGAGAGATCAGTATTATTGGGCACTGGAATTTTACAACAGGCCTGTCAGCATGCATTTGGTCTGCGTTCAACTAGCAAAGATTTTAGACGAATTCGGGGAGGATCAGGAAGCCAGAAAATTGATTTTAATAGCATGCAAATACAACCCCACTCCGTATACTTGGATGCTAGCCGGCAAATTTTATCTTCAGGTAAATATTTTACAATGATAATCATTATCTATTGCCTCTAGCAGGGAGTATTGATAATTATTAGCCCAGCATAGAAAACGTTACAGACCGTTGAAATATGTAGCGTGGTGGGAGGATCTCAAGTGATCCCCTCTTCGCCAAATTTTGTAGACCGTAATCAAAAGATTTGACGATTATCGAATACCTGTTTAAATATGCGCATGGGTACGAACTATGACTGGCTTTGTAAGACGGAATATCAATCTATATATAGATTTGAAAAGGGCTTTGAATCCCCACAACGCTCTTCTGATTGGTTGACATATTGACGATTCAATGAAAAATGGAAAACTAATAAAAATTATTAATTCTTACACTAAATAATACCAATAATAAAATAATAGTATATTTTTTAACATTTTTGACTTTGTTCACTATAGGGCATTTATAATTTTATTTGTATTTTTCTTTTTTCGCGAGATGATAATTTTTTTTTTATAGCAAAACGATCTGCTGAGTGCCGAAGAATGTTTTTTTGAAGGAAATTGTATTGATAACAGAGACGCAGAAATATGGGGATATTTAGCTCTAGTAAATGCCAAGTTGAAAAGACCCAATGAAGCAGAACTTTGCTACACTCAAGCAATGAGGGTAGACACCAATACATCCAGTATCCTGAATCAACAAACTGATATTTTTTTTATTTTTCAGAATAAATTAAGTGACCCAAACTTAATAGCAGCACTCCAATCAGAACTGGAATGTACCTGCGAATGTAATTTGCTACATGTATATTAATTTTATTTATTTTAAATGTGTATTCAAATCTAAAAAAAAAAACAATTTAGTTATATTTTTTATTTGACACAACGATTACTAAATATATGTATAAATAAATGCTATTAAAATATAAATATAATTTATCGCTAAAAAGCTCGTTAAATAACATTAATTATTATTCATTAGTACAATATTATCACTTAATATAAATAATTCAAAATTAAATAAGATTTTTATCTAAATTGCTCTAAAAATATTCATTTTCACTTTCATTGAAATAAGCAATCAAATATTTAAAATTGTAAATTTTGGCCAATACATATACACATGTAAAATCTAAAAAAGTTAATATCAGTAATATTCACGTATTCATTGACGATAATTTTACGTGTGAAAATATTTTTAGTCAATGAATAAGTAAAATGCTTTCGCCTTACGCTATTCTCGGTGCTTCTAGTCCAGGACAATTTTCGGTACTTATTTTCCCATATGGATAATATATCTGAGAGGTGAAAAACTGAAAAATTTTCATCAAAAAAATTTCCCTCATCTTCGCAGTCATAAAAATTTATATATATTATGATAACAGCTTAAAATATAATCTGGCTAATGTGAAACACCCCGAAAGCCTTGCCAGACTCGGCTATCCCTTTCCTCAGTTAATTACCTGCCTTGTCAGTCTGACGTGTATTTTCTATAAAATTATGGTATAATCTATCATGTGGCAAATTTTCAAACACGGGAACTGCCCATTCTTAATAATTTTCCCAAACATAATTTCAACAATTTTCAAATAAAAATTTGTCATTTATAAATAATACTTTATAAAGCTTGAGCATAAAAATAATACATAAATTTGAAAAAATTTTACGAGTACATGAAAAAACAACTGCATATTTTAAAAAGTCAATTATTTTTTATTTTTTTGCCTTAAAAACTTTAAAGGTGTCATTCTCAAAACGACGCTTTTAAAATAGTTGTTTTCATCTCATTTATTTGGAAATTTTGGGGGTTTTACAATTTTTTAAAAAAAATACTTTTTCGTAAAATAGCTGCATTGTCAATTTCTAAATATGAAAACTAACCGCATGTTCCAGATTTTTCCTTTATTTTATCTTATTCCAACTTCTCAAGTCTCTATCAGATATAAAAAAAATGTAATTTGGTTAATTTGGGCTTGTCATAATTTAAGTTTTGTCCCGCAACATCTAAATTCAACTAGTCGAAATAAAATTCGTTCTAAAGATGAATAAAGTTATCAAAGTTGTTTTTTTATTTACTCAGAAAAAAGTCCCAAACTTTCAAAACTTAAATTATACGTATAACTCCCGAGAAAAGTGGATTTCTGTTCATGAACCAATCAACCATCAAAAGCTGCATTTAGTTTGTCTATTTTCGTAAGAATTTTCACTTTGAAAGTTCTATCAAGAAAGCACTGGTTCAATCAGGTGTTGAATAACACCGCATCCACGTTGTGTGCCCGTGGCAATTAACGTGTTAGGCTAATATTTTATAAGACTGATTGGACGTTTACACAACAATTTGTGTACTTTAGACTTTGACAGTTATTATTTCGCGTGAAATATATAATAGAGTAACATCGATTTTCTTTGAAAATAAAAATATAAACTAAGAAAAATTTTAGTTCTAAAATTTTTCCAACAAATAGGTTAGCTATTGCGTACTACTTACATTTAAGTCTTTTCTTTTTAAAAACAGTCCTGTATGCAATACTAATCTCTTAATATCAAAATAGCAAAATTAAAAATAAAGCGCTAAACATACCATGTGTTTTAAAAAGTCCCCACCGTTTGGAAATATTTTTTAATTTTTCAGAAAATTTGAATCTCAATTAAAATTGGTGCGGCATATAAAAACAAAAAAAAATTATGGATCATTTAGGAAGCAACTCAAAAATATTAATTTGGTCTAAGAATTAAATCTCAACTTTGCAACACAAAGGAAATAATTTTAGAGTAACTCTGAATAATCTTAAAAATCATAATTAAATCACTTGAAAAATAAGATTACACAGTTAAATTAATATTTTTTTTTAATTACCACATGTATAGTTTTTCCATTTTCAATTGCAGAAATATAAAAACAAAATTCCCAGATGTGCCGACAATTTGCTTTGGATATTCCATTCTTGAAGAAAGGAAATTTTAAAAACTGAGGTAAGTTTCTTCAGTAAGGTTGCTAGTTTACCGAATAATAATAAAAATATAAAGAAGAGACGAATGATGGTATGAATAAAGAAATACTAGTTAATGACATCCTCTGTAAAAAGTACTTGAACTCTTTTCCAAGCACCCTGTATATTAATTCAGTTATTGTAAGTAAGTTATTTTTGTTACTTTATTTCAATTTTTATATAATTCAAAGTTATGAAAAAATATTTAAAATAATCTAAAAGGTTTAACTTGATCTGTTATTTAGATATGGGACATTAAAGTGCCTGTATAATTACAATTCCATTGGGGAAAATTTTAGAGTAGGTGCTTCAACATGGTTCAAAATTTGATGGTGGCACATAGTGGAGTATTTCCGCAAATGCCCTTGAATTATTTAATTCAGTTATAATGAGTATCAAAACTATGAACCAATTTATGTTAAGATAGAATTTTCTGAAAAATGAATAACAAAAAACAATTCTATACGGTGCAGAGTTTCTGCAAATCATTGTATTAAATAAAATGCAGTAATTACTTTGGTCCAAGAATTCGTTAAATTGAGCAGTTATATAAAACATCAATAAATTCAATATAATCTATGAATAAAAAGGCCTATCGGTGCCGAATTTATCTTAAAATGCTTGTACCAAAAACATTCTAATTCAACATTTTTTTAAATGGTGAAGTAACATAATTAACTGGAGTTGTAAAAGTATGTTAAAAACAACTTTTCTTTCATGAAAGTTTAAGAGAAAAGAAAAATGAATTATTTTTTAATTATCACTATCTTCCGAAGAGAAAATTTAAAATTTCATAGTTTTAAATCATCAAAAGATGTTTTTTTTCTGCCTGTAAAAATATCTTGACTGCTAAGGTTTCATTATGCTTCCCTTTTGTCATCCTTTTGATTCTTCAATCTGTTTATCATCTTTAACATCATTTTGACCATCATTTTGATCATCATCTTTTAAACTGAACCTCACAGATCTCTTTTTATTCTTACCATCTAAAGAAGAAGTCACTACAAGATCCAATTCCTGTCCTTCAGCATAATCTTTATAAAGATCCGACTCTTCTTGATTTTCTTTACTATGAGCTTCATTTTCTTCACTATTTTCTGGAGTTTCTTCACTATTTTCTTGATTTTCTTCACTATACTCTTGATTATCTTCTCCTACATGTCGTTCTTTATTTTCCAAAACATTATCATCAGGAGATTCCAAACATTCTTCCTTATCCCAGTTTTCTTCTGAAACAACCTCATTAGTAGCTGCGTGCGGTTCTGCATTATGTATACTACGTTGTTGACCTCCTCTACCTCTTCTATAACCTCTTCCCATTCCCCTACCTCTTACCTTACCCCTAGATTCACCATCCCTGACTGTATTATCTCCTTCGTAAATCTTATTATCTTCTCTTGATCTCCTACTGTAATTGCCTCTAGGTCTGTAATTACCTCTACCTCTATTCTCACCTGAGGTTTCACCTTTAGCTTCGACACTTCTGCTTCTAATTTGACTCCCTCTGTTTTCATACCTTTCTTCATGTTTTCTTTCAGTACTCTTAGCTCTTAAATGTTCTCCCTGACTGGTTACTTCCGAATTATATCTTCCTCTTCCCCTAGCTCTTATACTTCTACCTCCTCTAGCTCTAGAAGCACTAGATCTTTCATGTAAATCTGGAAATTGATAATCAGGGATATGTCTAATGTCTGGTAAGGTGGAAACATCGTTTAGAGAATAGTTTCTTTGGCCAGTTGATGTACTTAGCTCTACTTTGATATTCAAAGGATTTTGGATAAAGCTTGGTTCTTGAGCCTGGGGTTTCCCTCTGCCTCTTCTTGAAGAATAGCTGTTGGAGCGTTGCACATTAGCAGCCTAAAATGTCAAAAATAAATTAAAAATATAGATAGATAAATAAGAGAAAAAGACAAGCAAATTATATTTTCAAAGTTAGTAGATTCGAAATTAGAGCATTTGTCATCACATAAATCAACTGCCAATTTATATAATTGATAACTCATTAGATGATCAAGCTACGAGAACCCAACATAGAAATTTACCTTAGGAGATTGATCATAATCTTCTCTTAGAGGATCTCTTAAGTAGTTATAGGACGGATCAGATGGAGGCCCACCTCTTATCTAAAAAATAAATAAAGCAAATATGATATAACTTTTTTAAGGAGAAACATTTTAAATTACATTTTAAGGTTCCGATAATACTTGGAAGCAATTTTATTTATACTTAATAACTAGTTATAAAGTGGTTTATTTAATAAACGAATTTATTAATTCACCTGTTCTTGTTGGTGTTTCCTGTTAAGATGTTCCCTTAAATCTGTAACCCCTAACTCGTTAAGGGCTCGATGAACATTATAAAATCTATCTTCTCCTCGGCCTCTGCCTCGTCCTCGTCCACGATACGGCGGCCGAATTTGATGAAAACCTCTTCCTCGGTGGGAGTTGTCTAACCTTTGGTCCTGAGAATAAGTGGCGTCGGCCATTGTTGACAAATATACGTACCTTTTTTTTATATTATAATTACATTATAATACTAGAACTTCTGTAATTAATTTAAATAATTTACTTATGTAAAACCCCCAAGCATAACCTCACTTTAAAATAAAAATAGACAGCTTGACACGTCGATAAACAACGTTGCCACATCCAGAAAATAGATTAGTTAATGACTCTTCTCAGAGGCGTACGAAACGAATGAAGATTTTTTTAAAATTTTATTTGCATAATATTTTAAGTTATATAAAGTGTATTGATGATCGATAAACAATAATTTCACACAAGTTGTTACTGACGCCAATTAATTAATTAACTCAAAGTGGAATTTTAATTCAACAAGAAAACTTATATTTCAGTTGTTTTTTTACACTTGTGTTAAAGTTCTTCTCACAGATAAATTTGAAAATAACTTTTCAACGTTAAATTTTTTTACATTGTAAAAACTAGAGTTTTAAACATACTTTAAGATACGCCTATGTTTACAAACGAATATCCAAGATTGAAAGAAGTATTTTAAATCTGGCAACAACATAAAATCAAGTGTATAGTATGCTACGTTAGTTGTTCTTGAACAGATATGTTCGCTTGCTACTGATTATGTTCTATCCTTGTTACTCCTTGTCGTAAAATGTAAAACATTACTAAATAAAAACCAGTCCTTCTACAAAAAAACGTAGTTTCTCTGATTTCAATTGTTTATGCGCACGCGCATTGGGTACTTGATGTTAGCTGTCATGAAGGGCGTTTGCGTTTGTGAACCAATGAACAAGTGAAAAAGTATTATTTATGAAAATATACCGGTTTTAATAATAAGAGTGGTTGTGTATAATTATTATTGTTTTAAAGACCAGGTAGGCTAACATCACATTTTTAATTCATTCTTATTTGATTGATAAATTCCACTTGTGACCTGAATATGGCCGACTCTAGGTGTAACCACTACAAATTTGGGAAATAATTATCACAAGTGCTGTTTCTTAGAATATCCTTTGCATGTTTTCCTGTTGTAATGTTTTTATTATGTAATGTTTTTGTAATAGAAGTTTACAATGAATTCAGATTGTGTTTTAAAAACAGGATTATAGGGTCATCAGGTGCAACAAATGACAGTTTTTTAAGCCCAATGTCACTGAACTCTGAAATAGGGCATTATTTTTAGTTTAAAAAATATGTAAAATTATTAATTTATCCGTCACTAACTGTTCTAATTTAAAATAAACAACAAAATATATTATTTTATTATTTACTTGACAAGAACATCGTAAAAATTCGTAGGCCGATATTGATTACTTGTCATTGGGATAAAAATAGACCTTGAGGAATTTGATTCTGCTAATGTTGTTATACTTTAAATCAAATTATTCAATTTGGGAATCTAAAGATCCTTTTAAAGCTCATTCAGAATATCTGTTAACTACATAATTACGAGATTTTACTGGGTTATCATTAAATAGTATAATATTACCAAAAGGTCAGCATTATTAGATAAAAATCATTAAATTATTTTAAAAAAATATTCTGCTTCTGTTTGTGTTTATTAATAACTATGATGATCCTATGAGTCATCAATTTTATAGTAGTTGGCCTTGAAATTTTAGTTTTTAAAATTATTACCTACCGTATATTATGCAATTTTGTTCATTCATATTTACTTCTTTTAAAAATTGAAAGTTATAAATAAAACATTAATTTTTAAAAGAATTCTATAAATATACACCGAGTGATATCGAAAGCAAAATGATTTAATAATTTTATAGCGAAAATTTTCTTATTACTCCTACTTTGTAACTTATGTAAATATTCTTATTATATAATCAACAATAGAATGTTTGAAGTAGATATCGCCTGTTGATATTCCTTATAGATAATTATTTAGTTTTGAAGTTTATCTTATCTCGGCAATTTTCTGTGATTTCGCTTTATGAAAATATAAATTTCTAGTTATTATAAGAGATCTATTTGTATACATATCTTTGTGACTTTGCAGATGCATAAGAAAAGTACAGCAATGGGTGTGTTTATTTTTATTTTTGACCTCTATTTTTTCTTACATTCATTTATTTAAATTCCTACTCGAAATCCTTTAAAACACCGAAATTGCCTCATGTAGCTCAGTGCGTTATATTTTCGAAAATATCCTTCCCTTCGTTTCCCTCCCACAGATCATATAAACTTCGAAGATCAAAGAGTATGACTGGTGTTCCTAGACTGTTAAGAAATATAAGTTGTATTTTGTATTTATGACTTCACAGTCATAGAGACCTCCAAAATAAATAGGTGTTCCTTTAACAAATAAAAAGCAAAGTACAATTAATCGAAATAATAATTGTAGGTCATAAAGAAATCTGATTTTAATTCGCGAATAAAAATAGAAGATAATGTTGTGGAAGTCCTCGAACAATAAAGTCAATGCATTCAAAATTATACCATGATGTAACCGATGTGGTGATGTCTAAATGTAAACATGCCATCCTAGTGACGTAGCTTACTAATTATCTTTTTAAATTGGAATTAATTAATTGAGTTGAATAGACATAGTCAGTCGACAGAGGAATAAAAATGTGAAACCGTGAATGCTACTTACGTGCTAAATGTAAATGGAGCGGATGTAGCATTTAAAGTTTAAAGAATGTCTGCAAAATGAGTTTATTTGTGCGTTTTTACTTTTTTTGTTTGAAATAATGCCTCTTTATTCAATGGTGGTTGATTTATTTGCTGTAATTATTATTTGTAATTAATTATTGGGAAGGATTGTGAATTTGAAATGTTTAAGTACTTATATTTTCAAATTTTTTTCTTAAATCAGTTTCTAGGCGTTATTTCATTGAGTAGGCTGCACATATATATATATATATATATATATATATATAATCGAAGAAAAAAAAGTACCTATACATAAATATTTTTACTGATAAAAGTTTTTTTCTTCTAAATATATATATATATAATCGAAGAAAAAAAAGTACCTATACATAAATATTTTTACTGATAAAAGTTTTTTTCTTCTAAACAACAATTCGAAAAGAAATATCAGAAAAGTCAATGTACAAGCAAGAGTTCTTTTTTGCAATGTGGATCAAAATTAAAATTAATTTTGATTAATTTTGTATTTTTTTTTAATTTTTGCCAAAATAAGGTTCTAAAATGTGTTTTCTTATTTTAAGGGGTTAATCCTTGTGTAATTAAGTGACGACTGCAATTATTTTCATTTTACTTTCAACTAAAATAAGTCTCGACTTTTGCTCTTTTAAACTGCTATATCCAGGGCCGTAACTAGATTTATGTGGACCCTGAATTAAAAGACACAAGGAAGTACCAAAAATATGACCTTGATGAATCGCGATGGTTCTCTATAGTGGGGGAAATTTGGTCTACCAGTGGCGTAGTTATTTAATTTAGCACATTTTTTAGTCAATAATATATTTCAAATAAATACTCAACATGGCAATTTTAGGCCTACTATGTTTTCCGAGAGTCCTTTCTGGGCAAGTGCCCCTGTTGCCCCTGCCTAGTTACGGTGCTGGCTATATCCGATAATTGCCTTTTCAAAGCGCATAGAACTCAATATTGGCATCTGTAATTTTATAGTAACCTCGATGTGCTTTATTGGTGTAGGACGTTCCGTAAATTACATTCATTCATCCACACAAAATAGAAATGACATTACACTTTAATCTATTACCGGGACTTCAGCGCACTTGATCCGTGGCCAAATTGCTGATTATATTTTTAATTGACCGTCGCCAAACGGAATTTACCTACCAAAATCACCTACATGTAAACTTCCAGTGTAGCACTGAATAATTCTGTATATTCGTACAAAAAGTGCCGATGGGGGGGTTCCGTGTCAAATCAACCAAAAAAAAAACTATTTTAGGACCTTGGCGTTATTAAAAAACTTGCAAAAGACTGAAAACTGTCTCGGTCGATGTCTGTATCAGTATTCGTAGTCAAATCAGTATTGTCATCGGGTTCTGATGAGGCTGACGTTGACAGTGAAACGTTATAGTTATAGATTTATCTAATTTTTGCCTTGTTAAAAGTTATGTGTTATGTTTTAAATATTTATTCTTCGATTTTACACGAATTTAAATAAAAAAAAGCCTAATTTTCAATCGAAAAAGTACTCATACAAATGTTCAATTTTTTAACTTTATCAGTGCTCATTTTCTTTGTTGAAACTTCGACTTTAAGATGGTATGAAAAAAATATATGGTTCGTATGGAAAAATATGGTTAAAAATACAGAAACCAAAAAACCAATTTCCGTGTTATTGATTGGTTAATTTTTATTTTTATTTTGCAAAGTACGCCTATGGAATGTGACATTATATCCCCACTTTTACTGCACTTCTCTTTTATTCAGAGTATAGTCTTGGTAATGATTTGGTCCAATTTGTATCGTTGATAGATTTCTACAAAAAGGACTATCAAAAAGACCAATCTAAGGAGCTGTTCTATTATCAAATTCTTGAAAATCAAAATTACATTCCCAAACATTGAAATTACCCTGAGAATGTACTTGGTTTTGATGGTGCCGAATTGCAGTGGAGAGCGATTTCCACCAATTCACATGAAAAATTGTTTTCCTCTATCTGCTCCTCTCAATAATATCTTTCAACGAAATAACAAAAAGGTGACTAGACACTTCCTTGCATCAAGCCACAGATTTATAGATTACATACTGATAAGTTCTAAGTATTTTAAAACACTTAGTACAATGATAAGTAAAGTTTGTATTATGTAAAGCCACTATTCATATTTTCTAATCTTTCTAATCACTAAACTAAAAATACTCCGAATAAAGGTAATTAACTTAATTAGCCCACTATGCGATATTATTACCTCTATAGCGGAGTGGTGAAGTTTTGAAATTGGTGTAGGAAACTAAAGCGTTCACTTAACTTGTTTTGTTTGTTTGGTAAACGGAACACATGAATGCCAGTGAAGAGACACGTAATTACATTTTGGACCCCTAATTACTGTACAACATTGGCAGTATCCTTCTATTCTGCCACCGCCCGCGTGACCCAAATTCGCTTTATCTAAAGCGAGCGAGAATGCTTCGAAAAGATCAAAGATGGTACGGACGAGGCGCACAAATTTGATTTAGAAATTAGTCATTTGAGAAAATGTGTGTTTGTGTGTGTCATTTAAAGTATTACAATCTGGCGTACCTCAAGGTAGCGTTCGTGGCCCATTTCTGTATCTGACAAACCCTATAATAGCTTCGGAAAGTACAAAATCATTTAGATTTACTACAAAACTGGCTTCAAACATGAAAAATTAAAGATAATGCTAGCGAATCATCGCAAATCACCTTCATAACAAGAAAAACTGCTTGTCCACTAACGTTAAATAGCAGGGGATATAGTTTTTCCAAACTCAGTTGAATATTTACAGCTTCAGATCAATATATAGGTAATTGCACTGACCCCCTGTTACCATAAATCACAGTGCATTATTTTTATGGCTATTTGTCGTCCGGAGTTATTTATGACATGTAGAACAGTAGCGTACCGTGTATAATATTTGTTACACTACCTGTTCAAAATACGCAAAGTTATGTTTCGAGTAGGGGCAAATGCATTAATGTTTTTATCGGTTTTTTCAGCTTATTCAATTAAGTTTTGAAAGAACTATACATCTAGATGAGAAACTTACGTGGAAGACGCATATTAAAAACAATTAGATCTGAAACTAAACTAAAATATATGCACTGGCTACATAACAAAAGATCTCAATAGGCCAGTAGATATAGACAATCAATTAACATTAATTCCAAAAGTTTTGAAACTTCACTGATATGTTAGTGCATGAATGAAAACAAACTATAAAATTTTGCAAAGGTCTGCGATGAACGGAACATTGTTTAAATCGCAAAAAAATGTTTTATTTTTACACTGAAAATTGTAAAAGTTCTGCAAACTAGAAATACCGCTAGTAATAATGTTTTACAACATGCATTAAGTTTGCAACCTTTCAAAAGCTATGGAACCTTGTTTTTTCCCCATTTGTATAAGTTTTCCATTGTAATTTGTTTAAAATTTTCTTATACTGGGTATCAAATATTTACCAAGATTTTAAAGGTATAAAATTGGGAATTTTGGGGATTTTTAAACCTTTAATTTGAAGATGCGTTGAGGGTTTTTATGACTTTAATCATGGCCGCGGGCGTTTGATCATTTTTCGCGATTTTTAGTGGCTTCTTTTAGACCCTTTTTGGGGGTTGTAGCTTCTTCCTGGTGGTCCTAGAGGCACAAGGTAAAGGTTAAGAGTCAAAATTCTCCGGTTAGAGGCTTCTTCTGGGTCTTTTTTAAATTTTGGGATAACGGGTTAGATGTTCTGGAGTATGGAGAAGCAGTTTAGGTTTGTTATCCTACTTGTGACGTGCATTATCTTTTATTCCCTCTCATGAAAATATGATAATTTTGAACGGCAGTTTTAAAACTTTTATAACTCTAATTTACATTCGATCCCGCACTGCTATATCGCCAATAGGTCTAGCGTTTTTGCCCTTGGATATCGTCATCAGCAAGTCAAGTCTATTCCGCATCATTCTAAGCCATATATAACCACCGTACTCGCCAAACTGCTAAACACCAACATGGAGGGTTGCCGCAGTCTCTTTGGCACGAGGTAGGTCAGGCGTCGAGACGTCGACGTCCCGGTGTCGGCGGCAGCGGCTGTTTTATCGATCGCTCGAGGCCTCCTAACCGGACTGGCAGAAACGGTTCCGCGTCGAAATCGGGGGTTTCCTGCTCTCTTGAAAAAACATTTACCGGTTTGTTCTAATCCATACATTTATTATTATTATTTTTAATTATAAAATGTTACGTTGTGTAGGTTAATAAATGAATGTTTTTAAAGAATGTAGATTATGAGGTGAATAACTGGTAAGTAATAATTAGGGCAGTAGGGGCTAAAAATTTTAATCTGTATACCTATATAAAGTGTAGAACTTTTTGTCTCAGAACTGAATATTATTTTCGAAAAATTAAAAAAATAAATGGTTTTACCCTAAAACGAACTTTACAACTTTCCAAAATAATAATACATTTTATTTTTTATTTTTTTGGTTAGGCATAAATTTTTTTTGTATTTTCTGCACGAATCGCGTCTTTTTGTGGGTTTTGGAGCAAAAAAAAAATTTTTCAAAATTTTTTCCAATTTGGGAATCAAGCTGAATAAATTAGCGCAACACTACAAAAGGCGACAGTCGTCCAGTTAAATACTTGATTATCCATAGAGTATGTTTCTTATACGCTATACTGGTTGATTGTAACTGTATGTCGTGATGTTTATTCCAGATTGTGTTTTCTACACGAATCACGTGTTTTAATGCGTTTTGGAGCAAAAAAAAATTCAAAAATTTTTCTATAAAAAAATTTGTATGGACATATCCGACCTGCCTCAAAATCAATAGGTGTCATCCTTGTATCAGCCCCAATCAGGATCTGTCTCGACTCTTTTTTTTTCAAATCTCATTTACGAGGAATTTTGTGAGCTTTAATATTTAATTAATAATAATTTGGACCCGGATTAAAACAGGTACTCTACGGATGCAAAATGTTGCCCATGCAAGGGTTTCGTAGTCCCTAACTTTTAAGGTTTATTTTTTATTATTAGTGGATGAAAAAGTTTGTACTTGTTGGTAAAGATCTAATCTATGTTCCCATGTTCTCACTTTTTTGAAATTTGCTTTGGTTCTTTAAAAAAAAATGAGAAAAATCATCAAAAAACATGGAATATTGCGATTTTTTTTTTTTAGAAAAAACCAAATTAAATTTTGAAAAATTTAGAACATAGGAACATAGATTAGACCTTTGCCAATACGTACTTATTTTTTCATTCTCTCGAAATAAAAAATGAACCTGAAAAGTTAGGGACTCCGAAACCCTTGCATACACTGTTTTATAGTACAGTACAACTTCCTCTTAATAATTCTCATGTGTCCCACCAGATCTCCTGATTTGTCTGATGAGTCTGTGGTCGTTTAGGGAGGGCATCTAACATTGCTGCCAGTGTTGCAATATGGAAAAGTCAAAAGACAAACATTGTAATTTGCATTACTTATGATGAACGTATAAAAATGATAGTTTTTCTTTTTGGGATGTAGGTTGATATGGTTTGGGATTATTTATAATATATCTTTTAGACTTTCCGATCATAATATTGTGTATTGTCTTTATTCCATTAAATATACCTTTTTGATGGAGAAATCTTTTTTTTTTCTAACAGCTTTTTGATACATTCGGTTTAATAAATACGTTATGGTATATCCAAATGAAATAAATCTGATTTTTCTAAAAAATACTCTGTAACATCTGCGAAACTTTTTATTTAGGTTGACACCTTTTCGAATGAGTTAAAATTTCATCATTTGTAATTTTTCAGTATTGAATATTTTTAGCTTTAAGTTAAGGTGGGTAGTGCTGAGTGTTAGAACTCGATTAAAATTACCAAAAATTTCTAGTTTTTTATTTGTACTTTAGTGAACCGATATTTAGGTCAAAAATCGGAGAAAAAACTTAAAAAATTATATCTACACAATTTTTATTTCTCTTATGCAATTTAACTCTGAGCTAAAACCCAAAAACTGACAGTTAGTCTTTTAAAACTCATTGAGGATGATATAAGATTGACGGTATTATACGATTTAAGATATTCTAGACTCACTGCTGGCCTTTTATCTAATCCTATTAATTTTTCCAAATTTGATCAGACTTCCTAATTCGGACCTACATTGGACATGTGTCAAATCATTGGATCTGGCCACTATTTTTTGCGTGCCTATGCAATTAATGCTGAACCCCCCAAAACGAAAAAACGGTGGTTTTTCGCGATTAAAAAAAACGGATTCAGTATAGTCGGCACAGACATCAGTCAGAATGGGTAAACTGAGGGAGTCATGAATTTCCAGGTAGTCCGACAATATACATATACATAAATGTATCGAAGCAATTTTACAATGTTGCCATTTTACATATATATGCTGCAATGTTTTGAAGTACATTTTCTGACCGATACATAGAGAAACATGTTGTGTCAAGACAATTTTTTTTATTTGTGTGCCTGTGCCATTAACAGAATCTCTTATTTATTTATTTTTTAAATCAAGACAGTGCGATATATTGATGACAACATATATTTGATAAAGGAAAAAAATTCAGCACGTATTGATCGTTCTATTTTTATTTTCACCTACTTTAATCTAATTACATTATACACTTAATTGAACTTATATTCAAGCAGTGAGAATTAGGCGTGTCTGTACTTTATTATTCATGCTTCCTACAAAATATATAGTCTTCATTAGCATCTTTATGACATATTGGTCATAAACTCTATATGCCAGAATAAACACGCTGAAAAAATTAATAAACGGAATTATATAATCTACAATTTTTGATTTATCAATATCATCGACTTGGGAATAGATAATATAACGTCACACATCAAAATTTCGGTAAATCGTAATTGGATTGCTCTCTTGACATTTGGAAGTGAATCATTTACAAAAAATAATGTTTCGACATGCTCAGATCAAGGCCTATTCTCGATACCACAATAGTTATTTGACTACTACAGTATTTATATTTGGCAACGCCGCATATATAAACGTATGGGTTTGACATTAGGTTGTAAAAAAAGACATTAGGTTATAAATAACTCATACACTCCGGAAATTAGAAATTGGAGCTACACCACATTTAAAATAAGTATTCAGATTACAAAGCATTAATGATAAAATGTGGAAACATCATTAATAATTATTTGTATTCAAAACTTTAAATACGACAACGAGCAAATTTTAATTTACTAGAGCTTAATATATTACTCGAATCAATTTCGCGAGCGTCATAACCTCTTTGACGGCGTTGCCAGATGTAATTGACAGTACGTAGAAAAATGAAAAGAACATTTATTTAATATTTTTTTTTGAAAATTTCGCTCTACTGGCATGTAAACTATAATATTGAGATTTTCTCAAGTGTGTCTGGAATGTACAATCCTTTATTGAATTAAGGAAGTCAAGTGATCTGGCATTTGTCAGCGGAATAGAATGGGACTTTGATTAATGTGAAAAATTATTAAGTTATTATTCATAATAGCATCATTGATTGATTAAAATTACTGATCTGAGATGTACAATATCGGGAAATCTTAGGAGTATGGTTGAATACGTAAATTAAACATAGAATCTTTTAACATACCAATTAGGTATAGTTGGGGGCAATTACTGGATACACATTTGAAGCGTGTGCATCTGTCTCTAAATATCCTTAAGTTTCCCGTCACAGGTCCCTATGATCTTTTGACATACCAGAGTTTATCGAGGGTGTTGCCTAGCTACCTTGTTTTATTTGCGATTTTTGACAAGTTGCCACTTAAAAATATAAAAAATAAAATATTCAAATATGAATACTTCTCATTCTTTGTTATATCTTGATTTTGAGCCTGATTTAAAATATCCGAAACCTCCATAATTTCAAACACAAATATTTCTTAACTATTTGACAGGGACAAGCAAATAGCAATCATCCGTAACTCTGGAAACCAATGGCTCAATTGTAATTAAGGTTGTGTGATGTCGAATTGCGAACTGAATAATAATAATGTATACAAATCTTTAGCAACCATGATAAGAACTATTCGAGGTCGTCTCAAATATCTTGAATCGTATACTACAAAGATTTTCCTACTCCGAATCAAATTATTGAATTTCAAGGTAATTTAAAAAACCTAACAATAGTATTTGTTTAAATCTACGAGTTTCTATTTGACTTTGATTAGAACACTAGTTTTTTTTATTACTTCACCTTCACTCGCCCTTATCGATTAGTTATCATAGTGTCACTTGTTGAGTTTCAACCCTTATAATATCGTAAATTAGTTCAGGGTTATTAAGGAGTAGATTGAAGGGTGTGTTCTACTTCCAAGGGATTTTGTTTCAGTTTAATGACTAAATCGAAACACTTTCACTCGATTGAGTTGGTTTAATCTCAAAATTATTTTGAAAATTTGAACCACCTAATATTAAAAAATAGAATTGTGTATACCCACTAACATTTCCCCGCAAGCAAATAACGTTACTCAAATTTCTACTAGAAGGTATTTAAATCAGGGGGGATCCCCGTCGAGTGATTCAATTTTCTGAAATTCGGAAAATACCTTTTCTTTCGTTCTTCATCGAGACCATAATCTTTTAAACCTCGAGGATTAAAGAACAACTTTTTCTTGTTTTTTAATCTTTATTTTCATTAATCTGACATTACAAATCTTAACTGATATTTTTAAAACTATCACAATCTAATCTCCATAAACAAACATCCCATAATAACCCTGCCAATTTTAAAGCCCCTTTTACATAATTCCCCCCAACATTTCAAAATTTTAACAAATTCCCCCAAATATTTTTTTTTTTAATTTTCTTCCAATATCCAAAAATATTTTTTAAATTTAATCTTCCATCTATGATAATTTTTTAAAATTTTATTTCTATTTAAATTTCTTGAATAAATTCTATTTGGTTTTCTGTATTCTTCCTTTTCTTGGTACATTTTCTTTTCTATTTCTTGTATTTTCCATTTTGTCACATTTGTTTCTGATATTATTTCATCCTGTAGTTTACAACCTTCTTTAACATGATCTAAATTTTTAATTTCTTTTCCTTTTATAATCAAATTTCTTTTAATATTTTCTATCTCTTGTTTTGTTTCATTTTCAATATCTTCTTTAGTTTTTTCTTATATTTATTTCTGTATTTCTTTGTACTTCTTCTTGAATATTTGCTTGCAAATTTATGATTTTCTTCTTGTATAATTAAAGCCATTTCCATTTCTTCTTGTCTATTTCTTATTTCTTGTAAACTCTGTTCCTGTGCTTCTATTTTCCTGTTCACAATGGTATTTAAATTGTTAATTTTATTATTTTGCTCATTTATGGATTCTTGTATTTTTCTCGTGTCTGCTTTTTGTTCATTCATCTTTTCTTCTATTTTATTATTCGTCCTCTGCAACAATGCTTCCATGAATCTCATCAACTTTTCATCTCTATTTTCCATTAGATTATCTTCTTTCATCTTTTGGGTTCACTCAATTTCGAGCCCCACGTTGCTGCGCCAATTGTAATATTTTTATTATTTTCCAAATTTTTCTTATTTTTAAATCTTTATTTTCGTTAATCTGACATTACAAATTCTTATCTGATATTTTTAAAACTATCGCAATCTAATCTCCATAAACAAACATCCCATAACAACCCTGTCAATTTTAAAGCCCCTTTTACATAATTCCCCCCAACATTTCAAAATTTGAATTTCTTAAAATCAAGTCCTCATACTATAATTTGTATTGGCAATACTGTTTATATTTTTTTAAAGTTTAATATAATTCTTTTTGAACTTTCATTATTCTGACAGTAGTTTATTTTTTTGGTTATATTTACTGTCGGTGTTTCTTTATTAGTTTATTATAAATTTTGATTATGTACCTAGATTCTTTAAATAACTTAAATATTAATAATGAATTCCATTTCAATGCATTTTTAAATACGCGGCGAACGGTTTCACTCAATCCGGTCTACTGTTTACTTTATATAGGAAATAACATTTATTTAACTTTCCGTTTGCATCCCTTATTCGTTATTATACCATGTACTGTTTTGAACTAACCCTGTATATTGAGCTTGAAGGTAATAACTATTCAACTGAGAATAGAAAAATTAATACTGTATTTGTCCGTTTACTTATTTTAAAAATTTTATTGCAGATAGCCAGCTTTGCTGGTTTTTTAAAGAACGATGACGACGGATATCAGCATAGTAAGGTGGGATCCCACCTTACAGCAGGAAATAGTCGAAGATTACGAATACGATGGAGGAAATTCATCCTCGAGGCTTTTCGAACGGTCCAGGATCAAAGCCTTAGCTGGTGAGTTAAAAATATTAAATTTATTTTTTAAGTTAACTTAGAATCTTAACTTTTTTACACGTTCTTGATTTGAAAAGAAAGGAAATCATGTATTTTTCGGTGTCTAGATTTATTTTAAATTCAAAAAACAGTTACAAAGTTTATCAAAAATTGTTGAACCGTTTTGAAATATAAAAAAACACACAAAATTGTATAAATTTTAATAAAATTTACTGCAGTGGTATTTCCAGCTTTTATTTATATAAATGCAAAAAATATGTTCTAACTTTGCAATTGTAAATCTCTCATGTCAACTCAATGGGGAGTGTTTTTTTTATCCAGGAATTCCACAAGGGTATTATGCAAATACTCTGGAGACACACTATGACATGTTATTTTCGCCCTGAAATTGACTTTTTATTATCGCTACTTTAAATGCTTTAGGGAGTAATTTTTATCACATTTAGCGGTTCGATAGCGTTTATCAGGTTTACTATGGTGCGTTCGCTATCGGGAGATAGTAATGAAACCTAATTTTGTATGCAGACGACAGCATAAGTGGCTCAAAGAAAAAATCGTATAATTCGGAAACCTAAATGATTTTACCATAGAGTAAATAATATTTATTTTATTAGAGCCCTCAAGGCAAAAAAAAAAATAAATCACACTTCACACTACTTTAGTCCTCGAATCAGTGATCATTTAAAATAATTTTCCTGCAAATCAGGAAAATAATGATAGCTAGATAGATCCTTTTAGCAAATTGTGGATAAAGTAATTAAAGTAGCAATAAAAATATCAAACAATTTTTAATGATTACACTTTAAAATGTGTAATAATTCAGAAATTGATTTATATAATGAAAAACAATTTGGATTCACGGAAGGAAAGTCCACAAATGACGCGATTTGCTCACTCACATCAAAAATCTATAATAGCCTGGACAGGAAGAATCATTCACTAGCTGTTTTTTTTGGATCTCGCAAAAGCCTTCGACACTGTTGACCACATACAGCTTTTGAAGGATTTGCAAGATCTAGGATTTAGGGGAATGCACTTAAATTATTTGAAAACTAATAGAAAGCAACCTGTAGCGATCGAAAACAGTACAATAGGGGGTGCCGCAAGAGACAGTATTGGGACCGGTACTCTTTATCATTTACATTAATAACATACTTCACAGAACAACAAAACCTCAAAATTATAGAGAAAATCGTTAAAAATCTCTCGCAAAAATATTGTTCTTATATGAAAACTTGGTGAAAACGTTCTTTTTTGTGTTTTAAATAATCTGTAATTTTTTCAAAGTAAATTGTTTATTTTTATATCCTATAATAATTTTCAATCGAAAAAGTTGGTATACAAGTTTTCAATTATTTAACTTGGTCATTTTCTTCGTTGAAACCTCGACTTTAAGATTTTTTTATTAACGATGGGAATGCAACTAATCTAAAAGATTAATCAACACTTTTGCTTTAAATACCATCTTAAAAAATATATATTGTTCCTGATAAAAAATTAGGCTTTTTTTTTAAATTTAAATTAAAATAAATATTTTGCTTTGAAAAAATTACAGCTTATTTAAAACACAAATTTTTTTGTTTCAAAAATGATTGGCCTTGGTCTATATCACATAGACATCGCAGTTCAAATATTTGTACACATTTCAATTACATGTATAATAAAAAACAAAATATCACTTTTAATAATGAATTGATGATACTAAATATTGTTCTCCCCTGGTATTATATGTAATAAACAATGAATTTCTCGAATGGTTTCTGTAACGATCAGATTTCAAAGGAAGGTTTCTGTAACTATTTTGTTTAATTTAAGCATTTATTTTATCACGAGATACCAGCACCTTTCGGGCAGCATCTTATTTGACATAATTTGGCTTGAAATTTCGTACAAGACCCCGACCTTAATATAATCATAAATTATGCATATTTTTTAAGAATTAAAAGTTATTTGTCTAAATATCGTAAAGTGATATACTGTGCTCGCTCATCCGTTACCTTTCAGGCGGTTGCATGTTATGCTGTAACTAAAAATATCAATTGTTTACTTATAAATATAAACGTAAATGCACCAAAGGTGCGTTCACCCTGATAGATTAATAGTGTCAGAAAGGTTCAAGGTAAAATGCATTTAAACTACTTGTACTTATTTATTTGAGATCTAGATAACATAAATAGAAACAGTATTTCAAAATATTTATTTATAGGATGGATAAATTCTTTTTTGATCCAAGAAACTAAATAAAATAAAATTGGGTGAATACCAGAGTACTTAAAGACAATTTAAAATTGAGTAAAACGATTTTTATATTCCTATCTTATTTTTAGGATGTTTTTTTCGTGATAATTAATGCTTGATTTAAAAATAATGTAAGAAACATGTCATTGAAAGTATTGTCCATCACTGGCCCACCAAATGCATAGCAGAAGCTCTTTTACGAGGTCACTAAGGGAGGTGTGGAGTGGGGGAAATTAATATGTAAAGATATGGGAAATATTTAGTTTCTCCTCAATTTTAGCAGTAGATAAACCATAACAGAACAGTGGCAACGGTGTACACAAATTCAATTAACAAACGATTAAATATAGCAGCTTTAAAAAACTGTATCGGATGTTGTACTACCTCATTATCTATTTGTTTTTTAATACAACCTCTCTCCCACACTACGCCACTGCCGAGGGAGGAGCCTCGCGCTCCTTCTCTTCTCTCTCACGAATACTATTTAAATATATCACGCGCACCTGCAGGCCCTGATGCAGTTAGAGCTTCGGGGTCTTCGTTGGTTTTACGAATTAAAACATAAATTAATTTTTTTTTTTTATAATTTTACTTAGATAAATAGTTGACATTCTCCTCTAAAGTTAAGGAACAAGCGAAGCCAAGCACAATTTGGTAAAAACGACTTTGACCTATATTATTATATGAGATATGGGCAGTTAAAAATTTGCATCATAGCCAAAAGTCTACCGACCATGGTTCGTTTGTTATTATGTTCAAATTTTGTGCAAATTACTATACATCATTACAAAGCTAATTTCAGTTTTGTTTAATGTAAAAACAACAAATTACTTTTATTCCACAAAATTATGGGACCGGTTGAAAATGTTTAGTATGTATTTATTGTCGTCGACATTTTCAAATTATTTATTACCGTTTTATGACCCACTTGTTTATGAAAACTCATGCCTATTGACTTAATCTACTGCGGGGGCATTACTGTATACTGTTTAATTACGTCGATAAAATTAAATATTTAAATTAACGCTTTGCTTTATTGCCTGCTAAACCATACAGGGTGATTTTTAATGAATAATCACAATAGAAATATTAAAACTCATTCTTATATTCTATCAAACAAACATGAGTTTACAAAAATGCGTACAAATGAATGCAACTTATCAATGATAAGTGTCCTTACAGTTATAGGATATTTATTTTAGCGAAACCATGACGTCACACGTCAAAAATCTGCGGCGTTGCCAGGTAGACATTTTTTTCGGCCACTTAAAGATAAAATTGTGCCAGTTATTTTTTCCTAGCTTGAATATAAGTGCATCTAATGTGCTATCAACTTGATTGAAGATTGAAATCAAGAATTTTCGCTATGTCACATCGGCAACTTCGTGAATTGTTGCCAACCTTTAACAGTTAATTTTCCCTGTACGTTAAGTTTAAATGGTATTTGGTCTTAGTGTTTTCGTGTTTATTCCGTTGACAATAGAAATAACTAGAAAATACGTCATATTAGAAGTGATTTTGTTTACATGCCGCTCTAAGAATGTCTTCATTTGTTTAAACTCTATAAACATTAAATACTTTTTCCGTTGATCACCCTGTATGTAAAATATATGTACTCATGGGTCATAAACAGGAGCTGTGCCGTGTTTAATCTAATTGAAACGTGTATTTGAATAATGGTATAATTCAAATTTTAAAATCAATTCCCAGAAGCGTTATCAGAAAATTAACATTCCGATTTGTAAATTGTCCACATCAAAATTCACAGAACATCGTTTTATACGTTGTATGTAACCTCTTAGCTGTATTCGAATATTCATCAAGCTTTTACCTAAGAGAGTATTATAAAAAAATACACTTTTTCATGATTTTTTCTCAGCATCAATAATATACTCTGCCCATGAGAAATTTTAATATGTTTTCTAAAGTTAAGTACTTTTTTAATAATCATTAATTATTAAAAGTTCTTTAATTGTACACTTTTGACTTCTCCACTTATAATAAGTTTGAGTGTTTCAAAAAAAATATTAACATTCTCCATTATTTAAAGTTCTTAATTTTGTTATCTATCTAAAAAATAATAACCAATCAGTTTCCTTTCACCTCACAGCAAATATTTCAAAAATATTTAATTAATTAAATCCACTTCTTAACAAGTGGTTTTATTTATTTTTTTAACCTTTATGCGCTTGCGTGACTTTTCTCCCGTATAAAAAACTTCTCAATTACGTGTAATATTCAAAGAACTTTAAAAACATGAAATACGACACTGCAATTGATTTTAATAAAATTTATAGCCGTAAAATGTTTGATTTTATACCAAGTATATTATTTTTATTTTTCACTATTTTGGTATTCGGGGGAATCCCACACAAATATTTAACAATATACACCTTTAATAAATGATTATTACTGATAAATTTAAATGCATTAATCGGAATGTTAGTTTCCTAAATAATAAGAGATTAATTTCCGATAAATTGCATATTAATCTTGATTTTTGATAAACCAATAATTGTTTCTCACTCTTTTCCTTGCATAAATTCTTGAAATAGTAATTTTTCTTGTCATTTGGAATTTTAGTATTCAGAAAATATTGTATTTGTTACTTTTCTTAGTTGTATTATTATTTATATTTCCATTTTTGTATCACCTACTATTCTTTGCGTCCAATCTTCATAGTTTGTACTATTTTAATACAAGTAAACGAATAATGAAAATTAAAAAACTTAAAATCTCAAAGACAAATTCTGCTTAAACCATATAAAAGAGAAAAGAGAAATATTTCTCTCATTAAGAAAACTAATCATGATATAGCCATCGAGAAAGTGATTCGAGTTCTATATTTGGACTAAAATCCAGGACGACCATGAGACGTCGATAGATTTTCCAGGGGCGGACTGTCTGCTAACAACTCGATATTAATCCTGTAAAGTTACAAAAAAATTACTTTTTTCATTATCTTTCAGAAGATTACAAAACTGCAATATACCTCCCAGCACTTATTGCTGTGTGGTTTGAAACTTTCAAATTTATATCGATCGTTTTGTCCATCTGCACACGAATTATTTTAAGTGATATTAAACTTACATACTTTAATTTGTTATCAAAGATTTTATTGATAATTATTTTTTTTTCATAGCTCTAATCTAATCAAAAGTATTGTAGTAAGGTAATAAATTTTATTACTGCACGAATAAATATGATTGGAATTAACAAAACTCTTGATTTAAAAAAAAAATGTCAAACTTACAGCTGGATAGTTTAATTTAATCGGTAATCAGTGCTAACATTTGGCTTTTTTTTTAAGGCTAAAGTATGCGCTTAACAAGAGAAATTTTAATTAAAATTAAAAGAAAATTTGACGGGTTTATTTCTTTATTTTAAGTAAATAAATACATTTTTGGGGAATATATCTTTCCATTAATGTAAATCAGAAAGCATAGAGGGCCTAATACAGTACCTTGTGGCACACCTATAACTAAATTTTCTTCATTGCTTATTTTATTATTAATTTTTACAACCTGTTTCGATTTTCTAAATAACTTTCAATTAAGTTAAGTGCTGTACCTCTGATGAGGCACAACAATGCCAAAACCGGTCTAGGAATGACTAGCTCCTTGAATAACAAAATCAAAGGGTTGACAGTCCATAGTATGGTTTTCAACACACATCTGGATCGATGTAATTCAATACCTGTGGGGGCAAGTAGTCCCAGGAGTAGTTGTTTTAAGTGGGAAAAATTTGTTGAGGCAGAGACAATTGCAATTTTTACTCTATTAAAAACCTCGTATTTGAGTTTGGCATAGTTTTCCAAATAAATTTTTGTTACAGATTTGTTTTCTTTCAACTAACACTGTATAAAACGAAATAATGTTTGGCATGGATTTCGCATAAACGTCAGTGTATTTTCGTGTTTGTGTAAAAAATGTTTATTGCGTTTTTGATTGCATTCAACTTGGAATATATAATATAAAACGACACGCGAAAATTTAATTTTGGATTTCTAAAGTTTTCTCCAATTTTAATTTACACCTACATTTTATATAGTTATATTCGAATGTCGAGTTAAAGATGAATTACTTTTAAACACGAATATATTTAATAGGAAAAAAATACAAGTAGAGATACAGTGACATCAGTTGATCCGGAAAATATTTGCCTCTATTTATTCAGTACAAAATTTGGCACATTAAAAATATTTTAAATAAATAAACTGTTCAATAACTCTTTCGGTATCTTTTGCACCATTGATTTTTCAATTGAAAGCATCGCAAGTGCTGTTAGTCCGTCTTCACTCATATTATTTCAAAAATAAGTCCTAATCGTGGACATGGGCGGACTAATCGGAGCATAAAGTGAATCACGCGTACTGTTCTCAAACTCGTTTGGCCACTTGGTGGTTACCATGACGACGGTTGTACATATTTTAGGCAGAATATGTAGAGAACATTGCCCATGGTCGTTTGCTTTCTATTTTTGTTTTTAATATTTCTTAGAGTTATGTTACCGGGAGATTTAATATTATTATTTTAAATTTTAATTGTGTCTCTATGTGACACATATTAGAAAAAAATTTATGGTACACATCCCTTCACCTAGTGTTGATAACTATATTGGAATTAATTTTATTATTTGCTTGTTTACAGTATCCTCCAACTTTATCTGTATTGTTATCAAAACCATGTTTCCTGTGTTAACCTACCGGTATTTTTTTGGATTTATTATAATTGTATTTTTTGAAATGTGCGTTCATAGATTACCTAAGTAGTAGTGAAAATGACGGTAAAAAGGGCATACGAAGATATAGAGGATAATGTACATTTTGACAAAATTGTTAGGGAGCTAAGAGGTATTTATATATATTTGATTAAATATTTGATTAAATTGAAGGTAAAATACAGAGTATCTGAAAATATTATTGGATTATAAAAAGTCAAGAAAATATCAACGGCTCTATTCTTGAAATTAGCTTGAGTTTTTTTATCTTTACATTTTTAAAGTATTAAATATAAAATGAATATTACATCATTAGATAACAGTTTCTTAACGAATGACCGACTGTAAAAAAATCAATTTTGTCAGTAAAAATATTTATTACATATTACATCAGTGATGTACGTATCATTTAATTTTCATTAAGTCAAAGTAAACCAATTATTTTTTGTATAAAATGTGTCATCTCATTAACAATTTTAATGATTTAATAAAAAACTATGTAACTGTCTATAATTTCCACCCACGAATTCGTTTTTCATACAAGGTCAACACTGCTATTAATGATTCCGTTTATATTTCAATGAACATGTAATAAAAATATACAGTAGTCAAAATGGAAGTCATATCACTGCAGTAATAATGGTTTTTTTAAAAGAACATTTTGATTATGCTATACTCACCTCTGTGCTAAATTCTTTAATGACTTAACTGATCTTTATAAAACCTATTTTCTAATTATAAACAATCTAAACATGTTTAAAAAATATTTTAAGTCATACTTATTTCAAATAAACAGGCACACCATCCATCAACTTATTGAGTCACCTTAAATAAATATACCTAGATAAAATATACTGATCTTTCTTGCTTTCTTTTAACTAAATTTCATTTAGTATGTATCTAATAGAAAAATGTATAAATATATATCCCTTGCACAACCTTATGTTTTCTAAGGGATTATCTGTTTTATCAGAATTTTCCAAAAATGTAAATACTATATTTTGATATTGTAGAGATTCTATAGTTGAAAATTATTTGTTACAATTTAAATTTTTATTTGTAAAGTATCTGTATATCAGTTATAGCTAAAAGTTTTTGTTGATTGTTATAATTATTTTTGTACATTTCCGTTTCTTAAATGTAAGAAAATATTGAGATGAGAATCAAAATTATATAGGTTTTTCCTAACTTAAATTTTAATAAATATTTTTGGATGGAATTTCCTGATATTACCATCAAATTTTATGTTTTCTTCATTTCCTCATTGATAAGTTGTTGTGTGATAAAATCTGTTCTTCCCATATTTGTCTTTTCATCCTTTCCATATCATTTTTTAGTTCTTTGTAAATGTCATCTAATTTTTGTCTAATCGTAGAATCACTTCTTTCTTCATCTTCATTTCTTCTTCTATCCATTCTTAATTTATTAGTTTCTTTCTCAAGCAATTTTGTTTTCCTGTTTACTTCTTCTTGGTCTTCTCCTTGACGTGTTCTTCCTTCAATTTCCATTATTCCTGTATTATACATTTTACACAATTCTTTTATCTTCTTGATTTCTTCTTATATTCTTCTTTTGTTTATATTTAATTTTCTCTCCGTTTCATCTCTATTTTCTTGCAATTCTCTCTTCATCTCTTCTTCCAAAGTTGTGATTTCTCTTCCTTTTATAATCTCTTTTAATATTTTCTATTTCTTGTTTTGTTTCCTTTTCAATTTCTTCTTTGGTTTTTCTTATGTTTATTTCTGTATTTCTTTGTACTTCTTGAATATTTGTTTGCAGATTTATAATTGTTTCTTCCTGTATAATTAAAGACATTTCCACTTCTTCTTGTTTGTTTCTAATTTCTTGTAAATTCTGTTCATAGTGGCGTTTAAATTGTCGATTTTATTATTTTGGTCTTGAACAGATTCTTGTATTTTCTTTCTGTTCGTTTATAGATTCTTGTAATTTCCTCGTGTCTTCTCTCTGTTCATTCTATCGATTCTTGTATTTTTGTTGTATCTTTCTTCTGTTGTTCTATTTTATTATTCGTCCTCTGTAACAATGCTTCCATGAATCTCATCAACTTTTTATCCCTATTTTCCTTTCCATTATTATCTTCCTTCATCTTTTTTCGCTTAATTTCGAGCCCCACGTTGGGCGCCAATTGAGATGATCAAATCAAATCAAAATTCTATAGCTTTTTCTTAACTGTTATAGTCTTTATTTTTAAAATTTAATTTCTGACAGTTTATATCTAATAACAATCTAATCTCTATCAACAAAACATCCCATAACAACCCTGTCAATTTTTAAAGCCCCTTTTACATAATTCCCCCCAACATTTCAAAATTTTAACATCATAACAAAATATTATTATTATTACTATTATAACTGTGTTTTTATCTAAATTTTCAGATGAGAGAGAAAGCGTCCAAAAAAAGACTTTTCAAAAATGGGTGAACTCGCATTTGGTCCGGGTAAATGCTCGAATAACGGACCTTTATATCGACATGAGGGATGGCAAAAATCTAATAAAACTTCTAGAAGTCCTATCTGGTGAACGATTACCTAGACCTACGAAAGGAAAAATGCGGATCCACTGCCTAGAAAACGTAGACAAAGCATTACAGTTCCTCAGAGAACAACGTGTTCACTTAGAAAACATGGGTTCCCACGATATTGTAGACGGAAATCCTCGCTTATCTTTAGGTCTAATCTGGACCATCATCCTTCGCTTCCAAATCCAAGACATCACAATCGAAGAAACTGATAATCAAGAAACTAAATCGGCTAAAGACGCCCTTCTACTTTGGTGCCAGATGAAAACTGCTGGTTACCATAATGTTAACGTTAGAAATTTCACTACATCATGGCGAGACGGTCTAGCTTTCAATGCTTTAATTCACAAACATCGTCCTGATTTAATTCATTTTGACAAATTGTCCAAATCCAATCCCATCCACAATTTGAATAACGCTTTTAATGTAGCAGAAGACAAATTAGGATTAACAAAACTTTTAGATGCCGAAGACGTTTTTGTAGAACAACCCGACGAAAAATCAATAATTACCTATGTAGTTACTTACTATCACTATTTCAGTAAAATGAAGCAAGAAACTGTACAAGGCAAACGTATTGGTAAAGTTGTCGGTATCGCCATGGAAAACGAACGAATGATTAAAGAATACGAATCCCTTACTAGCGATTTATTAGCTTGGATTGAAGCCACCATAGTAGCTCTAGGAGATAGAAAATTCGCTAACAGCCTTGCTGGCGTTCAAGCTCAACTTGGCCAATTTAACAATTATAGAATTGTAGAGAAACCACCGAAATTTGTCGAAAAAGGCAACCTAGAAATTCTTCTCTTCACTCTACAATCAAAGATGAGAGCAAACAACCAGAGGCCGTATACTCCTAAAGAGGGTAAAATGATCTCGGATATCAACCGAGCCTGGGAAAGGCTAGAAAAATCAGAACACGAAAGAGAATTGGCTCTTAGAGAAGAATTAATCCGTCAAGAAAAACTAGAACAATTAGCCGCCAGATTCAACAGGAAAGCAAGCATGAGAGAAACATGGTTAAGCGAAAACCAAAGACTTGTATCTCAAGATAACTTCGGCCAAGATTTGGCAGCTGTCGAAGCAGCAGCTAAAAAGCACGAAGCCATTGAAACTGACATTTTTGCTTACGAAGAACGTGTACAAGCTGTTGTATCAGTAGCTGGAGAATTAGAAGCTGAAAACTATCATGATATGGAAAGGATCAATGCAAGAAAAGATAACGTTCTTAGACTATGGAATTACTTATTGGAATTGCTTAAAGCACGTAGAAACCGTCTAGATATATCACTTCAATTACAACAAAACTTCCAAGAAATGTTACACATTTTAGATGCCATGGAGGAATTGAAACAACGTCTTCTTACGGATGACTATGGTAAGCATCTTATGGGAGTTGAAGATCTGCTTCAAAAACATAACTTACTTGAAGCCGACATTAACATTCTCGGTGATAGAGTCAAGGCCGTTGCCAGCCAGTCACAGAGATTCGTTGACATTGAAAATGAAGAGGGATATAGACCATGTGATCCCGCTCTTGTTTTGGAAAGAGTTCAACAACTGGAGGAAGCTTATGCTCAATTGGTAAGACTAACAGTTGAGCGAAGACTACGACTCGAAGAAAGCAAAAAGTTGTGGCAATTCTATTGGGATATGGCCGATGAAGATAACTGGATCAAAGAAAAAGAACAAATCGTTTCCACGAGTGACATTGGACATGATCTTACCACAGTCAATTTGTTGTTGAGCAAACATAAGATCCTAGAGAATGAACTAGCTGCTCACGAGTCACAACTTGAAGCAGCTCTAGGTGTTGGTGAAGAGCTTATAAATGGAGGTCATTTTGGAGCTGAGAAGATTCAAGAAAGGTTAAACGAGATTCGCGATGCATGGAAACACCTACTAGACTTAGCTGCTTACCGAAGGAAACGTCTCGAGGAAGCCGTTGACTACCACCAATTGTTTGCTGATGCCGATGATATTGACATTTGGATGCTGGATACTTTGAGATTAGTTTCTAGTGAAGATGTTGGTCAAAACGAAGGAAACGCACAATCTCTGCTCAAGAAACACAAGGATGTCACTGAAGAGCTCAAGAATTATGTCAGCGTTATTGATTCTCTCCACCAACAAGCAGAAGCTTTAGGACCAGACGTATCAAACTCACCCGAAGTTTCTCAAAGACTTGCTTCCATCGACAACCGTTATAAAGAACTATTGGAATTGGCTAAACTCAGGAAGCAACGCCTACTTGACGCCCTTTCCCTTTACAAACTTCTCTCTGAAAGTGACGGTGTTGAACAATGGATCAACGAGAAAGATCGCATGTTGCAAACGATGATCCCAGCAAGAGATATTGAAGATGTGGAAATCATGAAACACCGTTACGACGGTTTTGAGAAGGAAATGAATGCTAATGCTTCTCGCGTAGCCGTAGTTAACCAATTAGCACGTCAATTGTTGCACGTCGAACATCCTAATTCCGAAGAAATCACTGCCAGGCAAAATCACCTTAACCAAAAATGGGCAGAGCTCCGAGAAAAAGCCGAAGCTAAAAAGGAAGAGCTCAACTCTGCTCATGGTGTTCAAACATTCCATATTGAATGTCGTGAAACTACGACATGGATCGAGGATAAAATTAGAATTCTACAAACTACCGATAGTTTGGAAATGGATCTCACTGGTATCATGACCCTACAACGTCGTCTTTCTGGAATGGAGAGAGATTTGGCTGCTATCCAAGCCAAACTTACTGCACTACAGAAAGAAGCTGATACTATCGAAGGTGAACATCCAGAAGAAGCTGCCGTTATCAGAGAACGCATTACCCAAATTCAGATTATCTGGGAGAGGTTGACACAAATGTTAAAAGAACGCGATTCCAAACTCGAAGAAGCTGGTGATCTCCATAGATTCCTCCGCGACTTGGACCACTTCCAAGCTTGGCTTAGCAAGACTCAGACAGATATTGCTTCTGAGGATACACCTAGTTCTCTCTCCGAAGCTGAAAAACTTTTATCTCAGCACCAAGCCATCAGGGAAGAAATTGATAATTACACTCCTGATTATACTAAGATGATGGAATATGGTGAAAGGATTACAGCAGAACCGAGCACTCAAGACGACCCTCAATACATGTTCTTGAGAGAACGTCTAAAGGCTTTGAAAGATGGCTGGGATGAAATCCACCAAATGTGGGAGAATAGACAACAACTTCTATCACAATCTCTCAGTTTGCAACTTCTCGACAGAGACGCACGTCAAGCTGAAGTTATTCTTAATCAACAAGAACACACACTGGCTAAAGATGAGAGTCCTTCAACTTTAGAACAAGCAGAGAATTTGCTCAAACGTCACGAAGCATTCCTCGCTACCATGGAAGCAAATGATGATAAGATAAATGGAGTCGTTGAATTCTCACGTAGACTTTCTGATGAAGGTCATTTCGCTACAGATAAAATTGGTAAACGTGCTGACAACATCGATGAGCGTAGAATGGCAAATAGAGAAAAAGCTCAGTCTCTATTGGAAAGACTACGAGATCAATTAGAACTTCATCAGTTCCTTAGAGATTGCGATGAACTGGGAGAATGGATTCAAGAAAAACACATCACCGCTCAAGATGAAACGTACAGATCAGCCAAGACAGTTCACTCTAAATGGACTAGACACCAAGCCTTTGAAGCTGAAATTGCTGCCAACAAAGAACGTCTTCACAACTTACAGAAAGCTGCAGAGGAACTTGCTAAAGACAAACCAGAATACGCCAGTCACATTCAACCTAAAATCGAAGACATGACAGATCAATTCGACGTATTGGAACAAACAACGAAAGAAAAGGGCGAACGTCTGTTTGACGCTAACCGCGAAGTACTCATCCACCAAACATGCGACGACATCGATTCATGGATGTCTGAACTCGAAAAACAAATCGAAAGCGACGACACCGGATCCGATCTTGCATCTGTCAACATTCTCATGCAAAAACAACAGGTACAATTAAAGATTTACTATGTAATATTTTATTACTCTATTAATATTTTGTTTTAGATGATCGAAACCCAAATGGCAGTAAAAGCTCACCAAGTTGGAGAATTGGAAAAGCAGACTCGACACTTGGAGACTGCAGCCCCAGAAAAGGATATGGATGAAATCAAACACAAGAAAACAAAGGTAGAACAACGATTTGAAAAACTCAAGCAACCTCTCTTAGAAAGACAGAGAATTTTAGAAAAAAAGAAAGAAGCTTTACAATTCAGGCGAGATGTCGAAGACGAATTATTGTGGATTGCAGAAAAGATGCCCCAGGCTTTGTCCACAGAATTTGGAAATACCCTCTTCCAAGTACATATGCTAGAAAAGAAGACTCAATCGTTACAAACAGAAGTAGATAACCATGAACCTAGAATTAATACTGTATGCAATAATGGTCAGAAACTCATTGATGAAGGTATGTTACTCTTTTTTAATACTTAAATAAAATGTTAATAGGTCATATGCATGTATCACAAAATCTCTCGAATTAGAACCACAAACAAAATATATATATATTTTTAAATCTTTTTAGGACATGAAGATGCTTCAGAATTCGGTAGATTGATCAACGAGCTTCACAAGGCTTGGCAAGAACTAAAAGATGCCATTGAAAAACGTCGCGAAAACCTGCTTAGAACTGAAAGAGCCCAACAGTATCTCTTTGACGCTAATGAAGCGGAAAGCTGGATGAGCGAGCAAGAATTATATATGATGGTAGAGGATAGAGGAAAAGATGAAACCTCAGCACGTAACTGCATGAAGAAACACGAAAGTTTAGAAGCCGCCGTAGAAGATTATGCTGATACCATCAGAACTTTAGGAGAAACAGTTAGAGCTTTAGCAGCTGAGGGTCATCCGTTAGCTGAGCAAGTGGCCGTTAAACAATCTCAATTAGACAAATTATATGCTGGCCTTAAAGATTTAGCAGGAGAAAGAAGAGGTAAACTAGATGAAGCTTTGCAACTTTTCCTCTTGAACAGAGACGTTCAAGATTTAGAACAATGGATCGCTGATAGAGAGGTAGTAGCATCTTCCCACGAGTTAGGTCAAGACTATGACCACGTCACTCTCTTGTGGGAAAGGTTCAAAGAATTCGCTCACGATACAGAAGCAATAGGAAGTGAAAGAGTTGCTGCAGTTAACGATATTGCCGATCAACTTATAGCAGCTGGTCACTCAGATTCGGCTACGATAGCGGAATGGAAAGACGGTCTAAACGAAGCTTGGCAAGATTTGCTTGAGCTTATCGAAACAAGAACACAGATGTTGGCTGCTTCTAGAGAATTACATAAGTTCTTCCATGATTGTAAGGATGTTCTGAGCAGAATAGTGGAAAAACAGGTAACGTTTTTTCATGAAAATTTGTTAAAATGTAATAATTTACTGTTTTTTTTTGTCTGTTAGGTATCCATGTCGGACGAATTAGGTAGAGACGCAGGTGCAGTGAATGGGTTACAACGTAAACATCAGAACTTCCTTCAGGACTTACAGACTTTGCAGTCTCAAGTCCAACAAATCCAAGAAGAATCAGCGAAATTGCAAGCAAGTTATGCTGGTGAAAGAGCAAAAGAAATTACGAACAGAGAACAGGAGGTAGTAGCAGCCTGGGCAGCCTTACAAATTGCTTGCGACCAAAGACACAGCAAACTCGCAGATACTGGCGATCTCTTTAAATTCTTCAACTTAGTGAGGACGTTAATGCAATGGATGGATGAATGGACTAGGCAAATGAACACCAGTGAAAAACCAAAAGATGTCAGCGGAGTTGAACTGTTGATGAACAATCACCAGACTCTTAAGGCTGAAATCGAAGCTAGGGAAGACAATTTTACCGCTTGTATATCACTTGGAAAGGAGTTATTGAATCGTAATCACTATGCCAGCACTGAAATCAAAGATAAACTGGTCACTTTAACGAATCACAGAAACGCCGTACTTCAAAGGTGGGAAGAAAGGTAAGTGTCATAGTTTTTAATAAAATATTTATTTATTTTCAAACCTTATTACATGAAAATCATATTTTCTATATAAACGTAAACAAAATTTTACTTTTCTAGATTATTCCGTTATTTTAGGAGAGGCCGTAAAGACATTTTTTTTAAATTTATTATTTATTTAACTTTTTGGTGTGATACATTTTCCTAGGACCTTTCATTTTCTTAATCCCTACTAGAGGAGTTTTCCTCCTTTTCAGGGTAGGCGTAAAGACAAAACTTCTACGAATGCTATATTACGTTTACATAACCATTTAATTACAGATGGGAGAACTTGCAACTTATCCTTGAGGTATACCAATTTGCCAGAGATGCAGCTGTCGCTGAAGCTTGGTTGATTGCACAAGAACCGTATTTAATGAGTCAAGAATTAGGACATACCATTGATGACGTAGAAAATCTTATTAAGAAGCATGAGGCATTCGAAAAATCGGCAGCGGCACAAGAAGAAAGATTTAGTGCTTTGGAGAGATTGACAACAGTGAGTTTTTTATTTCGGTGTTTTTGGTTTGTGGAATGCTATTATATGTAAATGTTTGGTGTTTTACAAGTTGAGGTTAGCTGCTAAACAATATAACATTATATTTACAAATAATATTTTGAAAAACTATACCAAAACTCAAATGCGAGGATTTTATTAGAATAAAAATTGCAATTGGAGCTTGTTTACTTCTTGCTGATGAGGCACAACAATGCCGAAACTGGTCTAGGAATGACTAGCTCCTCGAATAACAAAATCAAAGAAAGAGTTTCCAACACGCATCAGGACCGATGTAATACAATACCTGTGGGGGCAAGTAGCCCTAGGAGTAGTTGTACTTGTTAAGGATGCAGAGACAATTGCAATTTTTATTCAAATAATATTTTAATTTAAAGCCGAGTTAATATTATATTGGCGAGTTTTGCAGTTAGACTCACCTTTACTTGAACTTCTTCCTACTTTCTTTTTGCACTAAATGTTTTGCTTTCTTTTTTTTTTGTAGTTAGAAAAAGGTGGTGGTAAACTTAACTGTAGTCCGTCTTTGCATGTAGATTCTGATTGTGAATTTTCGTACTTACCTCCTGCACAAGAAAAAATCCCACCTGCTCCTGTTCGCGAGCTCAGTAACGCGTATACCAGAGAAACGATTTGTTCTATAGTAAAAGATGTTGATAGATTTTATAAACCGTTCGTTCAGTGTAGGAGAAATTTTCGTTTAGGTGGTGTCGAAAAATATTATCCGGGTTGTAAAACTAAGACTCCTCAGAAAAGTTTTTTGCATAAAAACGTTACACCAGTTACCAAAGAGCGAAAGAAATCTACACCGGTTATTATAAAGGAGCAACTGGTTATGAAAGACGATTCGCGACCGGTATTTGCTACAGGATCTATAAATGAAGAGCAGAATAATCGACCATCTTTTGTAAAAAGTATATCCATGTACGAAACTGACTATAACATGTACAATTACACGCCGTACGATACTACAGACTACAAAAGCGAAAAATACATTTGTCACGACTTCTTAATGGCCGAACGATACGCTTGTTACTTACAAAATAACGGTACTATATCAAAAAAGAATCGGGATAGTGTTAGTCTAGATATTTACGCGACTAATATATCGAATAAGGTTAAAAAGAGGGTTGAACAAACAGGAGCAGACGATAAAAAATCTTACAGGAAGTCTTTCCCTATGATGACGCCCAAAGGTGATTTGGTAAGTCGCATGCTTTTCCTTATAAAAATACTTTGGTTTTGGAAACAGTGAAAATCTGGAAAGCTTTTAAAGTAATCAATAAAATTAAGAACTACAATCTCGCAAATAATACAACTTCGACTGATCCGTAAGTGAGTCGATGTTTGTAGATAACACTTTTGTTATTTCGCGTGTAATACCACATATTTTAAAAAGCTGCTGAGCTCTTTAAGCACAATCGTTGTCTGTATAAAGGTATTGGGATCTGACGTGTGGGCGTGGTATATCCAAGATGGCGGTCAATTAAGGTGAATATTTAAATGTGACAAGAGTTCTGAACGCATTTTATACGCTGGACACTTGGTTAAATGCGGGAAAAAATTAATGAAAGTTACAGTGGATGTGACTTTCTGTTTATCAACGTCAAATTAATAGGAAAATTGCAGGAGATGGACAAGTGATGAGTGTTGTTTGTTCCTGAAAGGATCCTATGTCAATAATAATGGGCTGATCGTCCTTAAATTCTGCTGATTCTGCAGGTACTTCTTCCTTGCTTTGCTCACTGGATTCATCAAGTTTGAGTTTCTTTGTTTCAATATTCTGATTTCTTTCTTCTCTTCTTGCTCTTCGTGTTGATCAATTTTTTCTCGGACAGGGCCAATTTAGTCTCTCCCCCCGCGCTTTGCAAGGTTTCACTGTAGAAAAACACACTTTCCCCCCAAGGTAAAAACTTTTTTTACCCTCAGATTCGGTTTCAGCGACCTCGAATATGGGGGGATACTAAATTGGCCCTGTCCGGAAAAAAAGGGTGTCACTTATTAAATATGATCCCTTTCGGGGGAGAGTATTGGCCCATGGAGGGGTTGGGGGAAGTCGGAAGCGATATCCAACACCACCACCGTGCTCAGCATCCTCGAAAATTGGGGGAAAGTGTGTTTTTATACAGGGAAACCTTGTAAAGTGCGTTTAACCACTCCAAGGGGCGGTTTTTGGCCGTTTTGAAGGGGACGCCGAGGGTAAAACCTTTTTTTAACCTCATATTTGGTTTCAGCGACCTTGAAAATGGGGGGGGGGGGAACTAAATCACCTCAAATTCCGACTCCTTACATGGACTATCCGGAAAATAATGAAATACAACGTCCAGACATTTATTTAGAGTTGTTATTATTATTACACCTTGGTATTTTATCTGTATTTTTATGCTGCTTCACCAGTGTTTTAAAGTTTCTCGATAATAGTTGTCGCAAATTCTCAGGGAAACCATTTTTATTTCTTTCATACTAAGTAATAATTTTGATATTTGGCCGTAGAGATCCCTATAAAACTTTTTTTTTAACGTTTACTATAAATAGCCAGAATTCATTAGAAATGTATTGTTATTAATGTTAGTCATATTCCAATTATTAAGCTTCCCACATTAAAATACGCATTTGTGGGGAGTGCGAGAGAGGTAAAGATATTTGTAAGTCAAGGTCGTTGCTAGTCTAGGGAATTTGCCACATTTAAAATATTTTGTAGGAAAAAGATTATTTTATTACAGACAGTAAATGAGTTCAAAGTTCATAAAATTTCTAAATCACTACCTGCGATGGAATAATTTAATTTAAAAATAGCTCCATCTAGAATTCACTAGGAAAGCAGTAAAACGTTTTTATATTTCATCGAAAAATCACCCGTGGCATTAACTACTTCCTAATATATCTTTTTTTGGTTCTCTTACTCAGGACGTTGAAAGACTATACCTTTATACAGACAACAATACAATTTATCAATTTTTGTCAAAAAGTATAAAGGATCACTAAATACCTGTAACAGATATAAAATAGAAAGATAATTTCTGGGTATAAGTGCATGATATAACAACAAAATTGGAATTGTCTACTTTTAAAAATTTAATGTTGCCAAAAGTTTAATTTACTTAAGATGTTTATGTTTTTAATTAATAAAGCATCCAGATTGCTTAAGATTTTCATTGTACCTAATATTAAGAAGATATCAAGAGTATAGCATGGACTCCATATTAGAAATCATTTCCATCATTAGTGAGGTTCAATTGTCCTTTTAAATTCATAATTTTCTCATACTTTTTTCAGACTTCCTAACCTGCTTTTTACCTTCTCCTTCTTTTTAGATTAATCCAATTTTTAACTTTCATTTTTCTTACCTAATTTTAATTCAATGTAAAACTTGCTTTTTCATCGGACATGAGAAGTATTTTCCTTAAAAAAACTGATCAAAAATCGATTCTTATCACTCATCAGTTTGAAGTACAAATTCTTGAAACTTTGCAAAATTTAACTGTATCTAAATACGTTTAACCAGAAACATTTCTTGCATATACTTTTGTAATAGTGTCACTTAAATAGTATATTACGTAACAAGTGTGGAAAGTGATCAATTACGCACAAGTAGAAATTCACTTTCCATTATTGTTCCTACGACCCCAACATTTTTAATATTCTAATTTTTATAAAATATTAATCATTGGGTATATTAATTTTAGGATTTAAAATAAAATTTTAAAAATAATCTTTTATTATGCTTTTAAATTAATTTTGATCAGTGTTCTTAGGCAAAATACTCCTCCATGCAATGTAATTCAAATCCTAGAAACAGAAAAACATTGTTCTAAAAATCGTTTGGTCTGTTTTTATTTTTAGTTTGAATTGAGAGAAATTAAGAGGAGACAGGAAGCTGCCCAAGCAGAAGAACGCGCTAAGAGAGAAAAAGAAGAAGCAGAGAGACTGGCAGCTATTGCTGCATCACAACCCAGAGAAATTGAAACGTTGACTTCTGATAGACCTGATGCCGGATCGCCTACTGCTGAAGAACGACCAGGTAAGATTTTCCAAAAAATATATATTATTAAATATTGTAAAATAAAATTGAAGCAAAAGTATTTTGTTGGAAGAAAATTTATATTTATAGTTTAATAAGAATTTTTTTGCCATAAAAATAAAGAAAAGTTCATGTCCTACTGGCGTAGAAATTTTTAGGCCGCGACTATAGGGTTTTACATGCTCTCCGAGGTATGGTGGGTTGCCGATATTGTGAACCACTTTATTTTCGTTATAGTCTGATTCTAACAGATGAATAATGGCATTTGCCATGTAGTGTCATTTATTTTAACTTGCAGAAATCGAAAAGGTTTAATTTTTGTAAATCGGAATATGTTTGATGACTTTAAATATTTTTTATAGGATAGACTGTAGTTTTCTTCGTCCCTAGCTGTCTGAAAATTGTGGAAGATTTTACGCAAGAAGATTCTTAAGCAGTTTTATTTAAAGCGTTTAGAAATAGGTTTGAGAATGTTCATAATTTTTCGAATAACTTATGTTTTTCTTCTGTAATGCTATTTTCATCCAACAAAATAAGATTTAAAGGTTTCTTATGCTGTTTGAGTTATTCGCAAATAAAATCTATTTAGCAAATAATTCTTATTTTAAAATAAACAATTTTTCTAAACATTCAAACAGCATAAATATTGTGAAATTGTTGTTTAAAAAAATTTAAGCAAAATTTTTCAAAAAATTAACGCAGCAGGAGAACGAAAACGGTCTTCCGTTAAAGCTACCTCGCCTGGTGAAGGTAAAATTGCATTAATACTGTACAATATGTAAAGAATGTCCCACAATTTATTATATGTCCGTTACTACACCTGTGGTTACAAGCTTTAGTTATCACCAAAAAAAAATCATTATACTTTTGATCCCACTTAAGATTTGGTCAAGTTTGTTCAGTCAGCTTTTTAAGCTTCCAGCACCTGGATATAGTACCCACTGTTCATCCCGCTAACCTGTATCTACTTCCAAAGAGTAAGCTAAAGTATACTACTAAAGTAATAATAATAAAAATATTTAAAAATGAACAGAAATGTACAGGGTCTCACTATTTTAATTGAGCTATTATCTTTTATGTTTGGACTTTTCAAAGAATCAATAAAACCTACAGCTTTTAATGATTGGTGCAGTAAAGGACCTTAATATTCTCTTAATCTTTAACTGGTGATGGATTCTATTGCTTTTTGTTAATATTTAAAATAAAACACGAACGTGTCTGCACTATTTGTATAAAAATGCACAAACTAATTTTTAATCGTTATTATTACAGGATGTCTTGAATTCAGAAGTTAAGAATTATTTAAGAAAATTATATTTTTAAAGGTGTTAATAAGTGATATTACAGCATCATAAGTTCCAGGCACTCCGGAGGTTTCCCAATTCTAAAAGAATTTCGCCTCTCTAAAAATATTTCTGAATTTAAGACACTCTGTATTAGTATAAAAGAATTCGCATTTAATTGCATTTATAGATTTTCCAGAAATATAAATTTGTGTGAAATATGATTGAAATATTTATGTAAACTTTTGTTATTGCATTAAAAATTTAATTAGTTGTATGTAAACACAGAGGTAAGTATTGTTTAATTCGCTTAAACGCTTGGTATGCTTATTCTCTAATTTTTAAAGCTTATTCAGATGGTGCTTTCAACTATTAATCATCGCTTTTAAGCAAAACTGTGCTTTTTATCTTCAAATTATTTTAAAAAAGCTATAATTTATCATTCATCATTTAAAAATTTTATTTTTGTCTTTGCGTTTTGTAAATTAACATTAAAATAAGGTTAAAGTTGTATCAACTTGATTTTGTCTGAAAATATAAACTTTTAATTTAAAATCTTCTGAATGTAAACGTATTTATTTTCACTTACATGCAAATTTAATTAAAAATTAAACACTTCATTAGAAAAATGGCATAAGTGCAAAAAGTGCACTAACCCATTCTGGAGCTTAGTATTGAACATGCACTGATGATATTTTACCACGCCAAACATCACGTTATTTCATTATTCTTAGATAAAATATGTAAAAAAAATTGCAGTTGTCACTCTTATCAGTTAAAAAAAGCCACACTGTAACTTTTTTATAACACCACCGTAGATTATTTTTATTGCTATTATCAGAAATTGAAAAGAGATAAAGAGCCTTTAATGTTGTTATTAGGAAAATAAGTAGTTCTGATAAAATACAAATTGTCGTCCTCCAGTCTATACAGACGTTTGGAATTATTGATAAAAGTGTTTAATTCTTAATCTGAAATGGACGCAAATTGACTGAATTAATGTATTATTCTCAAAAATATAATTTTCTGTTCTTAGACATTCTATAATATCAGAATCGTTAAAATCGAGTAAATAAGTAAATACGTTTATTAGATTTTGTTTTGAGAAATACATATTGATAATTGAATTATTTAAATAATGAAACATTCAGATACTTTTATTATTTCATCAGTTTTTATGAAACTAATCTATTTTAAACTGTTGTATCATATTTATTCTTAGCGATAGTTTTTGGAATTTTTGTTTTTGTATTTGCATGTTTTTTTTAAATTTTAATGCATGATGAGCATGTTCTGTATCTGTAGTGCATGGAGAACGTCAAGCCAGACCAATGACATTGCCCAGTACGTCGGCACAAAGTACCCCCTCCCCTGTAACTCCTCGGTCACAGACCCGTAAGTATATCTAGATAATAGGTTTTGTGTTTATCAGTTTTAGAAAAATTAATAATCAAGAAAAGTATTTCTGTAGGTATATGAATGAAAAAGTATTTGGTGTGGCACAGTGTTCAATGCTTTAAGAGATTTAGTTGATAATACATTTAATATATTTTTTTTATTTTAAAAGTCATCAGTTAAAGTACAAACAACAATTCCTAAATAAACAATACCTACAATAATTATTATTATGTTAACTTAGATCACATCAGTTATTTCAAGATTGTGTCATAATAAATCAATTCTCATACTCTCTTCTGATGACACCTTCGCAAGAATTACAATTTTTGCAAAAATGAATTGATTTCAATTGCAATTAAATATCAATTAAAAATTACTTAGAAAAGTGACATTGTCCTAATTTTATAAATATTCTTAACGATGAATTAAATTAATAACATTAAAGCACTGAGAATTGAACATGCAGTTTATCTATTTTCAATTGCAGAACAAAGACAACGCTGATCAAAGCAAATTGTCGGCACATATGGGAATTTTGTTTTTATTTTTCTGAAATTGAAAATGGATAAACTATATGTTGCCCATCAAAAACCTACATACACCTACAGAAATTATTTTTTTTCGCTTTTAAGGATATCTGTTTGAACTTTTCCCAAAATTTTCATTTTTGGTAAAGTCATTTTCTAGGGGTTTCTTTAATATTGAAATCAGATATGAGCATTGTACGGCATTATATTGTTAAGAAATATATTCTCATTACTTATTTTCCTTATATCGCCAATGAAATTAAAAATGTTTACAAGTAATATCAATCATAATGATTCACTAAAATTTGAATTAAAAAATACTTAAAACCTTCGATATCAGTTCGGATTAAGTTCATAGAGTATTTGCAAAAGTTTTGGAAAATATTTAAACTTTATAATTTAAAAATATTATGCTCTTGATTAAAATATTCTGGTCTATCTTCACTTTTCCCCCATTTTGAATCACAAGACTAAATTTGTGAAAAATACAAACCCAAGAAATATTTGGAAATGTTATTACCAAGATAATAGAAGCTTGTCTCTGTCCTGCAAATAGTTTTATATAAAGATATAGAAAACGAAAGTTGCACCAAGTGCTAATCTCAGAAAATACATCATAAATAAGGTCTTTTTATGTCAAAATAAATATTAAAGAAACCTAAAAATAAAAATTAAATTGTAAATTCAAGTTCTGTAATGAGTATCCTTAAAAAAGCTTTATACCGCCTAGCGCTTTTGCCGAATGTGTGTGTTTCGTGTACGTTGCTTTATTTGTTTATTTTGCAAGTGTCGAGAAGTGAAGAAAAAGCCAAACGCAAAGATCGCTCTCGCAGCAAATCTCCATTTAGGAGTTTCCGATGGAAAAAGAGCTCTAAAGCCTCTGGAACTCACAGCGATGATGAAGGTATGAGCGCAGCCTCATCTCCATTACAAGGTATACAATATTTGAAAAAAAAACAGTTATCATAAATTTCACGGAAATATTTAATAACAATTTTTCTCCAAGTTGTAGGGCTTACATATTTGTTACTGTTTTCAAAAGTTTTTTGTTGATTAGTTTATATTTGCACGATTATTACTAGTTTCGAATGTTTTGTATGTATAAATAAAGTTTTAGTACTTTTTTTTTAATAGAAGGTAGATTTTCAATTTTTGATTTTCAGTTTGACCTTCGTAGTATTTTGATATTTACGAAAAAGCAATAGGTATTTCTAAAGATTGAGATTACAGAGAAATGTTAATTTATATGCACAAAGTTTCTAAAACAATTTTTTGTTTGGTTGATTTGGTTTGAGAAGTAAATTAAAAGTTTTGACGCTTTTCTGATAAAAATAATTGTAAAGAAAAACATTTAATCTATACCATATAAATGTACAATTTTTCGGCGAAACTTAAACTCACAGTTAACAAAAAAAATAGAGGTACTACAAAAAAAATAACCTTTAAAAAATAATTAATTATAATTTTTTTCTATAGAAGCAGGCAATGTAGGAGACTCAGAAACATTCGAAGGTACTTTGGTGCGTAAGCACGAATGGGAGAATACCACGACAAAAGCAGGCAACCGTTCTTGGGACAAGGTTTACAGTGTAATTAAGGGTACCCAGTTGGCTTTCTACAAAGACGCCAAAACTGCCAAGACGACGCCTGAACAAAAGTACAAGGGAGAAGCGGGGCTGTCGCTCAGAAAAGCCGTCGCTAATGTCGCCCAAGATTATAAGAAGAAGAAGCATGTATTTAGGCTGAAGTAAGTACCATAACATAACATTGATTTACAAACTTAAAAGCTGAAATTATGGGAAGAACACAATGAATACTTTATAAGTATTCAGTCATTATTATTCCTTATTTCATCTGGAGGAAATAGTCCCTACTCGAAGTGGAGTTTCAGTTAGACCAACCAAAATAAAACTCAAAGTCGTCTCCACAAATATATTATAAGAATTTTTAAACCCTCAAGGGGACGTAGATCAGTTAAAGTCAAATACTAAAACTGTTACAAGTAGTAAAACATGTGAACCCTCAATGCGATACAGGTCAAAAATTCCGATAATTGTTTATTATACGTTTGATAGACACAAATTGATGTTGTAACTTAAATACCCAAATTAAATGTTTATACAGTAATCACTCTAACAACTAGATAAACTAACTCGTATATGTTTAGATATGCAGCGATATGGAAGCAATGAGAAATTGTTATTGGTATTGAAACCTCATAATTATAATAATAATTTATTTTTTCAGATTGGAAAGCGGTGGTGAATTCCTCTTCCAAGCACAGAACGATTCAGAAATGAATACGTGGATTTCTACAATTAACTCTCACGCAGACACCGAATCTGCTGGTCCTTCTCGCTCACATACATTACCCGCATCTGGGCAGAAGGAGGATTCCAAAAGACGCAGCTTCTTTACTTTAAAGAAAACGTAAGATCATTGTGACAATTCTACTACTTGAAAGTTGCTGCCACTTGTCATAGTTTCACGATTGTCTAATAAATGAATAGTCTGACAAATCATCTAGTAAATCTATTGGTTTACCATTTTCAATTGCAGACATATAAAAACAAAATTACCAGATATGCCGACAAGTTGCTTTGATATGCCGACAAGCTGCTTTGATGGGCCGACAAGTTGCTTTGTCGGCATTGGCGGCTTTTATAAAGCGGGAACATTTAGTTTTGCAATTGAAAATAGTTAAACTTTAATCTATAATTTTGTTTATGTTGACAGTTGTGTGGCTATTTGAACGTAAATTACATAATTTTTTTGTTTCAGATAAACTGTTCTACTTCTAACTCTTGATCATACCTGTATCTTTACGCTTTACCTGAAAGGACTATAGTCCAGACTTCGCCCTTCTTTTTTTATATTAGCATAAATATTTAATATATTTTTCTTGTAGTTTGCACATTATAATTATATTGTAATTTTAAATGTATAGTAATATATTATACTATGTGATTAAAATTTATTGATCGACTGGGGCACAAAAATACCATGTCGTCTCGTATGTGAGCCAGTGTTGTATTATTTATTAAAACAATTTGGATATATATACATATTAAAGAAAGTTAAAAGTCCCTGGAACGAGAATAATAGCCATTACGATTAACTGTTTGGCAGTTGTTTATCTGCCTTTTTCCCATTTTATTTATATTGGTATACCTAAACGTTATTTTGTAAGTTGCAATATATTTTTTAGGCTTTGCTTAGCAAAGATCGATTCGGTGACAAGTCATTTATTATAATAATTCATTTATAATTTGTAGAGTTATGTCTATTTTACATAAATGAACATGTGTGCTTTTAAAAATGGAGTTATAATAAATATTGTTTTTAGTACACCATTTGTTTAATTTTTTTATCCCTTCCAAAATTGGAACAATAATATACACCATTAATGTTAACGTTTCTGGGAACGTCACAAAAATATGATTGAAACAGATTTTGACATCTTCAATCTCAAAATCTTATTCTATGTATACTATGTTGATGTCATATTTTTGCAAGATTATCAAGTGTTCTGTTTCTAGTAAATTTATTTATTTTATGTCATTTTGATAACGGCTTTCGATCTGGAAAGCCGAAACGTCAATAAAAAAACTTTTTTAACAACTAAGTGGTTTTAATCCAGTGGAAAGAGAGAGAAATTAAAATACAAACCACTATGAGCTTCCGAAATGAAAAATCTCTAGTTTGTCATCCTTGTAACCATGTATACTAGACTGTATAGGCAACCAGTATTACATAATAAAGTTGACTCGGTTGCCATCTCTCGGTAAGTAGCCAAAGTTTAAGACCAGAAGATAGCTCGCCGCCATTTTAAATCCAGCAAACTTAAAAATATATTTTTTAAGATTTTACTAAAAATGTCTCTGAGAAATATTTAAAATTAAACCTCCTCGATCTTCTACTCACCTGATACAGAAATCTGAATTTTTGACATAAATTGTAGAATTTTACGATTTTTTATTTAAATCCCAGAAAAGTTAAACCTATCCTATTTCATATATAAATCCCAGAAAAATTAAAAATTAAACCTCCTCACTCTTCTGCTCTCCTGATACAAAATCTGAATTTTGTAGATTTGTACGATTTCATGTATAAATTCCAGAAAAATTAAAAATTAAACGTCCTCGCTCTTCTGCTAACCTGATACAAAAATACGAATTTTGGACACTAGTTGTATAATTTTACCATTTCATATATAAATCCCACAAAAATTAAAAATTAAACCTCCTCACTCTTCTGCTAACCTGATACAAAAATACGAATTTTGGACACAAATTGTAGAATTTTACCATTTCATATATAAATCCCACAAAAATTAAAAATTAAACCTCCTCGCTCTTCTGCTAACCTGATACAAAAATCAGAATTTTGGACAGAAATTGTGGAATATAAAACTGTATAGGCAACCAGTATTACAGATTAAAGTTGACTCGGTTGCCATCTCTCGGTGAGTAGCCAAAGTTTATGACCAGAAAATAGCTCCCCACCATTGTCAATCCAGAAATCTTAAAAAGAAACTTTAAATTTTACTCGCCCTTCTGTTATCCGGATTAGAAATAGGCCACACGGAAAATAAATACACCATACATGCTTAAATACAATATATTATCAATTAAAACAATACAACTTATAATTTATTCTACATAAAAATATTAATTTATATTATTGGCCTTTACCTATATAAGCTATCCAGCCAAATAAACCGATATGACAGGCCCTACATAAAAGTGATCAAAGGAGAGTCTACAATTTGTTCATTTTGTAATAACTACATAGTTAAATTTCGTGCCACTTAAGTATTACATTACAAAATGTAAAATATCCTTATACCACTTTTTCACTGTACGATTTTCGGCTTCAACCACCGACATAACCTGACCTGACATTTGACGTTATCTTTTTTGACAACGGCAGTGACATAATTGTTTTCGTGGTTATTTTCATTCTAAACAAAGTTTTTCATTTACTTTAAAATTGAATTGTAATTTATACGGCTTTACTTTAAAAATATGAATACAATTAATTGAAATCATTCATAAATATCGATCGCAATTGAAGTGTTTTCATATTTGAAAAATGGATGAACATAATCCGTTATCTTTAAAACACAATAATGCAGTACTAAACATTTTAGAAAATGGATTATACCTTACAAATTCTTTTATATCTGCAAATGATGTAATAAATAAGATAACTGAGTTTTCAAATTTTTTTAATACTACGGGAAGAATAGCATTATTGAATGCTAATGTAGAAGAAGCACAAGATCTCGCATTTCTATTAAATGCCCTAAAAAAGAATATTAAGTCCTCTTTAACGGAACTAGGTAAAAGGAACAATAAACAAAATCTAAACTTTTTGTGTCCAGATTGCGAGGAAAATATAACAATTCCACCTGGCTCTAATATTTGGGAAAGTCTGCAAAACCATGACCATTTTGAAGATTTATTTTTCAACTTTTTGGCCGGTAATTTGCAAGTTTTACCTTTACAAAGTGATTCTTCTGATGAAACAGAGGCTGTCCCACAGGCTAGTGATTTACACAATAATAATAATGAACACACAGATAGTGGTATAGATCAATCTGAAGAGCAAAATGATATTGATTTACACACCCCTGAAGAAGAACCACCACTTGGAGACAATTCTTTTAAATTTTATTTCAAATTAAAATATGACCCAATAGTTGCAAGTGTCATATATCCAGATAGTTTTACTTCAATGAGTAAATATGACCAATGTCCTTACATTTCTGTACAGAAAAATAGTACATTCAGGGCTGTCTGTCTTTTATGTTCCTGTGATTTATTATCAACTAAAAGGATTTCTAAAAAGCAGTGCTTGGATCATGTTTTGGGGAATAAGCATATGAAAGCCTCTACTAATCCAACTAATATTGAAAATCTACAGAATTATCATGAGGTTTTTTGGAGTTTGGATGCTTGCTACCAGGCTCATCAGGTAAAACTATTTTTATTAAAGTTTATAACAAATATATACCAGCCTAAAATGATTAAAAATGATAAATTGTGTTTTCTCGGGGTTTAGGGAGATTTTTCATTTACCGAACCATTGAGTCGTATAGTCTAAAGCTCTTTGGATATTTTCCGTTACTTTTTAGAAATTTCTTCATCTGCAAATTAAAGAGTGTAAGGCTGAAAATTATTTGTTATCTTTATAAAATCTTCAATTTTCTTCTATAATCGGTAAATCTTTTTCTTGTTAAATTTGTTTGCTCTGAACTATTTGGCCATATTTAAAATTCATTGATTTGTAATTTTAAGTTATTGTAATTGTTTTGTCGATATTTTATAATTTTATAATTCTAGAACATTCTTTTCAAAACTAAGGTCTGCAGAAATCCATTTTTTTAGTGGAAAGGGCTGTTTTAAATGATAGAGATTCCCTAAAATTATGATATCTATCAAGGATCCTATTTCATTTGATACAAAAAAGTTTTGTTATACACACAATGATTTGAAATACTTTAAGTAATATTATTATTACCTAATATAATATCATAGTTCAAAATTACCTTTTATCTTTATTTAAATGATTATAAGCAATAAAATGTTTTGCAATTTATTTTCAAATATTGAAATGGTTATTTTAAAATCTGTTCTTTGATTGCTTTTACATGTTTATTATAATTTGCTGAGCCATTTGTTTATATTATGAGCTCCATTTATAATTTATGACCAACTTTAGCCTAAACATTAGTCATTTCTCTGTCATTGTTGGTACTGTAAAGTTGATAAAAGAATATAATTTATTACTTCCTAAAAGTGTTATTAATATTAATTATCACTGTAACATAAAGAAAGAGAGGAGTCATGAAAATATTTAGCTATAGATTTCAAGACCCAATATTGAGTTCTAAATTGGCTTCTTTAGTCAAATGAAGTTGATATTTTAAAACAAGTATTCTTTTTTAGGTATACTTTGAACCAAAGAGTACTTCAGGGCTTCTTTGTAGATTGTGCACTGCTGTTATCCCAAATAAATTCATTATTGACCATATAGATGGTTTATATCATAAGGGTTTAGTTTTAAGGATGTTCCACCAAAAGAGCTTGGAATATTATTTGTTGAATGTACAAGTAGGTTGTTATGGAATAGAAGTAGAGAAAGCAGTTGAATCTCCAACAAAGGAGAAGATGGAACCAAAACAGGAGACCAGACGTGAAAGAAAATCATCCAAACCAAGTACATCAAAAGGCGAGTGGAAAATTCTTGAACTTGAACTTTAAATTAATTTGAGAAACTATCTAACCAAATATTATATTTAATCATATCTATTTAAAAGAATCCATTTAAGAAGATAACATAATTTTAAATAGTAAATAGATAAGAAAACCAAAAATAGTTTTTCTATGATAATTGCATTCCTGATGATTAAAACTTATTATTGATAATATAAATTGATAATGAAAATTGATTATCATTATACAAAAACTACACACAAAAGTATTACGTATGTAAATATTGCATTTAATTATATATAATTTATAGAATGCATTTAAGATAATAATAATAAAATGACTTTATTTTGTACAAACAAAAAATAGTACAATTCATTAGACGAGATTTAGCCTATGGCTACTCTTACATCTAACCCTTACATAAGATACATAAACGAGATAGAGAAACGAAAAGTACAGTTATCCAATAAATAACATATGATTATTAAAATATTTGACTTAAATTAACCTATGTGACATAATTAAATGTACCAAAAAATATGTTACATTAGATAAATATGAATATGAATTATTTGACTGACATCACTTGGAATGAAATCAAAATATTTCTGTACTCAACATTAAAGTTCCTAAATCTACTAACTAATGTTTTTGTTTGTAAAATTATAACAATGTGGATTAAATATATTTTGTGAAGTAGACAAACTTTGGGTTTTTTAGTATTGGAAATTTGTTATAAATACAATTTTGTTTGTTTTTGTAGAGGAGCCAGATGTTGATCACATCATAATACCTTCAATTACACATTCCGGCAAAAACACTATGCTAGATATCTTACCTCATAGGTTTCACAGTCATGCAAAATATTTTAAAAATTATACTACATTTTTAAATTGTTCCATATGCAATGTAAACGTCAGTGTAAATCCCAAACAATTGTTGAAACACATTATTACAACATCCCACTTGAAATTAGCAGATGTTAAACTTCCAAAATTCACTTTTTTCTGTGAAATATGCAACATGAAGTTTTTAGAAGAAATTACCTGGGACAAGCACTTTACTAGTGGACAAAACAGGTACAGTAACTTTAACACATGTGATATTTATGTCCATTTATCCTTGTTAAATGTCAGATTTTAATTATTGATCTGAGTAACTAATTAATTTAAGCCATTAGGATTTTTTTAATTAAATGGACAGCTTACATATTTCTTAATTTTAGACATTCCAAAATATCAAAAGTTCGTGCTAGCAGAGTAATGGAGTATGAATGTACAACCTGTAACACAGTAATATATGGAGACGAAGTGTCGTTGACACGTCATAAAAATAAGGGAACCAAAAAAGAAAGAGGACTTGGTTAGTACAAAAAAATCTTTTACTCCCTGTTGTTTTATTTTTTTATTCTAATTAAGAAGCAGAAAATTCACATTTATTTGAAATCCTAGTTATTAAAGGTATTGTTGAAAATTCAACATATTTTACATACACGCCGTCACTGATAAAGAGTAAATCAAACGGTAGTACCGCGTAATTGTAAAAACGTGAAAAAAAATTATCAAAGAGTCGTAAATTATATGTCATATAAAAGCAGCCGGCACTTCCGGGGTACAAACGTGCGGCACGTCACAAAAAATTGAGATACGAGAAAGCTGTAGAAGCAAAAATAATTTCCCAGGGCAATCTGATTGGATCAGGTGACTCTAGAACACATAACATCCCTGAGAGCGAAATAAAAAGAATAATAATAAATAATACTGCAAGTTCATAGAATGTAACCTAATAAGTAAATATTTTGTGTTGTTAACACTTTATGTGATAGATAATTAAGGTAAATTTTTCTTTCTACTCATCAACTAAGACTTGGAGAAGTTAAAACAAATACCAGTGCAGATTAACAACTCAAAATCGGTTGGTTAAGGAATTATATTCCACTACAGGGTATAATTTCCAACAGCTATTATTAAATAATCGTAGTAATTTAGCACTCACAATTTATGAAGATACTTATTGATTTTATAAAGTTTAAAATATAAAAAATATTTTTTAGCATTTTGTTTTGGGATTTTTAAACATTTTAACTTGGGTTGGTTCACAAATAATTATTTTTAAATGCCTATGATAGGATGTGGCAGATATCCTCTATACATATATTAAAATTAGCGTTATAACGTCTTTGTTTTTTTAAATATAGTGTTAAAAATTAAGTTTTGAGCTACATTTAATTTCTGTAATACATTCCTCCTCGAATTAAATTACCATTGTAAATTAACAATATTCTCCTCGAAACAAATTCGCATGTTTGGTAAATTTCTTACTTGATCGGTTTTTTATTAATCTTTTCTTTAGAACCATATCTTCCGGAAGTAGTTAAAGAAATATTTAGCTCAAAGGAGAAATTAGAAGAATCTGCAACGACTTTGGCACAAGAAGCCAACGATACTGTAACGTGCATGCAAAGAACTTTAGAATGTTGCACCAGGTTAGAAGCAGTACTTAAGACAACTCTGAAAGATTGCACAGCTCATCCTTTCGGATCTAGAGTTTCTGGCCTAGGAAATCAAGTACGTAAAGATAAATATTTAATTGATGACTTTATTATGGATAATTATATATTTTTTGATTTTTAGAAAAGTGACTTAGATTTATTCATAGATACTGGCGACATGTATCTGGGTAGAAAAAAACAGGATTCCTTTTCGCAATGCCAAATTGTGAAACAGGTAGCTGGGTTATTGAGAAAACATAGGGGTGAATTTGAACAAATTCACGAAGTACCAACTGCTAGGACGCCAATTGTAAAATTAAAACATACTGGAACGCAGTTGGAATGCGACTTGTCTTTCAAGCATGGTTTAAGTGTAGAAAATACCAAATTTTTAAGGTAAAAATATATTTTATCAAACCCATTTTCTTTTTACCATTATTTATGTTTTGAGTTAGAGAAACTTTACACAATGTCTAAAATAATTTTTTATTTGATTGTCTATTAGGAAACAGATATGGAGAACGTCTTTTCTAGAGATTGTAGTTATAGTCCAATGAAATTAAACGATAGATAAAATACAACAAGCTATTTTTTTTTGTTTTATAATTATAATTTATGACTTGTTTTAGGTTGTGTTTGGATTTGCAGCCAATTTCTCAGCAATTCATCTTGGTACTAAAGAAATGGTCTGAATGTAATAAACTCAAAGAGCATATAACAACCTATGCTTTGGCAATTTTGGCAATATTTTTCTTACAAGTAAATGGTTATTTGCCTTCTGTAAAAAAACTAAAAGAGTTAAACCCTTCAGCTGCCCCAGTTATAGATGGTAATCGTTGAAAAATTACTTATAAAAAGTTATATTAAGTAATTTTTTCTCTTTTTAGGTTGGGAAACTATAAGTTACTCCATGCCAACTGAGGTGATGACAGAACATGTGAATCCTTGTACAGATTCATTAGCCAAACTTTTAAAAGACTTTTTCTCCTATTATGTAAATTTTAATTACGCTGAAGATGTAAGTAGCCTTTTTTGGCATTTGTAATAATAATAATAATATCGTCTTTATTTTTTCAATATATATGCAATAGTAACAAATATGAAATTTTTAAAAAACTGACATTTTTTTGTTCTTACAGACTGTGTGTCCTTTGTTGGGCCATGCCATAAAACGAAAACTATTTGAAGTTCCCAAATCCTTACCGCCCGATATGGTGACTTACGTCGTCCAATTGAAAGGTCCAGATCCGGAACAATTCCGGTATATGTCACCATTTTGTATTCAAGATCCGTTCGATCTTAGCCACAATTTGACCAAAGCTTGTCAGAATACCACACTGACAACGTTTATAAAATTATGTCAACAAAGTTACCAATGTTTGGAATCATTGTAGACTATTTTATTATTTTAAGTGTATGTTTTTGAAACTATTCAGGATTTAATTAATTTTGACAGAAAAATGTATCAAAAAACGTTTAAATGTTTTGTCATATTTTATATTTTATTCTTTGACATTTGAGGTATGAATTTAAGCAACTTATCTTTATAAACTTTTATTTTAATCATTTCATGTTTTTGTTTTCTACCTGTGTTTTGATAGTCCAGATGAAAATAAATCTTATAAAAGGTTTAATATGCGAAGATAAAATTGGTGTTTTCTGTGACCCATTTGTTGGTTCTGAAAGTTTGTTTAAAAGTTGAAATATTTTGATATATAACTGACAGCGGACGAAATGGTATATTATCTTAACGGGCTGAGAAATCCTTTATTATAGCTGAGCCCAGAGTTTGCAGCCGAGGCGAATTGCCAAGACTTTCTATTAAGGTTAAACTGCCAAAGAATGAAGTTACAGGCATAAGGCGACTCGATGGGTAAGTCAATGTGTTTACACTGGAATGCGATAGATGGAGACACCTTGACAATCTTCAGGCCAACATTGGATGGCTATTTAGCCGAAACTAGTCGATCTTCTTTTTTTATACATAAATATTGTGGTAACACATACACATACACGTACTCATCTGTAGGGATAAACTGGTTTGTAGGGTCTGTAATAAATAGGAAACATAATTTTGAATTTTAAACACTGGCTTGCTGGAGATTCAACCTTCGAAGAATGACCTAACCTCAAGTTTTATAAAAAATCTAGTGAATAAATCAGATCTTTAGAATGTACTGAGATAATCGAGCAAGAAGCCTGAAAATAATAAAATAATGTTTTCATGATCAAATAAAAAAGTTTATTACAGATGATGTAAGATATACAGTAAGTTTAATACAAGAATAGGTACTAGGAACATATCTGTTAAAGGGTTTGAATGAAAGATACATTAAAAAAAATTACATATATAAAAGATGAGGTAAATAAACTAGGTAATGTTCCTTTGCAATTAAAGAAAATCATGTACAAGTCTTCAAATTTTGTCTTAAGATAGTAATTAGAAGTCAATTCAAAATGTTTCTTGCAGTGATTGAATAATAGATAAAAAATATTTTATAAAAGGCAAAAAAATACATTTGATAATAGAAATAAAATTAACTTGTTTTTTTTCTTCTTCCAGAAACCAATAAATTTTATTTTAGTATTTTACTATTTGATAGGTTATTTGTCATTTATATCAAACAATCAAATTTATTTGGAACAAAATAACGTTAATTAATTAAAATATTCTGTGTTGTGTGGACAAGAATCGCTCACAGCCAGTTTTCGTTAAAGATTCAAGAATAGAACCTTGTTTTTTAAATAAAATCTAAAAAAATATCTTGAGCTAAAATTTGAGCAGACTAACAAGATTTTCTTCGTTGGCAAAGAACTAGTAATGATTACATGTGTAGTCGTGAGGGTTTCATAGACTGTCTACACTGATATTTACATATTGTTTGTGCTTTGCCAATTTTTTTCTTCACAAACTTTAAATTCCAGATAAAATTCAACAGTAAATTTCAACAAGTATTTATCTAAATACAAAAAACATGGTATTACAACTCATGTCATGAGGTATATATTTTATACTAAAAGAGAAAAAATGTCACTTTCAAAATTCCATTTAAATTGTTTTGTGTCGGGAATATTACTCAGGATAAAAAATGTACCACAAAAAACAATAATGTGTTTTGTTGGTAACACATGAAATTCTTATTAAATAGTAATTTTTCTGCAGCCGTCTCGTAAACAAAATTTTCGGTATGATTTATTAAATCGAAAGTACCACTTTACACAAATCTAGACAATTACGTATAACAATCACTCTTATGAATACATTACTTACGCAATAATTCATAAGTATTCGCTTTAGCAGATTCACTAATCTCATGTGGAATCATTTCACTACTTATTTCCATTTTTTGATTTAAAAAGCGAAAAAACACACCAATGTTACATGACAGGCACTGTCAGAATAAAATACAAGTTCACGTTATTGCCAAAACCGCCTATTAGATATCCAAAATCGTCCCGAAAGTAACACGAATCGTACCGAAAGTAAAGAAATCGTTCCAAAAGTGAAAAAAATCGTCCCGAAAATGCTACTTTCGGTACGATTTGTGTAAATTGATACTTTCGATTTAATAAATCATACCGAAAATTTTGTTTTCGAGACGGCTGCAGAAAAAAATATTTTAAACAGTTCACATAGTTTATTTGTGTGTTATGTTGGTTTTTAACATACGATAACGACGTTTTTAATTTCTTTGTGGGATTGTATCAATAAAAAACAAACTTATACAGAAAATATTATTTTCTGCATTTCTAAGAAACGCTCTGTAAATGGAAAAAATTAACAAATATTTCACCTGACTAAACCGGCCCCGAAAAATGGTGGGATTCTATTTGTCGAAACCTATTATTTGGTATAGTATATAGAAATAAAGGTCATAAATCAATATTAGCCGACGACCCTCATTATTACCTATTGTTCGAGATGTAAAACAATAAAATTGTGTGTCCGTTAAAAGATTCCCAGGTCCGCATTAAAATATCTTAGAAATAATTATATTATTATACCTATAGAAGAGAACTTAATGGTTAGAGTAGGTACGTCTCTGCGTAGACCGCCTGCTGATAAATCAAGAGGTGGGTGATTTATGACCTTACAATATTTCTGATCATAATTTGAATTGTACCTTTCAGCGAGAACTTTATGTCTAGAGGAGTTAATCAATAGTCACTGACATGTTTTTTTATGAAAACGCCCTGTATATCGAATAATTTTGAAACAAATGAATACATATATACTCCAGACGAGAACATTTTAAATCTCCAAGTTTGTGTTTGTTTTTATCTTTGATATTATGATTTTGTCCAATAGTTATTTAAAAAAAATATTTACCATATTGCAGGAGAAATATAAATTTTTATATCTATATAGATTTGAAAAGTGCTTTGTATCCCTTCTGATTGGTCGACACATTGACGACAAGTAATGTGTCGTTATTTGAATGTTTTTATCATAACTAATGCTTGATTATGATAGTTTGATATTAAAAATTATGATTGTATATGGGGGAATTGTCCTCACTGCTCTACTATTGTATTGGTATGGTAAAATTATTTCTACAGGAAGAGTTAGAAGACATGGAAGATCTTTCAAACTGACAACGTACCAGCACAGACAGGTCAAACTTGCTTAATGTGATGCAAAATACCGAAGATTTCTGGATTAACTCATAAAAGCACCATTTCACTGAATGTTTAATGTTGGCAGATTTTGCCGTCACAGCGAAATCAATAAACACTATTCTAATAGCAAAGTAGCGCAGAAAATATTCATTCGAAGCGATCGTCACGTCGCAAACAGTTCCGTTCTATGCCTTGGGACCTTTTTTATGATAAAATTGTCATATGAACGTAGGCCCGGGAAGGTTTCCTCTTGAAGATATAAGACGTTGAAAAAATAAATTATAACGTTTTTTTTAATTATCTCAAAAACGCGTTTCAAATATTTGACCGAATTTTGTTGAACGTTAGAATGGCATAATTGTGCAAGAACACTGGAGAATTTAAAATTGAATTAGTATTTCAAACAAACGAATCCTTAATAGTACATAAAATTAGATAATTCTCAAACATTTTCTTTTATTTTCGTTAATTTTTTCCACAATTTTCTTTTTTTAAAATACCTCACTAGATTCTTTTGGAGGAGAAATTAGTGACTTTCCTTTGTAAGTATCTACAAAATTAAATTAATCAATTTACTGGTGTTGTGGGAGTAATTAATTTACTAGTGGGGAATTTAAAGACACATCACTAGAAGCTTTTTTTTGTGGAACAAAATTGTTATTTTTTAATTTATTCCCTGACTCTGACAAACTTTTTACTACTGCACTTCGTTACATTTTCTTGTCAAGTGACATTTTTTGGTGCAACCTTTTGATAATACTTATGAAAACATAAAAAATATAAAAATCTGAGATAAATGCTTGTAAAAATAAATAAAATAGCTATTTACAATAATTAATTAACTAATTCTACAATTTTAACTAAAACCGACCATTTTTTTAATCACTGTACAGATAATTACATTAAAAATAAATAAATTACAGTCTTCACCCCATATAGATTTTGCGCCGTTTCAAACTAAATTTTAAGTAGAAGTGCTTTTTAACCAATATTTGTTGGAATGTATTTTGCCTAAAAACAAATGCCTATCTGATGAATTTTGCACGATTAATGGCCTAAAATGTATACCAGATGCACCTAAAATTATCTACACAAAGTCAATTAACAATTATTTTAGCTATTCTTAAGTCCAAAATACATTATTAATTTTGTTTTGAGACCATCTGGTATATCTCTAAAACGACAAAAAAAATAATAAAATCAACAGCTCTTGAACTAAAAACTTTTTTTAATAAACAAGCGCAATTATCTTTGTTTTCGAAATATTCAATTTTTTTATTATATAATTTAAATAAATTTAAAATAATTTCGTAGTAAAAAATCACTCAAATCGAAAAAATAAAATTCATTTATTAAAAAAAAATTGAATTTTTCAATTATTATTTATAAACAAGTATAGTATGAAGATCTTTTCTCAACATTTAGACACTATATATTGATAGATTTTATAACATTTATTTTACATTTATTGAACATCTATTCATAAATAAACATCCATTTGAACATTTACCCATCATATATCAACAAGCATTAAGGAGCCTACAGAAAAAATTTTAAACAAGCTTGTCCCATTTGAAATATGACACTATAAATTGTTGCATAAGTTGATTCATCTTATTCAGATCACTATAACAAGTAAAAAAAGTAAAACACTATTTGTACGAAATTTAAAAGGAATTTGAATACATTTCATTTTAACTTGAAAAAAAAACTATTAATGTCCATATTTCAGTTTTATAGAACATTCAAAGATAAGTATAGTTTGTTATATGAAATATAAATAAATAAATTCTTGTAGTTTGGCAGAAATCGACCAAAAACCATTTCCGCATCAAAAACTGCGGGGGGGTACTTTAAAAAAACTGATTTTTAATCACTTCTCAAACAAGGATTTAAATGATACTTATTTTGAACGCTCTGTATCCCCATGAAATATTGTTAAATACTTTTGAAGTACCCTGTATAAGACACTAATTAAATTATGCAGTAATTTAAATGATTTGTCGTTTAAAATAATGAATTTAAGATAAGAATTATTATTTAGATTATTTGACCCCCCAGTTCCAGATTTTTAAATGTATCGAAAAACACATTTAATTATAACTATTGAAGAATCACACTATTTCATTTTCTTCCCACTATACTTGATTTAACACAGATAATATTAAGCAAATATTCTATACGAATTCGTATTTAAAATAGAAATATCATGGCTTACAGTAGTAAATAAAATATTAAACATTATTTAACTAGATAAGATTTTAAATAAAAAAAGAAAAAAATATTATTACAGTGTGGCCACTTAAGCTCGCACATATGAGAAAAAAAGTTATTCTTCATAAAATGTTCTGCATAGTTTAAAACCTAAAATGCAACTATCAGATATCAAATTTGTGCAGTCGTATGCGAGGTTTGTCAAAAAATATGAATTTTGCTCAAGAGTAAAGTACTTCTATTTTTGAAAAATGAAAAAAAAATTTGTGGTTAGTTAAAAATTTCTTTGGTGTGAGTGATCTTCACTAGGCCATCGCCTTTAACAATCAAAATTAATTTATTTAACAAAGTAGACCAAATGTTCAAAATTATGAAAGCCATTTTTGGAAAGATTCAATAGTAAAAGAACGTTGCCAACTAGTTTTTGTATTGCAAGATTATCATCAGGTTTGTAAAATTAAATAGCAAACTACAATGAGAAAAGAATAATTCATAAATCGATCATTAATTTCTTCTGCCATCTATAATGTTATTTTCTTCATCCTTAGCTATTAATTTTAAAAAACTGATGATTTTGCGAGACTGAAACTAGCTGTCAATGTTCTTTTATCATTAAAAATTTGTGGTAGTGATTTTTCTATCTGCATATTTTATTTTAGCTACTGGAAACCATGATATAGAATCTAAACGCGAAGTACGAAATAAAAATCACATTAAAATAAAATTTGTATAAATTATATACAAATATTTCCGAATAAATACTGCATTATTTTGTTGAGTCTATCGAAAGTATGGATCCATTTTGAATGATAAAATTAAATTATAAAAATTAGACTAAATTGAGTCATAAATGTGTAAATAAAAAAAAAGAATAAAATATTTAACTCGAATTAAAATTAAATCATCAAAATAAAAAATCAATTTGTAAAATTAAATTAGAGATTAGCAAATGTATTTTGATATCACTGGGCAAACATTATGGCACTATAAACTAAACAAAAATATAAATAAAAAATAATTTCCTAGTTGGCAGTAGTGTTCTAATATATATAAATAAAAAAATTAAGTTTTATATAAAAAATTCTATTATTATGATTCAAAATGTCGCCATACGATAGACAAAAATCACACATAATTAGGACTGGGGTTATTATTTTGATTAGCTATTTTATAGAGAGCAAATTTCAATTTAAAAAAAAAAAAAAAAAAGGATTTTTAATATAGAGGCTAGTCCCAATTATATTTTCCTGTAGAGTTAATAGCCCGGGAGACAGTGACGGATTTGCAGTGATAAAAATAGTTCTAGTAGTAAGAGGTATACTGAAGTTAAGTAAAAAAAAGGGTCTGGCTAATCTGTGAGTATGGACAATATATCTGGCAGGTGACAAAACTGAAAAATTTTCATCAAAAAAATTTCCCTCATTTTCGCAGTCATGAAAATTTATCAGATGATGGCCTATATTATGATAACAGCTTAAAATACAATCTGGCTAATGTGGAACACCTCGAAAGCCTTGCCAGACTCGTCTAATGATCGTCAGGCGCGCTAAATTCGGAAAATATTTTAGACCTCAAATTGCAATGGATGCAAAGGCTCTATAGATTGTTCCAGGACCAAATTGGGAAATGTAGGATCAGGGATCTAAAAAATAGGTTTAAGCAAGCTAATTGGACAGAGGAAACGAAAAAAATGCAATATGAGAGAGTGGAGAAGGAATGCGGTGGATGTGAATGATTGGAAGTGTTATAGAGAAAGCTCTAGTCCATCGAGGAATGTGTTACATAGGAAAATTAAATCCGGACCATTTATTATGCTTGATAAAATCACCGAACGAATCATTAAAACAATTTTTTACTAACCATAACCGGAAAACTATTTTTTTTCTTCAAAATATACCAAAATTATGTTTCCTATAACCCCAATCATAATCATTTTATTTTAAGCTCTTTGTTTTAAGCATAAACTCTGAACCACGACTGTACAATGTTCTTTCATGTATGACAGTTGGTACTAGTGGACGGTATGTCAATAGTGTGGCTCTCATTCCCGAATTTAAGCTTCAAGCGTTTCATTGGAAGTTGCGGTAGCACTTCTTCATTTAATTCAGCTAATTTTAATCGTTTTTCGCGTCTTCGAATTTTAGATTTATGCCGTTTTTTTCTATGTGAAAAAGGAGTACACGCTGTATTATCTAACGTGCTGTCTACAGTACCATCGACGCCTTCAACGCGAAGTACTTCATATTCAGGTTCGAAATAATCTTCGCTCATGCTGTTGCCGGACTCGATGACTTCGTCTAAGACTGGGCTGCGTTTCATCCGAAGGGTGAGTTTTAAACGGCCGCATTTTTCTGGAGTCTTTTGTTCTATTTGAACACACTCTGGTGGAGTTTCTGGAACAAATTATGCAAGTCTTACCATTTTTTATTCTATAATTGAGATAATACTATGAAAAAACCCTCCTTGCGAATAGCTGATCTGTTCTGTGATAATATAGACTACACTAAAAAGCAACGGAACAAAAGTGTAAGAAATGTCAAATGTCAACTATTTTGACATTGTAACATAACCTACAAATGTCACTTGGTTTAAAAAAAAACACATATCACAGCAAGTCAATATGTTATTCTGATAAGAAAATACTATTGAACACAACGATTAATTTAAAGCTAAAAGAAACAGGTAAGCCGAATGCCTATATTTAACTTTTCCGCGCAGTTCACCGTCCGAAAAAGTACGACAAAAGACTAGGACAGAAAAGTTCTTCTTCTTGTTATTATGTACTGTATCGAATTGGACGTTTTTTGATATATTTGAATAAAAAAAACTTTCTATGTTAGATACCAGAGTGTCTTAATAGAAAACCCAATCTTACCTTTGATTTCGCTATCAACCCTATCGCTTTTGGTCTCCACGGCAGTATTATTAATTTCTTCAGACTTTGCTCTCGTATTCGAATTTTCGCTATCATGTACAGATTTTTTACGCAAAATTACATCATCTGCAGATTCATCGTCATTAAATTCATAAACATCATTTTCTTCAATTGTCGTTTCGAAGACATCGCTGTTTTCATCACATTTAGCTTCCTCTATAGGAGTACACGATCTATTCGAATTCCTCGTTTTTCGCTTACTAAAGGCGTCCTGCTTATTATCTTCGAGTTGTTTTTCATCTTCGAAGGTGAGTTTTTTGTCGCGTTCAAATATACTTTCATTGTTGCATTCGAATATACTTTGCTTGTCGTTCAAGTTCATTTTTATATTTGTCATGCCATTTTGGTTACAATCTACTTCGGAGTGGTGGCTGACAGGCGGGTGGTCTTCCAAAGGAGTGTACAGGGTTCCTATTTCCGGAATTGGATCGCGGAGACGCTTGTGATTACGTAGAGTGATTCCTGGGGTCTTCTCGGCTATATCTAGAATAAACAAGCAAATATGTCTTCGAGAAATTTATCAAAAAGGAGGCACTGAAAATTCCTTTTATGGTAAACAAAAAAGGAATAGAATATTTGTGTGAAACGAAATCTTTGAAAATGGGTTGAATTAAAGTAATTAATTGTAAAAGTTTGGGGAATTTCTATATAACATATATTTTAATTGAATATTTGAATAATATAAAGAACTAATAAATTTCAATAATTTTTTTTTATTGTAAAGAACGGAAAATACTGCGTCCAATCCTTAAAAAAATATGTTAGTTTTAATTTTAGGTGAATCCATAAGAGCGGGATCTGTATTTCATTGTCAGATTTTGAAATTGAGTCTTGATTAATGTATTCTGAAAAATTGAAAACGAATTTCAGGTGATGAAGCTGAAAATTTGAGGAGCGAAGATATTTTTAATAATTTTACTCACATGAGGGTTTTACGAGGATAAACCAAATTAGTCAAATTATGACAGAACACATGGTGTGAAAGAAAAAACTCAAATCGTGAAAATCAGAAGACAAAAGCTGGCATTTTGCCTTATTATGACGTTAAGGCGCTTCCGTCATCAATATTCTTCTTTAACACCCTGTAAATTTTTCGATTGTAGGAATCTATATGGAAAGCTGATTTAAAAATCTACCCTTAAAGGTTAGGAACAACTTATCGACATTTGAAAATAATAAAACCAAGCAATTAGCTACATGAAGGAGTTACAATCAGTGCTATGGAGTTCAATAGTAAAGATTAAACTGGACACGGTAAAATAAAAGGACTTTGAACAAAATGACGTTAAAGAAAGACAAGACGCAACAGGCGTCAGATTATGAACGAGTACAGCAACATTTTCATTGTACCTAGTAACATAATTATTTTATGTACTCACTATATTTACCTTAATCTTTTTATGTTATTATCAATATATCTGAAAAGAACGTCAATTATTTGTTATACAAAAATATTTACCTAATGTAGTAATCCCATTGCCACTTTCATGGCTATCACTGAATTTATCCTGCTGTGCAGAAGCATCGCAAGCTGGTTCAGTATCGCTGAACGTACTAGGACAACTGCTAGCATTGCTCTGCAAATCGTCTAGCAAATTAGATCTGGAAATAGTCCTAGTAGCACTTTGCATCAATTCCAAATTGGCTTGCCTGGCCTGCCTCCTCTGCATTCGCGAAGCCCTAGTACTCACAATCGAATTACTACCCTCATCAGTTATCACAGACTTTTTACTTCGACTAATTTTTTTAACCTCTGGTTTATTTACACTTAAGTTAACGCGTTTACGGCTAAACTCGGATATATCCGAAAACTTGCAACCCTGAGCTATTAAGAGTTCCGCGTCGTATTTGGTTAGGCCTTTTTGGCGGAGCTCTTTCATGCTTAAAGGGCTGATTATTTTACCATTTTCGGGGAACTGTTCATGGCAGTTATTCACTATTTTACTACCCTGTAATTTTACTTTAGTTCTGTTTATTCGGTTGTCAGTTTCTCGTAACTTGTAACCGTTTTCCTCTTTTTGATCAGTTTCTTTGGCAAAAGCGCCCGTATTTCGTCTCTCACATGTTTCGCACTCACAGTAACAGTTTTTATCGCCAAAAAAATCTTCGCCGTAGAAACAGGTGATTTCTTCACCAACTTCAATGTCGCGAAGAACTTTTACACACGCGGTGTCTCGCCCGGTCGCAACGAATTTGCAGTTAGCTCGGCAGTCATGGTTTATATACGCAGCTGGACCTGAAAAATATGGAAAACGATCCTAAGCGGGCATAACTATACAAATATTGCCTAAAATAGTAAATTATTACTTTCGCACTGTAAGTATTATATGTAATAGACTAGAACCCAAACCTTTGGGAGATAGTTTCTGCAATTTGTAACAATTTAACCTACAAACATGAAAAACTTTTTTTCTCCTTTTGTATATTATTTATATTATAACATTTATAGCAATATACAGCTTGTCAATGGACATGGTCATCTTCTAACATGGATTTGAGATCATGCTAAGTGGCCTAGAAAGTAGGCCTGAAGAGGCCCAATGATGCTGAAACCAGTCTAAAATGACAGGCTCTTTTAATAACAGAATATCAAAGGGTTGGAATGTCACGACCCGTGCCTAGACTGTCGGGGTGGGTATCCGAGTACCGATTACCTACAGAGATATAATTTGGTCTGCAACATCTTTCTTCAAAAAACAAAAAATGAAAATTGTTTATAATTTTTCTCTCTACCAATTATTTTTTATAACATTTAGGAGATGTTACAGTTGTAAAATAGAACTCATTTTAGCAAAGAAACCAAATCACTAATTATATCTATTTTACCCCCAATTTTCTAGGTCCTTAACCGCAAATCATCCAGTTACAATATTTAGTTAATCGCACGCCACTGGACATAATTAGCCAATGGAATTTTTTGATAAAATGATCTCTACCACAACATCTCTGTAATTTTATAAAAAATATTCGAAGCGACAAGAGTTATAAGCAATTTTCTCTTTTTTCTTCTAAATTTCATCATCCTGTACGTTTAGAGATTATGCTTACTAAGCAAACTTAAATTATTTTTTAGTGTTCTACCAACAGTAACGAGATTGTCATATTTTTTTTAAACACATTATGTACGATTATACTACACAGTATTTCTGGAGCACACTGTATAGCATACAGGAGATATTTATAAAATATGCGACTCATCTATGTAGAACTTTGACGAAAATGTGAAAATTGAAACATTTTCCATAACTATGTAATCATCCAAATTCAGAACTTGGTCCACACAGCACCCAGTATTCAATAGACAGTTCTGATTAAATTAGAGATAAAAAAAAATTAACTGTCCTGAAAATATTTACATATACCTTGAAATTTTTACTAGAATTGGCGACAGAAAAATCAAAAGTATTCATTTCTTGTAGCTTGTCTGTTTTCTTAAAAAAGTGGTTTTATTATCAAAAAGCACTAGTTGTAGCTTAATTTTTTCTGGTCTTTTCAAATTTAAAATATATTTTTAATAAGGCGGTACCTGAACAACAAATTTTATTTATACAATATACATTACTATATTTGGTGCAGATAACATCTACTGAATATTAAATATTAAAAGAAATAAAACACTTAAAACAATTATTTTTTATTTTTACGTACCTAACCACAGCTGGGCACAATTTTTCCTACAACTATACATCACTGAAAAATCATTTTTTCCAGGATGTAACAGTTGTTTCTCTTCTTCCTCGGTTAGTTCAGCTATACAACCAACTAGACGTTCTATTTTCTCATTTTTATACCATTTTCTGGTAGCTGATATTTTTGCTCCTACTTGACCTTCTAAAGAATATCTGTAACAAGGCTCTATCACAAATCCAGACTCCTTGTCAAATACTCTTAGATAGCGGTAGATCTAGAATATTCAGAGCAACATTTTTAAATTACTGCACTTGTTCTGTTATTATTATTACTTCTTGAAAATGGCACATGCAAGTCATTTTGCTGCCTTGTATTAATATGGTGAATTTGTTTATTAGTCTTAAAAGAGTTTAAGTTACAACATATAAAAACACATACTTCGAATATATACAGACACGGTAATGTTAAAATGTTTTAAAAAAATCTCGACAACTAGTGGTACTGTTTTTTTAACTTTCCGAAACAACCATGCAAAACCCACCCTAATGTAAAAAATTATTTAAGGAACCAAAAATGTATTAATAAAAATCTGATTTTCTATATTATATTTGGAATTTCTAAATTAAAACAAGCCTACTTTTATGCTAATAAAATTATTTAGTGTACATACATGGTCTTCCAGCTTTTTCTGTTGCATTTTCAACTTGATTCTGGGCCACCAGTCTCCTTTGGAAATTTTAGCAAATGCTTTCTCATAATTTTGGTTGTGTATAAAGTCTTCAGTTATATTTTTCAGCTCATTGTTGTTTGCTCGAGGTGCCCTGAACCTTATGTTCATTTTATGGGTAGTGAACCCCAAATGTGGGTCCAAAACAAGCGACGTTGCAATATCATCATTATCAGATAATTCTTTTGGATTCATACCAGTGGGTTGCATTTTTGTATGAAAAGATCTTATGGTCACATCTACAACCATTCTGAATACTGCCAATTGTTATTGGTAGAATTCACATTGTCATATTTCTTTTTGATTCTATTATAAGTAAACTGTCTTCATAGAGCAAACTTTAAAAAATGTAAACAAACTTATAAGGTTAGGATGGACCCAGACATTTTTAAAAGGTTAACATTTTTCAAGGTCGTTTGGGGAGCTGACAACAAAGAACATTTTAATTTTTTAAGATAAGGAACTTCACAATCCGAGTAAACGAAACACCGCAGCAGCTTCCATTTTTTCCAAAATTTCACATTTAAATCCGATTTACACCTGAAAATAAAGCAAATTGCTCAAAAACAACTGGCGAATGAGAACGATGGCGAATACTGCAACTATCCAATTTAGTGGCTTGTCGGAGCCGAATTTTGTCAATAAAATGACTTATGTTAGGGTTTTCACATTATTTTTTAAAAGTATAAGGTTGCTGACATGTAATATTACCATTTCCTTGTAGCTTTTCACCCAAACTTTCCACATTTTTTAAAAACTATTTTAGTTCAACAATCTCGAAACGACGCTAAAATCAATCATGGCAGCGATCCTCATGGTATGAAACGATTAATTACACCGAATATTTTTTTATTCCACTGTCTGCTATTAATCATAATTAAATTTAATGCAGAATATTTTATTGTCTAATAAAATCCTGCCGGTTTTCCTAATTTCTAATTCGTTAAATCATTATTTTTAGATAATTTTCCAGGCTCTTCAAATTATCCTGGTTTTAAACCAATGTCAAAATTCTCTATGAAATTACAGAACACTACTCAGTCAGTAATTCGCGAACATCATCTCTAGAAAGTTTCAAACAAAAATTTTATAAACCGTCTCATAGATGGTACTGTAGTTTAAGTATGTTTTAAAATAATTTGTTTTGTAGCTGAAATTCTGAAATATATTTAAAAAATATAATCTGAATTTAAAATTATTTTTTGTGACGTTATTTATATGTTTCGTATTTTATTAAAAACGTTACATTTTTTTAATAAAAATTAGTTCTTTTTAGCAGAAAATGTTTTAACAAGTAATTCTTTGTTTTCGGCTTTATATATACAAACATAATGCGAAGAAGTGTTTTTTTTTTCACTTGTCGCCTTCACCAATATCTTCGGTTTGCTCTTCGTTTTCTTTCGCCAAACCACGAGAAGCACGAACTTTTAAAAGTTTAAACACATCTTGCATCTCAGTAGCCGTGTCAGCGAAGTGAAGTAACTAGTGGGTTATGGTACCAGCTAAACAATCTTAAAAATAAGAAAAAACTTGCGGAATTAGAAAAATTAATTGCATATATTTTTTCGGAAGTTATCAACAAACTTTGATATTTTTAAACTTTATTTCAAGCCTTGTGATTTGTGCTACGTAACTTGTGTGTTTCTTATTTGTCTTCTGTTTACTGCTGCAGGTAAGAATGTTGATTTCAGAGTTGAGGTTAAGTTTGTTTTGTTTTTGTTTTTATTTTCCTTTGCTAAATAATTCCGTCGTTTATTATTTTAATGATTATAGTTGGTTTTATTTTATTTATAAGTTAATGTAGAAATCTAATTTCAAATAATTTTATATATTTGGATGTTTGTTTTCATAGTTCAAACGTAAAAAATAATACTCCTAAATGTATTTAGGTATTTTAGTTTTTAATACAAATTGAGAACGTTAAGTTAATTAATATTAAATATTAGTGTAGAAGTTTATACCTGTCCTTCTATTATTAATTATTTTTACCCACCGGATGTTGTAACGATTTTATTATATCAAGGGGTAAAGAATCATATAAACTAGTTACATGTTTTAATTATTATTTTCAGAGGCATTCAGTAGCATTGTTAATATCATTATTGAATTATGGTTTATTAATAAAGGACAAGATAAAATAATATAATATTTAATAACATTATATCGGACCAAATATTTTTAATATTTTTTGTATCATCAGTAGGTTAGGATATATTTTTTGAAATATTGTAAAAGTCATATTTTATCAGATTTTGTTAAAGATTTATATAGGATTTTTGATTGTATATACATATTTGGATTAATTATCGTGTGTATTGTATTATTATTTAAAATTCTAATTGTTGTATAATTTGCGTGGATATAGTATTTATTTTTTTTCGTTTTTGCTTGTATCTATGTTTAATGTTAAATTGTAATTTCTATTACTAGGTAATTTGTATATGTAACAATTTTTTTAATGTATCAAATAAACAAATAATAATATATAATATAAGCATTTATTAAAATTGGTTGATAAATGATAAATTCAAACATATTTTATACATTTTTAAAAAGGGCTCAAAAACAGCATTATTTTGACATCTTATGGCTAAATTTTGTAGATAATGAGGAAATCTTTTTTTATTTTTGATCTTAATTTTACAATTTTCCTACTAAAGTGACTATACGACAATGAAATACGATTTTTTTTCTGTTAAATCATTTTTAAAAAATCATTTTTTTAAAACGAGGATCTAAAAGTGTTGATATGGAAAATTGATATTATTATCAGTTGTAATAGTAAACAAGCATATCAGGGTTGTACTATAGAAATTGTCATACCAATTAATTTTTTTGTTTTGTCAGTCCTAAGTCTGGTAAAAGTGTGAAGGCAAGTTTTAGTTTATTTATGTCAAATATCTTGAATCATATAATACGAAATTAGTTCTCGAATTAAGTAATCTAAAGTTTTTTAATAAAAGTATTTAAGTTAATGTAAATCGTCCACAGTTATTTAACGTACCTTAACCGCAGAACTTCTGTTTTTATAATTTTATTGCACAATTATATTTAAAAAAAATGTATTTGCAGAAAATAATCTGGTGTAGGTCTACCAATAAATATAAAAAGAAAAAGTTTTTTGAAATTTATTACTACAAAATATTTCCATTATAGACGTAATAAAGAAAGTTGATCTATATCCAAATAGAAAAGTAGCCGGTTGTAAATGTTGATCTACCATTTTCCATTTTTGGTCATATCGTTATTAACTGAACCATTAACACTAATAGTGCTGAACATTTTTACATTGCCATAAAGTTATATAAAATAGAGAGATACATAGGTAGAACGGGCAATAAAACTTACAGAATTATATCCTAATTATATAAATAATTTTTTTTAATTAAATAAATTAATACATACACTGAGTCTTAACGATCAATTTAAGATTGTTTACCGTTCCAACTAATTAGGCAATTTGTCCTAATCGGTTAAGAGCACTGGATATACCATAGATCAGATCAATAAAAACAGTGTTGCCAGATTATTCTAAGAATAAAACTAAAACCTATTGCAAATTTTTTTTTCGTAGTCAAATTTTTGATGGCTCCTCGTATATTACGAGTGTTTTACAATATTATTATTATTATTATTATTTTGTTGGTGCATGTTTTTGGGGGATGCACAAACTTTTATCAAGAAAAACCCTTAATAAGAAAGTTTCCCATATGGTGCGTACTTTGGGGATGACATTATATAAGCAATCTTCTGTCTCTTTGATATAATTTCTCAAAAACTCAACCCTTTTCATAGCAACATCAGAAATTCCCATTAGCCCATCAGCTGCTTCGACATTTTTTTTAATATTTCCTTACAGTATATTTGCTCTTAAAAAAACAATTTTTTATAAATACACCAAAATATAAGTACAAAATTCTCAAGAATACGATGTCAACGTAACCTCACTTAATGACACTTATAAAAAATAATAGAGGCAACGCTGTAATTCACAAAGCAATTACACCAACCTAAAAAAACAATAAGTTCAAAACGCAGCCAACAAATATTTACTGTGAAGTAAGACCTTTGGGGTATTAATATTAAGGAAATATACGTTTAAGATTTAAATTTAATCAATATTCATGTTCAGTTGCGACATTTAAAATTTCACATGATTAGTTTGATTGTTAAATATTCTGTAGGTGGTAGTACTTTTAAATTATTGTGACGTCATTGATGTTGTGCAACCAATTTTGTGGTAAAAATGAGTATACATTTGTTTTGAAAAATTTTTGGTAGTTAAAGAGCGACTGAACCATTGGGCTTTATATTAAAGCAAACTTAGATTTTTTTATTTGTATAATAGAATCAATATACTCGTGTTGGAAATATACCTATTTCTAAATATTCTTAAATATATTTGTGTACGATAGGCAAATATTTGACTTTTAGTACCCAACTTTTAACTTAGTTTCTTATCTTCTTGGGTACCTTCAAAACACAAACAATGAAAATACTAAAAGTCTTTGAAATCGATACCGATAAATAACGAAAACGCCTAAATGTGTATACAATTATTAGATTGTTTAATTAAGCAATCATGAATACGTAAGCAACACGTGTTAAATGAAAATTTTCAGAACTTATCTTATTTCTATTCATAAAACGGTTTTAGGATTGTACAACTCCACTAAATGTCTGCAGCACAATGAGGAATTGTGAGTAAAATAACAACTTTTCGGATAATACTTGCCATTATAGTTTTGACTTTTTTGGTCATAAATATTCCTATTTTGTCCCAAAAACTTGCAAAACCATTGCAAATACATTACAACCCAAGAATATTATAAAAAAACTATTGTCGGAGCACGACGTTACTTTATTAGGTCTTGAACAAATCAGTGTCGTAGGTGTGAGAGGTTAGATTTTGTGACTAGACAACAGATTAGGTTAAAGTGTATTTTTCGTTTCATTTCATGAATTAATTAAATATTAGAGAATTGTTTTAATAAAACAGGCAGTGAATTTTTTCGTACTTATCTTCCCAGGGCCGTGTTTTCGTATATTCTGTCGCATTTTCCGCCTCAACCTATAGTTTGCTTAGAATTACTAATCCTACAATTATATCCATGTTTTCTGAGTGGGCTCCTGGACTATAATAATAGAACAACAATGCCTTATGATTCTCTCCAATAGCTTATAGATATGACATTAGTTTCCTATACTTTATCACTATACTATAAGCTCTTTAATTTTAATAAACAAAGCGACTCGTATTTGATAAAAAAAGATATTAATGGTATCTATCTATCTGTAATGGGGATGTCTATTTGATATTCTCCAAGGTATCGTACCTTTGGATTTTGCAGGATAATACATTCTGAGAAAATGTGGATAGAGGTTTCCTCCTCTTCCTCGCAGAATCTACATTCTTCTTTGTCTACTAATCCGAGTTTCTTTAGGACGGCAGTGCCCTGTTAGGATACCCGTTAGTATTCTGAGCTTATTTTTACTTTTACTGATGTAGTCGTCAGATCTCTTCTGGTTATAGTTCCCCAGTAGTGTCTTGGCCTGCCTAATTCCTTGTAATCCTATCCAGTATTGGGATCTTTTCATCAAGTATTGTACTGGTGCCAGAAATGGTGTTTTAGCCCCTTTTTTTGCGAGTACGTCTGTTATTTCATTAACCTCCACTCCAGTATGTCCCGGAACCCATAGGAGGGTAACAGTGTTGTTCTTGCCTAGTTCGTTTAGATTCTCTAGGCACTCCCAAACTTTCTTGGAGTTTATTACGTGGGAGTTCAAGGCATATTAATGGTAACGGAATAAGTATTCATTGAATATTTGAAGCGAAAATGGGGAGAATTTCTCTTCCAATTTGATTCACCTGCAAAAATATCGCCTAATCACGGCTGTCAGGAAGGGCGGGGAACTTTCAAAAAAATGTCGCAGCAAACTGACTATGGTAGGTTGTTTCTGGACCCGTGGGCAATCAATTGCCGCCACCCGTGAAATCGAAACTGTTCCTTTTTTCAAAATGTGGCCAAAAAACTGTTTTTATTCACTCCTACCAGCAGATCTCGTGTTTCAAGTGATTTTCATACTCTTTTATGCCCAGATTTGCATAAAATATTAGCATAAAATATATTACAAGTATCCATTGTCCTTCGGCACTCACCCAGTCACCAAATGAAATGAACCCGACAAGGGATCAAGCGGTTGTGAGGTACTTTACGCCCTCGTTGCGTAATGTAGGATGCATTGCTTTCTATGAGGTGCCAGGAAGTAAATTCTATTAGGGTTTAATAAATTCGAAGTCTGATGATTAATTTGAAAAGAAATATTTATTGGTTAAATGACAAATTTTCATACTACAAGAAATGCCGGAAGGGGAAGTGAGCATGAGAAAATTAATAATGACTTTTTAACCCAAAATTCGATTGAAAAAATACACAAAAATCTTCAGTACAAAAACTAGATTTTACTTCAATCCTTTGTATAGAAGCAGTCAATTTTCTATATATGTGTTGATGAAAACTCGACAACTGCTTTGCATAATCGCGTTATATATCTAGAATCTTCCAAACAGTTGATTTTATGTCGATCCCAGAATTTTAGGAACTCCCGATGAATTGATTCACCCGCTTGTTCGGACCACAATCCAAGACCATCATTATCCACGAATTCTAGGCCTTGTTCTAAATGAGCAGTAAGCACGTGGAGTTTCAGTGTTTCAGAGATATCAAGATATCAAAAACTGTTTCGCAAACTGGTGACATGAGTTCTTTTCTCATTTGCACATTAAAAATTTTTTTTTCGTATTTTGTGTACTATAAGAACAAAAGGTGATCTACTCAATGAAAATGTTTCTGAATTAATTATCCAACTTGGAATTCACTCCACCTGATAAAATTTATTTCCCGACAATTTCATAGAAAGCAACGAATACTACATTACGCAACGAGGGCGTAAGGTCCCTCACACCCTTGTCGGGTTCATTTCATTTGGTGACTGGGTGAGTGCCGAAGGACAATGGATACTTGTAATATATTTTATGCTAATATTTTATGCAAATCTGGGCATAAAAGAGTATGAAAATCACTTGAAACACGAGATCTGCTGGTAGGAGTGAATAAAAACAGTTTTTTGGCCACATTTTGAAAAAAGGAACAGTTTCGAGTTCACGGGTGGTGGCAATTGATTGCCCACGGGTCCAGAAACAACCTCCCATAGTCAGTTTGCTGCGACATTTTTTTGAAAGTTCCCCGCCCTTCCTGACAGCCGTGTAATACTTTTAGAACCTTCTTTAGCAATACTTTTAGTTGGGGCCTATGGTTTAATTTAAAAAATGGGGTAGAAATTATATCATTCCGTTTACTAATTAGTTTTAAAGTGTTTAATGATTTTCACATTTTTGTATTACCCGCTAAACGTAAGTACTAATCTACACCAACTAATGAACGGCTCTGCTTCTTTTTACTTTTTGTTTTCCACGAGTTTTTGATTGATGAACTGGATGAAAGAATGTGACGTTTCCGGATCTGAGACGGATTTAGCTGCCTCCAGCAGCCAGTGAAAAATAGGAGATAGAATTTATATTTGTCACAGGAGATCATACAAAGATAGTTGGACGCCGACCAAAATATTTAATAGCCTGAATTTAGTAGCACTAAAATGTCGGTTTTATCGGTTGCAATTGTTGCATGATGTGAAAGTATTTGTGATATCATCTATTTATCAAATAAAAACTTAAAAACCGCGACCAGTTGATATTATATGATTGTGATAAATAATCTGCGATAAATTTACATTTGTAGATGTGGAGGAATGCAGTAATCGATGACAATTATTATAAAGTAAGAAAGTTGATTACGATTATCATTGGATTCACAGGCTTAATGATTTAAAATTAACAGAATGAGGTTAAGCAAACAACATTAAATATTTATTTTTGGTAAAAGTAAATAAAACTGAATGAATGTTTTTTTATGTACTTTATTTTATCACGTATTAAAACTATTTATTTACAGTTAAGTACGCTTTCATTTTATAGGGATATATTTTATTTTTGTTAAATTATTAATTAAAAGAAAAAAAAAGAAAAAAATATCAATTGCAGAAATATAAAAACAGTAAGTTAGGTTATAGTTTGTTATTGTGTAATAGGGAATTTTTTACAGTTAGTTAGAGGGTTATCAATTAATTAGGATGTCATGTTATGAATTCACTAAGAAACCCTAAGATTGTTAATATTTTTATTTAATAAAAAGATATAAAAATAAAAAGGCCTTAATATCAAAATAATATATATATAAAAATACGTTAAGAAATATCTTTATTCTCATAATCTTGCACAATAATTTGATTATATTCATATGAAAACATGTATTAGCGACATTTGCACTGTTTTCAAAAGTAACAGTTTTTTTCTGTGCCAAACAGCATTTTTTTTATTTCGCTTTGATGTGACAGCAAGAAAATTTGTTCAACTCGCTTTACAGGGTGTTGTTTTTACAGGATTAATAAAAATGAACTTTCCTTATGATTTTTGTTGAAAAATGATAATGTACTATCGATGTGTAGTGCCGCATCAGTCATAAGAAGAATGTGAATCCATTAAAATTATACCATTTATCAAAGTTTTATTTTTTTCTGCAGAAAACAAACACTTCCGCGTTCAATTTTTTTTTAACTATTGCTTAGTATCGTCCTTAAGCTTTAAATTGAGAAAAATAAAAATTTTCTGATCTGGCTTACAGGATTCTTTTTAAAAAACCAAATTTTATGTCTGAGATTTTTACTTTTAGATATACTCAACGTAGAATAATCACATATTTTTAAATATCACCCTGTATATCCGTCAAAGCGCAACAATACCAGATATGAAATGGCCTCGGTCCATAGTACTTATAGTTGGACTATGTACAGTTCGTCGTGGGACACCCTGTATATATTCATAATTTTTAAATGATCCTTGTATAAAGCGGGATCATATTGTTCTACAATTGAAAATAGATAAACTATAAGTGGGTCTCCTAACAATAGCAGGAATTCTTGGCTGCTGTATGTAATATCGTTATATCAGGAGATAGTAATAAACCCTATTTTTTTTATGCAAACGACAGCACAAGTGGCTCAAAGAAAAAATCGTATAATTCGGAATCTTTAATGCTTTTACCATAGAGTAATAATAATATTCAGCTTACTTTATTAGTTCCACTTAGTGTGCCTGGTATATAACAATAGGCGACCCTTTTATAATCCCAGATAAAATGACCCGAATAGAGTACATAGTCGTGCTTCTGGGATACTAAAAAGATATAATAAAATTAAAAACGTTCCGAATATCCCACTCGTATCTAATTTTTCATTCTAACCTAGTAACAGACTATATTTTCTCCACGACCAAAAAGAATTAATTCAAAATAAATTAAATTTAAACAGCTAATATTATTTTTATAAAAAAACATACATTACATTGCATTAATATTAATATTTATAGTGTTAGTACAATTATTAAAATTTAACACTGGAGCATCGGAGGAACCACGAGTGTCGAATTTTCATTTCAACAAAGTAACAGACTGTACTTTCTCCAAGGCCACAGAAAGTAGGAACCTCAAAAAACTCAGCTTATATTTGTTCAGGCAAATTCAAACTAAATAAATAATAGAACTGTCAAACTTGAAATTCATGGCTATCTAGGACGCGGAAATGATATTTACAGCTAGGTGTTACAGAATGAACATTCTGACATTGGAGTAAGAATGAAATACGTATAAAATTCATAAGAGACAAGTGTATCAGAATTTTCTTTCAATCTCAAGAGCGAGAATGTTTCTTTTCTGTTATTATAAGCGGTTAAAGAGGTCTTATTCTTCTTACTTTTAAAAACACCAACAGTTTTATTGCAAAAATAGGTATATTTGATATTTAAGAGTCTATTGATAATGAAATCTTTTACAATTTGCTTTTACTCGCGCTATTCACTGGAATTTGCATCTTTAATTTTTTGTATGAGTATTGATTAATTTAAATAGTTTAGAAAACTCAAATATTCGACGAACTGTGAATTATTTTGTAAACAAATCTATAAATATGTTTAAGTAATTATGCAATTTCAAAGTTTATCTAAACTATCACGTTGAATAGGATATTTGGAATTCCAGTAATACAAAAATGCACGAAACTTTTTTTTAAAAAAGTTCATGTTATTTTTAAAGAAAGAACACCTTCTTTGCCACTCAGAAGTTTACCTATAGTTTTGAAGTTTGCTGTATTGGTGAATAAATAATTGGATGTATTTTTATTTATTAAAACATTTTCCCCTATGGTTGGAACAAACAATTTTGTATTTCATTACTTCATTCTTACATCATTTTCCTTAGAAAGTTTTGATTCATTTTAAATTTCAAAACATTTACAAGGATTAAAAACAAATGTCTCAAGGAGACATCACCACTCTACGTATAGTCTATTCGAACTTTAAGACATTGAGTGTGACGCCGCAGCGCCGGCGACCTTAAAGAGAAATACAGTCATAAATCCCATGGTTCCTTTCTTCAAAGGAAAGCCGACCGCTTCGGTCTCAGCGGTACCTTTGACGATGTGTTCCTTTCTTTCTGACTTATTACGTGGACAGACTGTAACTATTCAACTGAATTGTTCTTACTTAACTTGTCTCAACCGGAAAAAGGATAAAATTTCACTTTAAGAGCGATAATATTATTTGCTCTCTATTGTTGTAATAGCTTCTAGAATACGCGGAGCAATTCAAACAAAATCTGTTATAATTTATACAACGAATAGAATCATTTGTGTTTCTTATACGTCAAATTTGGCACTAATACATTACTTATCTAGATATGTAACTGCATTTATTGAAGATAAATTAAATAATTCTTAGACACTTGGATTAAATTATTTCCTCTTGTCCCTCACTACACTTGACTTATCAGTTAGGGCCGATTTGAGGATGTACGTTAGCGTGTTTTTTTTTAAATAAAATTATTTCGAACGGATTTTTCGGATACCCGGTATATACGTTGATTCACCGGACGGGGTGCCCCGCAATTCAAATATCTTTTCATCCGAATGCGTATTTAATTTGATTCTAAACACTTCCTTAAGATGCATATAAGTTCTACATTCCAATATTGCATTCATCAGTATTTACATAATAAATGAAATGCAAACGAACTTACTTATATAATTTTAAATTGATTTCTTTTATATAACAGCCAAAGTTATTAGTATTCAAAGTATTGATGTTCGACTCGATACTTTTAAGGATAAGTTCATAATCACAAACAACATTCGAGGTAACGTCATACCGCCGCGCACTTTGTCTTAGGAACATTATTAATTAATTCGCCACGTATATTATGTGGCACCCGTATGTCTACTTGATACTAAAATAAAACCAGTTGAGAATGCTCTTCTAGCATTGCAAATTGTAATGAAAGTATTAATAAAATTTTAGATTGACAGTTCTTATTCTAATCAACACAGCCACAGTCTACTCACTTTTACCAAAATCGTCTCCACTATCTACATTAAATTCAATGTCATTTTGGACCCCATTTTGAAGGTGTTCTCGCAGAGGTACGGAGGGGCACATCAATATCGATTTTCCAAAAAATATCAAAGAAAATATGCATCCAAAGCAACCAAAAATGTATTGCCGGAGTAATCCAGACCCTCCTCGTAGAATTAGCGGGCGTTACAGTCATAACGCCCGCTCGTTATGCCATAGGGCATTGTGAGTGTATTTAAAATAAACAAGTAATGTACAAGTGAAAAATAAATATACATTTTACAAAGATTCCAGCCTAAGCGAAGACATCGCGTTCCCGCCACGCTTTTCTTTAAGATGGACATAGTACAGAGTTAGAAATATGAAAATTGTAAATATTTTTTAAATACTACCCTTCCCCTCCATGCATGGAACAACAGGTAGTTACCGGTTAAAAAGATTGATGTCGAATATAAAATGTGTGCTGTAACAACAACAAAACCAAAATTATATTGTTAAAACCTTTTTCGGTAAGCTCGGACATGGCGGTCAGGTAAAGTTATTAACGCTTCTTAAATCTAGTAGGCTTGACCAGTGAAATCGAAGTTGGCACAACAGGCGATATTCTTTTTTTTTCGATTATGTTCCCTTTTGTTGTCGACAAATTCCGTTCTTAAAGAACTTTCGACACACAACCGGGTGTAGGCTGGCTATTGTTAATTTTCTATGGGCGGTTGTATTTTCAGTAATTTGGCTAATTGAACCATACTAATTCCAAAATTTAATAGAAAAAATATTTTGTAGAAAATGCTTCGTTCGAAGGTATTACTACGAATTTTTACATTGTGTTGTAAACGGGATAATTAAATTAATAATGCGAATTGTTAAATAGTTATTTATTCAAGTTAAAGCGTTCACATCCCTGAACGAACTGAAAATATCTTATCTTTCTAAAAAGCGGATCGACATTTACAATCTGCTTATTTAAGGCTCTGCTCCGCGGGTACGCGAAAAGGGTTTAGAAATACAGTGTTTTTTTGGACAGCGTTGTACTTTTTTGCTTGATTTTTTTTTATTTTATAGATTAAGGATCCACACATGCTTATAACTATATGAGAAGTTCCGAAATTGTCCAGAAAAATATGAATTTTTTGGTCAAACATTGACAATATTCGAGTGGGTATAAAAAATTGTAGTAGGCCTTATGACATATTTAAATATAGTTATAAGCATCGAGACAACCTTTCCCTATAAGCTCGTAAAGAAAATTTCAAAAAAAAATATACCGTTGCTGAGAACAGCCTGTATTTCAAAACCCTTACAAGCCCATTTTTACCAGCCAGGATGTGGCGCCCCTACAGATTTTAATTAAAATTACTCAAAGTTCGGTAAAGATAAAATAGTTTCACTTATTTAAATGTTTACGAGGGGAAGACAGATGGGTGAAGAATTATAATTTCTGTGGAATATTAGATTATTAGTAAATGCTCTTCTTTATGGATATTAAAATCACTTTTTTAGATTAAGGCTCTGCTCCGCGGGTACACGGAAATGGCATTTTAAGGGTTTAGAAATACAGTGTTTTTTGGATAGCGTTGTACTTTTTTGCTTGATTTTTTTTTAATTTATAGATAAAGGATCCACACATGCTTATAACTATATGAGAAATTGTACAGAAAAATATGCATTTTAATTATTACTTCTTTATCAATAAGTTTTGTTCATCGTATTTGAAAATTAGTTTAGAAAACTTTTAATATGAAAGTTATTATCGAGTATTTAAGGGAATAATAATCTTGAATCTACGTCATTTCAGGGATATGATATCCTTCCGGCCTAGCAAAGCCGTTCCTCAGCTTTAACGTTATAAAATTAAATAATGGCGACAATGTCACCATTAGAGAGCCAAAAGAAAATTTTATTTATTTATTATTTATTTATTTTTCTCATAAAGATTAGTTAAAATAAAATATCAGAGTAACAAAAGTATAGAATATTTCGTTATGAAAATAAAAGAGTAATTATAAAATAAAAGAAATTGAAGGAAAACTAATATGTAATTAAAATTTAAAAAAAGTAATCATACACATATCTAACTATGTAATTTTAACGAAATGTTACGGATCTCCATACTTCTGGCTTTTCGGGGATCCACAAGCTCGAATAAATAACATTTTGTATAAAATTCGGAAAGTTGTGATTTCATTCTCTCACAAAATAAATCATTTTTCAGGACGATTTCCTTTTTTATACCAGTAGGTGTCCAAACTGCAATGCAGCAATACGCTCTTCTAGTGACCAATAGCTGGCCTTGTATTTGGTAAAACCATTTTTTTTACTCATGCGGGAAAAGTACTATCTTTGCGCCCGCCTTTTCTATCGTGTACAACTTTATTTTAAAATAAAACTCAATATCAGCACCTCAAAAACTCTTCGAAAAAATCAAAGGAAACGAATGCACCGAGTCTAATAATAGAATAATTATACACATTGTACAAAAGCCCTTAAAGATATTGGGCTCTCAAGGTAAATAATTTGGGATAGACAATAATCTATAAAATCAAGAACTAAAGAGTAGACCCTAAGGTACTAGATTTTATATTCATAATAAAAAAGTGATAATTAAAGTTTGTTTATATATGTATATATATTATATATCTTGGTTAAAAATATTATTACTAATTTTTTTGAATTTTTAAAAACCTTTCCCTCTCTAAATGAGCATTTGAAAGACCTAAATTTATATATCTCAAGCGGTCAGCATATCAAATCAAACTCAAATCAAGCCTAGAAATGCCGCGAATCAAATCAAACCATAAAATATTAAAGTTTGAAATATCTATCCAATATTTTGATCAAACTAGTTTGAAAGTTTGAATAATTAAATCGTTAGTTGGTTCACAAGTATTTTATTAGTATACTAACGTATAAAAGCTGCTTAATATGTAAAGAAAAAGACAAAACGAAATGTAAAAAAATTATTTTTATTATTCATTATCATTTCCCAATCCCATAAATCCCCTTATAGTATCATAATAATATTGTAATACGCGTCATCTTTGTTGCACCCCCTTGTCCAAATGCTTACTTATTTCAAAACCCCCTCTATACTAAGAACCCTGATTTTGTTTTGTTTTATATGTTACTACCTACCCTATTTTAAAAGTGTCTACATTCTTGAACCTGACCTAGCCAGCGGCATATTTATCGGAATTAAAATAAATCTTCAAATAAAAAATTTCAATTATAATAATTCTTAACTCAATTATTAATTAAAGAAACCGTCGTTTTATATATTTTGCAAAATATATCAATTAATTTATCTTTAAATCATTTATAATTATTTTTAATATAATTTATTTTTTCAAAAATTTTAATAATATAAAAATTAGGAAGTTTTCATATCTTACGTTACACAGAATTGATATTTGCATGAATGCGTTTCATATAATTCAAATGTACATCATACAAAATTAAAATTTCCCCTCGTAAGTGCTAAATATCGATTAGGTTAAAGTCCAAACACGCCCATATTTATATAATTTTGTACCTCTCCTCTCACCGCAGATCCCCTGTAGAAGGTTTGACTGATGCAGAGCTGAGCCTTAACGTTTTCTTAGTTAATATAAACAATAATATTGAAGGGTATCTAACACTGCGACTCCTTGAGTATGATTTATTAGTCTACGATCTTAAATAATAATTATTTGTATATATGTGTGTTTATTAAATAATACGAATTATGGATGTTTACAATTGATTGATACTGAAATCGAGTCTGTTAGGGAAAAGGAAGGTTGTTCGGTATCTGAATTCGAATTTTAAAATTCTGACTTCAGATTTTGATAGAGCTTTTCATTTATTTATTTTTTATTTTCATTTGATGTTTATGAATTTGATTATTTAAATTTCAATACAATCTTAAGTACAAAATAACCTCTTGTCAATATCGCAACATTAACAAGTAATGGACGGCCCCTTAAAACGATTGACAAACCCGACGGATGTAAATATGCCAGTTATGCATAGCGCAACACCCACGATCGAAAATATCTAAATATATAAATAATCTGTCATCTTAGCCTTTTGGTTGTTGCACCAGTTCAAAGGACCCAGGTATGCTAAGCAGGCCAGAGTAGGATTAAAAAAAAGAAAATTATAGTTTTGCTGAAAATTATTAAATTGCATAGTTACTTTAAATAAGACAAATCTTATTAGGAAAAGTATCACAGTTACTGTTTAATTTTCAGAACACCAGATTTTTGAGAAACTTCAATAAAAACAATTTAATAATAATCACAATAAGATCATTTATTAAAACTGTCTAAATTCAGTTAATAAACCGTGAACTTTATCAAATTGCTAAAAATAAAGATCTATACTTTATTTAAAAAGTGTCTCGAATTCCTATCCACAACTCTCTTCTGATTGGTGGACACATTGACGACCAACATCAAAGTACAATACATAGCCGCCATTTTTTATCCAGTATGAAGCAAATATTCTCTTATTCAAAGCTCCTGAAACTCGCCTAATTAATTCCATATTGACGAGAAAATGCTAAGAAAGTACAAAATATCATTATGTTGTTTTTCTGGACCTGATGATAGTCTTACTAGACCGAAACTAATTGAATATGAGTAAACCAGTAAGGAATTTTAATTTATTAGATTCGACATCCTAAGACCGGTTTCTGTCTTTCGACTTCATCAGTTAGGCTTTTCGAATCCAATAAATAAAATTCCAAACTCGTCCAAGTCAATAGCTATATCCGCTATAAGATAACATTTTTAGATGTGCTACCATCTATGGTAAGAAGAGAGTATTGACATTAAATTTTGACTGAATCTAGTCAAGATGTCACTCTCTTCTTTTTTATCCCTTTCAGAGATTAATACAAAGTTAGTAAACCAGTAAGGAATTTTAATTTATTAGATTCGACATCCTAAGACCGGTTTCTGTCTTTCGACTTCATCAGTGATAACATTTTTAGATGTGCTACCATCTATGGTAAGAAGAGAGTATTGGCATTAAATTTTGACTGAATCTAGTCAAGATGTCACTCTCTTCTTTTTTATCCCTTTCAGAGATTAATACAAAGTGAGTAAACCAGTAAGGAATTTTAATTTATTAGATTCGACATCCTAAGACCGGTTTCTGTCTTTCGACTTCATCAGTTAGGCTTTTCGAATCCAATAAATAAAATTCCAAACTCGTACAAGTCAATAGCTATATCCGCTATAAGATAACATTTTTAGATGTGCTACCATCTATGGTAAGAAGAGAGTATTGACATTAAATTTTGACTGAATCTAGTCAAGATGTCACTCTCTTCTTTTTTATCCCTTTCAGAGATTAATACAAAGTGAGTAAACCAGTAAAAAGCCTAACTGATGAAGTCGAAAGACAGAAACCGGTCTTAGGATGTCGAATCTAATAAATTAAAATTCCTTACTGGTTTACTCACTTTGTATTAATCTCTAAAAGGGATAAAAAAGAAGAGAGTGACATCTTGACTAGATTCAGTCAAAATTTAATGTCAATACTCTCTTCTTACCATAGATGGTAGCACATCTAAAAATGTTATCTTATAGCGGATATAGCTATTGACTTGTACGAGTTTGGAATTTTATTTATTGGATTCGAAAAGCCTAACTGATGAAGTCGAAAGACAGAAACCGGTCTTAGGATGTCGAATCTAATAAATTAAAATTCCTTACTGGTTTACTCACTTTGTATTAATCTCTAAAAGGGATAAAAAAGAAGAGAGTGACATCTTGACTAGATTCAGTCAAAATTTAATGTCAATACTCTCTTTTTACCATAGATGGTAGCACATCTAATAATTGAAATGTTTTTTATTATTAAATCATTAAAAAAAATGAAAATTCGTGCTATTCATCTTGTATGGTCCACCAAGAAGATCACATTTGACACATGGACTTTTTTGAAAACTTATGTGTGATGTTCCTCTTAACGAATTAAAGTTTTGGTTGAAACTTTAATTTCAGTTCAAAAAAATACCCAAAAACCGCATAGATATGTGAAAAGGTTCAACATTTACATTTGTTACTTCTCCATATAGATTTGAACAACTCTCTTCTGATTGGTCGACACATTGACGACAAGTAATGTGTCGTTTAATTTAGATTAGGCAACATACTTTACAGTGAAGTATAGATATTATCTAACTTAAATTTTTTTACATTTTTAAATCAAAGATACTAGGGTATTTCCATTTGTTGGCTCAATTCCTGATTGGCTGAAGGCCATTTCCATATGTGAAATATTACGCCTAGAAAACGAAAAAGCGATTCAAATTCAAATTGGAATAGCACCAAACCAATTTCATATGAAAGTATAACATAAACACATTTAGACTTACGGAACACATTCAAAATTAAAGTTGAGATTATTCGCACTTTCAGAGTTTACTAATAATAAAAAAAATTTAAAAAAAATCTCATATTCATTAATACTCAATATTCATTGCACTATTTTCACCACCATTTATATCTATGCATTACTAGTGTTATATCTTTAGTTATTGTTTTATCCTACAAACGTATATTTTTATTTTTATCTTTGCATCTATGGTTTTATATTTACATTTAAGGGTTTATATATTTTAGTATTAATACTTATTACTCTAGACATGCACAAAAAACGTAACTATTTGTTTTATTATTTTATAATAATAATAATAATAATAATAATAATAATAATAATAATATTTATTGATCCTTGAAGACATTATACAAATGTATAGGACAGGTCGTTATATTGCATTTATAGATTTACTTTTACCATTTATGGTTTTATATTATATTAATTATACTTGTTATTTATTTATACTTATTACTGTACATTTCATTCTAGAATCCGCACAATAATGTTAGAATTCTTCTGGATCACCACTTTTATTATTCCACAATCTTTCAATTGTATGTTGTAGTTTATAGGTATTGTAACTTTACTTTGGAGCAATAAATACTGAATACTGAACTTGCTGCCACTTATGATTATTTTGATTTGAAACTTTCACACAATAAAATATAAGTCTTTTGAAGAAAAATGAGCCCAGATAGGCCTCTTAATATCAATTACAAAAGAAATGGAGAATTTTTGAAAATTTTTCGAAGAATTCACGAGATTTTTTTTTGAAAATCATCAATCAATCAATTATTATTATAATAAAATGTTAAAAATAACGGGTTTGTTGAATGCTCTTGTAAATATATAAAACAAATTTTTAGTAAAGTTTATTTTACAAAACGATAAGATAACGATATTCTTAAATAAACTAAAAAAAAATTACTAGTTTTATATTTTATTAAATAATGCAGTATTTACACAACGCTAAACTTATTTCGGTTTGCTTTTTAAACAATATGAATAGTTTTTCTTTAAAGAGGATTAACTAAAATATATATTTTTTAAATTCGGTCCTGTGCGGAATGCGGTACATTCCTTATGACAGGCGGCTGAAATATCGCGTTATGGGAACCATAAACAGTGTTGCCAATAATTTGCAAATTGATCATATTGTTGCAGATTTCGTGTATGTATACTCGCCAATTCTAAATGTGATATGATAAGATTTGATTTGATTTGGTTAATTTTAACGTCTCTTTTCTGCAACTAAGGCTAATCTGGACGGGACCTACAGCTTATCGTGGGCTCCGAACTACGGGCCTCAATCACCTTAAACCCAAGACTATGCCTTTGTCATGCAGGTGATCTACCGACTAACAAGTGTGTAAATGTGCCACCAACCCCTATCAGTTCCACGATATATCCGATCTCATCCGGCCTGTATACCGGCTTGAATGAAACTGTGTATGACACAAATACCTTTTCGCACTTGCCCAAAGTCTTATCTGACTTTTATTCCACTTGAATGCAGCAGGATTCGAACCTACTCTTCGAACAGTGACCCAGAGAATAAGGCTGGTGCCCTAACCAACTGAGCCACGGTGTCCAATTTCAAACGGGGATGATACTCATACTCACAAATTAAAAACTTGTGATTTCATTTTGTGATTTTATAAATGGCGCTTTGAAATATAGTAAATATAGTATTTCAAGAGTCTGGAAAAGAAGTATCTTGGTTAATAAACTAAGAAGAATAAAAAACACGTATTTCACCTTATTAGGGATGGTCTCTTTGTCCCATTCTCTTTTGTTACAGCTCTGTGTTGAATTCTTTCACAAAGCTAAACTTCTTTGTCATCTCATCTTGGGGCATATCCCAGGTTTGGTGATTTCCAGGAAGCAGTCGAAACCTGCGTTTGGTGAATTCTTCTCTGGTCATTCTGTATGTTGTCCTTATCGCTATACTCGCCACCACTATATGCAGGGGTGTAAGGCTTAGGGTAAAAACACAGTGGAGCAGGGGAGGTCGCTGGTAGTCTAGTTGGTCGCTTACTCGCTTACAGCGATGTAGAATTAAATCGTGATTGCTGACATAATTGCCAAGTCGATTGTTTACATCGCTTAGAGCGAGGATTCCCCGGCTCGCGCACGCGCGTTAACCGATTTTATGTGACTTTAAATAATACCATTTTCTAAAAACACAATTTGATTAATAATAGGTGATTAAATCTTAAAGCTAAATAGATTGGTAATTCAATTTTATTAGTATTAACATAATATGTAGCATGTAGCGTAATTTATACAACGAAAATTAAGTGGTATGTGTAATTTAATTCTGCCGAAGACTAGAACCGTCCAAGTACCTACATTATAAATTACACACATGGATTTTTTTTAAGCAAGACTATATTAACACTTTTGTATGTTGAATTTATACCTCCTTTCAATTTCAAATTTTCAAAAAGTAATTAAATATATAACCACTTCCACTCCATGCAAGACGTAGCCTATATCTATTTTGAATATTCTGGAGACACAATGTTTTTAAGTATGCAACAAAAAGTTTGTTATAATATGTTTTTATTATTAATAAATATAAACTCTCCAACTTTAATGAGCCGACAAGCGACTGACTGAAGCTCCAGTGTGTGTTTACAGCTTCCTGTCAGGTATCCAGCGAGTATGCGAGTAAGCGACCAGCTAGGCTACCAGCGACCTGCCCTGCTCCACTGTGTTTTTACCCTTAGGATGCATACGCAGGCTAGTCTTTGGATTTTCGATAGATTTCCCTTTGTACTGGCCAGCTTAGTTCTGCTGCCCCAGACTACTGCTTTGTAAATGACAGTCGGTCTCACTATTGACGTGTACATCCACAGCAGGGTCTTTGGGTTACGTCCCCAGTTTTTTTCCCGTAAAATTTCTGCACACCTTTAGGGCTTTCGTGGCTTTGTTGATTACTTCTTTTTTGTGCTTGTTCCAGATGAGTTTGTTATCTAGTATTAGTCCCAGATCATTGACCTCTGGCTGCCATTCAATAACTTTCCAGTCTAATTACTCCATAAAGTATTTGGCTGAATTGTTTTTCGTAAATCTGCAAGATAGACTAGAAACGCCTCGCACCTACTTTTATTTTTAATATATTGATGTCAAATTGTCTACAACTTATTCCAATTATCTGAATATCAGATAAAAATCTGTAGATCGGCAACGCTTGCTTAAAACGCGAGCAAGCTCGTCCAACTATATGGCTTGGTTGGGGCGAGGAGTAGTGAGGTACGGGGGCGGTAAGCGGTGTGTCTCTAAAGTTGTATTGGCGCCGCATCTCATTTTGATACGTTCGATGTAATTATGCGAAAGACGTTATTTTCACAGGACCAAACTCCATATTATCTGGACGGTTAACTACGGATTTCGAGCGAATGATCGAATGTCGATTTGAAGTATAGCAGAGTTGATGGAAGCTCTAAGGCTGGTATTTCACGGTAATATTTATGTCATTGATATGGAGCATGCATTTTTTAAATATTTCCTATAGTAATTCAAGCACTAGGGAGGTTTTTCATTTCGGTAAAAATTTGTATTCAACTAAGTACATACGAGTAAATTTATTTGAAATTATCCTGATCCACATAACATTTACAACACGACGAGACGTTTGTCCACCAGTGCATATAAATAACACGCTTATATCGACCAAAACCGAAGTGAAGTGCCTTGGTCTTCACCTGGATCAGAAACTAACATATACAAACCAAAAGACGCCAATTGGACCTAAAATCAAAAAATATGAGCTGGGTCATAAACAAAAGATCTCAACTATCCATGGAAAACAAAATAATCATATACAAGGTCATATTGAGACCTATCTGGACATACGGGATAGAACTATGGGGATGCAGTAAACCAAGTAAAATAAAAATACTCCAAGCATACCAATCAAAAATTCTCAAGACGGTAACTGCTGCTCCATGGTACGTCTCAAATCAGACACTAAACAATGACTTGAACATCCCGTATGTAACAGAAGTGATTAGGTCCAATGCCAACAAATACAGAAACCGTGCCACTGAACATAGTAAGCAGCTAATTAATGAACTCTTCAATCAACCCGTCCAAAGAAGACTAAGAAGATTATGGCCAGAAGATCTCGATAGATAGAAATCCAGAGATAACCATCCATGGCTGGATGGAACCTGCCCAAGTCACCTTTCCATATCAGATTTACTAATTACTCTGTATTTGTTATGAGTAGATTGTAAAATGCAATAAAAAAAGAAGCACCAAGTGTTGGAAACTGTCTCTACGAATAAACCTAATTGTTGTCATATAAATATTACCGTGTAATGGCTACAGATTATTTCATAATATTTATATGCCATAGATCTATCATCACACATATGATAATATATCTGTGACATAAATATTACCGTGAAATACCAGCATAATAGATATGTTTCTTTCTACTCCCTTATGGATGTAGAAAACTTTTGCGGATTTGTTTGTTCAAATACAATTGGAAAATCTACTACTTTTTTCTGGTAAATTATTGAAATATTAGTTTTGCTAAACTCGAAGATCTAACCACAACAATGTATTACATTGTAATAAGTCTCCTCGTTGACAAATCCTCCATCAAAAACATTCCTATTCAGCGATAATCTTATCTTCGCATTTAAACCCCCATCAAGTAAATAGGTACATACCTACACAGTAGTCCAAATGTTTATTGCAATAGTGTAGAATTACTTAGTAAATAAAAATCCAAACAATAATTTTCCACCTGACATATCAGCCATCTTACCTTTTTTCTTTTGTCTACTCTAATCCCACTACCCTTTGAAACATTTGAATAAAATGTGAATACGTTCAGAAGGCTGTGAATAAAATGTATGTATAGTAGGTGTTGTCTGGAAGTCGCTGGAATTTCAATGTGTAATGTTTCTAGATTTTAATATATTTATACTCTTTTTGAAGTTGTAGATCCATGGAAATATTTAATTTAAGCATTTACTGATTTAAAAATTGTACGTATTCATCGATGAATGTTGGTTATGTGTTAACTTCTCGTCGAGACCTACTATATTAAAAAGGCAGGCGGCAAAACGGTACAAAAAGGAAGGAATCTTTTGCGGTATCGTACATCGAGATCTTACTATCTTTACCTAGTGACAGCTGTCAAGAGTTTTATATCTCTTCGGGTGTACCTGGGATACGCTGATAACATTCATTTAAAAGTACGGACTGCGGGTTTTTAACGATAAATTATTGTTAGACTGGTTTTAGGTCTATGTTGGATAAAATTATATTGAAAATAATATAAAAAGTTTATACTTTTTCGGGACTAACCTCGTATAACGGTAACATTCAATATTGATGACGTACCCATACCAGCTAATAAAAAAAATATGAGTACTTTGGACGGGACAGATTTGGATCCACCTACGGCTTATACAAGAAGAAACAACATCCTCTCTTTATCAGATGTATAATGTACCTGTAGCAGAACTTCAAGGATTCTTCTTATCTCTTATAAGGCCTTCTGAGGCCTGTTTGGTAACTTAATTACATATTCTGTCCTGTTTGACTGTCCGTTCCATGTAACAAACGCCATACCGTAAGAACTGTTTCCTTTTTTTTGTCATTGACGGAGCAAAAGGGCAGAGGGAGTAAGAAAAATTTAGAAAAACAATTTTTCTTGTACCTACCCTAAATTTTCCTACCACCCTCATACTGTTAGGGATAATAATAAAACTATACTAGAACCAAAAATGATTGGGAGTTTTATTGGCCCTTGGCATATTGAAGGCAGTGGCATGCTCATTAATTTTTGAAAGTGTTAAGGACTAACCCAAATAAATAGTTAATTATTTTTACATATAATATAACTTTGATACGCCACACTTTTTTGGGACAACCTGTATATTTCAAAATAATTTTAAAATGTAAAATAAACAAAATTTTCAAAATATTAATCGTTTAGCCACAATGGACCGTCGCGTCTACCGTAATTCACCCTGTATAAATTTTCGAAATTGCAAAAAAAATAATTTATCGTTTTCTAGACGAATTATTTCAACGACACCCTCTATAATAGGTTTAAACAAAAAAAATGAACAACCACGAGAGGCAAGTGAAGACCATGTTAGATTTTTAATGAAGAAATGATGATGGTGATGGTTTTCAGAGACTGTGTAGTTAAGTGCTATAATGAGACATGCATTTTTGTTATTAACTATAGTGATTACATTTTTGCTGGTAATTTTTTATTAAGCTTAAACATGTCTCATTATCTACTCTTCGCAGAATTAAAGAGAAATTGTACAGGGTGTTCCAAATATGTTGTTTGTATATACTAAAATAATTATATACAAATGTTAATTTATGAAAAAGATATTTTTGTACGTCATTGTTCGATAATAAAACTTCATAAAATTCTACTGATACCGCATAAATATCAATTATTAATATTCTTTACGACAAGACGACACTGTTCAATTAGTAGTTCTAAATCGTTTATTGCAATGATTAGTATGCATATTGCAGCATCTTTACCCGTATTGCACGATAAAGTTACTATAAACTGTATTATAAATATTGATTATTAATGTTTTCCTTATAAATAACTGGTAAAGAAAACAAGAACGTGCTATAGCGATGTTAAAATTATTCGCAACATATATTAATGAACTAAAATTTTATTTGTATTTATTTGATTTTTTTATAACCTATTGGGATCTGACATCCAGCGATGCGCCATCTGGCGCTTTGTTTTCGAACACAAAGCAGGGTGAAGATTCCAGTAACTTCCAGTAAAATTCCATGGAAATTCAATAGGAAATGCAAGAAATTCCAGTTAAATACTAGGAAAGTACAGGAAATTCCTATAAAACCTCAGGTTATAAGCTTCGAATACAACTAACTAGTACTGTAATGTATGGAATTCCTGTTAAATTGGTACTACAGTTTTGATTAATTAATGGAAATTCCTGTAAAAACTGAAGTTCGAGGCTTCGAATACAACTATCTAGTTTGTTTATTAAACAGGAAATTCCTGTTAAATCGAAATTACAGTTCCGGTAAAAGTAAGGTAGTCCATTAAAATAACTGGAATATTCCAGTTAAATCAATGCAACCGATTCTGTAAATAGTACAGCATATTCCGGTTGTTTCTAGAGGAATTAAAAGATCGGAATATCGGGGGAATTTCCTGTAGAATTCGCCGAATTCCTGTTGTATATACTGGTACATTTCTTTGAGTGTACATAAGCAAAATCATTTCGAAGTGTGAGAAAAAATTGATCAACACGAAGAGCAAGAAGAGAAGAAAGAAATCAGAATATTGAAACAAAGAAAATCGAACTTGATGAATCCAGTGAGCAAACCAAACCCCATTGTTGACATAGAAGCCTTGCAGGAACAAACAACACTCATCACTTGTCAATCTCCTGCAATTTTCCCATTAACTTGATGGGGATGATCTCGAAAATTCGACGTTGATAAACAGAAAGCCACTATTGTTCAGCTTGTTAAAAATTTAGTTTGCCAACAGGGTCTGTGTGTCTACTTTAAATTCAATTTTAAAGAAAATTATGATCAAAATAAAAAAACTTAATAATTTGTTGCACATTAAATATAAGCAAAAATTATTTACTTGTCTTAGAAAAAAAATCATAAATGGCTTTGTTTTACTACAACAAAAAAAAACAAAACAAATAATCTTGTTGCAGTTCTTCAATTTAACTGTCTTGATATTTTTTCTTCTCGTTTTTTGCTTCTTTGTTGTCATTGTGGTTGATTGGTTTCGCCTTTAATAATTCATAAAGGCGTTTGCGATTGTTTGAATCAAAAGTTGAATCGCAAGTTCTCGGAACAGAGTTGCAACCGAACCACAAAGAAAAACGTACTCGCACTACATCAATTTCATCGACTGGAAGTGGATTTTTAGGTTCTTGCACCTGATCGAACGGGTTCTGTTTTTTACCGAAAAATGACTTCCATGTTTTATGTGGCGCTCCGAATGCTTTTTGTGTAAACAAGTGGCCTGTTAGTCGTGCTGCTATAACGGACTTTATATGTGAAAATAAAAACTACATCATTTTGTATGCACAAATAAAATATTCATGATGTCTACACGCATATCTTCGTTTAATTTTTCAGCAAGCGAATTTTCAGAATAGTTTACAGCTCATGTAATTCTTTTACACGTTGGTCCTAGTCTTGAAGCAGCGAAAAGAAGTACCTAAAAGCCTAGTATCAGCGATATCACATTTTATGAAAGGCCAAAGTCTCTGATAACTGGGCTAAAAGTATATTTGAATAATCAGAATTAAATATTTTTGTAATTGAATTTTACATCTTACAAAAACGACCATTTATGTATATAATAATTTTAATTAGATCACTGCTAATCATATATTATTTATTCTGCAGTTTCTTCCATTACTTGGTCTTAGTGTTTTATTGATTTCCTCATGCTCTTTTGCAGTGGCATTTTTTCCACTTTACTTTTAATTTGAATTCAAATAACAAGGTTTTAAATTGTGAGTACCCAAGTAAGTTTATAGTCAGTGGATTTTACCAAATTGTTAAAAATAAAGAATAAAATCCAAATAACCCGTTACTTATCCGAAAAATTTGATTCTGCAATATCTCACTGACTTAAAAGGGAAATCTACCCAAAATTATTTATCTTGTTTCAGCTCGATATTAAATGTTTACAATATTTTACGAAATATTTATTCGAATCTGTGACACCCTGTACCAAGTTAAAAGTTTCTGATAAAGCTGTGAAATAATGTTTATTAGCCGCAGCAATTTATCAACCAAGAGACACTAATTTCTTCTGAAATCCTTGTTATCTAATGACACTTGGTCACCAGGCACTACTAATTATTCTGTAAGTTATTCTTATCGTAATAATATTGTTTATACAACTATTAAATTAATTTTACTGTTATCAATCTTTAATATATTTCACACATTGATTCTATTTAACTGCTATTAGTTTTAAAAACTACGTATACTAAAAATACAAACAGATTCTAATCATGTCAGACAGTCAAAAGCACTGTCAACCCTCCGTAGACTCCATAGCTTGTCTTCGCCGTATCATCGATACTGTGAGACTCCCTGGAAACATCCACCCCGCACATCAAACCCAAGGGAGGGACGCATGCATTCTCTACCAGACCAGAATATCAGCAAGTACGCTTCTCGGCCACCTCACATGTTTCGTCCCTGAGCCAATCTTTCCTTCTCCTCTTTCTGTAGTGATGACCATACCCAGACTTCTCTCCATTTCACTTCCATATCTTTCGAATCTCTCTTCCTTATCGCTCTTCCCAATCCTGTGCGTGTATGACTTGAAGGGGCCGTGTCCGGACAGGAACTGCGTGAAGTGATAGTTTGTCCTGACGTATTTACATCAGCCGTCGAGTCCTTACCAGTGACGTACAAACTGGTATGGGAATGCATCGAAGAACTGAAAGACCTGGAAGACGAGAACAGAGTTCAATTGGCCCGGGTGCATGGACATCAGGGTATTGATAGTAATGAGAAAGTTGACCAACTTGCAAAATGGGGATCAGGAGAAATACGCGTACCAGAACAGACACTTGCAAAACTGGCAATATGTGTCTCCAAAAGAACACCTGGACTGCTCTTATTGGACAAAAGTAAGATGATCATGCACCAACAAAATACGACTGTACACTGAAGACCTTAAGTGCATGCTTCGCAACAAGCAACCTCAGCAAAAGAACTGTACAAACTAGTACATGATACAAAAATACTGGACTGGGTAGAGTAACAAAATGGGCAGTAAACGCAATAAGTCAGTAGGCTTGTAGGCTTCTGCGATATCGGAGATGTTAGATCAGACGGGCCCAGTAAAGGAAAAAAAAATCATCGTAATTAACCCAACTCTTACATTAACTTGTCTCCAAAACTTCATTATTTGATTTGTTTGACTCTTAAGTTGGAATTTAATCTCTCATTGATAAAATTCGATATCTGTGTGCATTGTATATTTAAACTGCAATAAGATGTAAGTAAATGTTTAATTTTGTTTTAGAGTTTTAAAAGACCTCATATATCATAAATTAAAAGTGAATCGTTCTCGAAAGAATGGTTTGGTCTAAGATAGTTTCTCATTCGTTTTACCAACTTAGTTTTGGTGGTATTGAAATTGTTAGTTAATTTGTGGTGATTGGTAACTCCGAGCACATCATTAAGTTGGTGGTTTCCTTTAAGATCGTTGGCAAATTGAAGGATTTCCCATAGATTGTTGAACGTTTATTTGTGGTGGTTTACAAGTTGCCCATCAACTCTGAAATTGTTGTGTATTCATTTGAGGTGGTTGGCAAGTTGGAGGACATCCCATAGATTGTTCAGAGCTCATTTGTGGCGATTTACAAATTGGGCAATTCTGAAATTGTTGTGTATTCATTTGAGGTTGTTGGCAAGTTGGAGGACATCCCATAGATTGTTCAGAGCTCATTTCTGGCGGTTTACAAGTTGGTGGGTAACTCTGAAATTGTTGTGTATTCATTTGAGGTGGTTGGCAAGTTGGAGGCCAACCCTGAAATTGTTGTGTATTCATTTGAGGTGGTTGGCAAGTTGGAGGACATTCCATAGATTGTTTAGGGCTCATTTGAGACGCTTTACAAGTTGATGGGCAAGTCTGACATTGATGTGATTTCATTTGAGGTGCTTGGCAAGTTGGAGGACATTCCATAGATTGTTGAGGGCTCATTTGAGACGCTTTACAAGTAGATGGGCAACTCTGATATTGCTGTGAATTCATTTGAGGTGGTTGGCAAGTTGGAAGACATTCCATAGATTGTTGAGGGCTCATTTGAGACGCTTTACAAGTTGATGGGCAACTCTGAGATTGCTGTGAATTCATTTGAGGTGGTTGGCAAGTTGGACCACCGTAACATTTGCATCCTTCTCCTGTACAAGTAGTACCTTGACAACCTTGTAATTTATTACACTCTTTCTTTTTATAATTTTTTTGTTGGCACGTTGGCGAGCATTCTTCTTTTATCTGTGACTCTAACCCAGGACAACAAGGCCTACATGTATTTGATTTTGCGTCATCTTTATTTTTTTTGACTGGTCCATCTCCCCAACATGAACAACCTTGACCTGTACAAAGTTTGTGACAGGTTTTTTTTTCAGCAGGTGGACATTGCGTTTGGTTAGATTTTGTTTCTTGTTGTGGATGCACGCTAGGTCCACCCGTCCAACAAGTACAATTTATTCCCGGACAATCGTTTCCCTTACACTCTTGCTTTTTATCATTTTTTTGTTGGTCCGTACAACTTGGCGAGCATTTAATTTCTTCTTTTATCTGTGAATCTAACCCAGGACAACAAGGCCTGCATGTATGTAATATTGCGTTATCTTTATGTGTTTTGTTACTGGATGTTTTTTCAGCAGGTGGACACCCAACAGGACATTGCGGTTGGTTAGATTTTGTTTCTTGTTGTAGCTGCACGCTAGGTCCACCCCCCCAGCAAGTGCAATTTATTCCCGGACAATCATTTCCCTTACATCCTTGTAACTTATTACAGCCAGTAACCATTACATTTACAGTTGTTTAATTAAAAAATATTTTTGCTCTCAAGGTCGATTTTAGTTGCCTATTTGGGTCTGATACCAAAAGATTATTATGAAGTTCCATTAGGCATTTGCATAAACTTGAATATACTAGAATTTTGAAGTTTGGATTAAAATGATGTAAAAAAAGGATGTTTCTATCTTAGTTCCGAACACAGAGTACACCATCTAAAGGTACTTTTAGACGGTCAGATCAGTTCTCCGTTCAGTCTCAGTTTCAGTCGAACTGTCAGTTATTTGTATGTGTAAATCAAAAAGTACACCATCTAACAAGAGGCGAAAGCTTGATCGGTTCCTTTGATATTAGATAGATACAATATTGTGAAGAAATACGTCACAACCTTTACACATAAACTATTTGAGATACACTGAGAAAAGTAACATGTATTTATTTAAATTCTTACAAACCGAACTACACTAAGAAAAATAATAGTGAGTAAACCAGTAAGGAATTTTAATTTATTAGATTCGACATCCTAAGACCGGTTTCTGTCTTTCGACTTCATCAGTTAGGCTTTTCGAATCCAATAAATAAAATTCCAAACTCGTACAAGTCAATAGCTATATCCGCTATAAGATAACATTTTTAGATGTGCTACCATCTATGGTAAGAAGAGAGTATTGACATTAAATTTTGACTGAATCTAGTCAAGATGTCACTCTCTTCTTTTTTATCCCTTTCAGAGATTAAAAATTAAATTAAATTAAATTACAATTAAATTCAAAATTTAATGTCAATACTCTCTTCTTACCATAGATGGTAGCACATCTAAAAATGTTATCTTATAGCGGATATAGCTATTGACTTGTACGAGTTTGGAATTTTATTTATTGGATTCGAAAAGCCTAACTGATGAAGTCGAAAGACAGAAACCGGTCTTAGGATGTCGAATCTAATAAATTAAAATTCCTTACTGGTTTACTCACTTTGTATTAATCTCTGAAAGGGATAAAAAAGAAGAGAGTGACATCTTGACTAGATTCAGTCAAAATTTAATGTCAATACTCTCTTCTTACCATAGATGGTAGCACATCTAAAAATAATAGTGTTGATGAAACGACTTCTAGATATAAAATAAAGGGTTCGCGAAAACGCATAAAGTGAATTTTAACCCGTCCAAATCGGTCTAGCGGTTCTCGAGATATTGCGATTTGAAAGTACAGGGATTTTCGCCGCGGCAAGAACACACCTAGAGCCGTGTTCGCGTTTTTCGGAGGGACGAAAGTGATTTCGAGACTTGATTTTTCCTCCGATAGATAGTCGTTAGTTTAATTTGGGGAAGAGGGGGAGGGCAAACACTGATTAATCTTTGGCTCGAGGTAACTTTTTTAATTTTTGACCAATCCGCGACAGCAAAATGGCGAACTCTTTTTTGGTGACACTGCTACAGGATTTCTATTTGATTAGAGCCCTATAAGAACTCGATCCGAAAATCAGGAAGGGTGGAAGGGGGGTGAAAGCGTTTTGCTCTATAGAAGAGCAAGTCTTTAAAATTATACCACCAAGTAAATGGATACAGCCATGGACATTTTTGTTCTGAAACCACATCAGAAATGCTATGAATTTGGTGGAAATGGCTATAATTGGTGGTTAAGATATAGATTAACAAAAATAATTTATCTTTTAAATAAAAAGCAATGCTTTATTTCAGTTTTTCAAGCAAGTAGATGAAAGAAAAAAAGAAACTTATTGCATACACGTACATAGTCAATACAATTTAAAAAAAACAGGAACCAAGAATGCATGACACATCGTATCAGTATAAAACACATATTAATCTACTCAAAATGTACGTCCAAAATCGTTGTGTGTGTCCGCAGCGTAACTGCACCAAAGTTCCGGATCTGGTTTATTTTTGTGTTAAATTTCCTCGACTATTTGGTTTACCTTTTTTGAATGAAAAGACAGTGTTGACAATACGACATTACATATGATAAGATCTTGACATCACGTTTCTCAAATTTGATGTTGTACACTTAACAATACTTTGGCACTTTGTTCTCTAAACTAATTGTACATGTTCAAAAAACTATAAAAATACATATTGGCACAATAATTTCCAAAAAAAAAACAGAATATCTGACATATGTCTAATCTGTCAAAATTTACGATATGAGCGGGTATCGTCGAAATTTGAAATCGACCAATGGATTAGTACTCTAGACTCCCCACGGACCTACCAAACAAATAACCTAGGTACCGTATCTATTATAGCATATATATGATCTAAGATTCCATCCACTATTTTTGGGCCTAAAAAATTATTTTTTGACTTAGAAGATCGATATATTTTATTATAATTAAAGTACCTTACACATTTTCCCATATAATAATTAATCAAATTCTGAATATTAGTTAATTCCCCTTCCATTTATAATTTTTAGAGTACCACCTACAATTCTGTCATGAGAGCTCTTATACCGCTGGTACTAGACGCTCAGAGTACAGTCCGTTCTCCTTCTATGCAACAGGTTGTTGGTACTCCCGGATGCGTTGGTACTAGTGGTACTTCTCGGAGACTGTATTCGACATTCTTGTGAGATCGAACCGCACTGCGAGGAGCCGGTACCCATAAACCGTAGTACCATAAAGATAGTAACTTAGTACCATAAACTGTAGTACCGCGACCGCTAACTTTATCGGATGGCGCCGATACAGGAATTCTCACTTTTATATTAGTGCCCCTTTCAAAAGTGTTTGAGTTAATTTGATGTTTAAGGTTCTTGGGAATTTTTTCTAGTGTTGGTACACGAAGATTCTTCTCATCGTTGTTGGTAAGTGAGTGGGTGACGGAATGTGATTAATCATCGGGGCAATGGTACTCCGGCGCGGCTAAGAAGTTGGGATTTGAAGGTTATGTGTTTGTTTTTCGACCGTATGGAGTGCAGGTGTGAAAAAGTTACGTTACTTTGGATCATTAATTAAATGTTTTTTACGACAGCTGATATTGGGAACTTCTTTCTATAGAGACAACAACATTCTAAAAAATTTTAAAAGCACAAACTAGATTTCTTGATTTAATTACAATTAATTTTAGGTATTTATGTTAGTTAGTTATGTTAGAATCGTAATTTGAATTTGTTTTAAAAAAATCTCATTTTTTACCCCGTATAATTCAAATATTTGCTTTTACAAAATATTGTTTTATAGCCATTTGTTTTTCAAGATTAAATTGGGAGTATTTTCAGTGGAGGCAAAATAAAAAGTTTTAGTAAGTATATCAAAAATGTTAAGATTATTCATACCAGAGAAAATTAAAGTGTTATTATAACTTCAAGTAAAGTGTTTATAAAAAAATGCAATTTCACGTACTTCATGCCGTTCAATTAATTCTGAAGAGCAAAAGAAAATGACTATGAATTTTTTGTAAGTGGCATAAATGTGGGTAGCTAGATTATGATTAATCATAGTTTAATTTAATGTCATATTTTTTTAATCGCGTGTTTGTTTTGTTTTTTGTTAATTCCCATAATGTATGTGCAGGTGTTTTATAATTTCAACTATGAGAATATAATTTATAGTCTATGGTGTCTGTCGCTAACAAAAAATGATAATGAAAATATCGAGGTAAATGTATCAAACAATTTAAATCATAAAAAATTACTTATTGTTTTGGAAGTCGCACAGAAAAAAAAATCTTAGCAGTATGTGGATGGTCGAAAAATTTAGGGTAAATTATAAAAAATCAAATGGACAAATTAAAAGTTCCGGAAGGGGGGTGGATATTGGTTTTTTACCATTTGTGGCTGAAATGTGCATCTTATCGAAAAAAGTTTAATGTAAAAGTTGTAGATAATTAAAAAATCTAAAACTTTTGTATTAATTATTTTTCAACATAACCTCAAAATTATCCAAAAACACGATAAAACCCGTTCTTTTCGCTCTAATTATACAAGGTGTTTCATAGGTAAATCAACAACTGTGGATAAATGATGTTTAGACGAATAAGAGAAACGCATATTTGATATATCCAACTCGCTTCATTACTGAGTTTGTAACGTTTAAATTCGGCATTAAGACCTTACTACATACCACATACCTTGTTTTTCTTGGGTAGATGTTTTACATTTATATATTTATATTATATATTTTACATTTAGCCTCAAGTTTTTTTGACTCCCTTTATATCCATTTGAACGAGCTATTTAGTTTCGTATAAAGTATATTTATCAAAATAGTTTGTTGTTTACGTCTATTTTATCGATGTCATGTTTCGATCTGTCGTTCCGGTCATTTCTTCTGTTAAATTTGAGGTGCTGTACGGCTGTGTTAGCCAGTCACCTGTTATATGATTGGCAAGTCGCAGAATTTGACCAGTCATGTTATATGATTGGTCAAGTCGTTTTTAGTGACCCGTGGCGGTTAATAGGTGAATCTCTTTCTGGACTTGCGTGGTTGAATTCGTTCTAGAAGGACTTAGAAGGAAATTTCGGCCGGGTGGTTTTTCTTTCTTGTTGGGTGATAAGTATAACGTGGTTTAGACAAAATTTTGAGGAATCGCCCGGTGTTTTATGAAGATTATTTCGTACCATTGATTGGGATAGACGAGCGATTCCCGTATTGTTAGACTTGCAGGGTGCCTAGTTGATTTGGTGTGTTTACCCTGGTCTGAATCTCTTGAAGAGGAATTGATATTTTGTACCAAACCAAGCCACGTTCGTAACGACGCCATTTTTGTCAGGGATAGTACCTTCCACGGGAGACGATTTGATTCTCTGAGGATTCACCTTCCACGGAAGCATCTGTCAGGAAAGTTCCTGATTCGCCGAGAATTCCCCTTCACTCGTATTGGGCGGATGTTAACCACATTCTCGTATTGGGCGGATGTTAACCACCTTCTCGTGTTGGGCGGAGTGTTGACCACATTCTCGTATTGGGCGATTGTGAATCAGATTCTCGTATTGAGCTGACCTGACCTGACGAGTTAGTAGCTGCAAGTTGCCGCAATTTAGTTTTGGAACAACCGCAAGTTTTTCATATTTTTTTTATATTTATTCATGTACATTATTTGTTAATTAGTGATTTTTAAAGGTCTCTAAATTAATATTTTCTCTAATTTTTTTTTTGGAATTTTGTAAGCGACTTATAGGGGCGAGTGGTATTTTTTTACGCCCAATTCCAACGACCTTGAGAGCTCTCGCGGACGGTGTAACACCCCTATTGTTCGTAATCATTTAATTAATTTAATCATTTTTTTCTAAACTAGCGCAATTTTCTTACAATTTTAGTGGGATCCCTTGGATTCCTTTTTCTTTTTTTGACCTGTGCAATTTTGCTAAGTGGAAACATTAAATAGTTATTTAGTAATTAGTTACTTTTCTTTCATTTACTAATAGTCACAAATAGTCTTGACCCGAACTAAGGTAAGCAAATTTTTGTTGCGACGTAGTTTATTTTTTTTAGTGGGCTAATTTAGATCCATTCTGGAGGTTGAGTGACTAAATTGACTATATTTTGGATGAGGTTAAAACAATCTCCTGGCGCCCATTTTTCTTTTTAATTAACAGCATATATCAATCCATACCCCACTTCACTGTGGTTAGCCGGTATCCAAAGCGGATTATATAATCCCACGAAGGAATATCTTTAACCGAGAATAACTCGTGGCAAGTTACAGGGTGTTTTATCAATTTTACTCATTTATTTATCACACGTATTTTTGGAACCACATTGTATATTTATTTGATATTTGGCAAGCTTGTTCTGCTCTATTATAACAATCAAGAGACATAGTGACAAAATTAAAATCCAGGTCCGGCCTTAAGAATTGGGAATTTTCGTGGAATTCGATTATTGTTTAAACAATGATTTCGGTAATTTAAAAACCATTAATAGTTCATCGAATATAAATGACATTATATTACATGAAAATTTCATTGCTTATTTGTAATAAAAAAATAAAGAATTATCTAGATTAATTGAAAAATCGATTACCTACTATGATTCTGATAAACTGAAACTTTGAACTTTAAATTTTAGTAGTCAAATTATCTGCGGGAAAACAAAAAATACGTCGGCGAATTCAGTTTTTTGTGCTCGTTCCAAATATGTAAACCGATCTCTAAAAATCCTTTATACAGGGTGTTGTTTTGAACCTGGAAAAATTTGTCAATTTTTTCCTAATCCGGCCCTGGATTTTTCTTACAAATATTCTAATCGCTTGGATACCTTAATGGAAGTTCCTATGCGAAATATGAAAAGGAGGTACCGCATGGTTCGTAATTAATAAAACACTCTGTATCTCAACAAATACCTATAATAGGTTTTTTGGAATTGTCTAATTGTGTTACATCTGTGTTTAATGTATGGACATTTCGCAATGGAACACCCTGTATATTATAATTTGCAAGAGAACCTTTAAACTCGTCCTGTTGTTTGTCTGATTAATTCTTTTTTTTTAAATAAATTATTTATTTTACTACCAACCATATAATTTTTTTTGTTGCAGAAGAAATCTAACATGAAATAGTACAGCCTACTTTAGTCCAAAAAGGTAAGTTAATCTTAAAAAAAAACATTTTAATTGTAAAATTTTCTACACTAAAAACAAAAATACAAATTGTATAATATCCAATTCTCGTCTGATTGACAGTGGCAGTCAACCCATACATTCCGAATTATCTTAATTACAATAGAGTAGTTAAGAAAGTGTTTATTTTTTTCCCACTAGATTAAAAAAATACACAGATGGTGCTCGTGCCGTTGGGGACATCGCGCCATCGCCATTACACCATACCATGGCGTATGGTCCGATAGAGTGTTGTTAAAACTTACGGATGACTTCCACATAAACTATAAATAATCTGTTGCGTTACGCATGGGACGCATCCTGTTTTCGTTACCGGGGCTACACGAAAATATATCGAATTTCACAACGTTCAGGTTGTACAAAAGTGTGTTTTCACATTTCTAATGTCCTTTCAAAAAGTTCTCAATTAACAGTGAAGTAGACGGCTCGATATCGCATCTGTAAGCAATGTCTGAAGAATGCATTGGACCCAACCTGGTTCTTAATAAAACCGATTGCGACGAAGCAAGTGTATTAAGAACGAGGAGAGTCCAACGCCCTCTTCACTTAAATAACAAAATCAAAGTTGCAGAGTACGTCTACTTCCTACTGACGCGTCTGGGGTCGTATTCTCGACAAGTGAGCTTTTTGTCGTATACGTGTCAAAACGAATGGTTCATGTGCGAGTGGTATTCTGGACCACCATTCGTTCCATGAAATGTATACGTTGAATAACGTACGGGTAAACCCAAGTAGTTTAGAAAATAAAACTTTAAAGTGATCTTTGTGTGGCAAAAACGTGGCGAGAATTACTGCAATCATATATTCAAGTGCCGCAACTTTAAAGGTCCCAAAACGACACTAAAACTATCATGCTAACTTTCAGATCACTGCCACTTCTAAGTGATATGGTTTGGTGGCCGTAACTATTATTTTCCACTTTAATGTTTCTGCAACTTTGAGGTAGTCTCGCTTAGTTGTTAGAACGTTTCAAACACCTTCAGTGGCACCAGAGCTGGGTAGAGCACTTTTGGAAAGTGCTTCAATTACCAAGCACAAAGCACTTCAATCGAGTGCTTTAGAGTTGAACGGACCAACTACTTTTTATTTTAAAAGTGCTTTTACTGTCAAGCACCAAGCATCAAGCATCAAATACTCATAAAGTATTTGAAGCCCTTGAAACGTTAAAAATATTTGATAAAGATCCAAGCTTAAAGCACTTTGAAGGTGCTTAAAGCCCTTCAAGAGTGATTGAAGCCTTTTAAATGAGCTTTAAAATAGAAGAACTAATTTTAAGAAAACTAGTGATAGAAAGCTATTTTTTATTAAAAGAATAGGAATACAAAACAAGCAGGTAATTGTGGTCGCTGGCCGCACGTGTATACTGTTACACAATAGACGCAATACTACTGTTATCGAGTTAGAATCGCAGACGCATAGATTTTTTTCCAAATTTTCAAGCTGAGACATGTCTAAGAAAATATTTCGAGAACTTTTAAAAGTGCTTTAATTTCTGAAAAGGTTTGATTTCAATTAATTCAAATGTAATTGAAGCACTTTGAAAGTAATTCAAGCACTTCCAGAATTCCCCGAAATGCTTGAAAGCCACAAGCATTTGTACAAAATGCTTTAATTACAAAGCACCAAATACTCTTTTCCAGAAGTAATTGAAGCACAGGTCTTAAAGCACCGAATGTGCTTCAAGCACTTTATTAAAGCACTTTCCAAAAGTGCTTTACCCAGCTCTGAGTGGCACCAAAATATTACAAAACGCGGTGAACTTTACGTGAGTACAACTAGGCAAAAATAAAATGTGTGTCGGGGTAGATTTAGTGATTATTACGTAATAGCCACCCAATCGAAGTTGCAATATCAGTTTCTGTCACTATAATGCTATACTCGGGATATTTTACTTTTTCGGACAGTTCACATCAAAAGTTCTTCTTCTTGTTATTGTGTACTGTATCGAATTTGACGTTTTTTGACATATTCGATTTAAAAATATGTTATCTAGATCTGCGACCTCGTTATCTTAGGGACACTGGAGAATCTGTTATTCCTATTTTATATAAATGAGATGGAAAGCACTTTTTATTAACTTTTTCACTGAATATATGTGAGGAATAAAGATATCAATAACCTGTAAAGGGAATGATGGTGAAAAATTCACGAAAATTCCTTGTAATATTTTGATTTCTCATTCTTTGTTGGATCAATGAGCAAAAAGTGTATTCAGAACACTCTTTGGACTATAGGCCATTTGAAAATACTATATATGAATTCGTCTCTACCATCATAAAAATATATCCATATTAATGATCATGTCTTTTGTAATGAAGTTATTTTTCACAAACTAAATAATTTGAATAATTTCGGAATCAAATGAAAATTTATTTAAAAATTAAATAAAACGTTCGATTTTTATTTGGCTCACCGGATACATGTAAATATTCAAAGTCTCGAGCTAACGCCGTTTAAAGATAGTATTGCGCGCGCCGCGAATCCGGTCGCTTTGGAAGGGATTTTTGCGTAGTAGGAATTCTTCAGAGCTTAGGTGAGAAATAATTTGAAATTAAGAATAATTCTTTTCCTGCGATCCGAAATCAACAGCCGCGTTTAAAATTCGTTAGCCGTTCCGTCGTTCTAAAATTGCAAGCAATATTCCGAGGTATAAGTTATTAGTATTGTTTTCCGTAATTTTTCATTTGATTTTGCCGTGTTAATAAGATAAATTAGAATCGCGTTAATTTTGATCCGAAATCACATCCGTTTATTTTTAAAAGATAAAGACGCCGCGTCGTGTACTGTTTACCTACGTTTTTTTGTACCGCTCCGACTTTCTCTTTTTATATCATTTGCTTTTCGTTCGATTGTTTCGCCGGTATTAATTTGAGAATAATTTAGTTATTAGTAAAAGATTTCATTTAATTATTACAAAGAGTTATTTAGATTTTAAAAATCAAAATACCGAATTGCGTGAGATTTTATTTTAGTTCTCGTTTTTTATTTCTTGAATAATTTGGCTGAAATAGTTTGATCATTTTTCCGGTTTTATAATTTAGTTTATTTATAATTAAATTTTCATTCTCAGTGGCGCACCTGGTTTAATTTAATTTTAAATATCATTATTTTTCCGAATTAGTAAACGAGAATAGTTTATTCATTTTAGGGACCCGTAATTTCATTTTTAATTTTGTTAATTATTTTAATTTCCGAAAAATTAATTTAATTTTGGTTTCTTTTCGTGGCCGAATTTTAGGAGAGTTATTTAAGTTCTCAGTTTAGAATTTTATTTACGATTACATTTCTAATTTTGTTAATTATCTTTTCCGATAGATTAACCGAAATTGATTCATTTATTGATGGTTTTCTTGAGTTAGTTTGTTTTTAATTAAATCTCAGTTAGCTTTGGTTACCTTTTCACGTCCGAAATTTAATAGTAGTTACCGCATTAATTGTTCCGACTGTCGCGAAAGTAATTTAAAAGCATTGGGATCAGATCTTATCTTCGTGGTGGCTTCGGCAAAAACCCCCAGACAATATCTCCCCATAGCCAAGTTCGCTCGCCGGGTAATAATTTTCAACGCTTTGGCACGGTTAGGTTGTCGTGAAATAATTTAAAAGCATTGGGATCAGATCTTATCTTCGTGGTGGCTTCGGCAAAAACCCCCAGACAATATCTCCCCAATTGCAGAGTTAGTTCGACGTGTAGTTTCCGAAATCTTGGGACCAGATCTTATCTTCGTGGTGGCTTCGGCAAAAACCCCCAGACAATATCTACCTGAGTTTCGGCCGGTCTGTATTAGTATCACAGCTTCGGGACTGATCTTATCTTCGTGGTGGCTTCGGCAAAAACCCCCAGACAATATCAGATTCTGAATGCTTAGGTCCGTAAATTCAACCCCCGCGATTACCCTGTTATTCCGTAAAATAAGAAAGCTAACTAACTCACCCGATTTAAGTTAAATAATTTAATAGTATTAATTTACGTTTCCGGTTAATTAGCATTTTTAGAAAGAGAATCATAAAATAGTTGCCGATTTTAATTTCCGAATTGGACAAGTAGATTTCATAATTAATAAGGTTAGATAACTCTCCTGTTTTAATTTAAAGTAATAAAAGTAATTGAGAATAAATTTATTAACTTTCTTGTTAATATTGGAACATAATAAATTTTGACAAACCCTGCCGATCTATTTCTTAAATTAATTAGGCTAAATAACTCTTTCATAGTGATTTAGATATTTAATAGAAGTTATTTTGTTTTTCCGTTTGCTTCCGTAATTTGATAAATTTAATTAAAGTCTGATTGAGTCACTCCGTCACTACAGTCACTATAAAGCCGAATCGAACGTTTCTTTTAAACGTAGTATTTTTTTTGTTCAGGGTTAAATAGGGTTGGGCTTTGAAGTCGAACGAATTTTATTTTGTTACACTAGCTAAAAACAATATATGTGTCACGTTTATTTCCTGGTTTATATTCACCAACCTTACCTCTTTTCAGGGATATTAAAGGTATCTAATAAAGTAAAAATAATTAAGTCTGAAGTCAACTAGACCCCTGGAGAATACCGTATCTCCATCTGAAGTTACCTGTGCCCCTAAGAGGCCGTTTCTAAGGGTTGTGGAGCATACCACATAAAAAAACTGGCGCTCGAGCAATCTCCGTACTAAAGCGCCATCTTGTAAGGCAATATTTTTCTTAGTGGCAAGAAAAAGCCTTACACTTTATATGAAAATTTTTAACTACTTCATAATTATTAGAGTTTGCATGTAATGGGAATAAACGCATATCGTAATAAACCATCCTGACGTTTCTTACAAGATTCTCTTTTGTATCCAGCGTGGTTAATAATTCAAAACTGACCAAAGCAGTGCTGCATAGCGATAGATATTTTGCACGTCCAACGAACGATCATAGCTCTAGCCGCTTAGCCATGCACCTCTCGAGACTAAGGTCATGGGAAGCTCGAGTAGAACGAAACGGTGTCCGCTGGTCGCTGGTCCGCGGGCCGCGCTGTTTTGCCATTGTATTATGCGTGATACCTGTACATAATCCACATTATGCAAACAGGTCTATCTTCTCGTACATACCAGAATCACAGGCAGCGGCGGAGAAATTTCGTCTCGAAAAATCTCAAATTTCTGTTTCATTACATAGTATCTGATTCACTTATGTCCCTTGCATCTTGACTCGGACTTCTAGAACCTATAGCGACACCCTTCTAGACCAATTTATGTCTTTCATAATTTGAATTCTACGACAAGTGAACTTTGGATGCGTATGCGCACTTCCAGAGTAACGCGGACGAGAAGTTTCTTTTTCGGACTCCATAATCGTCCGAGAAAGTAACACTTCTCGTCCTTGTGTCATAATAATTAAAATATTACGTAGACATATTGAAGGTATATTCATAAATATCCAGAATAAAATAAAAAAAATTATTACTTATACGAATATAAAAATTTTAAACTTAATATTATTGAGTATTATTATACCATGATTTTAACAAGTACGGAAGATTCGCATAATGGTTAGGTTAGGTAAGGAAATTGCAATTTTTCTATAATGCCTGTTTAGGACTTTATTTTAAATCTATGAATTTATTCGCCACAAAATGGGAATTTCTAATTTTATAATATAATTTCGTTTGATGACATTGTCAAATAATTATTGTATTGTGGTTACTAAAATACTAAAAGATTAAAAAATACCGTTTTTTTAAACACCCTATATATAAGATTTTACTAAATAAACATTTATACTGAAAAAAACTTTATATAAAAAGAAATTGTTCAGTGAAAACCTTTCCATCGTTTCAGAGTTCCGAGATATTTGCAGTTAAAACAACGGCGGCTCCAGGGGGGGCAGTAGGGACAATTATCCCCACCCCCCACAATGTTCGGCAATGAGAGGATATTTGCGTAAACCAAATTTTAATTTTTTTGAATTTTTTTTTTTGTGGTTAGGTCCATTTAAAAATCATTTATTCCCTCAGAAATGGCACAAACATATTTTTTTTGGTAATTTTGACATTGCCATTCGTTTCTTATACAAAATTCATTCTGCGTAAACCAAATTTTATTTTTTTTGATTTTTTTTTGTAGATTCTAGGTCCATTTATATCCTAAAAAACTAACTTTTTAACTAAAAAATGGCCCAAACATTTTTTTTCGATAATTTTGATATTGTCAATCGTTTCTTATACAAAATTCATTCTGCGTAAACCAAATTTTAATTTTTTTGAATTTTTTTTGTAGATTTTAGGTCCATTTATATCCTAAAAAACTAACTTTTTACCTAAAAAATGGCCCAAACATTTTTTTTCGATAATTTTGACATTGCCAATCGTTTCTTATACAAAATTCATTCTGCGTAAACCAAATTTTAATTTTTTTGAATTTTTTTTGTAGATTCTAGGTCCATTTATATCCTAAAAACCTCAATTTTACCTCAAAAAAGGCCCAAACATTTTTTTTCGTTAATTTTGATATTGCCAATCGTTCCTTATACAAAATTTATTCTGCGTAAACCAAATTTTAATTTTTTTGTGTAGATTCTGGGTCCATTTATATCAACAAACCCAAAATATTAATCTTTTACATATATAACCCTAACAGCCGACGACGGTGCCCATCCCCAAATCTCTGGGCTGGAGCCGCTCTTGAGTTAAAATGGGTCAGAAACTTCTGGGACATCCGGTATATAAAAATATAACAATATTAATACTTACTTAATGTTAAAAGAAATACACAAACTTTTTAATAATATCTCTATAATGGTAAAAGTTTATTTATTCGTGTCTATCCCATTCATGTCGCTATTTCATTCATAAACCCTACCACATTCGGTCATAGTACAAATTATAGTATTTTAGGTAAGAATGTCATTCATAAATTGATGACGTATTCCAAATTCATTCATAAATAAAATATCTAGCTAGAATTGCATATTTCCACATTTCTTCTTTTTCTGTCTTTGTGGCCTAAACCTATTAGTCTTCGCAGCGTATAATGAGGGTACTGTAAATTCTAGAAAATTTAAATAACCTTATTATCTTAACTAATGAAACAAATTTGGATGAACAAATTAGCTTTTTATGTACCTACAGTTATATATAAATAAGAGTTACTTTCATTAAGTAACATTAGTTTTTCTTTTATTATGCAATCACTCCTAATACGCCATCTCCGGAACGATACCTCAACTATATCGTCAGTGGCAATTTTAAGAAAATGTGTTGGTATTACCGTTACAAGAAATAAACAAAAGGAACTGTCATTTATTCAAATTAATACTTATTTTAATAATTGAACAACCAAAATTCACTGAACATATAGATAATAAAGTTATTTCTACTTGTACTTAGTTGGTTCAAAACAGCAAGGTAATTATTATTTTTTTTAATAAAAAGTTTTAGATACCTTGCTCTGTGAATTTTCAAGAAGTTTAGACATTTGTTTAACCAATCGTTCATAACTTTCTTCAAAGAAATTATACAATACCTATGTTTTAGGGGATGGATTAAGAATCTACAATATTGCAATCAGATTTGTAAAAGCCCTTTTTATTAATATTATTAATAATTCCACCCATGAAACTAGTCCAATTTGTAAAATTTGATTAATTTGTCAACCTCGGTGGTACCTTTATAAAACAATGATCAAGCATTTTTTTTTAATTTAATATTCATTCTACAAATTGAAATTTTAACATTTCATTGGGACATAAGTGAGAAATGATCTATGAATTGGATAAAGGTAAAAAAAGAGTGTCGGAACTAGGAATATCAAATGATAGAGCTCAGCTTGAGTTTTTTCATTATTATTTGAGTATCATGGTCAGTTTTTCTACAGGGATGCGCCCTCTTAGCCTATGTCCCAGTAGTTATGAAATAATATAAATATTTAAGACTTAAAATGAATTCCTTTCAATTTGTGTGTGGCTGCAGAACTGGCGTCCATTGCCAAAGAACCAAGCAACAAAAAAATACTTACCATGTTGTTTTCTATTTTCCCAATTATTACAGGTATTATATAGACAAACCTGTTTATTCACAAGCAGATCATCTGTATAGAACAGCGGTAATGATATTTCTAATGATTTTGGGCAAAAACAAATATTTACTTTTACAAAAGAAATGTGTTTTTATAAAAGGAAATCCTCTGACTAACTGGTATCACGATACGTCAACTTGGGTTCGATTAGAAGTAATTTACAGAGACCAATTTACTTAATTATGTCCCCTGGTAATTATCGTATATCATAATTAGATAGCATTAGCATTTATAAATAAAAAAAACTTCTTTAAATCGAGCTAGCACGGCAATAAGAGCATCAAGAGCAACTGATCCATTTAGATTAAAAGACCATTTGCAGAAATAAGGTGTAGAATGCAGGCAGTTTGCATATCTTATTCTCTCCGGCCGGTAAAACTGTCTACTTGTCTCCCGATTATCGCTCGTCCAGAAATACGACGTGAGAATGCAGTGGCTTCCAATGAGAATATATAGATATAAATTGGAACAAAACGAATACGATTCAAACGAGTTTTCTTTTTGGAATATTTTGCTAATGGCTATTCCTGCTACCCACCTAAAAATATTTCTGTTTTTACTTTTGTTCCATGTATAAATCCATGTATAAACTGAGCAACAAATGGTAAAAATGGTATCTGCTGATACTAGTTTCTTAAACAGTGACTTTTTTCACTTTTAATTTATCACATTTTTTTTTTGCGGAAGTGAAGGAAAACTCTTTATGGGGAAGTTATGAGCCTAAAATCTCAAGGTCTACTGTGAGACTCTCCTTTCAAGGCATACTCACTAAAAAAACTTCACCCCCTGGTTGGGTCCGTCTGACCGAAGCCTCCGGTGACACTTAGGCCTGTCGGCCCATTGTATCTTCCCTCTCTGTTTACAATACCTAGTTCAGTACCTTAGTGCCCTGTACAAGCTTGTACAGGTCCTGTACTGGGCGGAAGTTGTATAGTTCTGGGTCACCTATTGGCTGCCCAAAAATTTGCTGTCTTTTGCGGTCCAGTGCCTCGCATCTACACAGTATATGTGTCACTGTTTCTGTTTCCTTACCGCACAGTCTGCAGGTAAGGTCACTATTGTACAGTCCCATCTTGTTGAGGTGCCCCTTAACTGCCGCATGGCCAGTAAGGAGTCCCGTAACTTTTTTCAGCTGGCTCCTGTTCATCTTTAACAGGTCTGCCGCTCTTTTGTGGCACGGTCCTTTGATGTATTCTTTCTCGTGTTTGTTTCCCGGGACGTTTTCCCAGTAATTTTTGTGTTTGTCCCAGATCCAGTTTATTACAGACACTCTTGCTGTACGCTTTGGTACCACTAGTGTCCGCCTTTGGTTTGAGGGTTTTCCGAGCCTCTTTTTGCAAGTTCGTCTGCTTTCTCGTTACCTACAATTCCCTGATGTCCCGGCACCCATATCAGTTTGACGGGATTACGGTCTGCCAGCGATCTCAGTTCCTCTTTGCAGTCCCATATCAGTCACTTCCTTGCTGCACAAGGCCTTGAGTGCCGCTTGACTGTCTGATATAATGTTACTACGCGCGTTAGCTATATTTCTCCTGTTATTCTCCTTCGCGCATTGGAGAATAGCATATACCTCTGCCTGAAAGACAGAAGTGTGAGTACCCAATGAGTAGCTGATGCCAGTCTGCGGGTTCCTGGAGAACACACCCGAGCACGCTCCATTCTCAGTCTTGGATCCATCTGTGTACCAGATTTTCCCCTGTAGAATGTTCCTGAGCTGTGAGTCGTTCTATCTGGCACCACTACTTTGATTGGGTTGTTGAAGTCGTACCGTTTCGGAATATGATCTGTTCTCGTCCCTAGTATGTCCCCAGTCACTATTCCGACGATACTCATATGTCCAGTCCCAACGTTCATATTGGTTTGTGTGTTCTGTAGTCTAAGAGCACCAAGCCTTGCCTCCCCTTGTACCACAAAGTGGAGAGGAGGCAATCCCAATAGTGTCTCCATGGCTAGAGTAGACGTTGACTTTATTGCCCCCGTGATTCCAAGACATGCAAGTCTTTGCACCTTGCTTAGTCGTGTAATGGCTCCTCTTTGATGTGTCTTTGGCCACCACACCAGAGAGGCATAGGTACACCTTGTTGTACAGCCAGTGCAACATTTGTGGTCACAATTAAATTAATGATCTTGATTCGTTGCCGAGCACATACATCCACTATTGGTTTATTTATTTTCAAATGCATAGTGGATTTGTTTATTTATTTTAAATGCATAGTGGATTTGTTTATTTATTTTCAAATGCATAGTGGATTTGTTTATTTATTTTAAATGCATAGAGGATTTGTTTATTTATTTTCAAATGCATAGTGGATTTGTTTATTATTGATTGGTCGACACACATTGACGACACGTAATGTGTCGTTTAATTTAGATTGGGCAACATAGTTTACAGTGAAGTATAAGATATTATCTAATCTAAAAGTCCTTACATTTTAAATCAAAGATCTCAGGGGTGGTGGTGGGAGTCGTAAGTATAAAATTATTCACACAATCAACGGGCTTACTGCTCTAGTATTATAAATAAAAATAATATTTTAAATTAAATTAAATTTCAAAAAATGCAAATTTAAATAAAAACTTAGAGAGAATTAAGCCACCCGAAGTTATACTACTGTTTTTGATAAACTTACTTAATTTGATCAATTATTAAATTATCGAAACACATTCATCATAATTCCAATGGTTATCTCTTTAGTATGCTATGCAATCAAAACTTGTAAATGTATAATTATCCGTGGATCCCGATCAGACTTACTTTATTAGCAGCTGATTTATTAATAAAAATTTTAATTGCCAATCACCGGTAGAGACGGATGTACGTTGATAAGTAAATTAAATAAATGATTTTAATTTATGCACTTAACAGGTAAAGATGATACTATGGTTTAAAATTGAATTATTTTATACAAATAAAACGAAAATATTTTAGGGAAATAAATAGTTCATACATTAAAAGTCCCCTCTCGACCTTGGCTGTGTCTATTTGTACATAACCAACAAATATTTCTAGCGCTTAGAGGGCGTGGCTTTTCGATCACCGCCATTATAAAGGCCCCCATACACGATCAAACAAGTTTGACAAACTAGACTTGTCAAGTCAGCTTGACAAATTAGTTGGACCGTGTGTGTACTTTTTCTGTTTTTGCCTGAAAAGTAGTTTGTGGTGTGAAGGCTTGTCAGTCAAGTTTGACGGTGTGTGGTTCCATCAAGCCAAACTGTCAAACTTGTAGTTCATTTCCCATCAATTTTCGGGGTTACAAGTTATAACAACAACAGATAACTGTCCTCATCCATAAAGTTATGCCAGTCTTGAGGCTCATACCTCTCTGCATCTGTAAAGCTAGAAGGGTGGGTCACCTCACAGCACGTAGGCCACATTTGGCCCATTGTGCATCCTTTTGAGGTTGAGTCTTCCTTCTAGCTCGTCAGCCAGCCTACTTGTTTAAAGTAGGTGATGACGTCGCCTGAAGGTAGCTCCTTCACGTTGGCTTATGTTAACCTCTGCTCGCCGAAAAGAAAATGTCTTATTTGTGAGAGTGTCGGGCATTCGCAAAGAATGTGTTCGACAGTCTCGTCTTCCTGTTCACATCCTCTACATAGAGGAGTCTCAGATAACCCCATCCTGTGGAGGTGTTTTCGTAGATGACAGTGGCCAGTCAGGATACCAGTGGCTGTGCGCAGGTTCTGTCTGTTCATAGTCATGTATTTTTGGCTGTTTCGCTGTTCGGATACTGTAGAAGTAGGATATACATTTTTATCTCTATATAGATTTGACGATATTAAATTCATAATTTTTAAAATAGGCCTCAAACAATTTTTTTAAACATCTCAGTGTATAGAATGCATTCTTTATGGAATGAAATAACTCACCACTTCAAGGTATAACCTTTCAAGAACGCCTTATTTGGTTTTCCAAAGTAATAAATGATAAAACTAAATGCAATATTTGCGACGTCATTACTATTAACTTAATGATACTCTGTACATTAAACTCAAAGTTACACTCAGTTGAAAGTATGCTATACTTATTAACTTTTTATAGTAAACCAATTTATTAAGGCCGTCAGTGTCAGTATCTGAAACGACAGAATTCCCACGCACCCAATCCAATCTAAATCCATTTCAATGTTGTTCAGTCACAGTTGGTCATTTCACTGGGTATGCATTCCAATCCTATTAACATAGGCACACCAACAGGGAGGTAAAACGGTTATAGCAGATTATTGACGCCAAGAACAAATATTTTAACAATGAAACAAGGTAAATACATGGGGAAATTCGCATTATAAAAATAAGAAAAATTTGTATTGGCGTTTGGTGATCTCTCCTTATTCTGAGCTTTCACAAGTGAGACCAAGTCGAATAACTAGTGTGTCAAATAATTCACGTTTCCACCCACCAACACGATCTGTAGGTTTAGACTCTGGATGTCTCTTCCTTTGGATCTTTTCCTTGATGTATATGCAAATGCATAAAAACTAGACTTTATGCTTCAAACTTTCAGAAATAACTGAACATACCTGAAACTGGGACTTATTTTTAACAAATTTGTTATAATATTTGAAGATTCTACTTTAGTAGAAGTAAACAGAGGATTAAAGTTTTTTCTAAAAAAGTTTCGCAGCCTCGTATTTTTCATTATGTATTTGAAACTTCCGTATTTCGAATATTTGTTCCTTTTATTAAAATCTAAGGAACCGCCAATGAATTCAAACTTATTAAACCATGATTACGATCTACTGATGTTCTTTTTTCTTCCAATTCTTTGTTGCGGTTATAAATCAACCTAAAAACTCAATCATTTGCTACACCATCCACCAGGTAAATAAATAATCCCAACACCAGCTCGCCGAGTGATTTTCGAAATGGTCTAGGGCATGAAATCCTCATAGAATCCGTATTTTTTTTAGGTACTAAGGTAGGAAGTATTTGTCATAGGCGGGGAATCAATCAGCGAAAAATAAACACAATTAAATTAATTAATAATAAAATATAATTAATTAAAACTGAAAAAGCTTCAATGAAAGTTTTTGGAATGTAAAATTTATTTTAGACCACCCCGTACAAAATAAAAATTTCAAAGGGAGTCTAAAAAAATCATCAGTCCCTTGTCTTTGTACGTTGGTAATTTTAAAGCTTCAGCGTTAAATCTGAGAAAGTTACAATTCTTTAAAAAGGGATGTGCAAATTCAAATGTTTTTGGGGAAAAGATTGTTTTCTTCGAGATGGCTGGGCTTTTTACAAAAAAAAATTGGGGGTGTGTAGTACTAACTATGTCGGTTCTAAAAATGTAAAAAAAAAAGTATGGCATCCATTTGAAAAAAATTAAGTCATTTGTCTAGTTTACTAATAGACGAAAATAATTTTAAAACGTTTGCTTTTAACCACCATTAATAGACTGAGGTTTGCCGGACCCTGTATGTATACAAAAATAGTATAAACACATATTTTAAAAATGCTGATGTTATAAATTATTTATTCCCAAGTTAGGATAATAAAACGATTATTTATTTCTTTCTTTCTTGATTTATGCTTAAGGATATACATAAAAAAGATTAAATGCTTTCATTAGTTATAAAATTATTATACAAAACTAGCCTTTAAGGTAACGCTTGATTTTTGAATAATTCAAACTGATGATTTTCAGAGTTAAGAGGATTCCCACATAATTTCAAATTTATAAGTACGATTTAAAATATTAAGTTAAAAAATTTGGATAAGTTTTCTAAAATATATGGATTAAGTAGGATCGCAAAGATAAGTTCACCGCACCGTGAAATGGATTTGGTCGCGCAGCCGAATCATTATTCTACATGGAGGCGTGACCTATCCAAGATGGCGTCAACTTCGAAATTGCGAGGTCATCAAATTAATGGGAAAATTGCAGGAGATGGATAAGTGATGAGTGTTGTTTGTTCCTGCAAGGCTTCTAGAATAAAATAGAATAGTTTATTGTCCATAATCAGTACATTTACATATATACATTTATAGAAAGTCAACAATAGAAAAGAAAAGCACAAAAGTTCAACAGTTATGCAAATGAAAATTATGCAATTGAAATTATTACAACATTAAAATAAGTGACATACAAAAGGCAAAACCTATATACCTGTGAAAGTTCAAAACTTAATAAATTTAAACTATTTGGATTTCTTTTAAATGATAGAAATAAGAGAGCAACAAATACAAATTAATTTGTAACCATGAAAGTTCAAAAGTAATAAAATTAAACAATTCAAAATTATTTAGATATTTGAAATTATTTAATAATAAAGAGAGATACAAAATGAAATGTTAAAAAGTTCTTAAAAAATTTGAACAATTTGACAATTAGCAATAATTTAAATGTTACATAAGAGAGATACAAAATGCAAAATAACATACATAACAACTGTGCAAGTTCAAAATTGTATACGCTGGACACTTGGTTAAATGCGGGAGAAAATTAATGAAAGTGACAGTGGATGTGTGGATGTAGTGGCTTTCTGTTTATCAACGTCGAATTTGCGAGGTCATCCCCATCAAATTAATGGGAACATTGCAGGAGATGGGCAAGTGATGAGTGTTGTTTGTTCCTGCAAGGCTTCTATGTCAATAATGGGCTGATCGTCCTTAAATTCTGCTGATTCTGCAGGTACTTTTTCCTTGCTTTGCTCACTGGATTTATCTAGTTTGATTTTCTTTGTTTCAATATTCTGATTTCTTTATCTCTCCTTCTTCCCCTTATTTTCAGTCTCTTCTCGTTTTTCTTCTTATGTTTTACTGGATCCACATTTGGCAAATCACTCCCTCATCATCTAAAATCATATTTCGAAAATGTATTTTTACTGTTTGATTATAAAAAATATCTTATTTTATACTGTCGCAAAAAATGTATAACTTACATGTAAAGTGCAAGAGTAGAAATATAGAATCCAAAAAATAAGTTTTTGTTAATTTATCAATTTGTTTACCAAATTTATTGATATAAATAAATAAACAAATAGCTTATAAAAAAATTAACAAATATAAGGAATATTAACTTTGGATACAGATTCAATTAAATGAAATACAAAGTGACAAAATTTCGGAGTACCTACCTACTAACTGCGATTATAACGTAGGTATAAAATCTTACTTACTTGGATGTACATAATCGTCTGGTACCTACTAAATGTTTAGAGCATATTTTTGTAAACTTATTTACTCTGTTTACTTTTGTGAGTGTTTTCAACAACGCGTGTTAATCAATTTTTTCTCGCACTTCGAAATGGTTTTGCTTTTTTTCAAAACATTTGTTAGATTTCATTTCGGAAGCTCATAGTGGTTTGTATTTTAATTTTTCTCTCTCTCTCTCTCCACTGGATTAAAACCACTTAGTTGTTAAAAAAGTTTTTATATTAAAAAAGTTTTTTAACAACTAAGTGGTTTTAATCCAGTGGAGAGAGAGAGAGAAATTTATTAGAGTTATTATTACACCCTGGTACTGCGCAGTACACTTTATTTTTTCGAATTTTCACAGTTTATTACTACAATTTCGGTCATTTTTTATCTCAAAAATCGATTTTCTTATGGAATCTTCACCCTACTTGGTGTTCGAAAACAAAACGCCAGATGGCGTATCGCTGAAAGTCAGATCCCAATACCTCTTAATACAAATTATGGCGCCTACGTCACTGTCGGCAGTCTACCTAAGAACACGATAAAAAGGCCTCATCGTAGTAAAAGATAATCCACCCAGAGACCATTATTCATCACCTAAAATGGATATTTTATTCAGATTTACAGTCAGCTGGTATAACGCTGCACGCGTGACTAGTCTTTGAACGAGCCCAAACTTTATGGAGGCTCGAATAATATAAATTAAAAAAAAATACAGGTAGACGATTCAAATTTTTATTTTAAGGTCAGCTGACTCACATTTTTTTTCTTAGGGAATGGAAGTTTAATGTAAATTAATTTTATAATGGCTGTATTTTTTTTTTCAGATAAATGTAATAACTTGTAAAAAATGGAGAAAAAGTTAATAGGTCTATTTTGTTATGACTATCGTGTCCCTTTCGGGATTAAAGTGGACTGTAGTTCTTTGTATTATTTTTTGTTGATTAAAAGATTTTTTAACACTTACTAATAACAGTAAGGAATTTTAATTTATTAGATTCAACATCCTAAGACCGGTTTCTGCCTTTCGGCTTCATCAGTTAGGCTTTTCGAATCCAATAAATAAAATTCCAAACTCGTACAAGTCAATAGAATATCTGCTATAAGATAACATTTTTAGATGTGCTACCATCTATGGTAAGAAGAGAGTATTGACATTAAATTTTGACTGAATCTAGTCAAGATGTCACTCTCTTCTTTTTTATCCCTTTCAGAGATTAATACAAAGTGAGTAAACCAGTAAGGAATTTTATAAATAAATTAAAATTCCTTACTATAAAAATACACAAGATTGGTACAATAATTCCCAAAAAACAGAATATCTGACATCTGTCAAAACTTTACGATATGAGCGGGTATCGTCGAAATTTGAAATCGACCAATCAGTGGGATATTACTCTAACTCCCTCCTGTACACCACAACAAATAACCTGAATACCGTATCTAGCGTAGCATATATGATCTAAGCTAGATTCAGTCAAAATTTAATGTCAATACTCTCTTCTTACCATAGATGGTAGCACATCTAAAAAAGACAAATCAGTTAACAATGAATAATATTGACAATTTACTTCATGTATAAAAAATCCCATAAGCCGCGTGATTTTGTCATTATGACAGCGAAAAAAGTTTGCCCTAACTTTTCCAGCGACAATAGCGGAACTTTTGAAAGCATGACAACCAGCATTGTAAACAAATTTTCTCAAACTTGCGTTGTCAGAAAAGTTTTCATTTGTGGAAATGTCGCGATTTGGAGAGTCTTCGAGTGGAGAAATTGAAAAAGCCATCAATGATAATGTGCCTCGCAATACTGTGAATTCAACTACATCAATTTGGCGACAATTTTGTTTGTTTGTTTGGAAAAAAAATATGAACTCATTGCAGAAACTTCCACTGAAGAGTTAGCTTCTATTTTATGTGACTGGGCATTCAACATGAAGAAGAACAATGGAGAAGATTATAAAGAGAGTGCAGTCAAGACGATTTGGAAAAAAATGTTACAAGAGAAGTACTTTAAAGATTATAAAAGAATTTTTAATCCGTTCACGGACATACAGTTTAAGAAAGCGAGAAATGCACGCGACACAAAACGCAAAATTTTACAAGCAATCCCAGAAAAAAGGAAGGTGAGTTCTAATGCTCTCACAAAACGAGAAATTTTTGAAATGACACTGTCCTGGAGTGAAGAAGAATCTGTAGGCCTCCAAAGAAAATGTTATCACATTGCTGCGTATGAATTGGCTTAGAGAGGTGGAGAAGTAGCAAATTGTAAAAAGGTATTCTATTTTAAAATCGAGACAGACAACCGTGGAAGAGAGACCGGAAGAGTTAAATATAACCGTGTTTTCAAAGACAGCACAAGGGGGAAATCAGAAGTTGGCCAGTAAATGGTTGGTAGCAAACACTGCAGAAGATTGTGTTTGTCCAGTAAGATTGTTTAAACAAATTATAGGAAGATGGGGAAACCATATCACATGTGAAAAGTTTTTTTTAACTCCAAATCCTTTCTGGCAAAAAACTAATTCGAAAGGATGGTATAAGAATTCTCCTATTGGGATAAAAGAAATATCTAAATGGACCAAATCTTCGGCGAAAAATATTGGACTTGATATCAAGCTGGTGAAAATTAAGAACCATTCTAATCGAGCTGCCGCCGTAACTGAATTGTCCAGGAGTGGTATAGGTGAACAAAAACTTGTGAAAATTACGGGACATAGCAACCCATCGTCATTAAAACCGCACCTTTAGTTAGAAGAAGAACATTATAGAGAAATGATTGGTTCCATTCGTACTACCATCCAGGAAACAGTTACTACCACCGCTCAAAATACTAGCATGCAGCAAAATATTAACAAAAGACACGAAAGTTCTGAAAATCAAGCTATTTTTAATAATTGTGTTTTTAACAATTGTAATTTTCGTAATTTTTTCAGAGGCAGTTTTTTCGTTAAATTGCCAGGCAACAAAATTCTTATTTAAAGTAGGGTTAGCCATATGTAAGTAATAATTATTGAAGATATGGAAGAATAAGTCCTTTTTATCTCACAAGTTATTTATTGAAGGTGCGACCGGTTTCGGCGATCAAATCGCCATCATCAGGCCCGTAACTTTTCCACGCAGGAATTACCACAGGAAAAACACCACCAACATGTCAGCACGTAAATCAAATTACAATTCTATTTTTAGAAAATGAGGAACGAATTGTAAAGGTCCCAATATATTATAAATGTAATTTATATGAATTTAAAATATTGTTATAATTTTTTTTTTTAAACTTGTTATAAAATTTTTTAAAACTTTTTTAAAAAACCAGTCATAAGGACATTTACATACAAATTAAAAATTAAACTAACAAAAGAGACATTTTAAAAATTAGCTGGTTTTAAAAAAGTTATTTTAAATTCATATAAATTACATTTATAATATATTGGGACCTGTACAATTCGTTCCTCATTTTCTAAAAATAGAATTGTAATTTGATTTATGTGCTGACATGTTGTTGGTGTTTTTCCTGTGGTAATTCCTGCGTGGAAAAGTTATGGGCCTGATGATGGCGATTTGATCGCCGAAACCGGTCGCACCTTCAATAAATAACTTGTGAGATAAAAAGGACTTTTTCTTCCATACCTTCAAAAATTCTTATTGATACATGTCAAGTTTACTTCGACAAAAAAAAGCTCTCGTGTAATTTTAAGTGACAAACTGCTTGACATTCCTTGCTACCGACAATATTTTATAGGCGAGTTTGCCAAACAAAAAAAAGTCAAATGAGGCCGAATGTTTTAATATTTTTTTCAAATAAAATTATATTAAAATTTTGCTGATATATCAATTTTTAAAAGAGTAAATAAATACACTCTTGGCCGCTTATTTTAACTGTATATCACATTAACAATTGTTTCAATTTTTACCAATAAGTTATTCTTTATTTTCTCATTCGCAACAAATATTTTTATCGAACCCCAATCATATGTCGGCAATATAAAATTATCCAATTAAAATTCGCAACAGATATCGGCTTGCATTGCAAATCACAAGCTAAAAAAAAAGAGAAAAAAGAGGTTAAATATTAGGTAGTTCCAAGAAAATGAAACGGGAGATTCGGATTTTAAAACAACAATAAACCTCTCGTGTCCCGTCGCATCTCATCTTATTTGGAATGGTGTATAATTATTACGTGATTTTTGAACACACCTGTTTTGCAGTCTCGACAGTGGTATTTGGTACACACTGTAACTAAAAATAATAATTCAGAGCTTGGATTGTACGTTTCGTCGTTCTCAAAAAATAATAACAGAAATGGAAAAGACAATAATTTGTGTAATTTCTTTTTGTTCAAAATATTTGTGGATGGAAAATGCGGGACATTCCAAATTATACAACTTTCTGATTTTATTTAAATTTTCAATTTTTGCACATGAAGTTTACAACGTAAGACTGGCCAAAATATATATCGTATAGCCACTCAAATAAAAATACAAAATGTTTTTGTATTTTAAAACAAAATTTTATTTATCAAATATTTTAAGGTAGTACTTTCGATACCACACGTGTCAAATGTGCACTCTGTTTTATTTGATTTACGTAATATTTATATTTGGCAACGCCGCGTAAAAGCAAAAGAGACATAAGTATGCTTACAGTAACTCTGTTTCACATTCTATACTAGAACCAAAAATGATTGAGTGTTTTATTGGCCCTTGGCATATTGAAGGCAGTGGCATGCTTATTAATTTTTGAAAGGGTTAAGGACTAACCCAAATAATAGTTAATTATTTTTACAATAAACTAAAAACTTTTACACAAGTGACTTGCCTAGACAAACTTAAAAATTTAGAATTTAGCGTATAGAGTCCCTAATAATCAATCTAATTTATATAAAATTGTAAATAATAGGTATTGGACTATTTCCTACATGTCTTGTCGATGTAACAACCCATTTGTTTATTGCTACTTCTCTACAGATTGCAAATAAAGAGGGATTAAAAAAAGTTGTTGTTTCTGCAGCTGACATGGCGTTCCTCTATTTTTTGTCTAGTTAAAAAGTTTGTAATTTTATACATGAATACTTCAATTACAAACGATAATTAAAGTTTTTCGGAATCGTATCGTCCATGCATGATACACGCTCGATGCCTGATAATATGGCTTTATCTTTATAGCCTATAGGCAGTAAATGTGGTATGAATAACTTAAATGAAAAATACACCTATACTCAGTTATTCTGTCATTTGCTTCACGTTGCAACGCTCAATTACTAATTTGAGTAGAGCCTTTTGTTTTAACTTAAAGTTACACTCAACATTGGTATGTGTGGCAAATATACAATATTGACCAAAGAAAGATATTCATTTTAATGCGTTTGCGTTACGTTTAGTGGTGTTTGCTGCACACCTGTGCTTAATGCGAATAAGAATTCGTGCTTTTTGTATGTTGAGGCTGAAACAAATTTTTAAATGTGAAACGCCCGGCTGCATTCACAAGTCGACATAGTCTGAGGAAGGCGAAAATCCTAAATATTTAATGAAGGCTATATACAGGGTATTAATGAATACGTTTTACTGATTTTTAGGACATATAAACTGTATTTGAAAATCAAGAGAGAGTAAATTCCCAGAAATGTTTTGCAGTTATCAGTGTTAAAGGCAGTAAACCATAGACGTGCGTTTTCAAAATTAAATTAATATGGAAATAGAAATATTTAATTTGTTTTAGTTATTTATACCTAGATTACCAATTTTAGATAGATAAACATAATTCGTAAGTAGTAATTTAATTTGGGTAAAATGAAGAAAAAGTCAATATTATTTTAGGCATTTTGTTTTAGGCATATGTTTATTTACAAAATATGTATATAATATGTACAGATAATTACAATTATTTATAAATTAATATGAGGAGCTAAAAAAACAATTAAGTAGGTATATGAGAAAAAAAAACCAACCGCAAGGATAAAATTTGACGAGCAACATGCAAAAAATACGACAATATTAAATCTTAAAAAATAAAAATCTAAAAATAAAATTAAAGTACATAAATTAATAATTTTAAAGTTATGGTTCCTCGCACTCTGTGTCAGAAGATTCACCATCTGATTCTAGAGAAATTACAATGGGCTCTATAGTAATATCAATTATGTTATCTAGCTCCCACATTTTTTTTTCTATTTCTGTAACGTGTCTAATACATTTTTGCCAATTTTCACTTGTTACTTCAGATATTGCCTTATTGAAGAGATTTTTAACATCTGATAATTTAAAAGTAGTGTTATTTCTGGCAACATAACCTTTAACTTGAGCCCATATTAATTCTATCGGATTCAGCTCACAATGGTAGGGTGGTAAACGAAGGATTTCAATTTCTCGTTTTTTGGCTATCTCCTCAATATTATATTTTTTATAATTTTGCTTATGTTTTTTAGCAATAGTTAACAATTCTGCCCTCAGCATTGTATTGTCAAAAGCTAAATTTTTAGAAGATAACCATTTTGCAATTTCACCCTTTTTCCATTTAGTGGTTGGTAAAGGTTCAAGTAATCTGGAGTGGTAACTTGCATTGTCCATTACAATAACCGATCCTTTTGGTATGAATTGAATCATCTGTTCAAAATATTCCTCAAACACGTCTCCATTCATTTCTTCGTGATAATCAACGGTTTTTTTTTATTCAAATAAGAGTAAACCATTCTCAAAAAAAACGTTTGTACTGCCTATATGACAAATAATTAATCTTTTACCTTTTCCTATAGGTTCCTTAAAACCAGTAGTATATCCTTCTAGAAAAGCTTGATGGGATGATTTTATATTTTTGTCTTTCCAAACTCTTCCTACACAATGTCCTTCATTAACCCATGTTTCATCTAAATAATAAATGTTTTTATTTTGAGCTTTAACTTGTTGTATTCTTCTGAGGTACTGTCTTCTCCAACATACAATTTCTTCAGAATCAATTAGCATTGAGTGTCTGCCCATTTTTTCAAATTTAAAGTTTAACTCATGTAACACTTTCCATAGTTTATCCCGGCTTATTGTGGGTAAATCAACATCATTCGTAATGGCTTGCAAAACTTTATCTAAAGTTGGTATTTGCTTGTTTATAAAAAATGAGTGAACAAGCTTACGAATAGCATTTTTAAAAAACTCGTCCACGTTGACTTTTAATAGTTTTGGTCTACCTGGTTTCGGCTTTGGTGAGGTTACTCCACCTGATTTTTCCTCCTTTAGAACTCTATATATTGTAGATTTTCCATATCCCATTGCCTTAGATGTTGTTTCAACTACACTGTCAATAGTGTTTGAGGGATTTTGATGTTTAAAATAGTGGTACACATTCACTACAGCACTCTTTTCATTGAGCGATAAATGGTCTAGTTTTAATTTTTTCACTGGCGTATACTCACAAACTGCTTCCATTTTTAGTCACTACTATTTGTCACGTTTATCGAAAATCAAATAACTGCATTTCTAGAAACTATTTAAGTCAAAATATCTGTCATTAGAAGCTGTTGCCATTCGGAAGTCGTTAAATAACAATTATCCCTTTCTATTTTGGTTACGCCTATGACGCACGTTAATCCTCTTAGGCCTACTGTAGTAACAATGAAAGATCATAAAATAATGTGATAGTCCAAGAAATTTAATAAATTTTGTATTGAAATTAACAAAAACAATTTAGAATGCATTACAAATATTGAAGTTTTACCGCACGTACTGTACTATAGTTTTGCATACCGAATTACTTTTTATTCTGGGAATTAACTCTCTCTTGATTTTCAAATACAGTATAGAACGTGCAAAAATAGAGTGAAAAGTGACGCCATCTTCAAAGAAGATGTTTATAGGAACTTTTTACTCCATTTGTGTTCAATATGCCCTAAATCTGTAACACGTATTCATTAACACCCTGTATTTTTAGAAAACAGAAAATATGTACTTTTAAGTGTAAAATCAATCGTTTGGAAGTAAAAAATCACTCGGTATAACGAAGTGAGGTAATAAAATGCGAATAACAATTTGCATCCAGTTTAATCAAGGCGAATAAAAAAAATAAAATATAGGTGGAGGTATCCCGTAGTGAGACATGTTGTGTATTGAGAAGACATCAGACATTTAGAGGTGTGGCATCCTTTAAACATGTTCATTTTTCGCCCTCCATATTTCACCTCCCATACCAGGGCCGGAACTACTCAATACAATACACAAATCGAAAAGTAAAATAGTTATTTACCTGTGCTAAAAGTAACGAACAAATGGTAATAGTGAAGATTTTTTTTTTATTTGGTGTAATCTATTTTACACAATAGAACAATAAGCAATAATGTTAAATTTTGAAGAAATACGTAGAAGGTACAATACCTATTGATACGCACCTTAGTACTTAGTAGTCATGAGGAAAAATTATAGATTATAGTATTAATAGACCGTTATAAAAATAACAAATGGATCAACTAAAATCAAACTAAAAAATAAAAATTTTATAAATCACTCTTATAGGACCAGGAGTCAAAAGAAAAAAATGTTAAATACCATTTTACAAATATGATCGAAATGAAAGATTCATTTCTGTAATAGGCCCTATGATATATAACTCTTTGACTGAAAATATCAAGCAAATTAAGAACATAAAAACTTTTTCTAAAGCAATCAAAAAAATTATAAGCTGTAACTTCCTAGAACTTGCTAAATTGTTATAAACGGTAAATAACCTTATCTATATTCGCTCATCACATTGTTTATATTTATATTTTTACTCTGCACTCTGTTCTTTATTATTTATTATTATTTAATGTATAATTAAATTTAATCTAAATCCAGTATTTTTTTAAACTTTTGAGTACCTACTGTGCTAACTGTTATAATTTTCTTTATACGAATCATAAATCGTTGCTTTCGTCTAATCTTTCACCTCAGATTCGTCAGATGCAGATGCATTTATTAGCCAATCCTACGATGTTACGTTCGTGGTATTAGCAGGTAAGAAACGGATTACTACTTACTCGCTCGTTAAAATGTACTTATCAGTGAATCGGACAAAGACAGAAATATAAATCCGTAAAGCGTTGCTATGAGTTGTATAAAAGAATAAGCAATAAATAATTTTAAATGGGGACGAAATGATTTATAAGTATTACTCATTAATGATTTTTTCTTCAAACTTTTCTAACTAAGAGATAAAATGATATTAACTGATGCGATCCTGGTAATCGTAACTGTCTTCGCAACAATCCTCACATAAAGTATGAGATTATTAATTACTGGGATTGCTTCTTTTACTGTCCATGTCCGCTTCGTTGTATATTCTCAAAATGTAATTACCTTTTCTTATTTACACATTTGTATTTATGCCATACCTTTACTCATTGTGCCGACTCGATTTTAATTTAAACTTTTGTGCTTTCGACGTTTCAAAGATAAAAAAACGTCGGAACAAACTGGGTTTTGATCAAAGTGATACATTCCTGCCATTTGTACGAGTTTTTAATTTAGTTTTATACGAGTAATAAATTATGTATTTATTATGAATGCGGCTTTGGATTGACAACGATCAAGACCGTGAATAATTGAATATCGTTACTAACAGATTGTAGCAAATGGAGAAATTAACAAGGTGGCGTCAACGTTGTAGTAATAACTAAAAATATCTTAAAAATATAAAAATACGTATAAAATTTATAGAAATGTCTTTTAAGGCTGCTACAATATCTATTTCTTTTTTTGTTATGCCTCTATTAATATATATCTTCAGTTTTACAAAAATCAGTGAGAGCATCCTGACCCAAAACTATGTTAGCGCTGATATTCTTACTTACATTAACAAAATAATTGTTTACTTCATCATGACTCTGATTAACGCTGTTTGAAGACAGGGTTTTAATTCTTAAGTCAGTTATAATAGACCAGGTTTCTTTGGAAGAGTTTTTAGCTCTTGAGATGCGATTTTTATAATAGTTTTTCTTAGTAGATTTGATAATTTTCCGATACAGTATTCTACAGTTGTTGATATAATTTAATATTAGGGGGTTATCTGACAATTTTTAAATATACATAAGTGACTCATATTTTTAGAAGAGATTCTTATTCCTTTAGTTGTCCAAGGTTTACGACGTTTAGTTTTAATGGGGCGAAAGGGAAATGCTTTGTTGAAACACTTAATTATTTTATTTAGGAAGTCCCAAGAATTTAGAGTCAGAAAGACCATTCCAATTAGTAGCTAGACACAAGTTATAAAATTTTTCAAAATTACGCTGAGAGAAAGTTCTACCCAACTGACTGACTTTTTTGGCGCTGTGCGTGGTATCACAAATTTGGCAAAAACTGCTTCAAGGTCCAAAAGACCTGAGCTAATTACTTGGTGCTCAACATCAACATAAATGTTGTGCGAGATTTTGGTCAATATCTGGCTCTGGCTCGTAGAGAAAATATTTTTCTTATTAAAAATGAAAACCAATACCATAAGAATTTAATTTCAAATCCTAAATATCAAATTACTTCACTCTCTTCTTGTAATGAATATAATAGGTATACCAGCCGTTTTTACCAATAGAAAAACCTCAACATTCCAAAGGTAAAAAAGAAAACTAATTTACCCAAATTTATTGTGTAATTTTACCAGTCACAAGCACAAGCCTAACAACACTTAAATAATAATATACCCGGGTATTAAAAATAATTGGATATTTTTTATATTCCTGACGCGTTCATAAATACGGACTAGCCTGTAATTTAGTAGGAATGAGTTTTTTGAATTGTGTGGTTAACTATGTTCAACAGTGGTAAAGTTGTTAAAGTACCCTAAATTATAGGTACACAAACTGTTTTCAAAAGTATTTAACGAATCATTGCTTTCTTAATATTTCGAATCATTGAAGAAATTAGGATGGTAATTTTCGTGTGGCTTATACCAAATGGCATTTAGTTTACCTCCAGTAAAAGTAGGTCCAAATTAAAAAGAAAATAGTTAAATACAGCACTGTCATTTACGCTATTAGCTCAATACGGAGAGAACATTTTTTTTAACATGAACGCTAACATCCGTCTTAGAAACCAACTATTGTGTCACAAGGGCAAAAAATAAGCTTTAGCTGCATGAGCATGAGCATTGACTTGGAATCTGTGTTAGCAGTTTTTTTTAACAATGGCATGTGGGTTTTCGTCTGCCCAAATATGCCCATTTCTAGTGTTATTAATTCCATCCCTGGTGAATTGGATCTCGTCGGTAAATAAAATTCTGTTAATGGTCCTTCTATGTGCTAAGCACCATCTAGAAAATGATATGCGTGGTACATGATCACCCTCTTCAAGCTTTTGCACTTTTTGTATGTGGTATGGATGCAAACTATTTTCTTTTAATGTTTTCCATACACTTGTACGAGGCAGCGCCAATTGCCTACTTATTCTTCCTACGCTAGTAGAAGGATTATCATTTATAGCGTTCAGTATTTCCTCTTCGTGATTAACATTATTTCTTCGAGCGACGATTAGGATAGCGTCTGTATTCCCTTCTTGCAGACTGACCATTTCCTTCGCAAATCCCATACACAAAATATCTGCGTATTCCTCATTAGTGAATTGAAACGGCATTCTTTATCCCTAGGTCTACAAGATTGGCCAATCGACAAGATATTGACTTCTTTTTTATTTTACATTTTTAATATGTATTTTATGTATATTATTTTTTAACGAAAATATAGAATAACAAACAAACTCTGTAAAAAAAAACATACCATTCTAAAAATGTCTATAACAAGAAACAAATGCATATTCTTTGATTTTTTAGCGAAAAATAGCTTAACATAGCTTAGACAAAAATTGTAGATCATTTAATTCTCTACAAACATTGTCCTTACATTTTTTTCTCTAAAATTCACCATTTCTGAGAAAAAACGATTCTAAAATTTAAGAGAATATTAGAAAAAAATGGAATGAAAAAAACCCAATTATGTTAACTTTGAATAAAATTTACTCTATTAGGATTTTGCCCAATAGTTATTTAAAAAAATAATTACAATACTGCTGGAGGAATATAAATTTTTATCTCTATATACTTTGAATCCTTTCTGATTAGTCGACACATTTTTAATTTTTTATTTTTCAAATGAATTTCATATTATTTATTTCTAAACGAATTTAAAAAAAAATCTCATCAAATTTAAAGTATGTAAAAATAAAATCCGTCCCTGTAATCACCATGTATGTATGTGAAGGATGAATATAAACTCTTTGAAATCGTTATTAATAATTTGACATGCTTCGTCTACTCTTTGTGGATTAAAGCTGTAGTATACTTGAGTATCGTCTGCATATACATGATAATTGCAGTTCTGGATTCGAATGAAGATATGAGAAGAATATATTGAAAATAACAGTGGCCCAAGAATGGACCCTTGAGGAACCCATGATCTCAAATTAAGATATTCTGAAAATACATTATTTATACACACTTTTTGCTGCTAGAGCATTTTCTCAAAAAACCTATATATTAAAATCTAAAGTGTTTTCCGGGCTTTGAAGCCGTGGTCCAATGGAATTTCTTCCTGACGTTTCGTCTACAGCTGCGGTAGACATTACCAAAGGCGATGAGGCAGTGGGCGAAGTGATCTCCCGTGCTTCCCGACGTTGACTGATTCGACAGTGGTTCGCTCGGTCGTATTTATACCCCCGCCATTGCGCTGCAGTAGGGGGGCTGGGGTGGGGATGGTGGTGGTGGTGGTGGCGCGAGGTTTCGGCGTACTTGATGTATGTCGAAGAACTCGCTTCCAGTCTGGGTTTAGGAACGTAATTTCTTCCTTTCGGTTAAAATTATTGTCGTGCTTAAATATCTCAATGGCTTCCCTGGTTAGTCTCGGATAGTAACGCTGCGTTTGATGTAAAATCTCCACCTCGTTAAAAAGAATATTGTGACCTTCAGAGAGAGCGTGCTCTGCTACGGCTGACTTTTGTGTTTGTCCCAGCCTGCAACTCCTTTTGTGTTCCGTAATTCTCGTGTTGACACTGCGCTTTGTGGTGCCAATGTACACCGACCCACAGCTATGGCGCCATGGCTCCAAATAACAAATGTATCGTCCACATATCGAAACCAACACTTTGGTCGTTTTTCTGCCGTAGTCAACGCTTTGGCCTCGAAAATTTCCATGAAATAGTTAGCTATTACTGGACTTAAAGGGCTGCCCATAGCTACACCATCAGTTTGTTCGTAGAATTCCTCCTTCCATTGAAAATATGTAGTGGTTAGGCAGTGTTGGAACAATTTAGCAATATTATGTGGAAATTCTTGATTAATGTGTTCCATGGCTTCCTTAATGGGTACCATGGTGAAAAGCGAAACAACATCGAAGCTAACGAGAATTTCCCCTGGAGAAAGAGTCAAAGTATGCAGTTTTTCGACGAAATGAGTGGAGTCTTTTATAAAGGTGTCAGTATTTCCTATTTTCGCAACAGTTTTGTGAGATTTTTTGCGATTTCATATGTTGGACTTCCTATGGTGCTCACGATGGGTCTAAGTGGCACATCCGGTTTGTGAATCTTCGGCAAACCGTAGAGCCTCGGTGGCAAGGCTTCCGATTTTCTTAGCTTCGTTATTTCGTCCGATGCCACGTCCTTAATTAAATTGTTGGTGGCCCTTAAAATCCGGGCGGTTGGATCACGAGGTAGCTTCTTGTAGGTGGTGGGATCTAACAGTGTCCTGATTTTTCCTTCGTAATCCGATGTTGAGAGCACCACTGTTGCGTTTCCTTTATCTGCTGGTAAAATAAGAATATCCTGGTCTTGGTTCAGGGCTTTCAGAGCTATCCTTTCTGCAAAGGTAAGATTGCTTTTTGGCGGTTTTGCGTGTTGTAAAATACGCGATGTCTCCATCCTGATCTGTTCAGCCGTCTGAATGGGCAGTTGACGAATCCCGCTCTCCACACGTTTGCGATAATATCTTCCACTGGTATCCTATACGGTGTGATGGCAAAATTTCCCCCCTTGTTTAGGACGATCAGCTCATCTGCTGACAGTTGTTTGTCGGTCAGATTAACTACAATCTTGCGTTGGCTCTCCTCGGATGTAGGATGTAGACTTAGACCCATCGTGAGCACCATAGGAAGTCCAACATATGAAATCGCAAAACATCTCACAAAACTGTTGCAGCCGAAAATAGGAAATACTGACACCTTTATAAAAGACTAACTAACCAGGGAAGCCATTGAGATATTTAAGCACGACAACAATTTTAACCGAAAGGAAGAAATTACGTTCCTAAACCCAGACTGGAAGCGAGTTCTTCGACATACATCAAGTACGCCGAAACCTCGCGCCACCACCACCACCACCATCCTCACCCCAGCCACAGTAGATACAGCAGTTCCACTTAGCGTCGGCACCTTTGATATTGGTGTCCAGCAGTTTCATTTTTTATATTCGCACTGGTATTGACACTATTGACAGTAATGACATTTCTCCCCGCCACGATCCCTAACAATGCTCACATATACACTGCTTGATATATCAATTATTGATATAAACTGCTCGCTAAAATTCAGTCTATGCAAATAAGGTTGGAAACATGGAAAAGTAGTAAAAATTAATTATGCAGTTTTCAATGAGGTAAAATTCATTTAATCGGATGCACCCGAGATAAAAAAAAATGTTTGGTGATTCTTACGTATTTTTGTCTCCTGAACACGAATTTAAAGTCAAAAAGCGGAGGTCTCGAATGCTTTTTGAGATATAGGCCCGAAAAGTATGAAAACTTGTTTCTAATCTCACGATTATCTTTATTGCCACACTTATATTAAAAAAAAATTCAATATGGCAAATACAAAATTGTGGTTGAGTTGCTTATATAGTTTGATTCTGTTTAAAAAAGTTAATACAGCCATTCTATATTCGTTGTTAAAAAAATGCAAGAGATTATTACGAGAATATTTAGTTTTCCCATTTCAGTTGACATTTCACATTCCTAATATATAAGAAAGAAATTTGTTGCATACAATGTACATAGTCAATACAATTTTTTTTAAGAAAACAAGAACCAAGAATGCATGACACCTCATAAAAACATAGATAGATAGATATTTATTAATATATGAATTGTTAAATTATCATAATTCGAGATGCTATTGTAGAATTGTCACAAAAATGATCAGTTTTCAATGAAATAAGTGGAATATACATAGGGATTAACGCCTCATTGATAAAAATTACTAAAACCAGAATTTGATGACATAAGAGACTACTTTATGAAATGTTTATAACACTTTTAATATATTACACAGTAGATTGGATGAAATTTTTTAAATCCGGCAACTATGGAAGGAGTGCCGGTCGTTCTTAAACTCGTCGTTTGCGCATTAGCCAGGAGTCGCAACACTCGCAACTCCTGGCTAATGCGCATTGAAAACTTATAACCAGAAATTGGTCGAAGTGGAATTACTGTATCTACTGTGCCCCAGCCCCCCTACTGCAGCGCAACGGCGGGGGTATAATTACGACCGAGCGAACCACTGTCGAATCAGTCAACGTCGGGAAGCACGGCCGTGAAAGCCTTCACAGTCTGATGAACCTATATATTGCAGCATATAAAGTAGTAGATCATGATTGAGAGTGTCAAATGCCCGATTTATTTTGTTAAAACATACCTGCAAAAGTCACAATCTTCAGTTTTTGGGAAGATTAATAGGAACCTCTAAAATCAGTGAAAGTTGGTAATTTAGGCCTCTGTTTAAAATAATTGTATTTACGTTTACCAGAAAATGTTTTTATGATCTGTAAAAAATAAATTAAAGAAAACTTGAATGCTACGCCTATGGTAAGTGATAAAATCTTCGTCAAAGGAACGGCAAATGCCATGCCGGCCGGTGAATTTATTCGAAACGGACCCAAGTTTGACGGTCATCGACTCGCAAGACCGGTTCTGGAATTCGAAACCTCCAACTGAAAAATTATAATTAATGAAACTTAATCAATTTTTTTTTTATTTTGTCACGAGCACAAAAAAACGAACTAAAATCATCGGAATGTCCGCTCAGCTGGACTTAAATGCCACAAAACTTGTTAACGCCGTTTGGGAAGCTTCTGTCAACAAATCTCACGAAAACGGTTTGCTCTTTTTTTTAGTGACACCATTGATAGATTTTGAAATCTTGCAAAAATATACGTAAGAGGATAGAAACAAAATTAAACTTTCCCTCCAAACGGTCGAACTGGTTTTGTCATAAGTAGAAATCAAATGGGGTGGTAATTGAGCAATCTTGGTTGTCATTCTAAGGACCCACCAGAAGCGCTTTACTTGCTAATTCTTGGCAATCTTCTTGCCAAAATACGCGTCAAATCTTTTAGAAATGGTTACCACTTCTAGAAGATTTAAATGCTCTTTTATTATTACGGAATTCCACTCACAGTCTTCTTAAAGGTTTTTCGTGTTACTTGGGGCTCTAACACAAAGCACTGCACAAGACAAGTTCAAATGGCTTTGTCCTTTTTAGTTTTTGAACAAGGATGTGGTTGTCCAATAGCTGCCAGGAGCTTTTACATTAACATGTTGGTGTAGGGACCTCATGCTTACCAGGAAACCTCATCGCTCCCTTCTGCTACAAGATCTTTTGTGTATACCTTACATCTATGTTTCAGTCTAAAAGATTTAGGCTTCTGAGCCGTTTTGGAGCTAGGTTTGTCATAAACTCGGTGGGTATCTTCATGGATTTGGTTGCTCCAACCCTTGGCATCTCAAGATGTCTCGTTAGGTTGCCGGGTTTCCTAGATTTAGCCTATAGGCATTTTCGAGAGTGATCCTCTGTACATCTAAAAAATGACAGACATTTTTCTCTTCAATAATTTATTTTATACAAGGCATTTGATCTACTTTGGAATGCTTCTGTTGAATGCCAAATTTGTGACTTGATATTAGTCTTTCCAACAAGGGTTCTGACCGTTTTAATATTACCTTTTTAAATAAGTTTAAAATCTTTGGTAATAACGGTATGGGTATGGGTAAGGGTATGACCACTTTGGTGGCTTTCCTGGTTTAGAAATAGCAGTTGTTTTAGCCGAAAAGCTGCATTAAACAAATATGTGTAGGTATATCTACACCTTTTAAGCTACTTATTTCGGAGTAGCCAGTCTAATTTGTTCTATTTGCCTGTTTTCTTTCTTATCGGGCTATTTATGTTATTGTCTTTTGATTCTTTCCATAAGAAATAATTTGTCTTTTCTTTAACGGTCAGACTTTGTAGATAGGGGCTGATGGGACGCCTCTTTTATTTTGTGTATCTATCTTATCGTGTTTTCTTATTTAACTATCATCTATTTGAACAGATAATAGTATAGTATCTAACAGGCTGAGAAATCTCTCATTATAGCCCAGGTGAATTGCCCAAGCTGCAGAAGTCTGGGCCAAGCAATCAATATTCATATTTTGATACGCTTAAAAAAAATTATTTAATTTAAAAAATAGAAAATTCATAATACAGTCCCTTACTTTTATTATAATATTAGGACGCCATTGATTTACCTAACCAGTTTGTGCTATTCTTGCCTTAAGCAATCTCAAGAAGTATTTTCTCGTATTCTAACACGCAGCCCGTTTGATTGCATTGGTACCTTCGGATTTTTTATTTGTTTCGTTTTTTTTTTCTGAAAAACTTCCACCGCCATAAACGGTTTATTTGCCGCTATAAAGACACCGAGAGATAATGAACGCGATGCAAATTTACAGAGGTTCTGTGGAATTCCTCTCAGACGATCAGATAAGAAACAGGAATTTAAGCGGAAACTAAACTATAGGTATTTAGATAGATGGTGGAATGGGTATCGACAGTTTCGTAGCTTATCTTGATTTTACTGCCTTTTGAGTTGAGTTAACCGTAGTTTGCCGACTTCACCTGATATTTACGAAATTATCCGGGATGTCAAATCAAATGCAAGACTCTGTTTTGCAACATTTAAAATAAGGAGTGCCAGAATCATTTTTTTCTTACTTATCAAACTCTACTAAGGCAAAAATAGTTTTCAAATATCGAGTCTTCTGTGCGAGATCTTCAACCTACCACCATTACACATATAACTACAGGAATAGGCAAGTGCTTTCACCTACAGACTCATGCAAGGGACATCACCCATCACCAAACTTCACGGGACGGAATACAAAAAGTTAGAAGAAGAGCTAAGTGTCGATCCAGCTACAGGAATGCCCAGCGACAACATGGCAACCAAATACAACTTCAGTAGAGAATACGAGGTCGGTATACTAGAGAGAGAACACTGGGAGGGAGGAGCACCCATCAGTGTAACAACAATCTGGTACACAGACGGCTCGAAGACCAAAGAAGGAGTCGGAGCTGGAATTTACGGGCAAACACCAAGGATAATCATATCAGTGAGCCTTTGAAAATACACCATGAAGCTCGCGCAAGTCATCTAGTTATCATGGGAAAGGTCACGGTGGATATAGTCCACAGGGGCACCCTTTTTACATATCTGTCTATCTATATATCTATCTATCGACAGCTAGGGGGATAAGACAGAACCCTGCGGAACGCCTACATCTATATTATATAGCTATAATGTATATAAAGCCCGTCTGAATGGATAAGAGCGATCAGATGATTGTTCTACGATCTGATTGGTCTTATATTTTCGTTACTAACGTACTTGTTACCTTTAAATAATGTCCTAGGTGTCGGGGGCCTTATTGGATTCCATATACCAAGTATGTCCTTGTGGGATCTTATGAAGATTACATTTTAGATAAAAAAAAAGTGTTGCAATGCTGTAAGGAATTCTTAAATAATTTAAAGTTGCTCCAAAAATTCCTGTTTATGCTAACACCATTAATAATAAAATATCAGATCTTTAAAGCAGCTTCCTTAAGAGGATTCGACTATTAATAAGGTGATTAGTAAATGGCGGTTAATTTTTTTAATAATTTATTAAATTATATCACAAAAAGTAGATTTAAATTACTCATAAATAATTGAAAATTTTTGGAATTTGGAAAAAAAATTATTATTATCGACGTTTCGATCGAGATTCTAATGGAAAACAACATAGACAAGGGTAAGGCATTTTTAAAACTTCAAGTGAATGAGAAATAAAAAAAAACAAAAACAACGAATAAATTAATGTTTTCCAAAATGGTATTTAGAAATATCCTAATACTCTTAATAAAAAATGTTCCCAACAGGAGCTTTTAAAAGCATGCTAACGAGTTTTGTGGAATTTGGATTCACCTTTGCAGATGAGAAAGTTATTTTATGGGCTATAATACGGCTTTTTACACATGAATAAAAATGTATGTACCGACCATTATAGGATGTTTTTTTTTTCAATCGTGAAACATAATTTCCATATGAATATTAAAATTCTAAAAATTAAAAATTTATTACCGTGTGTGTAAAAGCATGCAGAAGAGTATTTCAGAACTACAGTTTAATGATGGGATTTAAGAGGGAAGCTAACTTATGGTGGCGGCGAATATATTTACTAATTATTGTTTTTCTCATATTTTGTTACAGTCTTTTCACAACAAAAATAGTTGCACGTCATAAATCTTATTCCATGTTAGACGCACAGCGTTGCCAAATGTTTAGAATAATACTTGCATTTGGTAATTTAAACATTACTTTTGTTTTTAATTGTATTTTGTCCAACAACAAAGGACTGAAAAAAGATATTGTCCGCACCTGACATAAACTTAATTCATTCACTTCATAAATAATTTTACGACAACGTTATTTTGTCGTATTTGTGTCCTCTGGTCCAGAATTCCTGCACGCAATGGTTTTCCAAACTAAATATTAGGTTACTTACTTTCTTGCTTCGTGTACATGAGAATTTGTAGAGAATAACAATTTAAATATGTAATACAATACTTGGAAATGTGAGACTACAAAAGATTGAATCATTAAAATTTGTTTTTGATTTTATTTAATTTATATCTCAGGTTTTATGAATTATGAGCATGTGCTATTTCTGTAAATATTGAACTAAAAAAAATATACAAGTAAAATTAATTTCTGATCATTTTAAAACCTTTTTTGGTGATCCACGTTTCTATGATTTAGTTCATCTTCCTCAGAGAATGATAATTAAAAAGTCAGTTAATTAACCAGTGCGATCCGTATATAATTAAAATTTTAATGATTACGCTTTTTAATGTGTTCAGGAAATAATAAAATTTTTTAAAATGTCGCTTATAAAATTAGTAAAATTGTGGTTTCCAATAAGAGCTCACGATCCTAACCAATTTAAGCAAAGATTATTAACATTTTTTACATAATTCAATACATGCTGTGCCCTATCGTAAACCTCTTCCCAAGTACTTCCTGTACAATTTAAAACTGTATCATCAGCATAAGAAAGGATATCACACTCATCATAGGAAAGCAAATCGTTAATAAATATTAAGAACAAACTTGGCCCTAGAAAAGTTCTTTGTGGAACTCCCGTTTTAATTGTTGGTTTTTCACTTACTTCATTCCCAATACGCACTTGTTGAGATCGGCCTGACAGATAATTTGTGAAAAGCTGTAAAATGTGACCCATGTTGTCTAATTTTTCAATTAACTTTTTGTGGGACAATGTGGCTTTCTGCAGGTCTAAAAATATCCCAATGGTTTTTTTGTTTTTATTAAAGTTATTTAATATCTGTAGGGTGAGTATTTGCAGGGGCTATTCAGGAACAATCCCCGTCTGAAAACCAAATTGTTATCTTGATTATCTTCATTTAGAAAAGACCATACTCTTTTGTTCTCAAATATTTTTGCAAAGTTGTTAATAAGCGAGATTGGGAGATAATTTGTCATTTCATCTTTTTTGTTGGACTTATATATTGGAATTACACAACTTTTTTTAAATTGTTTTGGAATATTTGTTGTTTCAAAAATAAGATTAATTATACTTTATGATGTTTGTTGAAATTTTATCCATTCCAGGTGAGGAGTTAATTTTAAGACTAGAAATTAAATTTTCTACTTCTAAGTATTCAGTAGGTTTTAAAAACATAGTTTTATTTATTTATTTTAAATCGCTTTAACACACATAACTCACTTCAACACTCAACATCAGTTTTTGAATACTAAACACTTCAAATTAGCTAAATTAAGAAAGACTTTTTCCATTTCAGTTTATAAACACAGAAATCTCCATAAATCCGTTTAAAACTGACACATTTCAAAGTCTAAACGAATAAGCCAAACTCAATCGCGTAAAAGTGATTTTTTTTTAGTTTCCAGATTTCTTTTTTTAATCTTTAAATGTTTAATTTTGACATTTATTCACTCTATTAGAAGGCAATCTTTTGATAAGTACCGAATTGTCGGAAAATTGCACATTAGCAAGAAAATGCATAACCATTGTTGATCTTTCTTTCAAATGAAGTAAGCAACCGCGGACACGGTCAATTACCATAGGTATCATCCGTCTGCCCATTAACGCGAGTGACGTCTGCCAACTAGATCTGGGTTGAGGTTGAAAATTGTGCCTGAAGCAGAAGGTTCGTTAACTTTAGTGTTTGTGCTTCATTTAACATTTGAGGCGGAAGTTTAGAGATTTGAGATAGCCGATTGGCAATTTATTGCTTTGAAAATAGCGTTTTTAGGAATATAAAGTTACTGCCTAACCTTATCTGGAAAGGAATAAATTTATCAAAAATAGAGTTTGGTCTATTGGTAGCGCTCCATGTTATCTGAATGAATAGAACTTGAATAATCAGTTAGCAATCCACCAAATATAACAATTTTAATTTTTTTCTGGCAGTGTCTGAATATTAGAACATCCTTTTGTGTACGTGATTTTTGGACCATAAGAATATAAAGTATTTGGCTTAATAATCGCATTAGTGGCAGTTTGCAAGAATTTTTCATTTATTATTTTATTATTGGAAAAAAAATGAAAGTGATACAAAGAACCTATTAATACAATTCCAGTGGAGACTTGGTGGCATTCTCAGACGACATAATTGCGCCGTAATTCCAGGTTGAATGGTACTCGTACGCGTCTGTAAGAAAAACACTTTGTATATAAATTCGTTCTAACTACCTATTGGTAATAATAAGAATGGTGATAAATGTCCCTGAGTTTTTCAGACATAGCGATTCATGACAGCTGTGAGTTGGATTAATGCTAGTTTTCATATTATTTTAAACATTTCATTATGGGACCAATTGTCAGTTGAATACAGCTTAACAAATGAAAATTCCAAAAAACCTCCAGTTCGTCTACTTTTTTTTTAATTAGCGAATAAATGTAATCATACCATTTTGTAAAATGTATAGGTACCTACTTTCACAGGCCTAAATCCATCTTGAATAATGTTGCGAAGGTTTTGGAGTCAATTTTGTATAACCGCATATATCTTCTTCAAAAAACATTATTTCTAACAACCAGCATAGATTCATGAATGCGAGATCCACAGAAAGCAACCTAGCATCATTTAGTCAATTTTTATGTGAATCATTAGATGTAAGAGGTCAGGTTGATGCGGTATATACGGATTTCTCCTCGACAAAATTAGTCCTGTGATACTTCTTAAAAAAATTAAGAAAACACTGTGTGACTTGTACACACTTGAATTTAGCAAGGTAGAAAATCTTTTGTAATTTTGAAGAAATTAAAATGTTTGGTTGAAAGCGCTTAGCAAATTTTAAATAAATTTTACACACTTTTAAGAGATTTTAATTTCTTCAAAATTACAAAAGATTTTCTCCCTTGCTTACTTCTTAAAAAGATATCATACCTAAGGCTTTAATGATATGTACCTTTCTTTATTTAGATCTTATTTATATAAAAGGAAACAGTTTGTCAATTTGAATAGATTCATTTAGCAACAAGTGGAGTCCATCAGGGATCTAACTTAGGTCCATTGCTATTCCTGTTATTTATTAATGACTCACAAATTATTATTCGCTGACGACCTCAAATTGTATGCATCTATTTATACTTTAAATGATTGTATGGCTTTACAGAATCAGCTGATTTGTTTACTTTTTCTCGCAAAACTAATACTATCCAATACCCGTATTCAATTAACAATGTAACATTGGAACGTACTGTAAACATTAGGGATCTTGGAATTATTTTTGATAGCCAGTTAACGTTTACTAGTTATATTAATCAAATTGTTAATTCAGCATACCGTGTCTATGAATATATTTGGAGAAACTGCAAAAATCTCTTTACTTTAGCTTGGTTAGATCTAAATTGGAATATGGATCTTTAATTTGGAGTCTCATATATTTCCAATACACGTTATCAATTAAGAAAGTTCAAAAGAAATTTCTTAAATTCTTACAATATAAAATTGATCGAGTTTATCCTGTTAGAGGTATGGACTACAATATTTTATTAAATAATTTTAATTTTGTTTCCCTAGAGAAACGTAGGATGCAAGGTTCTGTCTTATACTTACACAAACTATTAAATAATAAAATTGACACCTCAGAAATTACTGTGCCAAATTGATTTACATGTTACTAGGCTGACCTATAGACGCAATAATTATTGCCAACAACAATAAATCTCCATATATAAAAGTCTGATCCCAATATAGTGGTATTTTTAAAACACCCCTAGTATTAGACCTCTCCTCAACCTCATGTTAGTATATGTATATCTTTAAAAGTTAATACCTACTCTTTCAAATTGTGGCAAGAGATTTTTTTTAAATAACTTTACAAATAATAATGTGTTTTTATAGAAATTGTAGGTATATTAGTTTATTTACATAAAATAAATAAATTTTTTTAAATAATATATATTTATAAAAACGAATAACGAATAAATTTCATAATTTGAAACATAACAGACAAATCTTTTCACCTTTCAATTACGCGAATTTCGTTTTTTAAAGTTATTTAAAAAATAATTGTCGGCGCCTTCACCTAAATTTGAAAGCGCATTCACCATTATCTAGAAAATAATTAAATACTATTTTCCAGAATACTCTTATCAAATTATTAAGCAACAAACTCTATAAAATTGTTCCTTTAACAACAGAACTTAGTTTGAAATATCATTGAAGCCTATCAACAAAGTATTCCTTATAATTTTAATCAAGACATTCTCTACAAATAATCGGTCTGTCAGTAAAATCTTCACTGGAAAATATTCCTATGAACTATTTATTCGAATTAAATTATGATAAATCCTGTGGGTGTAGTCAATAACAAATTGATATACAAACGAATAGCTATTAAATTGAAAAGATTTAGTGAGAAATTCAGTTCAAAAGTTTTAAGACTTCCTGAATTTTTAGAAATCACCAAGAAACTTTTCTTAAATATAAGAAGGATTCCGTTGTTTCATTTTTGATCTTTTACCAATACAAAGAAAATATTTTTACAATTTTGTCAATAGTCTATAATACGATATCTCCAATTTACTATTTTTTTATATTTTTTCAATCAATATATGTTCAATAGTCCTTTGAAAATGAGTAAATGTAAAAGAGCTCAAACAAACTTAATGCAGGAATCTTCAATAAATTTTATGTGTATTAATGCTAACAAGAGAGTTGATTTTTGTGATTTTTTTGCTGCAATATATGCGAATTAAAAAACAAAACCCGTGCTCATCTTTAGATTTTAGGAGACGCATTCGAATTGTTAAATTCTATACCATATATTTTAATTTTAAAATGTTTTTTTTTATCCTAATTATATACGTACCAATCTAAAACGCTGTACCATTATTGTAATTTAATCTTTTATTTAAATATTTTTTGTAACTACATATTTGCTTTGTAAATACTGTTTATACTGTTGCTATTATTATTATTATTATTACGTAGGAAGAAAAACATTCATGGAATTGTCTTACCAAATACCAGCTCAAGCTCAGATTTTGGGCAGGATATTTGTTGTAAGTTTGATTTCTCGTATTTTCATCAAACTTATGAAAAATGTAAATAACGTCTGTTAAACCTCTATTAGCCATCTAGAAATTTTGTAATGTAACCTCGTATACTTTTAAAAAAGATTTTTTGGTCCCAGATGTGAAGAGAAGAAGTAAAAAAATCAAACAATGAAAGTCCCAAAAAAATAAGACTCGCAATATACCCAGTAATTAAGATGTACAGCAAATAATAAAATTTAAACTGCCAACAATTCGCGAAAGGCTTCCCCTGAAACGTCGAGAAAAAAGCGGACCCGCTTAAATTAAGTTAAAAATGTCAAGCGGGCAAAAAAAGAAAGAAATTCAACAGCGGCAAAACGAAAAAGTCTTTCCGAGAAGAAAGCCTACAAGACCGGGCTATCAGAGACGGGTTTAATACAAATTCAATTTTGAAATTTATACGGATTTAATTTTATACTTTTTATATTTTGTGGTTAATATTTACTAATAAGCTTCAAAATAATTACCGTTGTTTTTAGTAGCCTGCCAAATTTATTTCTTCTTCATCACCAAGAGCTAAATTGATTTTGTAAAAAAATTATATATGAATATAGAATGTAATTACCTGTAAAACAAGGTGTTACTCGTCCCCCTCACAATTAAAAAAAGAGGGTACATTAATTTCTTTTAACAATTTTCGTGATCATTTTTTTGACACACTTGTTTCGTGCATTCTCTATTTGTTCTTGTGTTATTATTGCATCATATTTCCAAACCCAATAAATTGTAAAATGTAATCTTAAGCCTACCCTGCTGACCATAGTCTTGCTGGATTGAAATGTCATTTAACAAATAAAATAAAAAAGCGGCCATGTTTAGTCAGAGCACGTTGTGTAGACCACTTCGGGCCGTAGGTACATGTATTTGATCGTGTCGTAAACAAAAATGTGGGAGAAACCGAACAGGAATGCTACAGAGCGTTTTAAAAGGTATATAGAAGAGGAAAACGTATAAGGGGTGATCCATCAAAAAATTGTAATAATACAGTTTTAGCTCCATCTATATAAGTAAATGAAAAAATCACCCTCTGTAACATAGCCTACCTAGTTTCATAAAAAAAAAATTTTTGTAGGAGATAAAAATTAAAAACGAAAAAAAAACCGTTTTTTTTAGCGGTTTTATCGATAATTTTGAGCAAAAACAATTTGTTCAAATGACAATATTTTAAATAAGGAATTGTCACTTGTTAAATCTGTCTTGATTAAGAACAACTACCCAAATAAATTTATAGATCATGAAGTTTGCCGAAACATTAAAAATAAAGAAGAAAATTTATATCGCCCAATACTTCATTCAATCATAGTTAAAATCCCTTATATTCCAAAATTTTCGAAAAAAATTAGGATTGGCAATAAATTTAATTTTAGAACAGTTCAAAACCTTTTGATGAAATTCAAGATACAAAAAATTGTGTTTACAAAATTATATGTGAATGTAATAAATTTTATATAGAAGAAAGATCTACTTCTTTTCATATAAGACTTAATGAACATACATTAAAAATAGACAAAATAGACTTAAAATTTCATTAAATAAAATCACAAAAAATAAAGAAAATTGAATAATTTAAAAACAATTTTCTGCAACCAATTATTCTTAAACTATATTTTGTAATAGAGATAAAAACTGAATGATTTATAAGGAACTTGTAATAAAAAAACAACATGAAAAAATTAAAAATTATAGAATTATGATCATTAAACGTATTTGCCTCCAAAATTCCATAAGAGAAAGTTGGTTTCACTCCTGCATCCCATGCGTATACGCATCTGTTGCAGTAATATTAATAATAAAAAAAATATGTTCGTGCTGGGGTTTCGTCTCCGCCCGGAGGCTTCATCAGTTTATTATTTTTCATTTTTAAAATTTACAAAAAGTTGAATTGAAACATTTTTAATGTGTAGTCAGCATGTCCAAGCTGGAAAAGAACAATGTTGATTTTAACGAAATGGCGAACAGTGAGTGTAGATTTATTTTTTTTTTAATTTATTTTGTTATATTTATACGAAAATTATAAATTTAGATATACCCTGTCGTCATTTTTCAAAATTAATTGCAATAACGTTCAACAAGACGCCGATTATTCTTTATTTTTTTAACACCACAAACGCTGCTGCGCAATGATGCAGGACTATTCAACTTTTTATAAGAACCGAGATTATTGCATTATATTTTCTTTTTTTCAGTTTGGTTAGTCTGAGCCTTTATTCTACAGTGACGTTGCATTTTTACACAGGGACGTTTTAAGTATATGGCAAAAGCAAATTTACTAATATCTTTACAGGTCAGCTTATTTCCATGTTCTACAGGGTGATTCAAATGTCAAATAATCAATGATTCGTTGACGTTTCTCAAAATTTGTTTGTGTTTTTTCTTACACTTTTTCTTACACAAAAAAGTTTGGAAATGTTGTAATAGTTTTCTCTATAATAAATATTTTCAGTTTCGGTTTAACAGATTAAAAGACATTTTAAAAAACAACATTTAGTACACTGAACCATAAATGAAACTCGAAATCGTCCCCACAACATATATTTTTAATTATAAACCCCAAAGTAGGGCAAGGGCGGCTCCAGACCACTGATTGGGGGAGGGGAGGGGGGCAACGTCGTTGGTATAAGAAAGGATTGGCAATGTCAAAATTACCGAATAAAAATGTTTGGGCCATTTTTGAGGGAAAAAGTGAGTCTTTTAGGATATAAATGAACCTAGAATCTACAAAGAAAACTCAAAAAAATTCAAAATTTGCTTTACGCAGAATGAATTTTGCATAAGAAACGATTGGCAATGTCAAAATTACCGAACAAAAAAATGTTTGGGCCATTTTTGAGGGAAAAAGTGAGTTTTTTAGTATATAAATGAACCTAGAATCTACAAAAAAAATCAAAAAAATTAAAATTTGCTTTACGCAGAATGAATTTTGTATAACAAACGATTGGCAATTTCAAAATTACCGAAAAAAAATGTTTGGGCCATTTTTGAGGAGAAAAATGAGTTTTTTAGGATATAAATGAACCTAAAATCTACAAAAAAAAATCAAAAAAATTAAAATTTGCTTTACGCAGAATGAATTTTGTATAAGAAACGATTGGCAATGTCAAAATTACCGAATAAAAATGTTTGGGTCATTTTTGAGGGGAAAGTGAGTTTTTTAGGATATAAATGGACCTAGAATGTACAATAACAATTCAAAAAAATTAAAATTTGGTTTACGCAGATATGAGAAATATCCTCTCATTGTCGGACTTGGAGGGGAGCAATTGCCACTACCGGCCCCCCTTGGAGCCGCCGTTGAAGTAGGGATGTGATGTTAAAAACAGGTTTTAGGAAACAACTCTAAAACTGTTTCAATTCAAAATTCAGGAACATGTTTTCTAACATAGAAATGTTCATCATCAATTGAAACAGGAAATATTACACTAAAACAATAAAAAACAATAATTATAAAGTGAAAAAGACAATAGTATAGTATATAAAACGGAAAAACTTAAAACAAAATAATATACTTATTGTCTTTTTCACTTTATAATTATTGTTTTAGTGTAATATTTCCTGTTTCAACTGATGATGAACATTTCTCTGTTCGAAAACATGTTCTTGAATTTTGAATTTTAGAGTTGTTCTCTTGCGTGAAAACCAATCTGTAATTGCAAAAAATTGTTGCATAAATTACCATAAATCATCAATTATTTTTATGGCTATTTATTCGCCTGGAGTTATTTATGACATACATTATTATTATTATGGTTTTTTTCCGTTTATTCAATTGAGTTAGGAAGAACTATATAGAAAATAATTTCTTTAAAAATGAATAGGGAATTTAAAAATAATTGGTCGAAGCTTAATACCAAAAATTTTATGATAGAATCACACTGTAAAATTTATACCATAAATAAGGATTAAGGAGTCGCCATTAATGGAAAACCACCTGACTAGCAATGGTGGTTTTTTTTAGACCGGACCTGGTTTTTACAATACAATGAGGTTGCATTTTGAGATATGAATATATAGCATAATGGTCGTAACAAAGAAATGATTATCGTACATTGAGTACCGTGAGATTAACAGGTAAACATAATTTAAGCCACGTGATTAGTGGTTGACAGGTAGACAAAGTGGCCGAGGCGTAGAATGTAAAAAGTTTTTAATTGGAAAATTATTGCAATAGCAGCCTCCGGAGTTTTGTTTTTTATTTTATGTGCAGAACATTTAAAAAGAGTTAAAAATTAACTCTAAACCGCCCCCCAAATCCTATGCGTCTGTTAGACGCTTAAAATCGAGCAATATTTGTATTATTTTTATTTTCAAAAATTTATGAAAAAATCCTTAAAATAAAATAATAAAGTCGACGGGAGATGCAATACATGTTCTAACATCCAAACTATATAATGTTTTAGTTACAAAAACACCTGCAATTTGCATCTTTGTCGATCTCTCTAAAGCTTTTGATACGGTTTGTCATAAGGTTTACTAGAAAAAATTAAATTTTATTGACTGCATGGAAAAATATATAATATATTAGAAAGCTATCTAAAAAATAGAACGCAATACGTGAATATCAATGAAATATTAAGTGATCCAACAACATATGGCGTTCCACAAGAAACTGTACTGGGGCCTCTCCTTTTTACCCTATAGATTAATAGCCTGATGACTTTAAAAACAAATGGAGACATAATAAGTTTCGCAGATGATACTGCCATAACTAACAAGTAAAAAAACTGGCAAATGTTGAAAATATACATTGAAGACGATTTTAAAACAATTAAAAAATGATTTCAACTTAATAAACTAACATTAAATGTAGATAAATCGAAAAATTTACCATTCACCTCTTATGTAAATAATTTACCGAATTTTGGTACAATATCTGTAGATGATAACACTCAAATTCCTGAAGCTTCATCAATTAAGTACTTGGGTATCACTCTAGAGTTAAAAATATTACCAATAAACTTAGAGGGTTACTATATAAATTTTTATACTTATCAGAAATATTCAGTGTTTTCACTCGATTTCTATTTGATTTATCTGTACCTGATTATTTTGTCCAAATATCAAATGTAGTAAATAAATAGTAATTGTAGTGTGAATGAATAAATATTATTTCATAAATAATAAAAATTGTGTGCCAAATATATTATTAAATTACACTCAACGTTTTATCCAAAATAATGTTGTTAACTAATCTTTCGAAATACCACGTGAAGAATCATTTTTGACAGTAGGTACTCCTAAAATTTTCAATGCATACCTAAGTAATTAACCAAACAGTTTAAGAATATTAAACAGTTTCAAATATAATGAGTTTAAGAATGTGAGAAATGTCCACAAACTTATTTAAAAAATGTTACGACGTATAGGCAAATATTAGGTGAGAATTGTCAACAGTTGTTATTCTTGCTCTCATTGTCATTTTAAGCAAGTTTTAAGTAACAACTCGTAGGTTTGGACGCAGTAGGTAGTTGAATTATTTGTAATATAAATGAAAAATAAGCTTTGCAAAACCAGTAATGAAAATTCTATAAAATAATCAGTTTTATACTAGTCTACGTAAAGCAAAAATACAGCAAGCCATTTTTATTTTATCTTGAACATTGAAGTTGCAAGACTTGCAAGTCTCAAGGGATAAAATTATCATAAATAAGTTTATCTGTTATTTTCACTACACCAGCTATAACTTTGTTAACTCTATTTGAAAAACATTTTAAAATGCTACAAGTATATCAGACTTATTAATTAATAGTATATTATACAGATTCGGAAGAAATATATTTGTGGTTTAGGGAGAGCATATAAAGGAAAACTTGTAAATGTTGAGAAAGCATTACAATTTCTCCTCTCATAACCACGAAGAAGGGCTATCATAGCAATCACAGCCCGACACAGAATGAATCGTTCGCTGCAGCGTTGCTACCTTCAGTAGATTTCTACTTTTTTTAATAGATTTTTGGTAGATGTTGGAGTAAAGTAAGCAAAAAAATTGGAGGTATTCTATTACAAAATGACGTCTTTTCGTAAAGGGTTGTAGAAAAATATTTTTTTTCTGTTATTAATTAGTTGAATCTACAAATACATATAAATAGAAATATTTTTAGGTGATCTAGAAGTCGGTATGTATTATGATCTAGAAGTCTAGAAGTATTAATTGTGACATTTTCCAGAAATCTAGGAATTAAATATAGAATTGATAAACTAATTAGAAAAAATTATTATTATTATTATCTTATTTATTATTTACCTCGTCACCCCTTTATAAGCCAGCAACTTTGAAGAGTAGGTTTTCATTCTACACATTCGCCCACTGGAGATTAAATCTTTGTTAAAATTTACCCAAAAAAAGAAAGAACCAACAACAAACACAGCTTCTGACTGTCCTGAAACTATAATCTTTATATTCGTATCGCTGAAATGTTTTTTCTGAACTAACTGGATTTCAAGAAAAGGTTTTTAAATTGTTGGTTAAACAATAATTCACCACCCACTGACAAATAATTATAATAATAATGTCCCGCGGCCTGTAATTTTTACCTTTTTCTTCTTATCGGCGAAGTGAACGCAACTTTTAGCCTACGTTCATGGGCTAGAAGGCTAGGCATCTTTCGGTAGAGATGGGAACGGATTCAGCATGGAATTGTTTGTTTAAACATCATTCCCACACCTTTTATAGAATTAAATTGAATGAAAACTCTCCGAGAATAGCAATTCACCAAACGTTCTGCTTTCGTATTTTCTTCCAACTGTATTCCATACCAAATAGTACGTACCAATGTTTATCTAGATTTGATATTTTCCAACATATTTTTCCATACAAATAGTGATCAGCACAATGCCATTGAATTTGCTCGTAATGTGAAAGTACAAGTGAAAAGCTAACGGAAAATCTTCCTAGAATGTAAACCAGGGGTGAAAACTACTGAAGAAAGAAACCGAAAAATTTCTGCCTCAGGCGGAAATCGAACCCGCTTCTCCAGTATTCCGTAATGATGCCCTATCCGCTAATTGTTTTTATGACATAATTTATCAGGCAATCCATCTTTTTATTCCTTTAAAAAAATTCAAAACTTCTACCTTTCCCTCTTGGTTCAGTTTTAGCCTTAGAAAAATGATTTATGACAAAACCACTCATAAAAAATATAAGGAAAAAGTTAACATTAATTTGCTACTACTTCTGTAAATTGAGGGACAGTTGCAAAGCTATTCGGGATCAGTTCTTTGAAACTTACATTAATAAAATTGAAAATAATATTTCTGATAATCCAAAGGCCTTTCGGGGATATATTCAGAGTAAAAGAAAGGGTTATAAGCTACCCTCAGCCATGTTTTATGAAAATGAAGTTAGTAATAGTAGTTCTGAGATTCTCAATTTGTTTGCCTCTTATTTTTTATTAATTATTTGCAACCTAATTATTATACAAAATTTGTGTAAGAACTCGAGTGATCTACGGCGCATTTGCAAAACTGAAACTTTCTTGCGCTATTTGAGAAGACACCAATTTCGCGTACTTAATACAAAAATAACTATTCCGTGGTTAGCTGAACCAGCTTTTTTTCATATTATTTTTAATTATAAAGTTTTTATCGTTTTTAATACTATTTGATCGAAAATAAGCGTTCCAAATAGTTGCTCCCACCTCTATTTCCGTTTTACTTTCAACTTTTTCCTACGCACGGTCGTTTTCATTATGAATGAACCGCGGTATTCGTAGTAGAACATACGAAATAGTGATTTTCTAATGAATGGGAACATCGGACATGTGTTAGTACTATCGCCAAATGTTTTTCTAATTTAATGTGTAATATTTCAAATTGGGGTTAACTTAAAAGTGAAAATAAAAAGTGGTTTTTGAAAAAAATATATTTTACGTTAATTGTAAGTATTAAAATATATTTAGTTTTTTTTTATATTTTGTAAAAGTTAATAATAAAACTACTACAACTACAATTCAAAAATTAAAAGAAAATGTTTAAATAATATTACTTAACTGAGCAAACGAGTTTTGCCCTTTCTTATTTAATGTTCTGTATATTGTCATTATATTGTTTTTATATTTTCAGTATTTTTTTTGGACCTTTCATTTTAAATTATTTTTTTATAACTTTTATGACTTTTAAAACTTGTTTTTTTTTTGTTAGATACCTATTTTACAGCTTTGTTTATAACAATGTATTTATTCTTCAACAATAAAGCAATTTTGACTTTGACTTTGAAAAGTTTTCATAAACACAATTTTCTATTTTTCTTTAAAAAAATCTTTGCAGAATTTACTTATAATTTGGGAAAATAATAATTTTTGAATGTTTTAACTTAAAAATAAAAAAGTTATTTCAATTTTTTACTGTTCGATTGACTCGATGGAGCGAAATAGATTTTTTTTACTAGCGTGCGGAAAAGTCCACTTTTCCGCACTCATTTTAGTGTTGAAAGAGTAACTTTTCCACTAGTGCGGAAAAAACTATTTTCCGCACTAGTAAATTTGTTAAGTTTTTGGGGAGTATGCTGACATTTGAATATTTAAAATATATATTTGTATGGCTGTAGTTTACAAAATGACTGAAAAATTAAGAAACTTATTAGAATTCTGCTATAATTTTTAATAAAAAGAAACGTACGTTTCAATAATTTTTTAATGGCCCTGGTATAAGCCTCATCAAATGAATGTCAAATAATAATAAATATCTGACATTTTTTATTTGTCACTTTGAATCACTGTAGCAACAAAGAAAAAATAAACCTGTCTTTTTCTAGAAGATAATTTTTCATGGATTCTTCAGACGAAGATTTGCCAGAGTCAGTTTTGGAAGCGGCTAGAACTGCAAACTTGGGTCTACTTCCATCAAAATCCCGTTATAGGTATGAAAAGGAATATATTTTGTTTGAAAACTGGTGCCAGAATAAGGGAATTAAAACTTTTAAAGAAGACGTTTTTTTGGCTTATTTCGCTGAAATTTCCAAAACATGCAAGCCAAACACTCTTTGGTCCAGGTACTCAATGTTGAAAAGTGTAATTAAACTCAAAAAAGACGTCGATTTAAGCAAGTTTTTCAAGGTCACAGCATATATAAAAAAACAAAACATTGGATTTAGACCCAAAAAGGCAAAAATTTTCTCAAAAGAAGAAATTTTTAAGTTTATAAATGAAGCGCTTGACAAAATTTATCTTCATATAAAAGTCGCTACGATTTTTGGTTTGGCAAGCGCATGTAGGCGAGAAGAATTAACAAAGATGTCTTTAGATCATTTTGATGACAAAGGAAATATTTTATTGATAAATATCCCAGACACAAAAAACCACTCTTTCAGAAGCTTTGCGATTTCTGAGGAAGCTGAAAATGGAAAATTGCTAAATTTGTTTAGAAAGTATGTGAGTTTAAGAAAACCTGAAACCCCACATAAGCGATTTTTCGTGAAATATAAGAAAGGAACTTGCACTGTACAATGTATAGGAATAAACACCTTCGGAAAAATGCCATCAGAGATTGCAAGTTATCTGAAGCTTCCAAATCCTGAATTATATACGGACCACAGTTTCCGACGTTCCGCCGGCACAATGCTTGCAGATTCCGGAGAAGGAATAACAAATATTAAACGCCTCGGAGGTTGGAAATCTTCTAGCGTCGCAGAAGGTTATGTAGATAGCTCACCAAGTTTCCAAAAGAGCCTATCGAATAAAATATTAAACTTCAGTAACGCTGTCGCTGGCCCTTCCACCAATCAGCAGCTGTCGCCAGTAAAGCCTTCCAAAATGACTTCTTCCAGCCAAGTTCCCATCGCCACGGTTACAACAATTAGTGCTGACAAAGCAGTGGAAAACCGAAATCTGACTTCATTGGAAAACATTTTAGTCTCTGCAATTAATTTGCAGAATGATACAAATTGCACGTTCAATATTAATATTAAAAATAATTAATTTGTTGATATGTATTTAATAATAAATGTTTCTTTATGTTAACTTTTGGGTTTTTTCCGCACGCTAGTAGAAAAAATAGTGTACCTAACACGTGCGTAAAGTGACTTTTCCGCACTTGTTAGGTAAACTACTATTTCGGCAGAAGAGTCGGGAGTATAGCAACTTAATTTTTATATTTTTATCTCTTCTACAGTTTCTTTTAGTTCTGGTGGAGTGCAACTCATCAATTCGATCTCAAAATCAGGTGAAATGTCATTCCAATGACATTTTTTCCACCTCGTTTTGTAATATACTATTGTTAAGTGCTGAAATTAAAAGTTGTTTCCTGTATCCTAATAGATTTTCCGCAGTAAAATATATTGTATATACACAGAATGAAAAATAATATAAATAAAGAAAATAATAACTGTCTCTCTCTCCCTCACACGCTTTTCTTTTCTGTTCAATCGTAAGGGTGCGAATTTTATGAGGAATATTTATTTATTTTTTATTTTATTACTTGGAAAAAGTGTTGAAATAAACATAAAAGATATTGAATACCTTAGGCACTATATTTTTCAAACGGATACGGAAAATAATCCTCACAAGCGATCTCGATGTCAGATAAAAGTCGAGTACCCATAGAAATAACGTTCAACTGCTTCCTATGGGGTTGATGTCATATAATAGAGGGTTTCCTTACAAGAATATCGCATTACAACGTGTTAAGGGTTAATAGAGCTTTAAGCAACAATGGACTTTGTTTTATTCTGGGTGGTAATTACTCACTTTAACCCCTTAACGCACACATTTAAAAAAATCAATTTTTTTGTATTTAAGAAAACACATTTTGTCAAAGCTTCGCGTCGTTCGTCTAACTGCTTTCATTTTGTTGCGATTCAAGTAAATATCTTATTATTTCTGAACTTTTTTTTCAACTGTCAATACTGACAAAGTTGTGATTGCTACATCAAGTTTGCTTCGTTCTTTATTAAATTACTATTTAAATATCAGTTTAAAAACAAACATGTAGGTTTTTCGGTATTAGAATCGTGGGTGGTTCCGACTTTTATTTATATAACTCAATAACTTTCTACGAAATGTCACAATATTATAATGCTAATACTGCTGGTATGGAAATTACATTTGTAAATTCTTTGTAGAAGTAATTTATGATACACGTTCTTCTTTTGAGCCAAATGTCAGCAGGACGTATATTTATACAAAGTAAAATTCATTTATTACCATTTGGATTTTTAATTCAGTTTTGTTTTTAATAAGGTCGAGGATGTGACTGGGGCGTTTGGAAATTGTAAGTCATTATCACAAACGAAACATTGTTTAGCCCCGATTATATTCAGATATTTATTTTAACAAAAAATCGTATAATTCAGAAATTTTAATGCTTTTATTTTACTTTATTATTGCCACTTAGTGTATCGGGTATATAACAATAGACCACCCTTTTATAATCCCAGATATAATATAAGGATATAATAAAATTAAAAATCTCCTTATGTAGTCATTTTTTATAATAGTTTTTTCATTTAGCGATATTCTTTCATTTCAAATTAATTTTCCTGATTGGAAGACCTTATTTTTTTTCCACTTTTAAAATTCTATTATTAAAATCGACATAGAGGTTAAATTAGCGTGATGTTCGACAAAAATAATTATTATTCAGTTTTGTTAACATAAAATTAATGTTTTTTTTTTGTTTCAGGCATGCAGAAATATGGAGGGAAGCCATATTTTCACCATTGTCACTACTCTACTGGTGACTTTCATCGACATAGTACTGTCAGGTAAAAAATACATAAAATATCATTATTTATTGGAATTTTATCTAATTTAACATTAAAAAAACCCATTAGATTTAGGATATTTTGTTAAATAAATACCAAAACTGTCAAATACTGCAGTTTAAAGTACACAAATGCTTCCTTGAAAATATAAATAAAATTACTGTATTTGTACTTTGCACTTAAAACTACAAATATGTTGTATATTGTATATATTTGTAAATAACCTAATAATGTAGTAGAAACAGCAGATATAGTATCAATACATAGTATTTCTCTTTGACGTATACTCATCCCTCCTAAACTCCTTAATTTTTTTATATTGTAATTTTTTTTGTTGTAAAGTTTCTTTTGCTTTTTTTAAGTTATTTTAGTTAATCTTAGTTTTTGATTTTCTACTTCTCCTAGGCTTAGGTTGTGCCTGATTTCTTCTCTTAGATCTTTTTCCATAATTGTATTTCTTCACTGTTTTTAATTATTTTTCTTTCTAACCCTCTTTTCCTATTACGTTTATGCTTCTCCTTTTCAATTCGTTTTTTATTTGTCCTTGTTCTTCTTGTATTTTCTTAATATTTTCACTATTCTTCTTTATTTCTTCAGTGTTCTGGTTCACCTTGCTACCATTTCTCTTTTAATTTCAACACTTACATGTCTTAGCTTCCTTTTCACCTTTTCTTGTCCTTTTTTAATATCTTCTTGTCCTCTCTTCATATGCTTCAGAACGGCTAACATCTACATCATTGTGTCTTCATCTTGATATTTTGTTATTATCTCGTCTGTACTTTCTATTTCTTCCTGTGCTTCTATTGGTTTCTCTTCAATGATATTCGTTTCTATTTCCTTGTCTCCTTGTCCTTTCTGGTCTGACCATGTTTTAACGTTTCCACTTCTTAGATCTTTGCAATGACAAAAATTGGGAGAAACTATATGTTATGCCCCCCCACACTATGGCCCATCATAATAGTCACCATGGCCATAATGGTGACCATTAAAAAATTGATTGGCTCCACACCAGTGGGCCATTGTATGGAAATGTCACCTAGTCACTGCGCAGTTTTGTTACGCATGCTGCTCTAATTGGATGTGTGCAGTCGGACCGCTTCCGACGCCGTTCATGGCCATAGGCCATCACCCCTCTACACAATGGTGATGCTCACGATGGGCCATAGTGTGAAGGGGCCATTAAACATCAACGAGATATTAATATCAGCTCGTAGGCATAACAAATCATCAGTGCAGGCAATATTTTATAGATTTTGTTAACGTTATTTTTCAGATACTATGTATATGGTGTCAAACCCAGAACCCATAGCACTTCCCATCGGATTTGAGACTCTTCTAAATTGCGAGATGAACATAGAACCAGACAAGTTCGAATGGAAATTTTATCCCACGAACGATTCTTATAATCCCAACGCGTTCATTAATTTAAGCAATTCCACATTCCAAATTATATCGGAAAATAGTTATACGAAGCAAAGAAAAAAATCTGGACTCACATTGCAGGCAAGATTTTTTTTCCGTTCTGCTATTTCATAATATCCCTTGGTCAACTTATTAAGTAGTAATTTATTTTTTAGGTGAATGGTACTCACAATGCTGGAGACTACCAATGTCTAGCATACTATGGTGCGTACGTAGTAGCTTCAGTACCATGGAGGTTAACGATAGCTGTGCTAAAAGAATTTCCGCGACAAGACAGTACTGACGCTACTGTCTCGGTGGGGAACACAGTTCTTTGGAGGTGCCTCATCCCCGAATCGAATCCCGAGGCCTCTATCGAATACTATAAGCGGGGAGCACTTGTCAATTCTCCATTTCAGAGAAGTCAAATGAAATCATTGGTGTTACCTAACGTTAATTCTGACGATACGGGAGTTTATAGTTGTAGAGCTACTAACACTATGAAAAATGTCAATTCTAGTGCATATTTAAATTTAAAAGTTATCAAATACGAACGGTCTAGAGCACCTTATTTCATTTTTGAACCAAGAAGGAGTTACACCGTACTTAAAGGTAAGTAATAGTATATTATCTTCGGCAATTCGCCTCGACTGCAAACTCTGATCTCAGCTATAATAAGAAATTTCTCAGCCTACTATAATGTTTTAATATTTTACATTCCTTATTTTTTAATACCTTTTTAGGTGATTCGGTATTCTTAGAATGTGCAGCTGTAGGTTACCCCATACCGAAAGTAGTATGGTTAAAAAATAACGGTCAACTACCCACGTCCCGAACAGAAATGTTAAGCGGCGGACTAAAAATCAAAAATGTCATCTCCTCCGATGAAGGAGATTATATTTGCAACTTTAGTAACTCTTATGGTACAGTATCACACCAAATTTCTTTAACATACCAAGAAGAACCCACCATAGATTGTCCCATCAATAGGACAGAACCGAAACAAGGAGAATATTTAGACCTACAGTGTATAGTCAGAGGAGTTCCCTTACCGCATTTTTCTTGGTTCCTCAACGGTTTTTCTGTCTTGAATGATAGTTTAGTCGAAGTTATGGGTAGTAGGATTAATTTCAGTAGGATCGAAAAAAGACATGCTGGAAATCTGCAGTTATTCGCCAGAAATATAGTTAACACTGTTTATAGTAGCATATCCATAAGTGTGATACCCTTAGGATCAACTGATACTTCAATAGCTCCTACCCGCCCACACAGGAAGTGAGTATTCAATGAAATTATTATTAATTATCACAGAACTTGTTTAATACTTGTCGGTGATTAGAGGGGAATTGTGCTGTTCGAGCCCTAATCTCCTTAATAGTTGGCTAATGACAAAAGTGGACTGTATAATTAGGTTAACTGCATTTGCTACTTCCTTACAAAACACTTATAATTTTAATTTTTCAGGCATTCTTCTAGGCGACCATCAAAACACAACAAACCTCCGAAACCTCCAAAACTGATCCCTCCCAGCAAGCCGGTTATTTCTCGGCTAAACGATGAATCTGTCGTGGTTCGTTGGAATGTTTCACAAGATACCGGTCTGCCGATATCATTTTTCAAAGTTCAATATCGAGAATTAGGACCTGCTAATCCCATGCCGCATAATGCTAGTAGATCGAATAGGTGGAAGACCGCCAATTTTGATATACCTCCTAATATCAGGGATTATGATATTACTAATTTAAAGCCAGATTATATTTACAGGTAAATTTTCATTTAAATAACTTAAAATTTTATCGATGCAGCGTCGAGCTGTCTACTTCCTACTGATGAGACATAACAATGCCGAAACTGGTCTAGGAATAACTAGCTCCTTGAATAATAAAATCAAAAGGTTGGACTGTCCCTAGTAGAATAGAATTCTTGAGATTTGAACAGAACAATTTATTTTTGTTTTATGAATGTTTCTCTCTCTCTTTGGCGCGTTTAGATGAGATATTTTTTAATTTGGGTTGCTTTGCAATATTTCCGGATTGTAATTGCGTCTAAATTTACGGTGCAGTGCCGGCGGTCTGCGGGTTTAATTTTATTAAATGTAAAAAATGAATAAATGAAATGAAAATGTTCAATTTGTAATTGGAAATTGAACAAAATTAATGCATAAATTGGCCCTAAAAGTTAAAACAATTAATTTATTATGGTCCCGGATTAAATATAAACTAACAATAAACGCTTACCTAAGCATAACCGATTTTTGGGCCTGTTACGATTCCTCAATTTTCTTATCTGTTATTCAGAGGGCTTCTTTGGCTTTTACTCAAAACGGAGCTGTGACATATAAACCAGTGCAGATAATTTTTGAAACCAAATAAAATAATAGTAGGATGAAACTCATTGAAAAAGGAAGAGAATATGACAAAAATGATAGGAAAAATAATTTACAGGCGCTTTGGGGTCGGGAAGTGGAAGGGGGCGAGCTTTTAAGGGTAGAAAACTGTTTATCTCGATTTCCGGCAAAACTACAAGTCCCATGAAAAAAAGTTAAATGGCAAAGTTGTAGGTAATAAAAAGATCTACAACTTTTATATCTACACTTTTTTCACATAACCTCAAAACTTATGTGAAAAATTCAAATAACCAAGTTTTTGGTTTTTTATTTTTATCTTTTACAAAAATTTATTTTTTTTGTCCCAAACAATTTTTTTGTTTTAAAATATTTATTTTTTTAACCTTATTTTGACTTAATATTAATTTTCAATCGAAAATTCTCACGTCAAAATATCTGCTTTTTTAAAAAACTCGGTGGGCTTTTTGTTCGTTGAAATCTCTACTTTTTATGGTGTGTAAAAAATATACATTACTACGGTAAATGTTCTCAAAAAATGCAAATAAGAAACGAAGAAAACTCCGAATTTCTTTTTTTTTAAATCATCATGTACAATTTTGAGCTATTTATTTAAATTTATACTTTAATTACTCTTTTGTTTATCAATGTAACACGGAATCTTACATTTTTCGAGTAATTAAAGTATAAATTTAAATAAATAGCCCAAAATTGTACATGATGATTTAAAAAAAAGAAATTCGGAGTTTTCTTCGTTTCTTATTTGCATTTTTTGAGAACATTTACCATAGTAATGTATATTTTTTTCACACCATCAAAAAGTAGAGATTTCAACGAACAAAAAGCCCACCGAGTTTTTTAAAAAAGCAGATATTTTGACGTGAGAATTTTCGATGGAAAATTAGACTGCTTTTTCGATATGAAGTCAAAATAAGGTTAAAAAATAAATATTTTAAAACAAAAAAATTACAGAGTATTTGGGACATAAAAAGGTAAGTTTACACTAAATTTCGTGAAAAAAAATAAATTTTTGTAAAAGATAAAAATAAAAAACCAAAAACTTGGTTATTTGAATTTTTCACATAAATTTTGAGGTTATGTGAAAAAAGTGTAGATATAAAAGTTGTAGATCTTTTTATTACCTACAACTTTGCCATTTAACTTTTTTTCATGGGACTTGTAGTTTTGCCGGAAATCGAGATCAACAGTTTTCTACCCTTAAAAGCTCGCCCCCTTCCACTTCCCGACCCCAGAGCGCCTGTAAATTATTTTTCTTATCATTTTTGTCATATTCTCTTCCTTTTCCAATGGGTTTCATCCTACTATTATTTTATTTCACTTTTTACCATTTTCAAAGCTATCTGCACTGGTCTGATACAAACGATTATTATTTTACTAAACTCTTTATAAAAATTAATTCTTCTGACGACAGGTAAAGAACGCTACTTTTCGTTTTGGCCGACCTCTTCTCTTCGGGCTTCCTTTTCGGCCACCCCGTCAATCACTGACTGCCTCATTTTTCGCGTCCCGGATAGTTTTTTAGAGAAAAATCGCTGACAGTGCAGATAGATTGCCCTACATTTACTTCTACTATAGTCTCTCAAATAGGCAATCTAACATCTATTTTCGGGTTTCTGCACATCAGCGAAATTTTGCAACGACCTGGTTTAATTAAATGTTTATATTTTTTGTTTTCAATTGAGTAAATACGTTTAAACTATAATAATTTTGATAAATAAAATTCCTAAATGTTTTTGACTTTGTTTTTTCGGAAATTAATATTTTATATTATTTTATATTTATATATTCATCTTTTTTTAGGTTTAGAATAGCAGCGGTTTACAGTAATAATGATAACAAATTGAGTCCCAATTCTGACAAGTTCCATTTGAAGAAATTGGACTTCGATGTCAGAAATCCCTTGCCTACCCCCATTATAATTCTAACAGAAACCATAAATACTACCTCTGTTAAGATTCATTGGACGGTAAGTTTTTTTAATTTTTTTTTAGGTTAGGTCATAGTTTTAACCACTTTTTTTTTTGTTTTTAGTGTGTAAGTTTTGAAAACGTCCCTATAGAAGGGTATTATATAAGTTTCATGTCGGCATCAACAGCAGGTGATTACATGAAAGCTACGGCGGATGGAAAAAATACAAAAGAATATATAATTACTCATTTACAACCAGATACGATTTATGACGTCAAATTGCAGAGCTTTAATTCGAAATACGCCAGTGAATTTAGCGCCATTATGAAAGCCAGAACTGAAGGTAAAAAAAATAGTTAAATAAGCTATCTATAACCTTTACTCTTAGGCTTAGAAATTCTTTTCGCAACCTGATATATTAAAAAATTTGCAATTAACTTAAGGTAGTTATTTGACTACTGTAGTATTTATATTTGACAACGCCGCGTAAAATCAAAAGAGACAGAAGTAGGCTTTCAGTAACTGCCTTTCCGTGCTGTCAAATGCAGTATGGGTTTGACATTAGGTTATAAATAACTCGAGCACTCCAGAGATTAGAAATAAAATGTGGAAACATCATTAATAATTTTAACGTTAAATGGATAAAGAGCAAAATTTAATTTACTAGAGCTTCTCCTCAATTTTATATAACTTATCTTAACAAATAAGGCGTTTTTTCAACTGGGGAAGAAGGAACTACCGGTTGGGAAAACTATTTAGCTGGTATCTTCTTGTTCAGCTGAGGGATATCATGTTTTGGTAATTAACATTAGGGCTCTATCTGGGACATCAGCCACGTAAAAACGCGACTAGAGATGGGCGAAAAATAACAGTATCATAAATATACGTTACAATTTCGTCAATATTTTCTTGTTTTACAGCTCATCAACAGACGCCCACACCTACAACGATAACTCCAATGTCGCCGACTCCTAGGGGTGAAAAATCAGAATTTAGTTTGTATGTTATTGTTGCTGGTGCTGTGATAGGATGTGCCTTGTTAGTCTGTGGCATCACCCTTATATTTGTTTGTCGAAAATGGCAACAGAAGAAATCGGGTAAATACATTTTATGATTTTAGAAAAAAATTACTTAAAATTTTTAAAACTTGAACTTTTATATCCTTAGAGCGCATTTGTTTTTGATTGATGTATGGCGTTCTTTTATTTTAATACAGTCAGAAAATAGAATTTAAATTGTTACAAATATTCGTACTTTTTTATTTCGGTTGTTATGAAATGAAAGCGAGGAGAAACAGATTCATGCAAATAAAAAAAAAACATTCGTCTGAAGACTTTTTTACTGTACCGCTCATGGAGTAAGACCTGCAACGAACCTTTACATTTACGAAAAATACATTCCAAAACTTATATATGTCGATGGTATTTCATATGAAACGTCCAATTCATTTAAAAAAAATATCGCTTTTGAAAGTGTACCCTCGACGTCACGTTCATCAGAAACTCCCCTCTCCATAATCTACGTTCAGAAACACGCATCACTGTTCTTCCCAAAAATAAAGCTCACTGCTTGATATACACCATTGATATATAATTGAACTCTGTCAATTGATCGACTCATCTATAAAATTCCACATTTTAGCTACTGTTTTCTTTACCTAAAACATTCGAAGTTTTTGAACCTACCTACCTTTTCATGAAGAACGATCATTGGCAACACCGCAACATTTACCTGACCTGACCGCAACAACAGTTGTCAGGTGTATGCTCCGACATAACCTTAAACTAGACGGCTAATATCCATATGTCTACCACACAAGAAACTCATCCAATTGAACGTTCCAAAACGTCTCTCTACCAAATTGATATTGTTTCAAAACCAATAAAATTTAAGACACCATTACCAGGCAAAAAAGTATTTGAACATATGTTTGTTTTGATATTAATGTGACATGTATTAGATTAGGTTAGTGACTGTCAGCTACTGCTATTTTTTAATTGTATGACTTTTTTTTATTTTGTAAAAAATATTAAAACTTCCTTCATCCTGAAATATATATTCTGTTTACTTGTATTTCAATTATTCTTTTCAAACAAGGATAGGCTTTTGCATGATTTCTATGTAGGAGCCGTAAGGAAAATACAGTTATTTAGATGCAATTTTTATTTACGCTTAAATGGCCATGTTTTTTTGGTGGTATCAAAGGAGCCGCCTTTTAAAGCTTATAAATTGAGGATACTATATGTCTTACTCGAACTATACAGCTATTTATACCTATACTATACTATTTTGCAATAAAAAACATTCTGTTCTCACAAATAATACTATTTCCAATCAGTAAATGAAAACTTCAACCTAAATCCTGAATTGTTTTCATCCCAATCATTTTCCCTAAGGTGCGCCAATGTCGGAACATAGACTTTAAGGTTATGTCGGTGAATATGACAAACAGTCATCATCGTAATTGATCAATTTCTATCATATGGCATTAGCCGTCTAGTTTAAGGTTATGTCAGTGGCTCAGAGTAATAAAAGTTGTATGATGCAAGAGATTAGAGGTTAACGTTTGTTTTTGTTTTTAATAGCATTACACATTACATTCAATTTCTTGTTCATATTATTATCTCGTCTAAGATAATTGTAAGGAAAGAGATCTGCAGAGAGAAAAAAGATTTACAATAGTTTGCTCCGTGCAGCAAACGAACGAACCTTCAATTCAGATGTAACTGCAATTCGAGGTTCCATTGTGAACGACTCGCACACCGATGCCAAATCTAATTTCCATGAACGTGACGTAACAAACACATGTTTTTCCAGATTATGGAAAAATTAGCTATCAGAGAATTCAAAAAACAAAATTCTCAGTGATATTAGCACATATACTTTCTAATTACAGTGTTCCCTCATATTTCATGGAAAGGTCCATTGAACTCCTTACGTCATGTTCACCTCTGGGTACTTTCAACGGCAACAAAAAGCTTTTGGTTAAGAGTCCGTCACCTGCAGACTCATCGGGAATCTATGAGGGGCAGACCTCAAGCGATCCCCACTCCGCCAAATTTTATCGATTATCGAATACCTATTTAAAGTTGGGCATGGGTACAAACTATTGTTGGCAAGATTCGAAACGGATTTCCGGATCGCGCCATTGTATCATCAAAAATTCTCACGTAGACCATATTTACATGTGTCTGCAAATTAGCCAAATATATTGTAAAATAACATTAAAAGTGTTTCATCCGACATAAGTGTGAGCGGGTCAACATTATCCATGAGTGAGATGCAAGATCGAGCGTATCACGCTTGCTTAGACACTTCCGCATTACATTACATCAAAACTGTGGGCGTGACTTAACAACGAAATCAAATTTAGCAGATTTCTATTCAGTGTGTCTCTAGCTGCGAATCAAGCTAGAACCCTCCGTTATTCAACACAACGTAAATATATATCGTCTCTCAAATCAGTTCATAATAGTGTATGATAAACTCTCAATTAGAGCACAACTCCCTTGTTCATCAACATCGTAAATTTTGTCTCATTTTTATAACTGAGTTTTTTAAGGTCAGAATTTAATTGACCTAAATATTCTTTCTGAGTTGTTGATAATTAGTAAACCTATACAACCTTTTATTTGTTGTTCAAGTTTTTTAATAAACTGTATGTGTGTGTGTGTGTATTTCATTTGAAGATAACTTGGAGAAACATATGTACAGTCCGCTTTTTACAACATATTACATACAGCATTTAAAGAGGCAGCATAGTAACAAAATTTCAACGGCTGACCTTGTAAATGGCTGCAAAAACGTAATCTTCACTGATTTACGACAGACTAATTAATAATATAATACAAGTTTTACTCGTTTTAGTGGATAATCGTGATAAAGCAATTGTGGACGACCACACTCTTCAATTAGACGGCAACGAGTACGTAGTAGTGAGTCAGAAATCCATACCGAAATCTAATGGTTGTACCCCAAACAGGATAACGATCACTGCAAATCCGCTTGCGGATGCGGACAACAAGGTGAGGTACATATTATTTTTTATTTCTATCTTTTTAGTCTAAGTATGATATCCACAGAGTGTCTACTAAATAAATTAAGAAATTTCTATTTATCTCAATTAGTTCATTAAAAATTGTAGTGGAATCATTCTCAGTTAAGAACACCAAAGTATGTTATCACTGTAGTGCAGGCGAGATGGGTAATTTAATTGCAAAAACGTAAAATAATTTTCTGCAGGGTTTTTATGATTGGAAGTGGTAAAGGGGCTTATAATGAACGTAAAAAAAAATCGTCCAACAAGAGAGGTGCTAATGGGTTAATTTGAGGGGGGTTAAAAGGGAGGCAGAATGGTATTTTGCGATTTTCCATGATACTTGACGTCTTATCATAAAATAGCCAATGGCAAAGTTGTAGATCTGGAAAAAACAAAAACAACTTCTATATGAATCATTTTTTACCATAACCTCAAAATTTTCGCGAAAAATGCTAATTATTAAAAAAAAATTGTTTTTTATTTTTAAATTCCACAAAAATAATTTAATTTTGATGAAATTTTCTGAAAGTATACCTTTTTAGGTCTCAGATAACCAAAAATTTTTTCAGATTAAAAAAATCTAACGGTTTTCAAGACAATAAAGTTTTTAGGTTAAAAACTTTTTTTTTCAGTGTAAGGTAATGTTTCTGGAGTTAATTTACTTTCAGTGTGACTTTTGCATATTTCCTTCCTTTTTTTTTGTGACTGTTTGGTATCATTCCATTTTTCTTCTCTTGATTACCGCGTATCTTAGTTCTATGTTCTTCTTGTTTTTGCTCTAGCCCGTCTTAAATATTATTTCACCTTTTATTCTTTTAACGTGTGTCCATACCCCTCAATGGATGTTTAAATAACAGAATAAAAGTGGTATTCTAAACTGAGAATGTCATTGAAAATACAGTAATGAATACTTTTTTATTAAGTTTTGCACTTTTACTCTTTGTGTAATTGTTAAAAAAATGTAGACACCCTGTAGTTGCAACAGCAGCTTTTTTCTTTTCTTTTCAAGATCATTTGCTTTGAATACTTTTAGTAAGACGTGCAGTTATCAGCTTTTTTGTGCCAATATGTAATTTTTATTAGTAATGAGCAATTAAAATTGGAAAAATATTTTGTACGGAAAACATTTTGAAGTTCTCATTTTGCGATCTATTTTTTTTTTTTGATATTTTTTAAAGAACAACTTCAAAATGTTTCCTTGAATTTCAGAAACTGTATTTTTATGTTTTATATCACAACATCTATATACAGGGTGATTGATTAGTGTTATTAGCTTTATCACACTAATCAATCACCCTGTATAGTGTATCTAGTAGTGGCTCAAACCAGTCTCTTATAGCTTTGCGATATTCAGTTCACACATGCATGTTATTTTTTCTTTATCTTCAGCAAAACCGTAATGGCGTATCTCTATCGCAAGCGCACAGTAGAGTCTAGGCCCTTGTAATATAAAACTTTACACTTTTCCGCACTGTTGTTATCTGATATGAAGCTCGTAGGAAAAATTTTGTTCCTAACACGTGCGGGACGTGTTACTTTTCCGCACGCAAATACTTCACTGTATTTGCGTGTGGAAAAGTAACGTTTTGCGCACTTGTTAGGAAAATAACTATATAATCAAAATCAAAATAGTAACTATATGTTAAGGTGAATTAAAAAAATACGATTTGAGGATAATCAATCAATATAAAATGCATATTATACAGTGCGGACCATAAAGTAATGGAAGATTCTGTGGACCAAAATATTAGAATTTTATTTGGATGTAGGTCAACATTAAGTTGCTATAATTATTTCGATTAATTAAGACAGGGAAGAAGGGAGAGAGATTACTTACTCAATTGTCACGTTTTGTTTTTATCTGTTTTGTTTTTCTTTAAATTTGCCTCTTTTAAAATAATTTCTAATAATAAGTATTGGGACCTCACATGGAGGCGTGGCCATTCCGAGTTGGCGTCAATTAGGGTGAAGATTTGAATGTGACACGAGTGATGGTCGCATATTAAATTAATTAATAATTAAATATTAATATTAAAAAATGAGTCTCAGACTCTGATCGCAAACTAGATTTTAAACGAGCTGAACGCATTTTATACGCTGGACACTTGATTAAATGCGGAAAAAAAAATTAATGAAAGGGACAGTGGCTGTGTGGTCGTTGTGGCTTTTTGTTTATGAACTATAAAAGTATTTAGCAATTCTTCTCCGTCTTATAATTTAAAACCTGAATAGCCTTTATAATGATTTTATCTTTAGTGCGCCAATAATCATCAGTAAGTCGTACTGAACTGTCACGGCATTGCTGCTGTGGTGAATTGAATGGCGTTTTTTATTATCGACAATCAATTTTAACACTACACATTGGTAGAATACACTGATATATAAATCTTCTTTCCGGCCACAGATATCGATAAAACTTTTCATATTATTAGAAGGACTTCTAAGGACCTAGACTAGAATTTCTCATTTTTTTTGGCTTTGAACTAACTACTAATAGCTATGTTTGTGTATTGCTTTTTTGTTTTTTATTACTCACTACTAAACCTAGGTTAATTTCATCTTATTTCCAGAAATTTCTAGCTCGGTTGTTTTCCAGAATCAGAACATGATAGAGATGTCTTGTTTGACGGCGCACGCGCAAAATAACAACTGCGCCGCCACGCTACGTCAAGAGTCCACGTCGGGCGCCGCCGATGCGCAACACGATTCGCCTGTCAACTCGAAAGACAACAGTAAGAAGAAGAAAAATAGAGAGAAGAACAATAGTTCGAGACATAAAAAAACTTCGGTTGAAAACGCTTCGTCCGGGGAAAATTACGTTTAGTATAACTACTTTTTTTTTTTGCTACTTTTATTGTGATCAAATATAGTGTGTGATTTTATTAGATAGGTGTATTACCCGGTTTCAAAATGATTTTGTGACTTTGACTTCAGCCACAAATATATTTCTTATTGTTTACTGGATTTCCTAGATCTAATTTTCGTATAGGGAGAGTATAAACACACTTTTGTTATCGTCAATAAGGACAATCATGTATTTTAAATAATAGTCTTCTTATATGGGAAATAACTTTCCTACTTCCCCCTCTAAAACCTCACTATGTCTGAACATACTTATGTCCATGCTCTACCGCCTGCCTTGTCTTCTCTTCTTTTCCTCCTCCTTCTTACTCATAATAATCCTTATCTCCTGATGGATCCCCCTCCATTTCTCCATTGATCCATTGATCCTATGATGACACGTTGTTCGGTTCTAGGATGGTGTTCGCTTTGCTGTTCATTCTGTTTTTCTCCGTGATCTACCTCCTCCTCTTTCCATTATCCTCCAAAGGATGTAGTGACAGCAGTTGATTCCATGCTTGCCTATCTTGTGCAATCCCTTCAGCATCATGCAGTCTCATATGTATTAAGGGTTTTGTTTGGTCTTCCCATTTAGTTGAAGATCTGCCTCTTGGGCGTTTGCCTTCTACTTTCCCTTCTATAATTAGTCGTTCCATTGTTCCTGATCTTCTAGCTATATGCCCAAGGTACTGGAGATACATGCGATTTATTCTAGTTAGCAGCCTTGTACGTGGACCAATTTCTTGTAATACGGATACGTTGGTTCGATACTCGTGAGAGTCGTCTATTTCGAAAGTCTCTATTCGGTTTTTATCTGCTTCATCCACCGCATGCATTCAAAAAGAGTGTGCTCTACAGTATCGTCCCATTCCGAACAGAAAACGCATCTGGGAGTGTCTTCTTTACCGATTCTGTACGTAAATACCCGGAAACTGCCGTGTCCTATTAGGCTCTGCGTCAAATAATAATCCAGCGCTCTGTATTTAAATTCTAACCACGAGTGAATGTTGGGAATGATTTTCTTGTCCATATACCTTACCAGTCTCCCATCTCTTTCTCTCATCTGCAAAAAGGTCCAGTGGTGCAGTCACCTGGACTCTTAGTGGCATTTGTGAGCTGTTCATCATGTCTCTATGTATATCTACCTACTCCTAGAATGCCGTCCCATATAGGGACACTGTATAGCAAGATAGATTCCGCGGCCAGACTTATGACTTTTCGCTTACATGTCCCCTTTTCGTATATCCATACACCCAGATACTTTAAATTCTTTTTTGGGACGAATTCTGTTTCTCCTATCTGGAAGTCTATTCCTTCCTTACTCCTCCTTCCTTTAATAATGACTGCTTCCGTCTTGTGATGTGCGAGCCACAAATTGTTTTCGGTCATCCATTCTTCTATTATCCGAAGTGCTAAGTTAGTTTCGTTCCCAACAACTAGCTACAAATCATCGGGATCTTTTTGTATTTTTGTGGTAGTATTAATCTCAGTAAGGAGTCATATATTACGTTCCAGAGTTGGACCGACGACTGATCCCTGTGGTACCCCTGCAGCCGTTGCTCTAGCGTACCTTCCGCCCACTTGAATTTGTCTTATGCTAGATTATGTTTATGAGGTACTTACTTAATCCAATCACAGTAAGTCTCTTTGTAATAATGATCCATGTCTCCTCGATGAACACATTTTTAACATATGGGCCTAATCCTGTGCTGTGCGACAGCTTGAACCAGTCTTTATCCTATCTCCAGATATTTTCTCCTTAGCTCAGCTACCCTACGAACGTATCTGGTCCGTGAGAAAGATCATCTAAGTTTGTCCATCTGCTAGAGCTCGCTGTCTTCTCAGATGTTCTTAAACTTCCGCCTGAAGGTGTCCTCCTCTAGTTTGTGACTCCTTGGAATTCAAAAATAAGAAATTTAACAGAGGTTGAAGTTAAATTCAGTCACATCCTTTTCTTTTGAAACTGGATATCTAAGGTATAAAGGATTTTGATGTAAAATAAACACTTTGACTTTCGCTGCAAAATGACTATATCTCAGTTATTTAATTTTATTCTACTTCCAATTCGGAGGTAAACTCTGCAATGCATTGTTAAGGTAGCTTTCTGAATTTTGTTAAACATATATTATTTTGCAGGAAATGAAGAAATTTGTATTTCATGCATAAAATTATGCACGAAATACAGATTTCTTCCTTTCCTGCTATTCAGGTACGTGCACACAGCTCCGAAAATTGCAATATAATTTTTTATTTAGTAATCATTAGAAGTAACTGTAAAATTTAAAAAGTTTTGCGAAGCGCCACTGTGCCCCCAAATTGATGTACGCGCGCCTTAGGGTTGGGCCGTTTGAGGTAATTTTTTTTTAAACGTTCGTCATAAAATTCTGGGAATCCGCAAAAATTTTTCCACAACCTTTGGGCACATTTTTGGCCATTCAAAAAATGGCCACATACAGAGATTTTCCCCTTTAAAAATATAAACACGCAATAGATGTCCAAAAATGTGCCCAAAAGTTCTGGAAAATTTTTTGCCGATTCACCGAATGTGTACAAATAATTTTTTTCAGATGAGAATTTTTTCCAATACTTTCCCAGTTTTCAGTAGAACGATTTCTGATATGTGAAAATTTTTGGATGATTGTGGCCATTTTAAGGGCAACGGAAAATTTCTCCCCGAATTCTAAGTGGACAGTCTTGTAGGGTTTTCCAAGACGAGCATTTCCCCATAAAAAAGTCCGGCAAAATCTGAATCTCGTGTTCCGTAGGGTCATTTTTGTGCGAAAAATCTAGTTTTTTCCATGCAAACCCATTTTTAGAGTCAAATTCCGCGAAAATGAAGACCCGAAGCAAAAATCGAGAAAGAGGGATCGATAGGGAATTCTGTGACGAACATTTTAAAAAAAATCACCTCAAACGGTCCAACCCCAAGGGGCGTATATCAATTTGGGTGGCACAGTGACTCTTCGCGCCACTGTGCACAGTCGCGACGATTAGATCTTTTATCCGTTTGATTCATCCTACCTTACGAACTACGGTGTATTTTTTTTAATCTAGTATCTATCAGCCCTTAGTATATGCGCATTTCCCAATAGAACATCCTGTATATCTCCTGGCTCGATTTTATTTACCAAATCTCCTCCACTAGTTCTATGACTTTTTTTTTCATTTGGTGATCTAATGATTACTAAATAAAAATGAGACTGTGCCTTTGTCATTCTCTGGGTTAGAAAAACATTGATGATACTTTTTAATTTTACATCGAGCCTTTGTTTGATATTACTGATATATATATATTGTGCCTTTTTAGATTTTTAGACATTTTTAAAATAGTACTAGTGATATTTTTCGAGTTGTCCAAGGCTGATAGTGACGTTTCGTTAACGTTTTAAAAACGTTTTGTGTAAATTTTAAAATGTAAATAGTTTTTATTTCTGTAAATATTGAAGTCTCTAATTTTAGAGTAGAAGGCGGTGAATGATTGTGTCAAATAAATAGGAATTTTAAAATGGGGGAATCCTCCGTTATTTCATATTTTTGTACAAGGTGGTCCGAAATTTTGTAAATTACACTAGGAAAAAAATTATTTTTATTTGGTTTCTGTAAAAAGTCTCAGTTGAAAGAAAAATACACAACGGTATTGTTCCTATTAAGAAATTGTATATTTTCTATGGATTGAACTCCATCCAGTGTTAATATAATATTTTTTTCTCGAGAACAAAAGATTTTAATAAACATAAAACGGTTTAATGCATAATAATGTGAGATTTGAGAAACATTACATCACTGACTGTTTATCCTGTGACCAAATTTTAATAAATTGGTCAGGAAAAAGTCAAATTCTGATTAATAATTTACTAAAATAATCCTTGTAATTTGCACAATTTGAAACCATCTACTAATAAGACCCATTAACTGTACTTTTTAAAACAAAAGACTAAAAGATTTGCCATTAGTCGTAAGAATTATTTATTTAACTTGCAGTATTAACTTATTATGGTATGTAATGTAACTATGGCAGTTAATTTTATTCCTTAGTAGAACCTAATTATATTTTTGTAATTGATTTATCGAATATTCGGTATATGTATATAAGAAAAAGATGTGAATGTACTTAAAATGAAAATTTGCTGTTTTTAATATATGGATGATTTTTTTTTAATACATTTGGTTTCTTTCATAAAAATACACATTCTGAGAATTTTTCAACCAGACAAGATATTGAGCAAACGCCGCATCGAATGGTATATCAGTAGATAAACAAAGCCGGTTTTGGTCCACTGATTAGGCCCTGATAAGCTTCTGGACCACCTATTTTTAGAAACCGCTATTTCTAGATTTTGACTGATAAGGCCCCGATAAACTTCTGGACCACCTACTTTTAGAAACCGCTATTCTTAGATTTTTAGGTTTGGCTGATAAGGTTCTGAACCATCTATTTTTAGACACCCACTGGCTATTTGATAAGGTTCTGGACCAGTTATTTTTGGCAAGAGTATTTTTAGACACTCATCGCTTAGGTATTTTTAGCAGTGACTGTTAGTAGAAAATGGATAGGAAAGCTTTGAATTCCCCACCTCACAAGGGTCTTATCAGTGGTCCAACGCCTTGACTAAAAATCTAAAAATACGTATCTTGTGCTTAAAATAGATGGCCCAGAACCTTATCAGGGTCTTATCAGCCAAAACCTAAAAATCTAAAAATACGTATCTTGTGCTAAAAATAGATGGTCCAGAATCTTATCAGGGACCTTCAGTGGCCAAAAAAGTGCTAAAAATAGCGGTTTCTAAAAATAGGTGGTCCAGAAGCTTATCAGAGCTTAATCTGTCCAAAACCGGTTTTGTTTATTTACTTATATCATTCGCTGATTTTTTATGTTATGCTAACATTTTCATATTTTAAAGACCAAGGTAGGTCTCGAGATAAATATACAGTGTGTATATACAGGGTGGGGCAAACTTCTAACATCGCAGGATTACATCGTTGTGGTAAGAGATAAAACTTTTAAATTTTGTGTGAGCCAGTACAGTTACTGAGTGCATATTTTGAAAATACTCTCGATTATACAGGGTGTTCCAAAAACTCGTGGCAGCACAAACTTACATTTTTTTAAATGAAACATACTATATATTGTTCAAAAATCGAAAAGATGTCACCGAGAGCGTTAAAAAGATATTTTGATATATTATATGGGTGTTTCAAAAAGATATTAGCAAAAATACTCCCTCTTTAACATTCTGTAAAACAGTAAATCAAAATAAATCAACAGGTCTTCAAATGTCATTCCATTGGCTGTGCTCAGTATTAATTACTTTTTTATCTGTGGCTTTTTTTCTAATCCGTATTAATAAGAAAACATGTTATTTATCGAAATTTCTTGAAAGAATAGTTGCCTTAAACAATTAAAAACAAATTGTGGTTCTGAAAATGTTATAATCTAAATAAAGGAACAATTTTAATAAGAAGAAAATATCAAAAAGCACATGAAGAAAACTTAAAAATCTTTTATAACAAATATTCAATGTGACCGCCATTTACTTCAAAAGTTTATCCATTAACTTTAAAAAATATGTTTGACAATAAAATTAGCGGAATCTACAATTTGCTGCAATAGTTCCTGATGAGTATTTATTGTTTGGGAGTATACTAGTTATTTCATATGCCCCCAGAAAAAGAAATCTAAGGGATTACAATCGGGACTGTCAAATTAAAAAACATTTTTAATCTAAAAAAGTGGTTTTAATATCAAAAAAGAAGAACATTTAAAATAACAAACCACTATGAACTACAGAAATGCATTAAAAGATTCAATTAAATATTTTGACATTCTTTTTGTTGTATACAATATTAACTTTTGCATTTATACACTCAGTACATAAATGAGAAGATATTTCTCAACAAACCCAAAATATTAAACTTTTATAAATATAAATCTCTGGGCTGGAGCTGCCCTTGTAGGAAACGATTGGCAATGTCAAAATTACCGAAAAAAAATGTTTGGGTCATTTTTGAGAGAAAAAGTGAGTTGTTTAGGGTATAAATGGACCTAGACTCTACAAAAAAATTAAAATTTGATTTACACAGAATGAATTTTGTATAAGAGACGATTGGCAATGTCAAAATTACCACAAAAAATGTTTGGGCCAATTTTGAGAAAAAAAGTTAGTTTGTTAGGGTATAAATGGACCTAGAATCTACAAAAAAAATAAAATTTGGTTTATGCAGAATGAATTTTGTATAAGAAACCAACGACGGCTCCAAGGGGGGCAGTAGGGACAATTGCAAATGTTGAGTTTTTCTCTTGTTTTTTCACGTACATGAATCAATGTATGTTGAAAAAACGTTTTGAAAATTACTTTTCACAAATGTAGCACTTGTAGTTTTTTCACCAGTATGAAGATTCTTAAGAGTCTTAAGATGGCTACACTGAGTAAATGATTTTTCACAAACATTGCACGTCAAGTTCTTTTCACCTGAATGGGTCAGTAAATGATCCTTAAGAGAACACTCCTGGGAAAATGGTTGTTTACAAATAACGCACTTGAACTTCATTTCATCTGAATGAATCAGTAAATGTTTAGTTAGATAGCTCTTAGAATTAAATGATTTATCACAAATGTTGCATTCAAATTTCTTACCGGAATGAATCAGAAAATGTTTAGTTAGACTGTTCTTGTGAATAAATGATTTTTCACAAATGTCACACTTGAAATTCTTTTCACCCGAATGAATCATTAAATGTTCAATTAGTCGCTGATTTCTAGTAAATGATTTTTCGCAAACGTTACAATTGAACTTCTTTACACCTGAATGAATTAGTAAATGTGAATTTAGAGTTCCCTTTTCGGTAAATGATTTTTCACAAATTTCGCACTTGAAATTCTTTTCACCTGAATGACTCTGTAAATGTCTATTTAAATTGCTTTTCTTAGTAAATGATTTTTCACAATAGGTGCATTTAATATTCTTTTCACCTGAATGAATCAGTAAATGTGACTTTAGATGGCCCTTAAATGATTTTTGACAAATGTTACACTTGAAATTCTTTTCATCTGAATGAACCTGTAAATGTCTCTTTAAATGGCACTTCCAAATAAACGATTTTTCACAAATATTACACTTAAAATTGTTTTCACCCGAATGAATCTGTAAATGTTTCTTTAAATGGCACTTCCAAATAAATGACTTTTCACAAATATTACACTTAAAATTCTTTTCAGCTTTGTAGTTTTTTTCTTCAGCAACATTTAATAAAGGTTTTTTAAAAGTATCATCATCCACTAGATATTTGTGAAGTAACTCTTGTTCACTGTAGATTTCACTATTTTCTTCCTTAATATTTATTTCTTCAGATTTTATTTTAAAACTGTTAATGTCCAACATATTTTCATTTTTTCTGTGCGTAATATCCTCAACATCAGTCTTTATACATTCACTAAGTTGAAGCATAGTTTTACCAACATTTAATTCATTTTTTTCAACTTTGATCTTAATGGATTCTTCAAATTGATCCATAAGTTTGTCATTGTCTAATTGTTCTTCAGGCTTTATTTGACTTTCAACAGCTTTAAAACTGAATTTAAATTGATTTTCTTGTGAATCCATACTCTTTTTAGATATAGTCATGTTCACATTTTATATCATTTAATTGTTTCATTAAAAATTCAAAGCTCCCTGAATCCATTCCAGCTGTGTCTGAATGCTGTGAGTCATTTTTTACTGATTCATAACATTTGTAAGGTTCATTATCACCAACTGATGCATCTACAAGTGTTTTTTCCTCAGTACTGCGAGCTTTATCTCTGAATTTTCTTTCTTTATGAAGTATAATTTTTGTCACAGAGTCCTTTGGTAAATATATTTCTGTTTGTATTTGCACTTCACAAACATTGTTTATTACAAATGCATTACAAGTAAATGTTGCTGTGATTTCAGTGTGGTCATGCAAGAAATTGACTTGAGTTTCTTTGTTAACACCAGACATTTTCAAAGGTTCATCATCAACATCAATTTTATGATCTTCTTGAAATAACGTTTCTTCATTTTTTAAGGCAGAAACTGTTCCTCCAAATTTATATTCTGCATCCATCTGTTTGTTTCTCTTCATCAAGCGATTATATCTATTCTGAGCCATATAATCGCTTATTTTTTTCTTTTTATAAATAGATGGGAATATTGAAGGACAATAACTTGGGCTTCTGGGATCCTTAGATTTCACATTTCCTATAAAATGGGTATTACAAATCCTCTCAAAAGTTCTTGGAGTCCACGTACTTTTATCAAATCTGTAAAATATTTACATTTAGAGTTAATATGTTAAAAGTATAACATTGGGTAGAATTTGGAATTAAATGCACCTACTTTTCTCGTCTAATAGCAATAATCGACTTGTTTCTTTGATCCTGTGCAAATTTTGCAGTGGGAAATGCAAAAAATTTGCATTTACTATTTCTCCATGTATTATTACAACCAACAACACAACACACAAAATGACCCACCATTTTAAGGTTATGTTTTGTATAATTTTCTTCTTCTTATTCCTTTTTTGAGAACACTAGAAGAGCGGCCTCAAAACAAAAGGTTTTAAAATACGCCACCTGTTTCGCTGTTGTACAGTGTTGCCAGAGTAACAAAGTAAAAAGTAGTCATCGACCAATAAGAAAAATCTCGCGACTTTGTCACAGCTTTTTTGAGATTTTGGGATCAACAAACTGTCAAAAATTTTTGTTTTTATGGAACAAAACAAAAATCATCGGATGACGGATCTTAATTCAGTCTCGGTCCTTTGCTTTCAAGTTTACGCGCTCCAGTAGTGTTTCTAAATTGCAACACTGGCGTGGTCTGTGGCTGATGACGCATTCATGAAAATCAAGCAATCCTTGCACCAGTCTGTCATCACTGTCACGTGTAAGAATCGTTGCTACGTGATTGGTTTAAAACTATATCGTATTCGACAATCAGCCCGATCGTACATTGTTTTTCGCGCCATATTGACTTTAAAATTTTTAAAATCTAGTGTCAGTGAAATCATGTCTAATTTATTGTGTTAAAACCGAAAAATATAATTACTAAAGTATCGTTTGTGTAAGTATTAACATTTATTCCAGTAATTCTGTAAGTTTTATGCTAGGGAGACGATCTCTTGCAAGAATTTTCTTAAGAAATGGGTAGAATAAGTATGTACCGGCAAAGTGGCATGTTTTATATCTATTTTTCAAGTTTATTTGGTAACTTTTACCTAGTTTTCATTTATTAACATTATATTTTTATTAGAAGTGATGGATATGAATATATCTAGTTATTTATTTATCTATTCGAGTTTTTTCATATACTTAAATACCCAGGTACCCAAAATTCAGATGTTTTTAATCAGTGGATAGTGAAAATTAATATTTCATTTTCAGGACAGAATTGTGAAATGTCGAAGTAACTACTCGTCTTTTAACGGTAAAAGGTAGGAGTGTATTTGAAGGGTGGCCTTATTTTTATATAAATAAATACTTTTAGTAGAAAACTAGGATAACCTAAGTTTTAACAATAAAAATACAAACATTATTTTATATATAAAATATAAATTGAGTTATCAAAAATTGGTCTTCAGTTCCTTGCAGTCCCAGAAGCAGTAGATACTCTTCAGTCGCAGTATAGTTTAAGATGAATTAATAAATATTTTAAGGCCACTTGTGTATATGTTGGTATGTGTAATTTGTTAAATGGGATCACAGATTTTCACTGGTACTTTAAATACATTAGTTCTGATATTCTATTTCCAAAGAAATAAATCTTGAGGTCTTATTTCCTTAGAACTTGTTTCTCTTTGAATCCTATTTTCTGAAGTTTTATTTCTCCGAGATATTTTTTGTGTATTTATTTATTTAGATCAAATGGACAAGTATGTTACCGGGTATTAGCCGATACGTTTGAATATATAAGATTGTGTTTACCACTAAATATTACAATTTTTTAAAAATTGCTTTTTATAGATAATTATTTCATTTGTTTATATTTTTTGTTTGGACTAATTTAAAATTAAAATATGCTAGGTGATTTGAAAAAATTTAAAATATTATTATAGATAGATATTTGAAAACTTTTCAAGCTTAAAATTGTTCTGATTTGGGTGTAACTCAAAATTAAATCTTTGGATGTGTCAACGGTCTGTACTCATAGTGAAATGATGTGATGTATGAGTTTATGTCAGTATAATTTGGTCGTTCGCCGGGCTGAGAAGATTTCCGGAACATCCGGGAGTGATTTGTGGAACATGGTAATGGTCAGCTGTAATATGTAGATATTTTTGGATTAACGAAGATTCTTCCAGAACTTGGGTGAGTCATTTAAACTATTGTATTATTTTTGATTGATGATCACCTCTATCGGGATCTTAAAAAAAATAAATCTTCAAGTTTGTCTTCTCTTGTCTCTCCTGGCAGTCCTAAGCTAGTTTTTTAATTACATTATTGCACAACAGATTTCTTCTGTTGCTAGCCACAATAACAAATCCATCCATAAATAAAAAATAATCAAATCCAATTAAACACTTGACTTTTCCAGTTTTCTGATATATTATTAATAATAATATAAGTCCAATATAAAGAATACAAAATATAATTTAAACAAGAATAAAAAAAAAGAATAGAATCTTTATTTAATATAGGAAGTCCTAATACATAGTAGTTTTTTTTAAATATTACATATCAAATTCAGTTGAATAAATAAAATAAAATATTGATAAAATTAGTAATAAAAGTAAGAAGTTTCAGTACTAAAGTTAAAATAAATACTAAAAAGATTTTTTTGCTTTAGACCTAAATATGTAGTGTTTAAAAATTTTAAATTCATTTGGTATTGCGTTATATATAAAACTGCGATTAAACATTACTGAACTATGGATTGGCATAGTGAGACGGTTGGGGTCTCGAAGATTTACATTTGTAATGTGTTTACGAGCAACAAATTTTTCTTTTATGATCTCGGATGTAGCCTGTGGCTTTTGAGGGTTCCTCGTAGGGATGCAACCATGATGATGGTAAAAAGACATTTTTTTAAGTTATCAAAAATGTAATTGTATGGATTCATATTACTACAAAAAATATATGGTTAGGCTAACAAAACAATAAGGATCCGCAGTCAATATCACCAGATTTCACACCCATACTCACAGTTTGTGTGAATCATTACCGGTGTGAAAACAGCGACGGTTTTCTAGAAACGGTTTTTTATAGTCCGTGGGCTAGTGAACGGATTCCAGTAAAATGTGTTTTAAACGCTTATTGATGGTTTTAATTTGTTATACGGTAAACGGCAGTTGTATTTTACAGATTCAAAGAAAACAAATACTTTTTCCAAAAAAACACGTCTCCAATTGTGTAGATACAAATAATATATGTAAATAAACATATTTAAATATTGTTGTGGCTTTAGAGTTTTGGTATAGGATTTTTTCTGATTAAGTCTTAAAAGAAAAGTTTCTCTCCTTCTAAAGCTTTCTAAAAGAAGGGGGCCAGCGGGGTTAGAATCCACGAACAAATTATTTTATTATATCAGAGGGCTTTAGAATAATAAAAAGTATACTTTTCAATCAAAACTGCCCCAAATTTTTCAATTGGTTATAATTCTACCCGGGTTTTACTTATTTTCTATGGAGGGGGCTAGTGGGGTTAGAATCCACGAACAAATTATTTTATTATATCAGAGGGCTTTAGAATGATAAAAAGTATACTTTTAACCAAATACCAACTCAAAAATCTCCAACAGTAAAATTATTTCTATGCTCTTGAATTTCTTCAACATAGGGGGCTGGTGGGGTAGTAAGTCACGAACAAATTCTTGCATTCTTTTAGAAAGCTTTAGAAGGAGAGAAACTTTTCTTTTAAGACTTAATCAGAAAAAATCCTATACCAAAAATCTAAAGCCACAACGATATTTAAATATGTTTATTTACATATATTATTTGTACCTACACAATTGGAGACGTGTTTTTTTGGAAAAAGTATTTGTTTTCTTTGAATCTGTAAAATACAACTGCCCTTTACCGTTAAAACAAATTAAAACCATCAATAAATGTTTAAAACACATTTTACTGGAATCCGTTCACTAGCCCACGGACTATAAAAAACCGTTTCTAGAAAACCGTTGCTGTTTTCACACCGGTTGAATCATTAAAGTGTTTGAGAGTAAATGATTTTTCACAAATGTTACACTTTCACCTGTATGAGTTAATAAATGTCATTTAAGATCGGCTTTTCAAAAAAATGATTTACCGTAAAAACTGCACTTATTTATTATTCCGTTCACTTGTATGAATTATCAAATGTCTTTTAAGAAATCTTTTTTGACCATATGATTTTTCACAAATGTTGCACTTAAACTTCATTTCATCTGAATGAATTAGTAAATGTGCATTTAGAGTAGATTTTTGAGTAAATGATTTTTCACAAACGTTACACTTATAATTCTTTTCACCTGTATGAATGAGTAAATGTAAATTTAGAGAGACCTTTTGAGTAAATGATTTCTTACAAATGTTGCACTTGAAATTCTTTTCACCTGTATGAATAAATGAGTGTCTTTTAAGTGATTTTTTTTCGCGAAATGTTTTATCACAAATGTTACACTTAAAATTTTTTTCACCTGTGTGAATAAATGAGTGTCTTTTAAGAGCCTTTTTTTCAAGAAATGATTTTTGACAAATGGTGCATTTGAAATTTTTTTCACCTGTGTGAATCAGTGAATGTTTCGTTAAATCACCCTTCCAAGTGAATGATTTTTCGCAAATGTTGCACTTAAAATTTTTTTCACCTGAATGAATCTGTAAATGTGAATTTAAAGTGCTTCTCAGAGTATATGACTTTTCACAAATGTTACACTTGAAATTCTTTTCACCTGAATGAAATAGTAAATGTGAATTTAGATTGCTCTTTAGAGTAAATGATTTTTCACAAACGTCACACTTAAAATTCTTTACACCTGCATGAATGAGTAAATGGGAACTTAGATTGCTTTTGTGAGTAAATAATTTTTCACAAATGTTGCACTTAAAATTCTTCTCACCTGAGTGAATCAGTGAATGTCTCTTTAAGTCGCCCTTCCCAATAAATAATTTTTTACAAATGTTGCACTTAAAATTCTTTTCACCTGAATGAATCAGTAAATGTGAATTCAGATGGCCTTTCTGAGTAAATGATTTTTCACAAACGTTACACTTAAATTTCTTATCACCTAAATGAATCAGTAAATGTGAATTTAGATGGCCACTCTGAGTAAATGATTTTTCACAAACGTTACACTTAAATTTCTTTTCACCTGTATGAATTAATAAGTGTCTTTTAAGATCACTATTTATAGAAAAATATTTTTCACAAAATTTGCACTTATAGTTTTTTTCTTCAGTAACAATTACTAAAGGTTCTATATAAGTATCCTCATCCAGTAGATATTTGTGATGTAACTCTTCACTGTCGCTTTCATTATGTTCTTCCTTAACATCTATTTCTTCAAATTTTATTTTAAAACTGTTAATGTCCAACATATTTTCATTTTTTCTTTGTGTAATATCCTCAACGTCAATTTTATCAATATTTTCAAATTCTTCTTTGCATTTAGTTTGATCTTGTGTCATTTTAAAATCAAAATTTATTTCATTTTTTTCACCTTCAATCTTCGTGGCTTCTTCAAATCGATCCACAGCTTTGTCGTTTTCTAATTGTTCTTCAGGCTTTATTTGACTTTCAACAGCTTCAAAACTAAATTTACATTCATTTTCTTGTGAATCCAAACTCTTTTTAGGTATACTCATGTTTATAATAGTCGTAGTTAGTAATGGCTCGCGTTATAACTATTAACCACTGACCTATAATATATTAAAACTGGATAAGCAGTGGCCGTCTGATGGTAAAAATACGCCATATTGAAAGCCTTATCTTATGACAGAATACAGAATGCTATTTTGTCACTGTGACGTTCTTGTAACCCTGAGCGAAGCCCATAACGAAAATGATTCGAAATTTCCCAACTCTACTTAGGGGAGTACTCTCGATACCACACACCACACTATTCAAATGAGTGCTCTGTCCTATTTGGTGCTGGCAAATGCACTAGTATGCAAGCCATACACGAAACGAAGAAGCTATCAACCATTTTAGGCTTTGCATGTGTGTTTACCGAAATGTCCGACTCTAAATTATTAAATCGCACAAAAACAATATTTCATTGGAAAGGCAGGAAAGTCACAGGAAAAAATACCAAAAAATCTAGAAATGTCACACTAGAGATGGGCGAAAAATAACGGTATCATAGATATATCACAATTTCGCTTCCGTCATATCATCTTTGACGGCGTTGTCAGATGTAATTAACATAGTAAATTTTTTCTAATTACTTTTATCACAGGCTCTAAAGCTCGATTTGTGAGTAACCAAAATGTTAGAAATTTTGAAAACAAAGTCGCTCTTTTCGAATTTTTTTTTTCGTGATTTCATTGATTCGAAGTATTGATAAATTGCGATCTTTTATTTTGCTATTCTTTGCTTTACAAATGGTACTTGGATTAGTATTTACATTCTGTTAAAGCGCTTCATTGGGCTTTAGTTCTATACAAAGTGTTTTTTGTTTAGTGATTTTTTCATGTAAATGTGAATTTTTTAAATAAGGCAATCATTAGAAAAAAAAATTCAACATTGTTAAAATTAATTATAATGTATAAGACTGGTCAACTTAAATTTTAAATATCCCAATGAATAGTTTTTTCAGTTATGAACTAGGGCTTATTAAAATGTGTTAATCAGTAAATAATATTATGCAAATGCTGCACTTAAAAGTTTCTTTTCTCAATCAGTAAATTATTTTTTTTTAATTTATCCTCTATGAATGAGTGGCGTAAATAGGATTTTAATTTGGGGGTTGATTAAATCTGGAAGGAGACACTACCGAGGAGAATTTAGAAAATTTATACTCTTAAAAGTGCGATTTTAGCGACTTTACTGTCTTTTTTTGTTTTACATTAAATTGTATTTTTTTCTAAATATTATTAGAAGTCTTTGGGGGGTGATTGATCACCTGATCACCCCCTTATTTACGACACGGCTATGAATCAATACATGTGATTTTAGGTTAGTATTCTGAGTAAATGATTTTTCACAAATACTGCACTTGAAGTTCTTTTCACCTGAATGAATCAGTAAATGTGTATTTAGAGTTTTCTTTTGAGTAAACGATTTTTCACAAATGTTGCACTTAAAATTCTTTTCACCGGAATGAATCTTTAAATGTGATTTTAAAGAGCTACTCTGAGTAAATGCTCTTTCACAAACATCACACTTGAAGTTCTTTTCACCTGTATGCATTAGTAAATGTGAATTTAGAGTTCTTTTCTGAGTAAAGGATTTTTCACAAATGTTGCACTTGAAATTCTTTTCACCTGAATGAATTAGTAGATGCTCCTTTAGATGGCCCTTCTGCGTAAATGGTTTTTCACAAATGATACACTTGAATTTCGTTTCACCTGTGTGAATCAGTAAATGTGTATTTAGACTACTCTTAAAAGTAAATGATTTATCACAAATGTTGCACTTGAAGTTCTTTTCACCTGAATGAATTAGTAGATGTGAACTTAGATTTATCTTCAAACTAAATGATTTTTCACAAATGTCACATTTGAAATTCTTTTCACCTGAATGAATCAGTAAATGTGTATTTAAATTGCCTTTCTGAATAAATGCCTTATCACAAATATTACATTTGAATTTCACTTCACCTGAATGAATCTGTAAATGTGTATTTAAATTGCCTTTCTGAATAAATGACTTATCACAAATGTTACATTTGAATTTCAATTCACCAGAATGAATCTGTAAATGTGCATTTAAATTGTTTTTCTGAGTAAATGATTTTTCACAAATGTTGCATTTAAATTTCATTTCACCGCTATGAATCAGTAAATGTGTATTTAGTGCACTCTTGTATGTAAATGATTTTTCACAAATGTTGCACTTAAAATTCTTTTTATCAGAATGAATTAATAAATGTGTATTTAAATTCCTCTTCAAAGTATATGATTTTTCACAAATGTTACACTTGAAATTCTTTTCACCCGAATGAATCACTAAATGTGAATTTAGAGTGCTCTTGTGAGAAAATGATTTTTCACAAATGTTGCACTTAAACCTCTTCTCGCCCGAATGAATTAGTAAATGTGAATTTAGATTTGCCTTTAGAGTAAATGATTTTTCACAAATATTGCACTTAAAATTTTTTTCACCCGAATGAATCACTAAATGTGAATTTAGAGTGCTCTTATGAGCAAATAATTTTTCACAAGTATTGCACTTGAACTTTTTTTCACCAGAATGAATTAGTAAATGCAAATTTAGATTCTTATTCAGAGTAAATGATTTTTCACAAATGTTGCACTTGAAATTCTTTTCACCTGAATGAATCAGTAAATGTGATTTGAGAGTGCTCTTCCGACTAAATGATTTTTCACAAATGTTACACTTGAAATTTTTTTCATTTGAATGAATTAGTAAATGTTGTTTTAGATGCCGATTCCTCGTAAATGATTTTTCACAAACGCTGCATTCGTATTTTTTTGATAATATTTGGCCACTATCACTCTCTTCAAAATCTTTCGCACTTTCATTCTTAATATGTATATCTTCTTCAATTTTGAAACTGTTATCACTGATTAATTTTGTCTCAATATCGGTATATTGATATGTACAATAATCTTTTGTGACATCAGAATTTTCTTCTATCTTGAGATACTTCCCCTCTACTTGTTCACAGGTCCAAATATTTTCTAAATGAATTTGTTGATGTTCGACGCTCTCCAAAATCTCATCCTTCCATAGAGGTTCACTTTTTATTTGGTGGGATTCCATTTTACTTCCAAACAGCTTTACTAGGGACTAGGGACACAAGTATAGTAGATATCTACTATACTGTGCTAGGGATGTGTAGGGTACAGTGTTGCCAGACGAAAAAAAAATCACCATCACCAGATGAAAAAGTTGCCTGATTTCAAATATTTTTCACCAGATTTTAAATACTACTTATTTTTTATCATAATTATAACATACTTTGCCATCCTCACTAATGATTCTTTTACACAGACCACTTAACGTAGTTGCACTTAATGTATTTCTTATTTTAGTTTTATTTAAATTGATTGAGCTGAATATTCGCTCAACACAAGCACTGCTATGAGGAAGTGTTAATAATATAGAAACAACTCGAATTAATTCAGGAAAAGCGCCAGTACCATCCCCTTTTTTTATTTTTCAAACTTGTATATTTCTGAAGTGACTAGTATCGATAGTTAACACTAATTTAGATATACTGTTACATGAAACTTCTTTAGAAAGTAGTAAAAATCACCATTCATTAGGTATTTTGTTAAAGTTTTCACCAAATCATCAGATCTGGTGAAATTTCACCAGGTTTGGCAACGCTGGTAGGGTATCGATTATATATGATGAATAAACTTTTTTGTACTAAATGACATATGAAATGTTCAACAAGGACATTTGGTGATGTTGTTCGAGTTGAAAGTCAATATAGGAATTAAATGCTCTCAATATCAGAGCAGTTAAAGGCCATTCTTCAATCTTAGGAAAACGAAATATATTTTATATATATTGTAATAATATTTCAATTTATTATTACTTTATAATTTTAGTTTTTATTTAATTTATTATAAAATTTTTATAATTTTGACTTTGATTTGATTTAATTTCAGGTAAATGTTTTTGTTAATTTGTAGATTTAATTTGTTATATAATTTTTAAGTAATTTATGAATATATCGCCATGATTATGCTCAAATTGATGTTATGTATCCTTAAATCTTTTTTTATCTCAGGGATTATTTAATTGTAAGTTCAAATTCTTAGATCTTCCTTTTAATCTACGCTACTGATATACCCTGTACTTTTTAATAAAATAAAATGTTGGATTGACAATTAAATGATTTATTTTAATAACGAATATAAAAAAAATTAACAAAGATCAGACTAAATTTATTAATATGGAATACTTGCACTCACACCCATTCATTCAATGATACCTTATTTCTAAAATGATTTTAAATTTGACGCAATAAATTTTTAAACTAAAGCTGGCACACCGAGTTACTAAGACACTGAGTAATATGTCTGTCTTAACCACAAAAAAAACGTATCCCGCACGTTATTTTTAGTATGCAGCACGTTACAAATGATATAATGAGTTTATACCTTCAACTATCAGTGTTTCTTCCTCTTCTACCTCGTACAACCAGTGATATGTTACAACTAGACTTCTAGTTATATGATGTTTCCAATTTCTGTTGATTCTTCAAGTGATATATGCTGGATTGAGCAAGTTATTGGAAACAATATCCTGATGATACACAAAATAAGCCACCAACTTCTAAGTAAGTTATTGTTTGAATATTAATTGATATTATCCACTTACTAATCATAAAACAAAGTCGCAGTAATAATTGGACTTCCAGAATATAAATGCCTTTTTAATTTTGTACCTTCGCTTCTTGTAAAATTCTGATAAATAATTTTCTATAATTTCTATCCTAAACTCTCCTTCCTTTTATAACTTTTAAATTCAAATTTCTTAAATTTCTCTTTTTACTAGCCTTTCTACCATTTTTTCACTAACTTTTAAAACTTTCTTAATTTTATAATTTTTTTTAAAAAAAATATTAAAATTTTTATCCTAGCCTCTTTTTTCATTTCATCAAACTTACTACCTCTTTTTTTTCTGTTGCTATGTTACCTTCTGACGTCATACAGAAACTCGCAAATTGTTTCTGAATTTGTTCTAATTATTTCAAAATTTTGATTCTATTATATTTTATTATCAATTTTATGTGTTTTGATTTTCATAATTTTAATTATAATAATTAACATACTTCTCCTTTATATTCTGGTGTCTAATTTTATACATTTTATTCATTTCTAATTTAGTTACCAAAGTTGGTATCTTTGGATTTCATTTTAAACAGTTGTCAAAACTTTTATTTTATTCTGCTGTACAGGTTGTCCTGACATAATTTGTTATATAGATTATCCAGAAAATTGAATCATTAAAATTTTTTTTTGAATTTTGAATATTATTTAATTTTGGTTTTAATTTTTAGGTTAATATCAGAGCTTTTAAGAAGGATTTTCACTGTCATATTGATCTCACATTAAATCATCCCCTTAGGTAAGTTAAACTTTAACTTTTTTCTTTATCAATAAAATAACATTTTCTTTATTCTTTTAAATTTTATTTTAATAATACTATTTCTTTACTTTTAGGTGATGTTTCATTTAATATTTAACCTGACAAGATGTTTTTAAGAAGAAATATTGGATTGAGCATAGTCTGGGTATTTGGTTTCATTAATTTTTAATTTAATTTTATCTAAATATTATAATTTTGATAATGTTAAAATTCCATTTCAAATTCCCCCACATTATTTAAATTTATAATATGCTGATCTCTTTTAAAATATTATTCTATACTCTTATGTATCATTATTAACTTCTCAATATATTTATAAAGTTGTATCTACATTATATTAATATTTTAATTTTACAGATTCAGCCAACCTAATAATTTTTATGAAAACGCGTTATTACATTATATTTATTGAACTGTAATTATAAAATTAATGCTAGTGTATTAGATTAACCTTAAGATCTCTAATTTAAGATTTATTTACACTTATGTCTATTAAGTTTGCCTATTTCAGGAAATGATATTTCACAAATGTTGCACTTTAAATTATTTTCATCTATATGAATTCGTAAATGGTTTTTAAGATCTCGTTTTTTGGAAAACGATTTCTTACAAAAAACACATGTTTGGTTATGAGTTAGTGAATGTCTATTTAAATCGCCCTTTCGAGTAAATGATTTTTCACAAACATTGCACTCGAAGTTCTTTTCACTCGAATGAATTAGTAAATGTAAATTTAGAGCTCTTTTGTAAGTAAATGATTTTTCGCAAATTTTGCACTTAAAATTCTTTTCACCTGAATGAATTAGTAAATGTTCCTTTAGACTGGCTTTCTGAGTAAATAATTTTTCACAAATGATGCACTTGAAATTTTTTTCAACTGAATGAATCAGTAAATGTGAATTTAAGTTTTTCTTAAAAGTAAATGATTTATCACAAACGTGGCACTTGAAGTTCTTTTCACCTGAATGAATTAGTAAATGTTCAATTAGATGCTGATTTCTAGTAAATGATTTTTCACAAATTTTGCACTTGAAATTTCTTTCATCTGAATGAATCAGTAAATGTTGAGTTAGATTGTTCTTATGAGTAAATGATTTTTCACAAATGTTGCACTTGAAATTTTTTTCATCTGAATGAATTAGTAAATGTGAATTTAAGTTACTCTTAAAAGTAAATGATTTATAACAAATGTCGCACTTGAAGTTCTTTTCACCTGAATGAATCATTAAATGTTCAATTAGATGATGTTTCCTAGTAAATGATTTTTCACAAATTTTGCACTTGAAATTTATTTCACATGGGTGAATCAGTATTTTTTTAAAATGTTTAGTTATAGTTAGATTGTATTTTTTTTCACCTGTAGCGTTAGTAAAACGTGATTGTCCCCTATCACCTTCTTCAAAAGTCTTCTCGGCACCTTCTAAATCTTGCTCACTTTCATTCTTAATAAGTATTTCTTCTTCTTCAATTTTGAAACTATTTGTCCCAATATCGGTATGTTGATATGTACAATAATCATTTTTAACATCAGAAATATCAGAATACTCTTCTATCTTGAGATACTTCTCCTCGACTTGTTTACAGGTCCAAATATTTTCTAAATGAATTTGTTCATGTTCGACGCTCTCTAAAATTCCATCCTTCCATAGAGGTTCACTTTTTATTTGAGCTTGTGAAGTTATTTCTATTTGGTGAGATTCCATTTCACTTCCAAACAGCTATACTATCAAAAACGAAATAATGATTGTCGCTTTTTGAATAACATTATTTATCAGCAGCATTCCACTCGCGGATCTATTATCATTTTTACGATTATGAAATCAGTAAATGACAAATGAGTATACACTATACAGTGTTGCCAGGGTAACAAAGTAAAAAGTCGCCATCGATCAGTAATATCAACATGAAAAGTCGCCACTTTGTCGCTACAGCTTTTTTGAGATATTGGGGTCAGAAAACTATCAATATTAGGAAGGTTTTAAGCCACCTATTTGAACACCAATATAGGCTTCTGATTAAGATCCCAGCGCCACGACGTTGACAAGTGAAAGCTTGCTATGAGCCATTATATGTTTGTTTACATAAGGTATTGTGTGAATTAATTACGTTTTTTAGTGAGTTTGTTAGTGTATTTAAAAGTGCTTTACTATGTTGTTGAAAATTTAATAGGTATTGATTCTATTTAGAGTGTTCGGTAAGAGTTGACACTTGTTAATTCGTTGGGAAGGACGTGTATATTTATTTTATTTTTTTAGACATGAAACAGCATTTTGGATTTTATGACCTATCTGGAATAATAAAATTAATAAGGTGTATTTAAGTACCAGAACTAAAAAGCACAATCATGTAAATTGAATTCTGAGCAATACTTGAGTAAATTCTAATGTACCTTTTCTTTGTTGCTACATTTTTCAGATTTCCATCTGATAAAAAAATTGAGGGCTTGGCTCACTTTGTTGGGGTGAGTTAATATATTTTTGTTGATGAAATCATGTAAGTGAACCACAACTATTTTTTTTAGACGAAATGCAGAGCCATGCAATTGCCACTTTCGATAAGGAAATAAGGAAAACCTTTCCCAGATTTTTGAACATAATAAAGAAATGTTGTTCAAAGAACATTATATCTCACACCAGAGAAAAATAATCATAATAAAACAGTCATAAGTTATGTAAATGTTGTGTATTCATTTCATTAACCTATTCATTATTATTAATAAGTAATTCATTATTATTAATAAGTAATCATAATGAAAAAGTTAAATTATTTCATTAATGGAAGTGAAAAAATGCTTTGAGTAGGTATATAATTTCTAAAATATAATTACTTTTTCAATAAATTCGGTATAAAAGCATTCAAATAGTAAGGCTGCCATAACAATTCTGTGACACGATTTTATTTTTCTTCATATCCACGTAAACCTTAAAAATAACATTCAATTAGTTACTAACTATATATAACTTAAATACATTGCCTCACTTCAACCGTATAAAATGTCTTCTTCATATTAGCATCATAAACTTCGCGGTTGATGACTAGTAGATGGATGGAGCTATCAAAAATCGTGTGTACAATAACTTTCGACTTTCCTTTCTTAGGAAAGATGTGGAAGCTTATTCAGGTTTTTTTTAACTTATGACTTACACTGTGGAACACAACAGTAATGGTTTATTTTGAAAATAATGAAACTACAAAATAACTTAAGAACTTAGCGCTTTTTACACGTTAAAAACTATACTCCAAACAATGGCAACCCTCTACAATGGCTCATAGCTAGTTTTCTAATATGGCCACCAGATGTCGTACCGCTTAGGAAGAATTGCCTATTGTTCGAGTTGAAAGTCAAATGCCCTCAATATCAGAGCATAAAGGCCATTCTTCAATCTCGGGAAAAAGAAATATATTTTACTTTCAAAATATTATACTTTTTTTTGTTTTGATTGCTAAGAAATATATAATAAAAAAAATATATATAAAGTTGTATCTACATTACATTAATATTTTAATTTTACAGATTCAGCCAACCTAATAATTTTTATGAAAACGCGTTATTACATTATATTTATTGAACTGTAATTATAAAATTAATGCTAGTGTATTAGATTAACCTTAAGATCTCTAATTTAAGATTTATTTACACTTATGTCTATTAAGTTTGCCTATTTCAGGAAATGATATTTCACAAATGTTGCACTTGAAATTATTTTCATCTATATGAATTAGTAAATGATTTTTAAGATCTCGTTTTTTGGAAAATGATTTCTTACAAAAAACACATGTTTGGTTATGAATTAGTGAATGTCTATTTAAATCGCCCTTTCGAGTAAATGATTTTTCACAAACATTGCACTCGAAGTTCTTTTCACCTGAATGAATTAGTAAATGTAAATTTAGAGCTCTTTTGTAAGTAAATGATTTTTCGCAAATTTTGCACTTAAAATTCTTTTCACCTGAATGAATTAGTAAATGTTCCTTCAGACCGGCTTTCTGAGTAAATAATTTTTCACAAATGATGCACTTGAAATTTTTTACTGAATGAATCAGTAAATGTGAATTTAAGTTTTTCTTATAAGTAAATGATTTATCACAAACGTTGCACTTGAAGTTCTTTTCACCTGAATGAATTAGTAAATGTGAATTTAGATTTACCTTCATAGTAAATGATTTTTCGCAAATTTTGCATTTAAAATTCTTCTCACCTGAATGAATTTGTAAATGTTCCTTTAGACTGGCTTTCTGAGTAAGTAATTTTTCACAAATCATGCACTTGAAATTTTTTTCAACTGAATGAATCAGTAAATGTGAATTTAAGTTTTTCTTAAAAGTAAATGATTTATCGCAAACGTTGCACTTGAAGTTCTTTTCACCTGAATGAATTGTTAAATGTTCAACAAGATGATGTTTCCTAGTAAATGATTTTTCACAAATTTTGCACTTGAAATTTATTTCACCTGGATGAATCAGTATTTTTTTTAAGTGTTTAGTTATAGTCAGATTGAATTTTTTTTCACCTGTAGCGTTAGTAAAACGTGATTGTCCCCTATCACCCTCTTCAAAAGTCTTCTCGGCATCTTCTAAATCTTGCTCACTTTCATTCTTAATAAGTATTTCTTCTTCTTCAATTTTGAAACTGTTATCACTGATTAATTTTGTCTCAATATCAGTATGTTGATATGTACAATAATCATTTTTAACATCAGAAATATCAGAATACTCTTCTATCTTGAGATACTTTTGCTCGACTTGTTTACAGGTCCAAATATTTTCTAAATGAATTTGTTCATGTTCGACGCTCTCTAAAATTCCATCCTTCCATAGAGGTTCACTTTTTATTTGAGCTTGTGAAGTTATTTCTATCTGGTGAGATTCCATTTCACTTCCAAACAGCTATACTATCAAAAACGAAATAATGATTGTCGCTTTTTGAATAACATTATTTATCAGTAGCATTCCAGTCGCGGATCACTTTTACGATTATGAAAATATGAATTATGAAATCAGTAAATGACAAATGAGTATACACTATACAGTGTTGCCAGGGTAACAAAGTAAAAAGTCGCCATCGATCAGTAATATCAGCATGAAAAGTCGCCACTTTGTCGCTACAGCTTTTTTGAGATATTGGGGTTAGAAAACTATCAATATTAAATAAAAATTTTATTTCAGTCCCTTGCTTCGGGGAATTCCCAAACTTTGACATTTGACGTACAAGTACAATTCGTGGCGCCTCTTTGCGAAATCTTTCGGAACAATAATAATTATTATTATGACGTTATTTCTTCCTATGTATTGTATAAAACGAGTATATTAAAAATATTTTGCACCTGTAAAAAGTCGCCAAGAATAGGCTTTTTATTCAAAATCGTCGCCACACTCTCATACGAGGCAAAAAGTCGTCATTTAGGCGACTTGTCGCCCTAAATGGCAACACTGTGAGTATTTAGGGAGGCCATGACGTCAAAAATCTGTGGCGTTGCCAGGATAATTTTTTTTCCGCTCACTTAAAGATAAAATTGTACCTGTTAATTTTATGAGCCGTATAGAATCAAAAGTCTGTATTTACCAAAACCAAAAAAAATGAGTTAGCTCTTGGATATGATAGATCACAGGTTTGTGCACCAGCCTACAATATCATCCAGCTATAAAACTCCCTGAAAGGTATAAAAAATTGTGGTAAAAAAACTGAGTTGCAATCAAAACTGTGTATTTACAGAGATATTTGCAAACAAAACTCTGTATTTTCTATTTAACCAATGAACAGTGCACCTAAATGATCACGTAATGAATCGCCCGCTCAGATCAAGTGATAACAGGCGTATTAAGGAGTAATATTATAATTCTTTTTGGCTTAACAATATGGATATTCCAATAACACCGTGTGCTCGTGGAAAAGTTATATTGACATATCAGTGCATTTTCATTTGTTTAATCATCATTAATGTTCAACAGCTCAATGTAATATATTTTTATGATCGTATAGGTACAATAATTTTTATTACGGTCCTGTCTCGCTACAATGCTGATTGCACATTAGTTTCAAAACTCTGTATTTTCGCAAGTTTCAGTTTCAAAACTTTGTATTTTCAAACAATTTCATTAAATTAGAAAATAACTATCCATACTTCAACAAAAACCACTGTGGATTCCTTTAGAGTATTCACATACGCATAGCATATAAAAAATCGGCTGTTAAACTACAGACAGTTTTTCGCGGTTTTCTCAGAATGACATATGTGGCAAATACAGAGTTTTGATTTTATACGACTCATATACAAGTGCATCTAATGTGCTATCAACTTGATTGAAGATTTGAATGGATGTAAAAAAGGACTGCTATTCTATATAATAGTTATGTAGTTTTTTAATTTTTATTGTAATATGCCACATTGATTGACAAATCGAGAATTTTCGCTGTCACGTCGGTAACGTCTTGAAGTGTTGCCAACCTTTAACAGTTAATTTCCCCTGCATCTTAAGTTTAAATCGTATTTGCTCTTAGTGTTTTCGTGTTTATTCCGTTGACAATAGAAATAACTAGAAATTACGTCACTGCCTTGCTAAAATAAATAAATTACCTTTAATTGTAAAACTCTAATTTGAGGGTTATACAAAATTTATGTTTATAAGAGAGTCAAAATTTTATATATTTGTCTGTATATCAGACTTCTTTTATTTGGCGTTCATTGTCAAAAATAATATTAAGATAACATTTGTCCCCTCGATACATATTCTACCACATTTTTCGTACTGTGGGAATATATGCTTAAAAGAGCTAAAGTCATCAGATCCTCTGTCAGGCATATTTTTGAAATAAGTAAAATTGAAAAAATGTTAAGATACTGTAAATTAGGTTTGAGCAAAAATTAAAAACACTCAACTCTTCCATAATTATATGCATTTTATTAAGATGAATACAAAATTGAGCATAACAAAAGGTTCATAAAAGCACTTTTATATATTTTACAAATGTATGAAAATAGTTAACATAATTATAAATCAATAACTTTTAAAAAAGTACAAATCTCAAGTAGAATATTGCAATCCTTATTGAGGGCAAAGAGCAGGAAGGCCACGTTTTTTTCAAGTATACCAATATTTGTAAAATATTCTAATTTATGAAGAAATGAAATATTTTTTGTAACGTGCACCCGAACTTATAATGAATCAATATTTTAGTGAAAACGTGTAATCTCGTGAAACAGAAAATTAGTTTCAAATATCCAGGATTAATAAAAAAAATAAACAATGACGAAATTTAATTAAATTTGTTTCAAGAAATGAATATTTCAACCTTGGTTCCGCTTCCTAACTAAACCGTGGGTTGCCTATTACATTATAGTAAAGTAAATATTTTAAAAGCCGATTTTTTTACTACAAAAAAATATATTCAAAACAAATATGCCTTCCCACTTACCATATACACTACAACGTATTGTTGTAGATGGCACCCTCCTTATAGAGACAAACTTAAAATGACAACCCCTGGCATGACCAGAACAGTAAACAGAATGAATTCCATTTTAAAAATCAGAATTATTAAATTTTATTGTTTAGTTCCTTGTAAACATAAACAATGAATAAACTATATGCCACAGGTACAAATTGATCTGAAAAATGATATTATAAAATTGAGTTTACTTCTATAACTGGCCACCAGACTGCATCTTCTGATCGATCATCGACAACAACAATTGCATACCCTGACTGGACTATGCCATCCTCTAAGTGGAACTGGCTTTCTTGACCCTGAACATTCATCGCACACCCCTGTGCCACATTCTCTGCAATGATGCAAAGTCTTCAATGGTCCAAATGGCTTCTTACAGACCTGTAAAGTTTACTTTGATTAATTGATTGGTTTTTAGGATAGTTCCTTTTCTTGTCCCAATTTTGTAACCGAATATTTAATATTTTTATTCTTTAAAGTTTAACATTTTTTAATTATCTACAACTTTTACATCAAAACTGAAATAGAAGAAGAGAAAAACCAGTAAAAACCGAGTTCGGTATAACAAACTTGAAACTTACCGGAAAATTACTTGAACAAAAAATTAACAAAAAACATTAAACACAGGTTTGACGACAATTATCACATATTGTGTGTTTTTATTAACACTATTATACCGAACACGGTTTTTACTGGTTTTTCTCTTCTATTTCAGTTTTGATATATTTTTGTTCTGAAGATGGGTGTATATACGCCCGAAACTTTTTAAGTAATTATTTTTCGACTTCGTGTTTTATTCTTTACTGAATACTACTCCACTACAACGTTATAAAGACTTACTTACCCCACAGTTAATACATTCGTTGTCAGGTGTCCAATAGGCTGGTCTAGCAGAATCTTTAATATATTCCACTGGTATGTCCAATACAGATTTAACCGCCGATATTGAATTAATGACAGTTTCGCCGATTTGCCGAGCTCTGTTCTCTGTTGTATCACCTGGATTCGATAACGTGGGAGGTTGTTCAGTATAACAATTGTCACATACGCGAACATCTTCTAACCAACCCCTAGCAGGGACAGGTTGACGTCCGGAAGAACAGGCTTCGCAAAATCCTTCGCCGCATGAACGGCAATGATGTTTCTTTGCTGGTGGTAGGAAGGGGCTTTTGCATTTAAAGCATTCCTAAAAAATAAGAAAAATATCACACCTATTTTGCTCTATCTACATGTCATCTATTTTAAATACCTTAATCTCATTATTAGGCCTCCAATAACTGGGGGCAATTTTATCAGCTGCCCAATCGCTTATCATTTTTTTTGGTTGATATCCAACAGTAGAAATGACATCAGTAAACATCGTCATGCCATCTAACACCTTCTGAGCGGAATTTTGAGATCCAAACAGAGAAAGTTCCTGCAAATAAATTCTGTCCTATTTAAAATATATTATGCTGTGCAAAAGTTTATCGGTTCTTGGAATGCCCATAAAGACAATACTTTTTATGTATATGGACCTAGAAGAAACACTAACACAATTTAAATTTGACAGGCGTCAGAATAAATATGACAAGACAACTTGCCACACCAAAGTTGCCTATTGATGTACATGACGTATAAGTTACAGGATTTTTGAAATTGTAGCATCTTTATAGGCCACAACAAAATAACAAACAACTCACCCCTGGCCAAATGTGTACCACTTCCATACATACTGCAGACTCTTCTGGATTTTTATTTCCATACCAGTGTTGTCTACTTCTATAAATTTCACCACACTTTGGACATTCTATGACAAATCCTGACCAAACGTAATTGAAATAACCTAACCAAGAGTTGTCATTCATTGCCATCGGTTTTACCACTGTTCTTCTTCCATTTTTATAACAAGCCTATTAATAAAACCATACAATATGTAAGTATTAATGTGGAATTCCATCTTGCCAGAAATCCAGTGCGCCGATCCAAAAATTAATCACTCCAACTCACCGCGAATGTGCAAAATGGATTTTGCACATTCACGGTGAGTTGGTGTGATGGATTTTTGGATCGGCGCGATGGATTGTTGGATCCAGGATGGAATTCTGTTCGGGACATAAAAATCCATCCAATCCATTCCGCTCCATTTGGTTTTGACCAATATTTTTATTATCTTACCTTGCATAAATAAACAAAATTTTGATACTGATGTTGAAATGTACAATCTTGTTTACATTGATGGGCTTGACCTTCTTCTTTGTGTCCCATGGATAGATTGCAACTACTTTTACAAGAATGACATTTATCTGTACAAGTAAAAAAGGCCGGTAAATACAGCTGTGGAGTGTTATTTGAGATGTGGTTTTGAAATTTCTCATTCAGACTCTAAAATAAAAATAATTTTCAAGACATATTTATGGTAACTGTGTATCTGTTAGTTCATATTTCTATGTTTAATTTTAAACTTACTCTTAAAGTCAAGTAGATATACTTAGCATCTCTCTTAGTCCTAACCTCTGTACTTTCTAATTTATCTAACAAGGCAATTTGCAAGTCTTTAAAACAAGTCTCATGCCCTGCATTCTTTACACCAATGTACTTTATAAAACTAAATGCATCATAAGAGAAATTTAACTCGCCGAAAGTAGCCCTGAGAATATCTTCGGCAGATTGAGTCACGTTTGCACTCTCATTTAAGGTTTCAGTGTGTCTAAAATTTAAAGAAACTGCATAATCTTCTCTATGGAAAATAAAATCACTTTTTATATAAACATATACAGGGTGTTTCAAAAAGATATGGCCAATTATTTTATCAAAAATGACCCAATTTTTAACACTCTGTAAAACAGTAAATCAAAATAAATCAACAGGTCTTTGTATTCATATCGTTGGCTGTGCTCACTATTAATAACTTTTTTATCTAAGGCTTCTTTAATACAGGGTGAAACAGAACTCAAATCAAGAAATATCTCAAAATTTTTAAATGGATCACCCTATTTTTACAATTTGTTAGTACAATTAATAAGCTTTCAAAGGATATAGTACATTAAGGGTATAAGTTAATGGAAACCTGCAAATATTTTATGATAAATCATATTTCAAGATCAAAAAAAATGAACGTTAAAAAAATAAAATCATTTAGAGTCAAGGTGTGTGTGGGGTTGTGATATTGAATGCGGATCCTGATGGTTCCATTAGCCTAACCAAAATTTAGAGTCAAAGTGAAAATGTCTCTTAAAATACTAAAAAAAAAATACCTTGTTTCATGAAAAATTACGACTCCTGGACCAATAGCACCTGAAAAATTCTCAGTTTCTTTTTTGGACAATGCCTTTCTTAATACAGAACTGAAATGATCCTTATAGACTGTAGAGGCTGATCCCAGAAAAGAATACATATCCCTATGTAGTCGATCTGCCCTAGTTCTGTAAACTATGATATCAGATACTGCCAAAACTTTGAGTAACAGACGGGTACGTTGGTTCTCTCTCGTAGAAATACCTTAAAAGGAAAGTAAATCATTTATTTATTAGAATTAAGCTATTAAATATATTAACAAATATTTTAATAAAATGTTTCCAAAAAAAAATTATATACTGCTCTAGAAAAATAAGGAGCACAAATGACGAAGCCGGACGATTTAAACCAGTTTTAGGTTGTCGAATGGAATATATTGCATTTATAACTCGTTTTTGTACTGTTTCTTATTGATTTTTCTGACTACAATCAGATTGAATACCGAATTGGTTTAAAATAAAACTGTTAAAATTAGTACTAATTATAAAAATTAATAAAAAGCTATTGCTATTTCATTAACAACAGTTGATTAATTTTTTTTTACTAATTTAATGGCACTGGCAATAAGCCAACAGGCCAGTCAGGATTAATTTATTTTCACCTTGAATTTGGAATTTATTTCTGCCGATTTAAAGGCCTAAAAGGCATTACAGTTTGGTGACAAAATCTTTTTCAAAATTTTGCCGAAAGTAGTCAGTAATTAAAAAATAAAAAAACTATTTTGAATGGCATTAAAGTACCTTCCTAATTACTTATAAAAAAGTATTAAATTTGATATCCCTCTGGTAGCTCACTCACTTTTTATTTTCAAATGGCACCCCCTGTATATCGTCATTGAAAATTGCGTGTCATTCTATTTGGAATACAATAATAGAACATACTTGGTATTTTTTTTATTAATAACAACAAAAACGTTAATATTTCATGAAGTATGAATTTCAACTATAATACCTATGATGCAATTAAAAAAACGAACAAAAAATTACATCAAGTGTTCAAAATTATTTCTTGCAGAATCCATGCAAGCTGCAGAATGTGTTAAAGTGTTCTTCTTTACATGATTCACGAATGCGTTCTTTGTGTTTGATAAACCAATTCTTTAAGAAAAAATAGTGCACTGGTGTTATATCTGGTGAGCAGGGAGGCCAAGCTATAGGTCCATAAGTATCAATCAACCATACTCATAATAATGATCAGTTGCACAAACAACTGCTTTATTTGAAGAGATTTCAGACCCTATCCACCTGCTTTGTAAATAAACCCCATGTAGCAATGCAATTCTACAACAGCAGATTTTAATTCATCCACCAAAACACAAATCAAAATGAACTTAATTAACCCAAAGATGGTCCTTTTTAGCTTGCAGAATTTTATTTTTCAAATAATTATTTTATATTTATATGCAAAAAAAAATTTATTCTGAAACAAGGCAATTCTGTGTTTACCTAGTTTGTTTTAATACTCTATTAATAAAAATAAGACAAAGAATGTAATTACCTAAAAATCCTTCAGTATCTAAACAAATAACCTTATATTTTGGACTGTACATTGCCCAGACACCCAAGGTACAAGAAGTCTGTGAAGAAGAAGTCTTAAAACATTCTTCCCCATCAAAAAACACTTTATTCAAAGTATAAGATTTTCCTTCTCCAGTATTTCCAAATATGGAAACAACTTTGACTTTCTCGTTTGGCTTAATATTTAAAGCTTTTAAAAAATCAGCTTCAGAATGGATCCGGAGGGTTTCTTTGTCATCTAGAAGTAAAACACTCTTTGAGTCATCATCTATGTCGACATTTAAATTTAATGATAACAGTCCTCCTTGGATATTATTTATTCGAGTATCTCCAGAGGCATTTTTTTGTTGATCAGGTTTATAATTTATATTGGGATCAATGGACTTTAGAATGGGGGATCCCATATCTACATGTTTACTCTTCATATTCCCCACTAAAGAATCCATTTTGTTACAATTAAATACTCTAAACTGCGCTGAGTTTGCTGAAAAACAAAGAAATATGCGATTTAAAGTAAAAACATGTTCTTAGTAATATCAAATAAAAAGTTTTTGTTATTAAAGTGAATTTTTTCTAATCTTATATTTTTGATCAAATTGCTGCAATAACGAAAACTTAACAGAGATAAGAGCAGATCTAGTCTTTTATCACTGCTTGAATATTCTTTCTTATAAAAATATGTTGACGTATGTGCAGTTAAAACGCATTTAGAAAATTCAACCAAGGTCTCGGAGAAAATTTATGAAGCCGGAATACATTAATTTAATTAATGTGTATCTTACCCTTGCAGAAATTCACACCATTGCCAATAATAATTAAAATCTTTATGGAAGATTAATAGAAGTTCTTAAAATGTAGGCTACTTACACATGACTTGACACTAATAATTTGACGTTTCGTAAAAAATATGCGACCAACCAAACCAAAACATACAGGCGTGTACCGAGTACCGATAACATTCCACCAAAAACTTGTTTTGTTTTTAGAAGAACCGCAATGGTCAACCGTCAGGTGTGCGGGGTGTATTTTTAAACGTTATATGTATCTTAGTCTGATATTTTTATCTCTCTGACTGACTTTTAAAAGTTTATTTCTGCAATGGCGTTTAATACTACCCCGCAGTTAGGCAATACTCCATGCATTAGTTTTTTTTGACAAATTGATTTCCTGTGCTCAAATATTTGTTTTAAATTATTTTTTTTATATTTAAAATTTTAGTTATATACTGAAAGAGTGAACTAACAAAAATAGTATTGTAATAGCTATTTTAATGAGAATTCATAGTCCTACTTAAAAAAACTATTTTTTAATGAGATTACTAATTACTAAATAAGTTATTAATTAACGAGTTCTTCAATGCAAGTTTGTCGATTTTTATTTAAAATATTTCATTCATTAAAAATAGTGTTTTATTTTAAAAATATTTTTAGCAGCAAAAATAATAGTTCCTTGCTGTAACGAGAGTGGGGATCAATGGCCGGTAATTTTGAAGTTTTTCAAGTGCCATGCTGACCGGTTACGTTGGCAGCACTGGATTCGGATTGTCAGTTTCTTTTCGATATTTGAGAGTAGAGATTTTTACTGTTTTTAGTTTTTACTTTACAAATAAAGATGGGATCTAAACAAATAGAAATTATTTCTCAAGCCCAAATAAAAACTTAACCTGAATGGGAAGATGAGATAAACATTAAACAACTAGAGGGGCAGTATCTCAAGATAGAGAAGAAACTTGATGTTAAAGAAGATTCTTGTACAGTTCAATATACTGATATTGAGGCAAAATTATTCAGTGATCACAGTTTTAAGATTGAAGAAGAAGAAATACACGAAGGCAATCTTGAAACGCGTTTACTAGTTCTCCCAAGAGAACAAATTTATGCATGCGTCGTTTGCGAAAAATCATTTACTCACAAAGTCAATCTAAAACAACATTTACGGATTCACTCTAATGTAAAGAAAATCAAGTGCAATGTTTGTGAAAAATCATTTACTCAAAGTCATATCTGAAAAAACATTTACTAATTCATTCTGGTGATAACAATTTTAAATGCGACGTTTGTAAAAAATCATTTACTGGGAAGTCATCTCTGAAAAGACGTGTACTAATTCATTTTGGTGATAAGAATTGTAAGTGCAACATTTGTGAAAAATCATTTATACTGAAGTGCAATTTAAATTCACATTTACAAATTCATTCTGGTGATAAGAATTTTAAGTGCAACATTTGTGAAAAATTATTTACGCACAAGTTCAATTTAAATAAACATTTACTAATTCATTCTGGTGATTAAGAATTTTAAGTGCAACATTTGTGAAAAATTATTTACACTGAAGGCAAATCTAAATTCACATTTACTAATTCATTCTGGTGATAAGAATTTTAAGTGCAACATTTGTGAAAAATTATCACAAGTTCAATTTAAATACACATTTACTAATTCATTCTGTTGAAAAGAATTTTAAATGCGACGTTTAGAATGTTAGTGTTTATAATCAGTTTCAATTAATTAACGTGTTCCTTAAGGCAAGTTTATCAATTTTTATTTAAAATACTTAAAAGAAATTGTAAGAAAAAACGAATGTAATTAAATTTTATTTTTCTGTGATTTTGTTTTATTTTATTCATTCATTAAAAATAGTATTAACACATTCGCTGCTGTATCAATTCCTGTGTCATGGATAATTTCAAAAAACTTATACTACTTGTGAAAGCAGTATAACTAGCTTTACTGTATGTTATTTATCTGCGTAAATAACATATTTTCGTACTACAGAAACAATAATTGATTAGGTGTGTGAGGCATATGCTTCTGGGGACTTGTTTTAGCAGGTGTGGTCAGGATTTGATTTGTCGCTATATTACGTCCAACATAAAACATAGTGAGTGTGATCAGCTCTGTATTGTAGGAAGTGAATTTGTAACAGGTGTGACCCTTTGTAATAGAACAGTCATGCTCTGTCCACGAGTATTTATACTTTTCTTTATGTTGTATGTAGTATCGAAATGTGTTGGTTCATTTTCCATTAATGTCTACTCTTTAACTTTAAATTTCTATATTAAAAAAATAAAAAAGGGGCATATTTTTGATACGCCAATATCAGCTTTACAACATTTCTAAGGATGATCTCATAAATGGACTAAAAAACAGCTAATTGAGATATTAGAAATTATAGTCAAAAATGATCTCATTTCCTGTTTTCCAAATTTTGTTCTAGCAATAAGAATTTTTTTAAACTTACCTGTTTCTGTGGCTTATGGAGAAATAATATGACCCAAGAAAGGCTTTCAGATTTGGCTATCATCTCTATTGAATCCAAAATCTCTGAAAATGTTGATTTCACCGAAATTATTTGCTTCTCAGAAAGCAAGAAAAGTTATTTTATTTTTAGATATTGTTTGTAGAAAGACTGATTTATATACTTTCACAAGATTTATGTTTTAGTACTTTTTTATTAGATTACATTTTCTGAGTAAATACTCTTGTTTTGCAAGACTGATTTATATACTTTCATGAGATTTATGTTTTAGTACTTTTTTATTAGATTGCATTTTCTGAGTAAATACTCTTGTTTTGCATTTCTAATTATAAAATATTTATTTTTATTTCAAAGGTAATATTTTTGTTTGTTTAATATTTTGTTATTTATTTGGCCTTTGATGTCAGATTATCCTAAATAGTCTATGCCAAATTAAAAAAAAAAGTTTGTCTATTTCACTCTATTTTTTCCTAAATTCATTAAGTATATCATCTGATATTTTCCCCAAACAATTGTTGTATATATACCTTTAATACGTTCCCACAGTGATATGTGATTATGTAGGCATAATAAATACCAGGGAATTTTGAATTATGAATGTGACTTCGGAATTTAAAATATTAAAGAAAATGAACAAAATGAAAATTCAAAGATATATTTAACTCGATATTATACCAATAACTAAAAAATGAAGAAAATTGAAACACCATGAGGAATTTGGTCTACATGTGTGATTTAATCAAAGAGAACCCAAAAAAACGACAACATCGAAATAGTTATTTTCCTAACGCAAAAATTTTTGTGTACGGAAAAGTAATATGTTGTTAACAAAAATAAAAAATGACAATTTAATCATTAATATCTTATCCGCACATGCGGAAAAGTACTACTTTGCGCACGGTCGTAGGAAAAACAATAACTACAAATAATAAAGTATTCGTACCTAAATCTTGGAGTGACCCTGATACAGGATAAAGTATCTAAATGTCACTCGACACTTCAGTTTTTTGACGTCAAACATTTGATAAGCGTCCAGGTTTGTTTTATTTATTATGGTTATAATAATTACTTACATTTTTAATAAACTTTCAACCGCAACCGACGAGAAGATTTATAAAGCAAGCACAAAAAAATGTAATGCATCAGTAAAGTATTCTGTTGCAAAATCAAACACAGTGGGAACTAAATTTAAAAAAGTTTAAAGGTTCTATTCAGATCTAGCTATAATTAAGATGAAGGTTTATCGGAAATCTAAAAAGGATCAGAAGTGTCAAATTGACATCTAGGAACTTCAGACAAGGCGTATATTTTTTATTTAATATGCATAGTTTTAGACCAGGGCCAAACCGATTTTAAATATCTGAATTAAAAAAAATCAATTGGACAAATTTCCGGAAGACGAATAAGAAAAACCCATTGCTTTATATAACTCGCTTCATTACTGAGTTACAGGGTGTTTTATCAATTTTACTGATTTCTTTTACCCCCCGTATTTTTGAAACCACCCTGTATATTTATTTGATATTTGGCAAGCTTGTTCTAGTCCATTAGGACAAGTTTAACGGGAATACTAAGTTTCTGAGACTGCACATTTCATTCTACTAGTAAAATTTTAAAACAATCTGAAGAATTGCGAACTTTCTTGGAATTCGATTATTGTTTAAACAATGTTTTCGGTAATTTCAAAACCATTAATAGTTAATTGAAAGTAAATGACATTTTATTACAGGAAAATTAAACTTTTTCATCAATTTCAATGCTTATTTGCAATAAGAAATAAAAAATTGTCCAGATTAACTGAAAAATCGATTATGAAAAAGACATTTTTTGGGTTTCTGCATTTTTAACGATATTATTCCATAGGAACAATATATTTTTTTCATACCGTCTTAAATTTGAGGTTTCAATGAAGAAAATGAGCATTGATAAAGTTAAAAAATTGAAAATTTGTATGGGAACTTTTTCGATTGAAAATTAAGCATTTTTTTAAATTTAAATTCGTATAAAAAAATTTGCTTTGAAAAAATTACATCTTATTTAAAACACAAAGAACATTTTTACCAAGTTTCATAAAAAAAAATTATTTTTGCGGGAGAAAAAAATTAAAAACGAAAAATACGGTTTTTAACGATTTTCTCAATAATTTTGAGGTCATGTTGAAAAATGATTAATACAAAAGTTTTACATTTTTTAATTATCTAAAACTTTTTTCGATAGTATGCATATTTCAGCCACAAATCGTAAAAACCAACATCCAACCCTCAAATTGTATATTTACCCCCTTCCGGAACTTTCAATTTGTCCAATAGATTTTTTTAATTTACCCTAAATTTTCCAACCATCCACATACTGCTAAGATTTTTTTGTTTCAAAAATGATTGGCCCGGGTCTATTTGTTTCCTTCTAATTTCAAACTTAAAAAAAGATCAAAAGAGCAACAAAAAATTTCATTAAAGGGATTTGTCTCCCCGTCAAGGGTTGTCATTATTTCTCAATAGCTTTTGATCTTGATCAAAAATTAAAAGGAATAGGTGATACATCTTTACAAAAAAAAATATGGTCGAATATGGTAAAAAAAGTAATTATTTTATTTGAGAATCTACAATCTTGTTCAACAATGATTATCTCTTATCCATAAAATAAAGTATTGCTTTAATAATAAATTACAAGTTAAATATGTGATATTTTAGGTATTACCTAGCTATCGGCTACATATATTTACAAGTCTATCATATATACATTTTTGTTTTTATTTTAGTGTTAAAAAAATATTCAACTGACAATAGTATAACAAGTATTCTCTTCACACAGTAAATTTTACATTTTACCAACAATTTTATATAAAGTGAAATTTCAAACATAAAATACTTTGAAATTGTATAGGGCATGGAGAATTTCAAAATATTGGAAGCACTCTATATAATATAAATATAAAAAGATATATGTAGGATAAAATTTAAATGCACTGTATTGTGATTTATTTCATTGTTATGAGGGATAAACTCTGTTATATATGGTAAAACAATTTATTAATTAGGACAATTTTTTGTTGTTTTGAAATTTAAACATCAAGAAGATCGAAGAAAAACTAATAAGGGATTCCTCAGCCTGTTATATAATTATAATTAAATTTAAAGAGTTATGACATGAGAAAGTACGATAAAGATTTTTTTACTTTTAATAGAGATATTTAAGGGAATATTTTCAAAACTACAAAATTTAAAAATTATTATTACAACTTTAGGAATGCCTTTAATAATAAAATTTCATCCGATACGAAAATTAGAGGGATCGTCAAGCAGCAGAGCTTTTATTTAACTAATGTTTCAAATTTAATTAAAAATTGTCTAATTTTTTTATAAATTAATTAGTTTTATAAAAACCAATACATTTAGAAAATTTAATTATTTTCTAAGGTAAGTTCTAACTGCCCTTGATAATTTGAAATTTGAAATCACTGTCATCTTGTTTTTTTTAACTGATTGAAATCACACCAGTTTGCATATGAATTTTCACTACACCATTATTTATACACTGTGTCTACTTAAGTTGGAACCATATGGAAAACTGTTTAATTATTGGGTTTGTGAAAAAAGTTATTCTTCATAAAAAGTTCTGCATGGTCCAAAACTTAAAATGTATCAAATTTTGGTCGTATATGAGGTTTGTCAAAAAATATGAATTTTGCTCAAGAAAATATGAAAAAAAGTTATTAAAAAAATTTGTTTCTTATGACATTTTACCTTAACATGCCGATTTTGAACAAGATATTCCGACTTTAAGTTTTGGACCATGCACAACTTTTTCTGAAGAATAATTTTTTTCACAAAACCAATAATAAAAACGTTTTCCATATGGTTCGAACTTAAGTAGACACACTGTATAATCAAATCGACTAGTTAATGGTTAAACAGAAGTACATTTTCTTTCTTTTTGTCAAAAAATAAATTTTCGTAGCCGCTTTGACATAAATGGAAGAGTTACTAACTAACGAATTTGTTAATTTGAAGGCATCGCTTATCTATGAGAATATCTCATGGATAATGCGATAATAAACCTTATCAAATAAGTCGTCTTTGTCGAGTAATTTATGTATGGAGTACTTCCAAATTTCTAAAATCCACCAAATTCAATAGGCACTTTGAACAATTGTCACCGAATGAAATCATGACTTGCTACTACTATTCTTAGAAGTGATGAGTAACACAGGGCTAGAAGGTCTATCTGGCTTTCTCGTAACAGTCTGTGGTATAACCGTCAGTGATTTTGGTATCCTAGGAAGTAATAAAGAAGATTTCTCGCTAAATTTAGATTCCAACTTTTCCACCTGTTTGTCCAACTTCTCGAGTATGTTCTCTCCTTCGAGAGCACCTTCGCCAAGGGAAGGAAGATTGGGTAGCTCCATTTTAGTAGGCGGTGCGCTGATAGTGGCAGTTTTTGAGATTACTAAACCTTTTCTTGGTATAATTGACTTCAGAACGGAATTGTGGGTTACGAGAATTGGTTTTGGAGCTTGGGCCTCCTGCAGACGTTTCTGTTTCATCTCGAAACTTCTTTTGATTGCGCACATCTTTTTATAATCTTCGAGGGTTATGTGGTAGGGTTTACCACCGGAAATTACCTGGAATAAATAAAATAGGTATAAATAACAACCACCGCTGATAAATAAACAAACGCTGGCCTCTTGGTTTTGGATGAAGTAAACATACGAATAAATCTGTATTACTAACCTGAACCAAACCAGTCTTTCTTTCCATTTTCTTGTTAGGATCAATCGGTATCAAATTAGGTCTCCAATTCTTTGTAATGGGGAACTTGATCTTCTGTGGCTGTGGCACTTTAACAAGTGGCGCTATGGGTCTAGCGGTACCAGGATGCAGAGAAATTAATCCAGGAGGTTGTCCGGCTATCTTGGGCCTTATAGGTTGAAGTACAGCATTAGCAGGAAGTAGAGGGGGACTATTGAGTTGGGATATAGTGAGAGGGGTACTTTTCGGAAGGTTGCTGGGAAGAGAAGTGACCGACATCGAGGTAGTACCCACCGGTTTGCTGCTAGCGGTTGTCGTTGATGGTGGTGGAGTAGAGCGAGTCGAAGTGGAGCTGTTCATAGCTACAAAACACAGATTTTTAGATGTTTTCTTATTAATAATAAGAACCATTTTGACAAACAAATTTCTGCTTCTAGTTAGCTTACCTGGAGGAATGTTGGTGCTGGTAATGATACCACTGCTACTTTTATTGTGTACTTTATTAAAAGGCAACATACTTAAGGGCTGGATATTTCCTGCACTAGTGGGTATGTTATCGTATGCCCTTAATCTATTGTGCACAGATTCACTGTAATTAATTGAATGATGACTAGCTCTAGGTGAAAGGACCAAATCACCATTTCTGAAAAAAAAAACAACAATTAAGCATTATTTTTCAAAATATTAAAATTACTTTCTGGAAATTAGTTTATGAATTTTATGTTATACCCAATCTTTATTTTAATTTTTTTACTATACCTAAAGTATTTCTCTAAGAGAATGAGATGCCTCAAAAAGCTGCTTTGATTGCCATACGGTTTCTGTAATTCCTGCCATAGCCTTTTAGTTTCCTCATCATACTGTATAACTGTCGAACATTTTTCCCAGCCTTCGGGTGTCTTTTCCTTAATATTATTGAAATCGATGCTCCCAACAAGGGGTAAGTCTTCTTCGCCAGGGAATAATTGGCGAACCGAGACCGAGGGACCATAACCGAATTTTTTGAATACAGGTTCGGATTTTGACTTATCACCTTTGACTACTCTTACTATTTCTACTCCGTCCCTTTGCTAAAATAACAAAAAAATTAATTTCGAGTAACCTTAAATTAACAGTAACTTTTAAACATGAACCAATAGCTTTTTATTGAAATTCTAAAGGTAACTTCTAAACCATAAACCAATAAATCAAATTCCAAAAACGCTATACCGGGTGATAATGAGACTAGGGCCATGCCTATATCTCCTTCACTTTTTAACCGATTTGAATAAAATTTGGTGCATAAATATGAGATACAGTTTTGGATTGACAGACATATAAAAACAAAATTGCCGACTTCCGGTTTTGCGATATATGCCATCAACTAGGATTTTTTTTAACATAACACCCTGTATATTTGATGTTTTTCTAAATTACATACAACATTGTTGCTAAATTTTTTATTTTTTAATAAAATATTCAAATTCACAGATTTTTTTTAGCACAGGAGTCAAAATTTATTCTTATTGACATCAGTAATTCATAGTAATAATCACTTCATCGATAAGATCAATAACAAATACTACAGCAGAAATTTAAATTTTCTGAATTCATTTTAGACGAATAAATCGTTTTTTTTTTTCAAATGGTACCTACCGAGGGCCATTCGATAGAGAATTTAATTACCAATTCAACGATATACATTATGTACCACTTCCTTTTTGTTCAAACCTAAACATGATCGTTTTTGAATTTGTACAATACCTATTTCAGTTATCCATTAAGGTTTGATAAAATGAAAGCTAGCCAAGTGTTGAATATCAACATAACACCGCCCTTGCGTTCAACAAGGGCAATTAAAATAAATAAAAAAAATCAATTAAATAACCAAATAAAAACAGAAACATCTATAGGGTGTTTTCTTCAGACATTGAAATAGCAGTATTTACAGGGAGAATCTCAGAAGACTCGCTGGTTGTGAAACAGTTCTATTGAAAATAGGATTATAATATTTTAGTAATAATTTGTACGTTACACGAAGGTGAAATTTTTTGAACCATAAAAATTCCAAAAAAGGACCATGGGAGTGACAAAACTGCACAAAGGATGTGAAATGAAATCACACAAGCTCCCAAGAACAAGGACATTAAAAATGTCCTACACTGCACCAGCGTCTGGACTTCAACAACTACTCCTTCGGCTATATGCCCAAACAGGTATTGAATTACGAAAGTCCAGACGTGGTTTGGTGACCGACCAAGTCGGGGCTTTAACCCAAAAACTTCGATTTTGTCATTAGACCGGTTTCGGCATTATTGTGCCTCATCAGTAAGAAGCAGACAAGCTCGACATCCCATCTTTGTACGTTGATATTTCAGTTGTTAGATTTATTCATATAATTCTATTATATTAAAATTATATTTACTGTAATGGGTTTATCATCATTGCATATTTTTGGTAGTTCAATCTTTCAAATCTGTTACATATACGTCTGCAGTGCCACAAGGTTCTAATCTAGGGCCTCTTTTGTTTTTAATTTTCATTAATGACTTGGCAACCTGTTTGTTGAATATTCCTAGCCTTCTATTTGCAGATTGCAATTATATTATAAAATGACATTACTGATTGTCAACGTGTACAGTCTGAATTAGATGTAATCAAACTGTATCCAAATGCAATATAATATCGTTTACAAAAAAATCGACAACCATAATGTATCATCGATAATAACAATCAGCCGGGAACATGAGATAAAAGACCTTGGTATAACATATTACAGTAAATTTACTTTCACAACGCGTATCAGAAAAATGATTGAGAATGCAAATAGGATGATTGGTTTCATCTACAGAAATAGTAAAAACTTCATAAAAGTTGGCACCGTAAAATTGTTATATTTTGCTTAGATCTAAGATGGAATATGGTTCTTTGATATGGAATCCAATTTACGATTACTAAAAAAACGTCAATTGAAAGTGTACAGAGAATTTTTTTGAAATATGTATGCCTGAAAGTCGATGGACAATGTCCTGTGAGAGGCTGTCTCGATTCAAAATGATATCTTTTTGGTAATAATTTTTTTTTATAGTGTCAACATATCTACGGTTCAGGAGTTACCAATAGATTGAAAATTAAATAACAAATAGTTCAAATGTACAACTTACCATTTCATTGAATTTTCTGATAATAACCGGAGTTTTACTTTCTTTCTTACTCTCACTATCGCTGCCCACCTCCATAGCAATGGTTGGTATAAGCGTGTTGTAATCAACCCCATTGTATTCATCATTCGGAGACTCAGAACGGGATTGTGGTTGGCTATTCGTATCTGTAGAAGGTACTCTTTCCTCTCTCTTTGCATAAACGTCTTGTTCATCTTCGGGGTCGTCCGGATTCTTTATTAGTTTCTTTTTTCTCTTTAAAATATCTATTCGATCTGCTTTGCTAGGTACTGCTATTGGTTCTTCAGCAGCGGACTCGTCCATTGGGACAATGTCATTGAAATGAAGTAGTCTAAAATGGTAAGCGTTTGTAATTTTAGGAATTTGAAAGGGTTCGAACATTTACCTTCTCTTATATTCCACAAAGAAATTATTACTCGTTTCGGGTCTCTCCGCTGGATCTTTAAGTATAATCGAAGCGAAACATTTGCAAAGTTTGCACACCACAGGCTTATCACTTAAAGTTAGAGGAATATCATTAGCAATAAGCGCGTTATTAAGATCAGTCGTTTCGGGTCCTAAATAATGAATGTGATTCCTGGCTAGTCTTCTCTTACACATTGCACATATCATTAGATGTTCTAGAGCTGCGTAGTGCTCTTCACATATTGGTATTGAATGAAGGCCGGGATTGTCTAAATCAAGGTTAATCTGTGAAAAGAATGCAGAGTTTTAATTCCCATAGAATTGAATTGGCCTGGGTGCCTGGACAGCAGGACATTGATGGTAAGAGAACGCTGACAAACTTGCAAAAAGGGGATTAGAAGAAATGCCCGGACCAGAACAACCCCCAGGAGGGGCCAAAAAATACTACAAACTATTGAGTCATTGAACAAACACTAAGCACCCTTAATCACCCACGCCGTTACTAGTTAGATGTACAGAGAGAGTAACATGTTAAAAAAAGATCTAGTTTAGAACAAATCAGTAGCACAACAGCTCTCCCACAAACAAGTGGTAAATCTGCCATTGGCTGACATGGCCAATTAATTTCGAATAATTAAATGTCATTTGCACCGAAAAGTGTTAGTTGTTAAAGTTAAGGTGATTTCTTTGATTTCAACAACAAACAAATAAGAAATACAGTCCATTTTTTTGCTGCCTTCCTGATGTAGTCAGGTTGGATTTGGGAACATTCCGAAAATACAGGGTGTTTACAACAGAATCTGAGAGAATAATTGGATGGGATATATCTTTCTCCTATATAATTTTTAAATCGTGATTGAAAGCAGCAAATTTCGGACTTTCAAATTTGGGTGAGGGGCCAGACTCATTTTTTTTAATATTTGGGTTTTATTTCATTTTTAGTGAGGTAAATTTTGAAAAAAATTGATTTAGATACAATTATTTTATATCTTTTAAGACGTGGATTATATTAGTTATAAAAAAAATTCATACCACTTGGCAGATACTTTTTCTCATCTTGATTATCCATTTTCGCCTTAAAATATTCGAAGACTCTTTGTTGCAGCCTAGAACGTGGCAGTGATTTTGTCTTGGACCTGGAGCTACTAATGAATTTCGTTTTAAAGATTTGTTCATGTACGAAGGAGTATTTGATTTTCTGTCCACATGTCTGTAGCAAGCGTCACAAAGGCAGGAGTCTCTTGTCAGATGTTTTTCCGCTAAACAAAAATGTTGTTAGACGTCTTGAAAAAATTACAACACTGGTTGTTTAAATAGTTATTTATGCACCAAGGGCATTATATAGATCACTGAGGGATCCAGTAACGCGCGAGGTGCATACAAGATTTTATTTTTCACGAAAATTTTTATTTTATTTTAATGAAAAACCGATTTTTTTATATTTTGACGTTTGTTGAATATTGTTGTCAGTGTTTCATTATATTTAGTGCACGTCATTGCTGCTTTGTGTTATATACGTCTTATAAAAGAAATGGAAATACCGATTTACCAAAAAATATCAAAGAAAGTGCAGCCAAAGCAACCAAAAATTTATTGCCGGAGAAATCCAGAACCTTCTTGGCCATAGAAGTGAAAAATAAAGTAAAATATGACACACATAGATCCAATGGAAGACTCGATTATTATATATAACTTACTTGCTAATATTTTATTCTGCCTGTCAACGCTTTTCATCTGGGCAATGTGACAGGGAGTGTCGAAAAGTCCAAATTTTCCAAAACAGTACGAGCATTCATCTTTGCACAACCTTCCAGGATGGATGCTAAACGAACTAGCTTTTTCTGGTATAACCAAAGCTTTGATTGCGCCATCTTGAGGTGCAGCTTCGCCATCGGACGTATGTTCACTACTTCCATCTGCTCAAAGAAAATTAATTAATATAATTAAAGTATTAAATAAGATTAAATGAAGTCAATAAATTAAAAAAAAAATCTTTGTTAAAATGAGTACCTAGCAATAACCTTATGAATAGTAGCTAGTTAATTGTGGTATGACGATGCCAGAAGCAGAAGTCGCCCAAGTAACAATGTTAGTTGATTCATTTCAATTATTGTTTTGTATAATTACATTCATCGATATTTTAATGTAAAAATTGTGCTTAAAAATGACATTGCAACAATTTTTTATTTGAAAATTTTTAATTCAAGCCAAAACTGAAATGAGAGGTGTTCTATTTACTAAAATTAAGCAATGTACTGCTTCCTTCCAATTTAGGACTTCCACCACGCATCTGGACCGATGTAATTCAATACCTGTAGGGGCAAGTAGTCCCAAGAGTAATTGTTTGGTTCAGATGCGGTGCAAGCCTCTAAAATATATCGGAATTGGGAAAAAGCAGTACGTTGCTTAATTTTAGTATTTTTTTTTTGTTTAATGTTATCCGACTTATTTCTATTTTTGGTTGAAGTTTTTGCTTTTAAAAGTTAAACGGTCGTAACTCAAAGAAAGTGATGATGACCAAAAAAATATATAAAATTTCTACATCAAAATAGAATATTTTGCATACTTTAGTTACTAACTTTAATGAAACAAATTTAATATTTAAATGTGTTAAAAATCCCATTTTTGCATTCAAACTATTATTTGAAAGTATGATGTTAAAGAAAAAAGTAAATAATCTAAACCTATACGGTTTTTTTTAATAAAAAACGCCATGGCTAAAAATACTTTTTATTACTTTCCCTAAAAACATCCAACTTTCAAATATTTCCAACTTATTTTCTTAAAATTTCCAACAATCATAGTAGTAATTTAGTATTAAAAACAAGTGCAAACAAACTCAAAGAAAAGATAAATGCTGTTTTGAAAAGGAAAGAAAGAGAAGGAAAAGACCCTTAACCAAATAATTACCCATGTTAGATCTGTTAGAATAATGTGACTTTCTGTGCGCACCGGCTGTGTCTGAAGAATGTGGTCCATGTTTCCAAGATGGCGATGTCTGCAAAAAAAGTTTCTTCATATAGAATAACCCTTTTAGCACAAACAAATTTTGTTCAGTTATATATACAGGGTGTAATTGAAATATTTCAACTGCGAGGTCTATGTGATAATTTCGAGAATTTCACTGAACAATAATCTATTATCAAAGTGTCCTTTTTTACTTACTTCTTTCTCTTTGCTTCCTTTTTCCTTGGTATCTTCTGTAACCACTTGTTCATCTTCAGTGCTAGTGTTACTTTTCGTCTTGGTCTTTTGAACCGAAGATTTGATAGAACCCCGATTTCCCTTCTTCTTATCACGATTTATTTTGATCACAGTCTTGAGGGTGCCAGTGTAACTGTCACCTGTTACACCTGCTGGTTTTTCTTTAGCTTTTCGTTTGAGTTCTTCAGCCAATTTTGATCTCTGAAGACCCAACGCCTTAAAGTAGAATAAAAGTGTTAGTAAACTGCAAAATATTAACGATTAGACAACTTACCTTCAGAATGCTCTCCTTCTCGGCAGTTTTTTCTGCAGATTCCTCAGCAGTAACATTTAAGTCTTCTTCATTATTTTCAATCACAGCATAACTATTTTCAGTCAAACTAGGTCCAGGAATTTGGTCCTCTTCCATAGGAATAGATTCAGATTCATTTACAATACTATCATTAGGGATGGGTTCATTTAGTGTTTCAGAAATGTTTGCTACGTTTTCATAATTCACTATATTGTTTGTTTGAATACAATTAACGTCTTGTTCAGTAGTTAATTCTTCAATAATTGGTTGTACTGGTTCATTAGTTTCAGCAGATAAAACTTCGGTATTTAAAACAAGTTCATTTTCTGCAAAATTCTCTTCAGTCGTATTTGGAATAGTGTTAAGATCGTCACATTCCATAGATTCTGATAAATCGCGTTTTTCAGTATTTTCAATTTCTTCTTTTGCTTGGATAGTTTCATCAGTTATTAATTCTGGAACAACCGTTGATTCTACCAAATCCTCCGAATTTTCAGTTACCGTTTGTGGTTTATCAGTTGAAATGTCAGGTTTTTCAATTTCAGTGGGAAAATTATCAATTGAAATTTGAGAATTATCAATCGAAATTAGCGAATGGTCAATTGAAATTTGTGAATTTTCTGGTAAAGTTTCTGAATTCTCAGTTAAAATTTGCGAATTATCATTTAAAATTTGTGAATTTTCAGTAAAAATTTGTGAATTATCAGATACAATTTGTAAGTTATCATTTACTATATGCGTATCTGCACTAATTGTACTTTCACCATTTAATTCTCCAATAGTTTTATCTAAATTATCAGTAACTTTTTGTACAGCACTGCTAAGATTCAGTTCGGCTTCATCTTCCATAACCGGTGCTTCATCAGCTATTTTTTCCTTAATTTCTTCCTTTAGAATTATTTCTGTTTTATCCTGTGGGGACTCTGTAGTTCGTGTACCATAAAACCTTGAAGGGACTACTGTGGCAACTTTAATTTTACTAGATTTTTTCAAATCAACTTCATTATTAAAAGTTTGTTTCATTATATCGAGTAGAACGTTTTTCTCGGTTAAAGACTCTTCGTTTGTATTTGTAGTTTCTGAAATTGTACTGTATATATTTGAATTAGAATCAATTAAGCTTAAAGTATCTATTGGTCCATTTGAGGCAGTGCTGATACTAGGTTTAATATCTTTCTCATCTTCTTTTGTTCCTTCATTACTTTCAGTGCCGTGTGAAGAAGCTAAATCAGAAAAACTACTATCCGATTCGTAGCCCGATAATTTTGAACCCGAATCTGAACAGAGCCGTCGTCTTTTCCTAAATTCTAAATCTAAACCTTCTAGAAGACCCAAATCCTTAAGTTTTCTTTGTTTTCCGTTTCTTAACATCCTGGCGGGTGAGTCAGATCGTGTGCTATAAGGACTAGATCTTCTACTAGTACTCTCTTGCTTACCCTTACGCTTAGCTCTAGGGCTTATGCTTCTAGGTAAGTGGCTAAAGACGTTAATATTATCTACTGTACTGCTTTCAACCGGACTTACGGGGCATTTTTCGATACTGTGCCTTCTATTAGTAATGGGGGATTTTTTCTTTAACATAGTTACATTCAGATCTAACATATCTATAATTTTTTCGTCGGCTGAATCTAGTTTTGATAGAGTGTTTTCTATATTTTCTTTTTTAATCATTTTCTTCTTTAGTAATTCTATTTTTTGTTTCTTTGTTAGTTTTTTAGATTTAGTTGTGGTATCACTTTTGCCTGATTCTGATAAAGTGTCTACTTCCTTTTTAATATCATCAGCTTTGATAAGGAACGTAAGATCATTCATTACATCTTCTAGACTGTCATTATCAACTTTGGGTTTCTTTAAAGCTTTAGGCTTTTTTACTTGCTTTGAAAGAGTTGGGATGTCAGTAAAAGATGTATCTGTTACATCACTTGCAAGATCTTCCTCATTTTCTTGTTTAATTTTCGTAGAATCTATTAATTCTGGTGCTTCAATTTTAATGTTCTTTTTAGCTACTCTTTTTTTGGGCTGTTTTTTACTTAACACGTTTTCTTCTAAAGGAAAAATTGGTTCTAAAACAGGTGGAGCATCATCGGGTTCTTTTTTTATTTCTGGGTCCTTTTTGATCTGTATATTCTTCTTCCTTGGTTTCACTTCTTTGACCCCGTTTTTTGCTAGCTTTTTCTTAGTGGCATTTTGTAGCGCAGCTTTAGCTAGTGGGTTTAACTTTAGTTTTTGAACTTTGGCTTTTAATTTTACTGCTAAAGATTTTTTGACTATTTTCTTGGTGGGTTTTTTGGCTAATCTTTTTCCTATTGGTTTGGCAGTTCCGCTCGATTTCGGTACTGATTCAGTAAGTTCATTTTTGTTTGAAGCCTTTTCTGTGGTTACTACCTCCTTAGGTGAAGTCGTAGGGGCATTTTTTCTATTAAATCTAGTTGCCATGACATTGGGATGGTCTCCTTATAAACCTGGAACAATTATTAAAAATTAATATATTCAAAGAAAACATTTCGATTGATTTTATAACGATTTTTAGAATTTATGATGACATTATTTTTCTCTAATCAATCGAAAATATCTAATTATAGGTCCGTATTTAGGATTAACATGCATTTAATATTTTATAAATATCCTGTATAAAAACATTAAGATTAACTAATTGGTACGTTCATAAGTAATAAAAGAATAATGCAAAAATTAAGTAAATATCCTAAATAGCCTACTCGGATTTTTTAGAAAATATTTTGCCAGTGCTACTGGCTGATGAAAACGTTGAAATCGTTAGTGTGTGTTTTCAACATGATGTTGCCCCGCCACATTATAGGCGAATTGTCAGAATAATAAATAATAACTTTGCTAATTTGTGGATAGGCCTCCAAGATCATCTAATTTGAATCCACTTGATTATTTCGTTTGGGGGTTTCCCAAATAAAAAATAGAGAGAGCAGCTACTTGAAAGGATCCATGATGCTTGTGCGGAATAATCAGGACGTAATTAGAAAGTCTGTTAAACATATTTTAAAAAGAGCAGAGAAGTGTATCGAATAAAATGGCTTTCATTTTGAACATTTGTTATAGTTTTTATTAGATAATTATTAATGTAATTATTTTATTCATAATGTGTTCGTTTCTGTTGGTTAAACTCTCAGAATTTTCCCTGGACCCCCCAGTTTTCCTCTAGCCTCCCCAGTTTTCCCCTAGCCTCCCCAGTTTTCCCCTAGCCTAGGGGAAATGCGTGAAATCTTAGAAATTTGAGTATCTGTGAAAGCAATTTCGATCTACGCAAAACGATAATGTTTTCACGCATATCGAGTTGCTTAGTTCTATTCTCACAGTAGAATTTCCCTAGAGTACCTCAGAATTCCACTAGCCTAGAGGAAAAAGTGTTAAGCTGAGTAAAACTTGTGATTTCTGGAAGGTTCTATTTTTGCGCAAGAAAGCTTATATATTTTCGTATTTTGAGTTCCTGAATTCATATCTGACGTACAAACTGTTCCACAGAATTTATCTAGCATAGAGAAAAACGTAGAAAATTGTGCAAAAATTGAAGTTTCATGCAGGCCTCTTTCGTACGGAAAAGCTGATATGTCTTCTGAGTTGCCGTGTTCATTTCTGTCATCAGAATTTTCATCCAGCTCCTCACAATTGCCCTATTCTACGTACGAACCTGTAAAAATTTACAGACGTAATATGACTTTAATCGAAATAATTAATTTTATTCTGTTAAAAAATAAAATTTGATAGTAAACGTTTCGACAACGGTGCCGACTACCTAGTCACTGTCAAAAATTCTGCTCTAATTGTATAGCCAACTTCATAGTTTAAAGTCACATCACAACCTAGATACCACACTGTTCAGATTGTTTTAAAAGAGAAATTTTAACTTAAAAAAAAACCATTCAAACAAAACTCGAGTATAATTTTTATGAATTCTTGTAATATAAATATATTAATTATGCTAGATTATTTTTTTCGCCAGACAACTAATTAGCTAGATTACCTTGTGTTTTGCGAAATAATCTACAATAGCGTAATTCATTTTTCATATTTCGGAGACTAAAGTATCAGGTTTACAAATTTTTTGCTACTATTTTTTCACATCTTTCATCTCCACCGAAATTGCAGTAGCATCGGATGATCCGCAGGGTTCTCACTTGGGCCCCCTGCTTTTTAATATTTTTATTAATAACATAGACCACTTGTCGGAGGCCCTGGAGACTGGGTATCAGGTGGATTCTATCTACACTGACTTCTCCAAGCCATTCGACAAAGTTCATTCTACCTTTCTCTTTGTTCTCGTTTGACCCAGTCTCGTATACATCCTCGGATGTTGGATTACTGCTTGTTAAGTTACTCTTAATGTAAATGCAAGTCCTTCTTGAGTTTGGCATGAATCTTGATTCAATAATGCTTCCAATTCCGCGTCTTCCTACACTTTAGGCATTATTCTTCGATGTCAAATTCACCGTTCTTAAACGCCTCATGTGCTGAATTCTTCAAGTTGAAGAAGTAAATCAAAAGTTCCGGCAAATGACGCTTATTTGGTTCAAAATTCGACATTTTCGCACACAAGACTAATAAAAAATCACTATTATTGACAGTGCTCAAGATGTACACTTCGGCTCATGCCATTTTTCAAAAAACTATTTCAAGCACTTTTTTCTAAGATTCTTTTTAGTATTTAAAACGTGAAAAATGGTTATAAAAACGTATGGTTCGATTATTGAATATTTAAATTATATATTCTCAAAAGTTTTTGTCATTAGAACGCGTATTTCCAAGCTGTGTGACTATTGAATTTAATTTGTAAAAGCAAAAAACGACTTAATAGAATATTCCCATTTCTTTAACGTATTTTAAAATTATTGAACTCTCAAATACCTATAACCTATTTTGGAAAATAAATCGAATACATATTTTAATGTATTTCACTTTTCTATTAGCGATAGGAACCTTTCCCATAAAGTATAGTTAGTGGATAATATTCTTTCGTACCCTATTGTATAAAACTAAAGAAATATTTTCATTATGCAAATAATTCGGTTCTCAGTAATTTAAATTTTAAATAGGAATCGCATGCCAACAACAATGTGCACTGCCAAGTACAGTTTTAAGTTAAGTTTGTTATATAAAATGATTAACCAGCATTATTTATAAGTTTTGCCAAGTTCGATAACGTTGATACCTTTTTAGGCGTGTTTTATACACTTTCAGACTAGAAATACTTATAAGGCAAAACTTTTTCACCCCCCCCCCCCCTTAGGTCATGTTTTTTAATTTTAAGAAAGATTACACGAAGCCGAGAGTTCCTTTTCAACCCTTCGAAAATTGAAGGACTGGATAAGAACAACCATAAGAGAGGACAGACTTGTAGCAGTCCTTCCGATAATCAGGGGATATTCCATAGCCCCCCCCCCTTGAAAATCAGCTGGATCCGCCCATGGTTCGTGGGGGGGGGGGGAATTCATAAAAAAAACGAAGGAACTATATAAAGTCGGGGCTCTTTGACGGCTTTCTATTTTATAGACCTTCCTAGACGAAAAAGAGAGTCCTGACACTTATTAGATTAATTATAGTTTATCTAACTTGGTGAAGGACTCTCTTGAGGGGAGGTTCCAACCCCGAACAGCCCCATCCCCCCTGTGCACGGGCCTGCAACGAATTAATGAACCATTGGAAATGGTTACTTTTAATTTGGGACTAATAATCTATTCGCAAGGAATCGTTACAAGAGGACAAATTAGAGTAAATCCACCCAATTTCTTAACTATAACTATTTCTTAAGGTAAATTGGGAAATTGAAACCTTTGGTTTATCAACTAAGTTGAAAACTATCGTCGACCACTCAACCAAAAAAAAAAAAACACACTTTTTTTTTTTATTTAACCATGCATGGATCAAAATCATTGTCAATTTAGAAATGAATTTTTTAAACAACATGAAGGAACTGCTATGGGCAATTGTCTATCACCGTTCATGGCAAATCTCTTTATGAGTAAATTCGAAACCAAGATTAGTCAAGAATTTGAGTATTTCCCAAGGATATGGTACAGATATGTTGATGATGTATTTGCTGTTTTCGATACTAAGAAAACTAACTTAGCTGACTTCGTGACAAAATTAAACTCTCAATTTCCATCCATAAAGTTTACCTATGAAATAGAAAACAATGGACAACTACCATTTTTAGACACTTTGGTTATCAGGAACGAGAATAAGTTAGAATTTGACATTTTTAGGAAAGATACCGCCACAAGCAGGTATATCTCATCAGATTCTTTTCATTGTAATCAACACAAGATGGCTAGCTTACATTTCCTAGTTCATCGTTTATTTAACTTCCCACTAAGTAAAGAAAGATTTAATAAGGAAAAGAATTTGATTAAGGATATAGCTGCAATAAACGGTTATGACGAAGATTTGGTTGACAAGCTAATCAACAAACATAAATTTAAGAAAAACCTACGTGACACCACGTTTTTCCAACACGAAAAACAGACTGAAAAATTCGTTTCAATACCGTATAATCCCACTTAAACCAAAGGACTTACCAGCGTGTTCAAAAAAGCGGGTTTAAGTTTAGTTTTTCAGTCTAACAACACTTTAAAACAGTTATTAGGTAATCCCAAGGATAAAAACAGTAATTTGGAAAAAAGTGGTATTTACGAAATTAGTTGTGGGGATTGCGAGAAAGTATGTTGGGCAGACTAGACGCTCTGTACAGGTCAGATTTAAAGAGCATATGGCTCACTTGAAATATGGGGGTACGGAAAAATCTAGTATAGCCGAACATGCTTTTAATCAAAATCATAGAATAAGTATAGACAATGTAAAATTACTTAAAAATGTATCCAATAATAAATTTAAAAATTTTGTATTATAAGCGAGTTAAAAATATAATATGGAATAACATAGTTGAATAATAGCGCAAGCGCAGTAGAAGTGTTTTGCTTCATGGAGACAATTGTACGCTCTTGCCAGGCATGGCCTGCCTTAAATGTGAACGAGTAATTGGATTATGAGCCCGTAGGGCCGTTAAAGTATGGTAAAGTCATGTGCATGGCCACATCCGATTTTTTTCAAAGATCTCGTAGTAAAAACGCAGTCCCAGTCGATGAAAGTGCTTGGAAATATAAAATTACAAAATATTTATCTGAAGGAAGGGATGATAGTTCAGAAAAGGCAACAACACCCCTTATTTTAAATACATGACGTGCAATTATCCATAAAATGTTTATTTAAAGTATACATTTAAACTTTACATCAACGGTTTCCTGAAGAATATCTAGATTGTGTGTACAGTGCCAGAAATTGGTTTCAGATTTAGAAAATCCAACAATAGAAAAGTTTTAATGGAATAGATAATTTATAGGCAACTTATGGACTCACGTCAAAAAAAAATAGCAGACATTTAAACTTTGTGGAAAACCTATTTTAAGTTATGAACATATTTATCAAAAAATGTGTTCTTTATATTAGATTGAAAAAATATAAAAAGTAACAACGAAGATATCGGAAGTAACTTTTAGTTGAAATAAAAAATTCAATCTGTAACTCATGTTATCTACAGATAAAGTTAACAAGTCGAAATTTTGAAAAAGAGTAATTAATAATAATCTTGGTGTTAATAGAACTGACGCGATTTTTCATTCATTCGTATAGTTAAAGATAATAAAAATTTAAACAGACAATTCTGTAATCAAAATTGTTTCTTTTTGTTAATTATTATTAATACGCGACAATGCAATCTCTGCAAATAACGTTACGTTTATATATTTATAGTAAGTTGTTCATACATATTAATCTTATCAGAAGTTGATATCATGAAAATTATTTAATACGAATGCATTTTGCTTCTAAATAACTGCTCTGTTCCTGAAAAGTACCTTTAAAAGCTTTGTGTTTTTCTAAAAACATTTTATTACAAACAACTTTTGTTTAATTTAATAAAAATAATGAAGATATTGCGTCGTGAATTTTGAAAAACCATCTGACACTAAGTACTTATTGCCCAGTTGTCAGAGAGTTTGACCTCGCACAAAATGTGATCTCGGTGAAACTTGGCACTTAAGTACTTGAAAGGGTGTAGAAAACAAAGTGTATGCTAACTTCACAATTTCGAAAATAAAATCGAAAATTTGGTTTTTCCATTACATCTCGAAAAAAAATAAAAAATTCGAAAAACTAATAGCACCACGTGAAAGACCGGAAAATTTTACTAAAAAACAATATTATAAGTTATTTTAAAAAAGAATTTGTATTACTATAAAAAATTATTAAAAATAAAAAAGCAAATTCGAAAACTCTACGCGCGCCTAGCAGTTAAGTACAAATATTCAGGCGAGGCTTTCGGAAAAACTACTGTATCTTTGCCTAAAATATACTCAAAAAAAAAAGAAAGCGTTTTAAAGAGTAGACTATAAGCTATCTCAGGAAGTCATTAGTTTTTATTTTTTTTTGTTTTCTCATAGAAAATTTGACCGGAAGTTATAATTCTTCTTACTGATTTTTATAAATCTGAAGATATCAATTAATAGAGGCATAACGAAAAAAAATCCTTGTACATTTATCATCATTAGACTTCTCTCTGTTTAATAAAAATTATCATTTTTTTTTACAACATTCATTCGACGCAATTTTTATTTTCAAAATAGTATTTATATAAATCAGATCGGACACACCGTGGTTCAGTTGGTTAGGGCACCAGCCTTTATTCTCTGGGTCACCGTTCGAAGAGTAGGTTCGAGTCCTGCCGCATTCAAGTGGAATAAAAGTCAGATAAGACTTTGAGCAAGTGCAAAAAGGTATTTGTGTCATACGCAGTTCCATTCACGCCGGTATACAGGCCGGATGAGATCGGATATCTCGTGGAACTGATAGGGGTTGGTGGCACATTTACACACTTGTTAGTCGGTAGATCACCTGCATGACAAAGGCATAGTCATGGGTTTAAGGTGATTGAGGACCGATAAGCTGTAGGTCCCGTCCAGATTAGCCTTAGTTGCAGAAAGGAGACGTTAAAATTAACCAAACAACAAAAAAATTAATATTTTTTTTAAATAAAGTTTAAAATAAATTAGAAATTAATTTATATAAATAAATAAACACTATTTTGAAAATAAAAATTGCTTCGAATGAATGTTGTAAAAAAATGATTTTAAAACATTAAGTTTCATTAAACGGAGAAAATGTTCATCATTTTAATTATATTTAAATCAAAAGTAAAAGTATAATGATGATAAATGTACAAGGATTTTTTTGTTATGCCTCTATTAATAGATATCTTCAGTTTTATAAAAATCAGTGAGAATTTTTAGAAATTATAACTTCCGGTAAAATTTTCTATGAGAAAACAAAAAAAAAAAACTAATGACTTCCTGAGAAAGCTTAGAGTCTCCGCTTTGAAACGCTTTCTTTTTTTTCTTTGCGTATATTTTAGGCAAAGATACAGTAGTTTTTCCGAACGCCTCGCCTGAATATTTGTATTCAACAGCTCGGCGCGCGTAGAGTTTTCGAATGTACTTTCTTATTTTTAATAATTTTTTATAATACAAATTCTTTTTTAAAATAACTTATATTATTTTTTAGTAAAATTTTCAGCTCTTTCACGTGGTGCTATTAGTTTTTCGAGATATAATGGAAAAACCAAATTTTCGATTTTATTTTCGAAATTGTGAAGTTAGCATACACTTTAGAGCGGCAAAGATTTTTTTATTGTTTTCTACACCCTTTCAAGTACTTCAGTGCCAAGTTTCATCGAGATCACATTTTGTGCGAGGTCAAATTCTCTGACAACTGGGCTAAAATCAAACTCGTGAATCTCTAGGGCCATCTTATAAAAACTGCGCTTGAATTTCAAATTTCAAGAAACGAGCTTCCAAAAATCACTCAGTCACGAATCATCAAAGCATATTGGACCTTTCTAATACAACTAGAATCTTGAAATTTGGAAGTGTTTATTGTGCAAGTAAAAGAAAAAATCCAAAATTTTTCAAAAGATGTTTGGAGCTTTCTCAAAATTTGTTTAGCAGTTACTTTCCTATAGATAGTATGCAGAATTCCTGAAACATGTTCATTGGGTTTAGAATTTTTTGAAGCTGCACGTAAAATTTATGTATAAGTGCCGCGTTTTAGAAATATTAATTTCCATTCCTATCACAATCCTTCGCCAAAATTTTAATTAAGGATTATAATTACTGTAAACTTTGGTGGATGGAATAAAAATATTTTCTTTTAAAAAATTCCAAGTATAACGATTTTTTGTTGTTTGATCAACATTGAATTATTGCAAAACCACGTTTTACTAGTCAAATTATAATTTAGTTCATTTTAAAATTATGAGATTTAGTTTATAACGTATCTTTGACGATATATCAGAAAAAAAACGTTGTCCGAAACAAAATGTATTGATTCTGAAAATTTTAACACCTACTTTTCAAACCAATAAGATGCCTTAATTTTAACTAGTTACCATGGCAACTAAAAAAATTCGCGCCACCATATTTAAGTGGAAATTTTTTGACTGTTGAAAAGGTAAACCATTAAATAATGTAACAAAAAATGCATTTCTACCACCTTTAGTGACCTAAAATTATGAAAGGACGATAGTCCTAACTAATACCCATCTGATTTTTAGCATTTGGTATAACTAAAAGTTGGTAATTTTTTTTATTTAACGAAATATGGTGGATATACCAACATACGAATTTCTTTGAAATTGCATCATGTTACTTGTAAAAAATATATTTCTACCACCTTTAGTTAACTAAAATTACCAAAGGGCGATAGACTGAGCTAGTACCCATCTGAGTTTTAGCATTTGGTTTAACTAAAGTTGGTAATTTTTTTTTATTTAACGAAAAATGCTGAACTAATATTTTCGTTGACAAATCTCTAATGATATCGACTAATAAGCAAAATAACAACAATACCCTGACCAACTTGACAAGCAGTGAAATTAATTTAAAATGTCAGGTTGGATTAATAATTTTTTTCCAAATTATGGTGTGAAATTTTCTTACCGAATACCACGCAAGCTTAAATTATTCCTTGAAATTTTCTTTCGGGCACAAATATTTTAGACTCTGGATAATTTTCAAAATATTCATGCCCTCAAGAAAATTTCTTGTGATATTATAAGTGAATATTTTTTTTGTGTTCACTAAAATTCTCCGCGATTTAACATTTTTTAGGTAAAGTTCATATTTCATTATCGCGAAAATACTATATGTTTTGATAAATAGAAATATTTTTTACTAAAATTTCAAACTAAAAAAAGTCCCGAAAGTTCACTGTGAAAATCTTCCCAATACAGGTTTCGTCTCTCTACAGTACCTCCATAATAGTTATTTATGTAATAAGGATCATAAAGAGGATCAATTTTCTTGATTTTTGCTAGAACGTCAAAGTTTCATGTAAACATCATATGCATTAGAATTCTAAAACTACATGACTTCCTTTCTAATTCTCGCAACTCTCGTCCCGGTATAGATTTGGTGAATGGTTGGATAGAGATTTTTTTTTGTGCTGGTTTAGTAAGTAAAATGTTTGTGTGCGTCTGACGTGGAATAAATAACTTTTACCCGTAGTTAGTAACCTCATTTGGAGAGATGCGGTGCGGTCTTTATATTAAAACTGACGATCGATAGAAAAGTAGCCAACCAAACTCAAACTCAGCGTTTGGTTAGAGTTTATTTGAAATTTTGGCGAAAGAGTTCGGCGCTCCGGCTCAATATTTTTTTGTTATCGATTGGAAGAATCAAATACAAATGTCTAATTTTCAGTTTTTTTATGTATAAAGCAATAAACATTGCTGATGTATAGGCGTGACATATTTTAGTAGACAGTTTTGCAGATGAGATATAGTATTTCCGTAAGAAATAAATTGTAGACATTTTAAAAATTATTATTATATTATTAGTTCCCAAGAAACATGTTTTTAATACAAAACAAAGTATAGTAGAACCCACCGCTTTATGAGAAAGAAAAAACAGCAAAGGATACCGCCAATAGAAGAAATGCTAATTGATCTGGACATTTTTGAGTACTTTAATGTCGAAAACACCGTACACTATCCATATACATAAAAATAAAATGATATTTTGGCTATTAGGACCACTGTGCAAAGATTCAATAACCAACTTAGCTGGAGATCGTTAGGGGTAATTTGCGTAAAATTTCTATATTGATTAAGTTTCTTTAATATGAATTTACATTTTAATTTCTATAAAGCGGCGTTCAGACTTTACAAGTTACTTGAATTCAAGTAACTTGAAAGGAGCAACCTGAATTCAAGTGAACGTTCATACTATTTCAATATTTGATTCAAGTCATTTCAAGTTGACATTTTTATTTAAATGATTCCTGTTTCAAGTTACAAAAATTGCGTCAAATGATATGATTCCTGCTGGAATAAAAGTTGTAAATCAGCTAATTGTGGATGGATTCCTAAAAATCGGAGAAAAAATTCTACACTTTATTTTACAAAAAATTACCTCAGAATTTGTTTTTTAATTTGATATATTAGGTAGGTGTTAAAAAGGCCCGTTCAGACTTTACAAGTTACTTAAATTCAAGTGCAATAATTGGTGCAACTTGAAATAAATTGAAAGGTGTGAACACTTGAATTCAAGTAACTTGAAAGGTGCTTTCAAGTTTCAAGTAGAAGTAGAGATCAAGTTAACTTTTGCTTTCAAGTTGGGGACTTGAATCACAGTTGAATAGTGTGAACTGATATTCAAGTGCACTTGAAGTCACTGGAAGTAGTGAAAGTGGCTCTGCACTGCGGCAAATTAGTCAACCACATTTACGTCTATGGCCCAGCCGTTTTCCGAGTGCCCACGCTGTTGCTAAACTTATCTCATAACCTAATGCACGAAACATTATATCAAAAAATAATAAAATGTAACAGATCAATAATTTACAGGGTGAGGTCAGGTAAGATTAGGGTACGCCAGGCCAGCTTAGCTCAGAAAAATGATGTACAAAGCAATATTTCAAGTAGATATATTGAATTGGCATTTGGCAACACCGTGGGCACTCTAAAAGCAGTTGGGGTTTAGACGCTGACGCTAGTGTGAACCACCCAGGGAGGGTTCTAATTGTGAGGTTATTTTGTATAAAAATTTAAACTAGAAATTTTTTCTCTGATTTTTAGTAATCCATCCACAATTAGCTTATTTACAACTTTTATTCCAGCAGGAATTACATCATTCGAAGCCATTTTTCTAACTTGAAAAAGGAATCAAGTAAAAATGTCAACTTGAAATGGCACTTCTAAACATTTATACATATCGTTTGGGCATCTTTACATATATATTATAAAACTTTTTATTGATGAAATGACATCAAAAAGGGGCCACGAGGTATTGCGCCTTCCGCCCTATTTTTGTGTATTTAACCCCACAGAATTAATTTGGGCGACAAAAAAGAATAAGGCGTTATAACGTGTTTCAGCTGACGATTGGCAGACAAAAATCAAACATGTTATCAAAGAAGAAAATTCTTATATAACGAGTCCGACCAAATTTATTATCATTGTTGATGACAGTGAATCCAATGGTGAGGGTTGAGATAGGGTAGGTAAGCTTAATTAATTTATAATATTTATGACTTTATTCACCGTGTTTTTAATTTTAGAATTAAAATTTGAGACAAAAATTTTAATTAGCAACGTTTGTGAATCTCACAAGAGATCAGAAAATGAACCTATGGGCGAGGTGGAGTGGTCAACCTCTATTGAAATCTAATATGCGTTACAGAAATTAAACTGTAAATTCATATTAAAGAAAGTTAATCAATACAGAAATTTTACGCAAATTACCCCTAACGATCTCCAGTAAGTTGGTTATTGAATCTTTGCACGTGGTCCTAATAGCCAAAATATCATTTTAACTCAAAAATGTCCAGATCAATTAGCATTTCTTCTATTGGCGGTATCCTTTGCTGTTTTTATAGCGGTTTTTCTTTCTCTCTACTATACTTAACAAATACAAGCATAAACAAATTAATTATATACTAATAAAACACATACAAAAATTTTACAAAAAGTTGTTATAAGTTTTTAATTATTTTATTCCTGACCGGGCTGTTATAAGCTTATATCATCATAGTTACGCTATCAATAAACAGGGTCATAACTCCCTTGGGATATTAGAGGCGTCTTAATTTCTTGTTGTCAGGCTTAATTCCCGTTGTTAGGATATTTTGACGTTTATTGAATATTGCTGTCAGTGTTTCATTATATTTATATATTTAGTGAATGTCATTGCTGCTTATTTTATTAAAATCGATCAGAAATAAAATAATCTATGTAACTCGGGAATTAATGAGCCTTAATTACCTCAGGCAATTGCAAACTTTGCCTTCGGGAATTAAGGCCCTTATAATTCTCTTGATACATAAATTACTACTTGAAACTCAAAATTGAATGTGATTTTTTTTCAAATAACGTTGTGAATTAAATTATAGTTTATGAAGGAAGCACAAAGAACAAAGTTCTTATCTTAAAGAATCTGAAGGAAAATTCAGCTCATTTCGGGATCTCTATCATCTCGAAATGAGGAAAGAACTTTGTCTAATGTTGGAAATTCTCTTCTTAAAAAGAAAGCATGTCAAACACACTTTTTATACATACATTTTTGTCCGTAATTATTTTAAAACATTGAAATTAATGTTTTTTATTCGAATATGTCAAAAAAACGTCAAATTCCGGACAGTACACAATAACAAGAAGAAGAACTTTTCTGTCCTAGTCCTTTTTCGGACGGTGAACTTCCCCGCGTCATCAAACAATATTTTTTGTGCCGCCACTTTAGAAAATGCGTTTTCCGATCATTTTTTATCTCGGAAAGTGCGTCGTTGTCGGTCTAGATCGGAAAATTGACATAACTGCTTCGTAAAGTGACACAACTGCTCGGCAAACTACCTACTTTCCCGAGCTCTTATGTCAAAATTTTCATTAAAAACAAAATACCAGTTTGAAACGCCACGGCGGATGGAAATCTTCGGCCGTGGCAGAAGGTTACATAGAAGATTCAATTCAGAACAAAGTAAAAACAGCAAATAAAATTCTTAACGTAGAAAATCAACAAAACCAAACTGGAACTTCAAGAATCGAATACAATATTATTGATAACACAAATATTATGATTCCTAAATTGACCGGAACATCAATGTTTAATAATTGTACTTTGCATAACTGTACATTCTACATAAATATTAATAATAAATGAGTTAAGTTTTGTTATAAATTTTGAGCAATCAATATTCCGTTCCTATAACTATTATTGTCAAATTATTGGTGGCTGCATAAAAAATATTGTACGCGCCACACTCGGAAAGTATATTTACTGTAAAGTATCACTTTCAGAGCTTGACGCGTAAATAACTTTTTTTTTCGAATTTAAAAAATATTAATAAAATAAAGAAAAATACTAGTTCTACTTATAGTTTGCCATTGTCAATGGATCTTGTGTTAGAAAATGTAGTACGGAGCTACACAATTTTTAAAAAACGCGTTTCATTGCATTTGTATAGTGTAAGAAGTACTAAAATAAATAAAATATACACAATACTTTTCGAACCAAAAAAAGCATGTAAAATTTATAAACAATAGTATATTGTGTCACAAGGGCAGAAAATGAGCTTTAGCAGCCCGAGGCTATTAGCTGCATGAGCGAGCGAAGCGAAGCGAGGGCAGCTAATAGCGTTACAATTATTGGGTATTAACCACTCGTAGTTACACTCGAAACGGGGTTTTGACGGAATAACTGTCAATTATTTAAATATTTTGTTTGAATATGGCAGCTTTAAACGAAATCATAAATTTTATGGCAATAAATGCTTTAGAAGAAGCAGACATATTGGCGGAAAGAGGAGAAAGGCGTGTTAATGTTCAAAGACATCCTGGTTGAGCATTTAACTGATTGCTTATTTGCATTTTTAAAAGTAAAACTATTTGAAAAAACACCCTTATCAAGCTGGGGATTCAACTTCATGAACTCCATTAGCCCCTTTTTCTGTTCCGGCGTCATATTGGATCCCCTTTTTTTTATAATGATGTTTAAATTATTCATTTTTCCAAACTAAACTAAATATTTATCTCCCATATAACAACACAACAAATTAGTCAACATAAACAAACTACTACCACCCTCAAAACTCAAATATCGATAGGATATCTAGGGATATTTACATTTATTTACTTATTACTAGTTTCAATCCAGCGATGCCAGATCGATTTATTTTACGTCTACGGAACTTATTCGAGCCGATTCGAGTGTGGTTTCAAAATAAAGACTTTCTGTTCCACTCGAAAATATTTCGTACACGGCTATTCGTATACTTAATTTTTCGAGTGATTTTGAAAATATGGTCCCAGGTTATACATCGATAATTACATAATTACAAAGAGTGTCAGTTTGACAGTTTAAATAATCCGACCGCGAAGCGGAGGGTTGTTCTGTCAAACTGACACGATTAGTATTTGATACGATTATTTTTTGAGTAAATTAAGTAAATATAAACAATTTATTAATTTAAATACAAATTGGTACAATGAAAATTACAATTATTATATACTACGTATTTGAACCTGTACAGTTTTTAAAATTGACTCATATTTGAACAATTATTGATAAACGTCAAAATTTGACGGTTCTATTAGTTTGTGTATTGTATATTGATGTCGATGTGGTTACTACGGAAATGAAATTATTGTAAAATTTTCGATTGGTGGAGCTACTCTATGTATAATCAGGTATTATCAGTAGTAATATCACAAGAGCTTCGAAAATAATCGATTATACTTCCGAGTCACAAGACGTATTTGGGAAACACCACGAGAGCGGAGCTCGAGTGGTGTTTTAAAAGAAATACGTCGAGCAAGGAGGAAGTATAATCGATTATTTTCGTAGGCTCGCGTGATATTCGATACGATTATATAACGAATTATATAATTATTTTTGGTGACGTTTGCTCATTATAAACGTCAAACGTATTGTTACTATGACAAACTTTTCAAGATGGAAGGATGCGAAAATCAAAAACGGTTATACAACGTCGTCAAGGGTATATTCGCTTATCAATACATGGTAACTAAGTAAAAATTGCAACTGCTATTGGCTAAATTTATGATGAGTTGTATAATCAGGTATTATCGAAATTATACGAGGTAACTTAACTAAATTGAACGTTCTGATTGGTTAAAAATTACACGAAAAAAATAATCTGTAATACTCTCGCGTTTTGGTTTGTCCAAACCTTTTTTAATTATTCTGTGCTATGAAAGGATTATAAAAAGACCGAATACTTTTATTGGTTCCATTTTTCAATTTACAATACAGTAGCAAATAGAAAATGTCCTGCACTTTAAATAAAAACTCAAAATCCGGTATCACGTACAGCTCTACTTAAAAAATTAGAAATTAAACACCAGGGATTATTAGATGTGCTACCATCTATGGTAAGAAGAGAGTATTGACATTAAATTTTGACTGAATCTAGTCAAGATGTCACTCTCTTCTTTTTTATCCCTTTCAGAGATTAATACAAAGTGAGTAAACCAGTAAGGAATTTTAATTTATTAGATTCGACATCCTAAGACCGGTTTCTGTCTTTCGACTTCATCAGTTAAGCTTTTCGAATCCAATAAATAAAATTCCAAACTCGTACCATAGATGGTAGCACATCTAAAAATGTTATCTTATAGCGGATATAGCTATTGACTTGTATGAGTTTGGAATTTTATTTATTGGATTCGAAAAGCCTAACTGATGAAGTCGAAAGACAGAAACCGGTCTTAGGATGTCGAATCTAATAAATTAAAATTCCTTACTGGTTTACTCACCAGGGATTAGTTTTGGCTTAGAAAAATCATCTTCAGGCCTATAAATATTATGGTTGTTATTATTACCTCTAGGTCTGAAACCAGTCGCCAGGGATTATTTTACAATTTTTTCAAGTAAAATGTACGTGGTATTGGATTTCTAGTTTTATGTCCCTATTTTTTCGCTGAATTCAAAGCTAGACCTTTGTTGAAAAAATAATTTTGAAACTTGAAAACAAAAGTTACATTGTTACCATTAAAACTTTAAAATTATGATTATGTTCTTGCCCATGTTTTCGTCTTTACGAAATATTTTGTATCTCAACTTTACAGTTTAAAAAAATAATTCTCAAACTGATGAATATCTTAAATATGGTTTTACCGTTATTTCCAATAAACCACAATGTGTTATTTGTGGAGAAGTCTTGTCAAAAGAAAGCAAACATCCAGATAAAAAAGACAAATCCGTTGAAATTTTTGAAAGAAAGCTGAACGTCCTTTACATACAGCAAGATATTTTTTCATCGACAACCACCTCCCAATAAGGCTTATTGACAGGATAAAGTGATCTATAAGGTGTAGGACGAAAAATCCACCCTACAACTTTTATCTGGCCAACAAATATTTAGAGGTTACTTCCTATTGGTTCCTTCGGTCACATGATCAAATATGGATGCTTAACTCGATCTTCAACCCAAATAAGTTTCTTTATTAATCATTTTACGAACTATTTGAGTACCGAGTATTGCGTCTATGAGAATAGTATATTCTGTAACAAGGTTGGAATGAGAATTCGACACGAGTGGAGGAACCACGAGGGTTGGATTTTCATTCCAACAGAGTAACAGACAGTAGTTTCTCCATGGCCACAGAAAGTAGAAATTAAATATAGTAAATATAGTCAATCTCTCAACATTGTGTAGTATTTTTATATTCAAGCTTGGATTTTTGCGCTAGCAAATTTTGAGTTATACCTATTATCGGCATATTTTTTTATTTCTGGAAGAGAATCATTTGATTTTCTTCTCCTTTTTAATAAATTAAAAGTTTACAAACCAATATTAAGACCACGTCAACTAATACTGACATTTAATTTGACATTCATGGCAATCCTTATTTTTTTTTAAAACAATTACGGAATAATGATCTCTAGTAATAGAATGAAATACGTATAAAATACATAAGAGACAAGTGTTTCAGAATTTTCTTTCAATCTCAAGGGCGAGAATGTTTCTTTTCTGTTATTATAAGTGGTTTCAGAATAACTACATTTAGTAGTGGCCGTGGAGAAAATTATTTCTTTAACCTAGCAAATACAAGAAGTGTACAGGGTGTTAATGAATACGTGTTACAGAGCTCATAGAAAATGGCGTCTTCAGGTCTATTTTTTTCAAATATCTTCAGAACTTGGCAGGGTGTGTTAATTAGATTTTTCTAACAAGATCATAAGCGTCTAATTTGGGGGAGGGGCAACGGATATTTTCAGTCATATTTTCTGAATTCGATCTGGGTGTGGGTTGATTCTTTGTGTTTATGAATTTTAAAATTCTGACTTCAGATTTTGGTAGAGCATCAAAAAGTAAGCTTACGGTTTGAGGTGCCCCTCCGTACACCTTCAAAATGGGGTCCAATATATGAAAATTTTGAGTGAATGACGATTTTGGTAAAAGTAAGTAGACTGTGGCTGTGTTGATTAGAATAAGAACTGTGAATCTAAAAGTACTTTTAGACGGTCAGATCAGTTCTCCGTTCAGTCTATAAATACAGTTTTTCGTATTTACACATACAAAATAACTGACAGTTCGACTGAAACTGAGACTGAACGGAGAACTGATCTGACCGTCTAAAAGTACCTTTAAATTTAATTAATACTTTCATTATAATTTGTTCGGTCTATGGCAATGCTAGAAGAGCATTCTCAACTGGTTTTATTTGACTTTTTTAAAAACTTCAGAGTTTTTGCTACTCTTGTTTAGAGAAAAATCGATTTTCATTTTTCTACGTATTCATTAACACCCTGTATAATGCATATTACAATTGGTGTTCTGGCGTTAACCGTTATAGTTATACAGAGTCAGTTAACGGCCGCAAAACGATGCCATAAACCATAACTTTACTTTTTAACATTAAAGGGAATATAGGTTAAGATGTGATAAGGTAATTTATTTTTTCCTCTGAAATACGGTCGGTATAAATGCGAAATGTTTTTATTATAAACATGTAATTGCATCAATACAACCATCGACATTGATGTTACCGAAAATTTTCAGGTTTCGTTTTCAGGTATCAGGTTTTAGGTCATATTTCGCTGAAATTCGGTAATTTTTTAGTTAGAAATTGACGATTAAATGAAACAAGTAAAAATGTTTTTATTTACGTAACAAAATCAAAAATGAATGTGGTAAATATTTTTTAAGTTGGGGTAAACATCGCACAACTTTTTCGATTAAAAACTAGGCGTTTTTTTTCATTTAAATTCGTATAAAATCGAAAAATAAATATTTTGCTTTGAAAAAATTATATCTTATTTAAAACACCAAAAAGAACGTTTTCCCAAGTTTCATAAAAAAATATTTTTGCGGTAGATAAGAATAAAAAACGAAAAAATAGTTTCCAGTGAAAAATGATCCATACAAAAGGAAATATAACAAGAGGAAAATTTCTGTATCTTTACTTGAAATTTTAGAAAAAAACTTTTCTTTACGATGGACAAACTGCGCACGGGTCTGATTAAGACTTTTTTGTTTCAAAAATGATTGGGCCTTAATGTCTATTAGCATAGCAGTATGGCCATTATTAGGCAATTAATAATAAGTAAAAGTCTTGTAGCAAAATAAACAAACATGTCTTAGAAGGTTGGCTTATTTATCATAGAAATTTTGTAATTATAAATTTTAATTTTGCCATTAAACATTATTATATCATTATAAAAAGTTTTGTGGTATGTACTATTAAAATGGACTGTACAACCTCGCGAATTTATTCACTTGGTCCTACAATTTAGAGGTAATAATTAACTAACTTAGACAAGGGAATTTTTATTAATAAAATTTTTATAAATGAATTTTTGGCAGAGTTAGAAAATTATTAAATTTCAACTAATTTTTATTTTAACCCAGTGAAAGACTACTTTTTTAAGTAATTTTAAAAATGGATTAATAATGGTTTTATTCATCGTAAAAGTGCTCAGTGGCGGATCTAGACTTCATTTTGGGGGTGGGGGGCATCCATAATCAAAATAAAAATACATAGTTTATTTGATGGGATCATTTAGCAAAACAACGGTCATCGACATAATACCGCTTGATCTTACCTAATATGAAAACACACCTTGATTTTGCACTGAATTTTGGGGGTGTATTTAAAATTGTATTAATTTAGTTTAAATGATGATAAACTTTCTGATGTTGACTTTGCTATTTTTTTTTAAATCAATGCGAAAATCAAGAAATCGTCGAGAAGACGAGTTTTCTCTTGGGGAGAGGGGGGGGGGGGGCATTGCTCCCTTGCCCCCCTCCCCCCTGGATCCGCCACTGAAAATGATACAGGAAGTCAATTGGAGAAAAACTAGACAACAGGAAAAACCCAAAAATGATACACGCTGTATAATTTCCTAATAAAAAAGCGAGTAACAATTAATAATACATATTATAGTTCTAAACCTCAAACTTAAGAACCGACGATCCTTGTAGATATATAGATAGATAGCTTTATTTCACTACTTTACAAATACTGTGTGTAGCAAGTCAAAAAAAGAAGAATACAGTGTATAAAAATTGTAGAAAAACAGTAGTAAATATATGTTACTATATTACTTATTTAAATTAATCCTTAAAATGTTTTTATTTGGTTTTTATTATTTGTTGTAGGAGGTTACTAATTATAAATTAACCACCATTTTACATCATATTATTGCATATACAAAAAACAGGGGCCTGCATATTTCACGGGATACAATAAAAAATAATACTTTTTTTAAATATATATTAATAAATTTTTTCCTAGATTAGGTAGATATATTTAAATTTTTGTTCATTTTAATAACTAATCAGTTATCCAACTTTAAAAACTATTTTTTAGTCCACCAAAAAATACCCATGGGGTAATTTACTAAACTTTTGTTCATAAAACTTATTTTCATAATTTAGCTATATCGTGGAGTGTAATTAGACGAAAATATTCTGAAAATAGATGTATGAGCTAACTCAAATTTTTTTTAATTTTTTCGATTTTATACATAAAGAGAAGCTTGTAAAACTTTTTCAATAAATTTGGCCTGGAGCTTCGCGAGATATGTGCTAAAAACGGCATTTTTAGTATTTTTCGAGTGGACTGCTTCACTATTTTTTAAATATCTCCGGCTTTAAGAGTCGTGGAAAAATAAAAAAAAAAATTAAAATGACCGTGATGAAGTAGAGTATCGATCCGTATAGTAGGGTTTTTTAATGTTTCCTAACCTCAAGAAACGAATTCGCGAACATTATTTCTTTTTTTACTGAATTGGCAATAAATAACCAAAGAATCTTCGAATTTTCTTAAAAATTGGAGAACATATGTATTATTATGTCGGAAAGACATGGTAAAAATTAAAAAAAAATATATATACATTTGTCCAGCCAAAATCGGCATTTTTCGAAAAAAATTGAATTGGCAGCCATTTTTGGAAAAACAATAGTAGAGAAATTTTTTTTATCTTTAAAAGAAGGATTTTGTGTGTACTTTTGTCTTAGAAAATCCAACATTTTATTTATTTATTTAAAGTGCCCAATTTAGGGAATAATAAAAAAATAAAAATTCGATTTTCATTTTTTTCCAATTTTTTTATAGCGATATTTATGCTTGATTCTCTTAGAAAAACTGTACTTTAGTCCAAAAAATGTTATAAAAAAAATATTTCAGGTCCTAAAGTAAGATTTTTGTGAGGGAACGAATCAATATAAAAATGAAAATCGAATTTTTATTTTTTATTATTCCATAAATTGGGCACTTTAAATAAAGAAATAAAATGGTGAATTTTCTTAGACAAAAGTACACACAAAATCCTTCTTTTTAAGATAAAATTTTTTTCTCTACTGTGGTTTTTCGAAAAATGGCGGTCAATTCAATTTTTTTTCGAAAAATGCCGATTTTGGCTGGACAAATACATTTTTTTTTTAATTTTTACCATGTCTTCCCGACATAAAAATACATATTTTCTCCAATTTTTAAGAAAATTCGAGGATTCTTTGGTTATTTATTGCCAATTCAGTAAAAAAAAATAATGTGCGCGAATTCGTATTTTGAGGTTAGAATGCATTTAAAAAAAACCTACTATACGGATCGATACTCTACTTCATCAGGGTCATTTTAATTTTTTTTTATTTTTCCACGACTCTTAGAGCCGGAGATATTTAAAAAATAGTGAAGCAATCCACTCGAAAAATACCAAAAATGCCGTTTTTGGCACTTATCTCGCGAAGCTCCAGCCCAAATTTATTGAAATTTTTTTTACAAGTTTTTCTTTATGTACAAAATAGAAAAAATTGACTTAGCTCTTACATCCATATAAAATTCTAATTTCACTCCACTAATATTATTAATTTCGAAGTAACCCTCTGTCCATTGTCGTTCTGGTTAATTCTAATTTATTATTAATAAACTCTGCTATAATTGTCAAACCTCTATCCACACTCACGTGAGTGACTACCAATTTTTTCTCCAAGTGGGAAGTGTCCACCAATAACCCTTTCGCACGTCCAATCCTCTTCGCTTATTGACCCACAATAGAAGATCAGATTTTCAAACATTTCCCGAAAAACAACTCACCGACATCCGCTATACTATGGAAAAAGCCAGTTGGTGGTAGTTTTTGGTTAATATGCATAATAAGCATAATGTTATATGTGGGCGGTGTAGGTTCAACCTCAAACTAGGTTATTTGTTTCTAACTTTTGATGGGGAAGGTTTATAATTCTTTAGTAAATTACCCCATAGGTTTTTTTGGTGGGCTAAGTTAATTGCTTCTAACTTTTTTAGGGCAAGGTTAATAAATAGGTTTTTTTTTGGTGGGCCTTCTACAATATCGACTTTCCAAAATTTTGAGGTCCCTCACATATATTTAAAAATCCCACCTTTTTACATCGCACATTCGCTCAAGCGAATTTCGAGCCAATTGTATCTAGGTTATTAACAGAGATAGAGAGATAAATTAATAAAGATAGTACTCTAAATATTTTTTCGATAAATTTGTTGTATATTGCGATAAATATTTGTCTGAGTGGCGGGCTTCCTGACTACAGCCCTCAAAAAATGGGGCCATGGTAATTTGTCTACCCACCCCGTTAAATACACATGTTTCAATATCATTTTTTTAAATAAAAATACCAACTAGGTAATAAATTTTTATTTTAAATTCTTAATCAGAGACTGTTAATTTGTTTTAAGGTACTCTTAAAGAAAACCCCATCAGGGGTAGATCCCTCATAAAATTTAATTTAAAATAGTTTTGAGTCATATTCTTTAATTTTTGGTTCACTGAATTAGTCAGTTACCAATGTCTCTTTGGCATAAAATTAGAAGAACTCCAATAGGTTTTTAATAAAACATGGTAACACAAATGCTTTTTCAAAATTTACGAATCATAGCTTTTATAATTTTAATACCAATTGTTGTTCAGGGAGGATTGTTTGTGGCCGATCGAATTTGGAAAAAAAATTTCATTAAAAATCAAAAACTTTATGGCTCATTCAGACAAAACCATCACAAACATATATTTTTTACTTTTTTATTACTGTGCCACAGTCTAAATCAACAAACGAAGAATATTCATGAAAGTTAATTAGAATTTACTTAAATCACATTCATTAGAAAACACCGCTTAGGCTTATAAATCCATCTAAAATTTTCTAACCTAACATTTCTGCAATCATTTTCAGCCACATTCGGCCCAGTCAACAACGCAAACATTTTCAGTAAACATTAGTCATTGAATCGAAAACATTTGATAAAATAACGTTCAGCGCCACCTATAATAAGCAGGATGTGGCCCCCTCTCATTCCGGGGGGCTAGCTCCTTCATCTAGTGCTAGGAGCCTGCCGGTGTGTCAACTTTAACATCCGATAGGGTACCGTACGCTTAACCAATTTGACAGCAGAAATGTTTTTAAAGTGAATTTTTGTGGTTAAAATATGTTTATTGATGATATTATTAATATAATCCGGTTGTAGGATATCTAGGCTACGTCAATCAATGTCAAAGTTCATGCATTAGTATCCCCTACTAAGAGAAAAACGTGAAAAAGTATAAACAAAGCTAATGACCTGTTACAAATTTCCTTAAAACAGCACACTTTTCACAATAATTTTACTCATCTGTTGCCACATTTACGCGTACGTCATAAAGCACAAACAAAACAACATTTCGTTTCACTGTTATCGCATCTTTTCCATGCAGACAGCCATAAAAATAAATAAAGGGTTTCTTACCTTACCCTGAATTGTTTGACACAACGCCACCTATGTTATATGCGTCGCTGTTGTTTCACGTTTCACCAAAAGCACGTATTCCATCAACGATAACGAGCTCTACCGAAGAAGTCCGAACAGTAAACGAGACACGTTTGCTATGAACTAGCTAATAAAATTATCTAAAATAATTACTAATATGCTGAATTTTGTCGACTTTCAGGTGGATTCTAAGAATATGGTTGTTACCGAAGTATAATCCTCGAAAATGTTCGTTTTTTGAAAAAGAATACCGGACGAAAACCTAAATGTTACTACTAGGCAAACAATCACAATCACCGTGTGACGAAACTTTTAGAATTATTTTAACTTGTCATGTTGATAGAGACGTGGTTCTTTCGCCAGGAATTTCTACGTTAGTTCAGCATGGTGTCGCTAGGAGGCTTGGCAAAACGCCGTCTTTCTTTTGAAATTATTATTTTTGATTAATTTTCCAGCGATATCTATTCGAGTTCAAGGATTTTCTTTATGCTGAGATTCAACTCACAATTCAATAGCAGAGGGGGGATTTTATCTCTAGCAGCCCGAGTCGAAGTCGTAACAAAAAATATTTTCGGATTTGGAAAGGCTCGTAGCACGGCCGGCTGTTGAAAAATGTTTCGTAGCACGGCCTCGATCTTTTGACGTAGTTCGTAGCATTTTCGTAGCTTTTATGCGGTTTATGTGTTTCCGTTGAGCTGTTGGCTGTTTTGGTTCGATGACTCACTGCTTGTTGCTGAACTTGATGGAAAGTTTTGCGTTTTGCTTGATAATTTTCACAACGTTCTCCTAATATCCTACTTCTTGCGATATTATTGAGGATTGTTCGATAGACTTGCCTACTTATATAATGAGTATTGTTACTTTTTTGTTCTTACTGATTACGAAATAAACGTTGATTTATTTACGTTGATTTTGCCTACTAGGTACCCTTCTCTTATTTACCTGCTAGGATATTTATAGAACAGGATAATATTTTGTATTTGGAAGACGTTTACCTGAATGGGGTCTCTTAGATAAATGAGGGATAGGGTACGATACCTATTTGCGTTTACTTTGCTAGACAGTTGGGCATTTTTCATATATTTTGATTTTCTGAAAAGAGAAAATAGAGTTTAAATTTAAAAATATAAAAATGTAATCTCCAGACATGAAATAAAGAGAATAGAGGATAGACAAATTTTTAACAATTTTATTCGTCTGTAAATATTCACAATAGAAAAACACGTTTTTCCAGTTCATAATAATTTTAATAAGGATGTTGGATATACGAATATAATTTTTTGCACTTAATATTTTTAGAATACTTCAGTACATCAAAATCGATTTAGAAATAATTCAAAATCTTTAGAAAATTTGACTGGAAAAGAAAAAAATGACAGTCAACTTTCTTAAAACTGGCATAAATTTAATAAAAAGAATGAATATAAAGGTTTTTATGATTGTAGACATCAAAAAATTATAATAATAGAAATGAAAAGAGAGTGATGGTTTTAATAATGGCTCAATAATGTACAAGGTTGTTTTAATAAAATAACAACAATATATTATCATTAGCTTTTGTAGACGTAATGTAATGACCTCAACATCTCTCCATGGATACGCTCTCAGCTGCTGAGTTTTTCTGTTATTCTCATTTTCTATTGGAAGTATCAGTGGCGTAAATAAGGGGGGTGATCATGGCGATCAATCACCCCCCAAAGCTTATAATGATAATCCGAAAAAATACTTATACTAAAAAATAATTGTTCCAAAATAAACTCTAAAAAAATTAAGGCAATAAAGGCGCTAAAATCACGTTTTTACGAGTATAAATTTTCAAAATTTTCATTCCATACCCCCAGGCCCCCCGTGTTGTCTCGTTCCAGTTTAATCACCCCCCAAATTCAAAATCTTTGCCCAAAATTCAAAAATAAAAAAAAAGCATTTTAAAGAGAAGACTCTAAGGAAGTTTTTAATTTTTTTTTTCAACAGACATACTGACCGGAAGTTATACTTAATTTCTAAAATCAGGGCGAAGTGAAAGAAAATTTTGGGGGGGAAATATTAAAAAACGTTTTCCTAAAACTTTAAAAAAATATAAAACAACATGAAATAAGAAATTTTTAAATAGATATTTAAGTCAACAAAAATTTTAAATATTATAATGTTAACCTTATTCTCTTATTCTTCAAATGAACCCAACTTTTAATAACATTGGAAAGATCTAAGGACCCAGCGATGTCACTTTCGCAAACTATTTTTTTCAGGTGCTGAAATTTCATTTTCTGAAATGAAACTTGACATATTTCCAACTCAAAATTCGGAATTTTATTTTTTCGACTTCAAGCTTTAAATTCTTTACTCATCAGTCTGGAAGTTCCTAGTTTGAATTGGAAATATAATTTTCCGACATGTTCCGACTACAAAATCGAAATTTTATGTTTTTGAAGTTGAAAAATTCCTAGTTTGAAGTAGGAAATCCCTAGTTTGAAACGTTTTCCATTTGTGAAACTTTCCCAAACTGAATTTGCCAACTTGTCTAAGATTGGGGGGTGGGGGGGTTTCAGCGATGTCGGAGATCTTAGATCAGATGGGCCCAGAAAAAAAAACCGTTGAAGGTTCTTTGAAATCATGTACCTGTTTAACTAAATATTTTTTAATATTAGGCCAGAAGAGTTTCGTGCATTCGTCATTTACTAAATTTCCTATAACTTTGCTCATTTATCAGTGAAACACCCTGTACAGTCCAGGCAATTTCTTAGTATACTTTTAATTTTTTCTGTAGTACAAATTAGTGGGAATCAGTCAATAGTAAATAAATTAGTATGATTTCTTCGTTTTAAGTCCGAGCTTTCGAAAATGTTTATTTTTTTTATCAAAACGAATAACATGAAATTCAGAAAAAATTACATAGATTTTTGTTCAACAAATTATTACTGTAGTTTTTTCTCTCTTTCTTTTGTACTTTCCGGATCTTTTTGCTAAATCAAAGCTCATTTATCAGTGAAAAACCCTGTATAGTCCAGGCAATTGGTTTTATCTTTTGTTGATATGGTATTTCTTGCTTCTTTTTTTAAATGCCCTTGATAGATCCCGTAAACCATAACTTACTTTTCTGTTTATTGCAGACAATGTTCCTTTCTTTACTCTTTTAATTACTTTCATTTCAATTTCCCCCATTTATTCTTTCTAATTTGATCCTTGTGGATGTACCATACAATTGTATTTCCAACTGACTCGTAGACTTTGATATTAATGTTTAAGATTTGTACTTTTTGTAAATGTGTATCTTCTGTATATATTGTTTATTTCTACCTTTAATTACACCTATAGACCGGAAGATGGTCTTTGAGGCGAAACTAGTCGACTGGTAAATTAAAATAAAATAAATTGCCTGGAATTGCTTTCGAGATTAATTCTGTTTTCATTCAATCTGTTTGCAATGTTGAATTATTTAATTATTTTAAAAGAAACTTATTCTTTCGCTGTAATATTTCATTACCAATATTTCCCTAAACCCGCTTTTACTACTTTCGAGTATTTAATAAAATGTACAAAATACAAAATATTTTTTTAATTACTTAAATAAGCACACAGGATGTCATAAACCTCTGACAAAGTTCTAAATCTCCGTTATACCAGTTAGAGGAGAAAAAGTTAAAACAAATTATTTCCAAATCAGAGTAATGTTTTGCGAATTGTCACAGCAAAAAATTAAATTATAAGGAGATATATTACTTAGGTTTTGTTCTTTCGGAGATGGGGCGATCTTTTATAGAAATGGTTGCTTAAACAAGATGGGGTGGTATTATAGGTATTTATTTGAAGAAACCGTAAACAATAAAGTTTATCTATATTTTGGCACTCCTATCCATCATAATAAACTCATTAGTGAACAGCTTAATTTTCCAGGGTGCCAGCAAGATCTCCGGACTTTGAAATGTTAGACCAGATCTTTTGAACAACGATTGAAAATTGTGTAGATATTGGAGGAGAGGTCACTTTGAACAACTTTCGTAAATATTTATGCATTTTTGTGTTTTAATAAATTTTAATTGAATATTTTTGTGTATTAAGAATTTTGAAAATATACTGTAAAAGTGATAAAGGAGAATTATACCGCGTAACTTTTTTTTTGAATCACTTTGTATACATAAAATTAATTACACCTCTTCTAAAATGATTAAATATCAAAGTGGATAAAGTAGGAACGAAGGTTAGGAATTACGACTGTGGTTTACATGTTTTATAAATAAGAAATACCTTATTGATTATTGCTCTATTTTGTACTTCTGCCACTTTATAAATAATTCTCAATAATTTTCCGTTCAGAAAGTACAAAATATAATGATGACCTTATTATAAATTTTGCAAAAATACGAATCTATAATGTGATGTTATTATGGAAGAATGTGGTTCGGTAACGAGGAAAAACTCAAATCGTACTAAACCATTTGTGATAATGAATGCACGAATTCATGTAGATAGATATACTTATCTTTTTATTTTGTAAACTATTACAGGTTTTGTAATTATAGCACTGGTCATAAAATAAGAGAAAACAAAATATTTATAATAGCATTAATCAAATATCCAGACAAAGAGTAGAGTATGATTACTCTCAAAATCTATTTAGTAATAAAAATCAAAAGCAATTATAGAATGGAAAAACAACATTTTTAGGGCCGACCAGGAAATATACACTTTCTGGACGTTAGGGACAGGCAATAGCTATTTGTTTAACTAGGGAGGAAAGTGTCACTTTTCCTTACGCAAAGGAAGGAAAATGCACTTTACTCCAGTGTAAGACATGATTTTTTCTAACACCTCCAACATAAAACCACCAATTATTTTCAGGACGTTTCATTCGAATCGGTAGTTATTTTATTTATTTTTTATTACCCTAAAGTAACTTATCCTCCCTAGAGAGGAAAAGTGCCACTTTCTACCCTAAAAATAGGGAGCAAAAGTCAATTTTCAAAGGAGGTGTTAGAAAAAAAGCTTTTTTCTACAACTGATGTGAAAAGTGACGTATTTCTCGTAGCTTACTTAATTTCAAAACCATGTATTGCTCATACTGTGCGGGAATATTTTATCTCACGGCACTTTGCCCACACCACATACATGTATATGGGAGAATCAACAAAAATCGACAAAAATTGGTGTCGGGGAAAAAAGTAAAAAATCTAAGAAGTCCTTTTGGCATATTTTCCCGAAACATCCCAAAAACTGGCTTCTTCAACATTATGGAGTAGTAGGATCGCATTTTGTGGGAAAAGCTCCTAGCAAAATCGCCTCCTATTTTAAATTAGAAAATCAGTTCTCTCAAAGCTCCTACGCGCCCTGGAATCTGCTTGTCACGTCCTCGAAACACTACTTTCCGGTCTTGTAACGTAAATTACTATTTCTTTAACATTTCTCTTTTGGTGTATACCTAGGCTTATTTTAGTAGTAGTTCACATTGTTTTTTACTTGATGAATAGAAAAGCAAATAAGTCGAAACTAATTTTTCGTACACAAAATTTTTAGAAAATGTTTTTGACGAGTTTTAGAGTACTCTATTATGATTGAAGTCTGGAAAATATTTTGGGTCGGATTTGTAGATATATTTGTATAAAATATATCTACATTTCAAATCAAACTCAAATCAAATTCTTAAAATCAAATCAAACTCGTGACAATCTATTTTAAGAGTCTAAATTACCACCATTTCTTAACTGCTTTGGTACATAAGCTTTTTTAATCAGTATTGAACTTTTATTTTCAATTTTTTCTAGTTTGACTTTGACCTCCTGAACCGTGCTGAAGCTTGTAATCCAAAGTGGCCCATTGGTCTCAAAAATGTGTTTTTTTTGCCTATTTTCGCCGATATTTCCGAAAATATGACACTATGACACATTTTTGTTTGGACGAAAATGAAGATCAGTCTGCACACAGAGAGCACGCTCTAAAGAAATGACACTCCCAATTTTTTCATGATTCAAAGTTCAGATGAAAGAAGGAATCTGTAGCTATAATATCATGTTACTTTTTCCTTTTATCTATTTCTCTGAATTATTGAAAAACCGCGCCAAAGTTTGTTTTTGCTCGATATTTTGACCCTCCTATAAATTTATTCATATTTTTTCCATCAAGACTAATTTCACCGAATCCTTTTGGATAATGGGGCTTTGCAAGGTGTTAAATATATTCAGAAATATTTAATAAATTATTTTTGTGTATTTTCATAAACAACATGTTTTTTTAGGGCGTTTTTTTTTTGATTTCCGGAGTTTTCGAAAATGCTCGTGTCTATCGGGAATTAATAGATAATCAAGGACCATATCGGTTTTCAACGTACATCATTAGAAAGCTTAGCTTGTCCCCTTGTCGATGCCATTTTTCTTTAATTTTCATATTTTTTGGTTTTCCGGAAAATTGAGAAAATTCTCACCCCTATGAAAAATCGACATTTTTAATTAGGGGGATTATTTTCTTTTCGTGCTAAAATTTTTTGGCGTTAAGAATTGTACTAAATAAAAGATCACATTCTGACCTTTTCATCAATATATACGAGTATTTTGTTAAGTGCATGAGAAAAAACTCTGCCTTCAAATTTTCTCAAATTGGATTTTTTTACAATAAATTTATTAATCAAGTGCAAAAAGTGAAAAAAAGTTGGTCTCAGATTTTGATAAGGAATCGCCGTATTTTCATATTCTCAAAATTGCGAATTTTTGAAACGCCGTTTTTGCATAAAATATTAGTGTAGCGAAAAAAATTATAGGGACAACTTTTGTAGGTAATGAACTGCTCATTTTTTTGTCTAAACAAAAATGCTCTAAGGGTCATATTTCGGCAGATATGGGCGAAAAACGCATTTTCGGGAACTCTAGAGCCATTTTCCCACCCTTCCACAAATTCCACGTAGCTGAGATTTTCGGAGGTAAATGTACCAGTGGCGGCTCGTGAACTTTCTCATAGAAGAGGCAAATGGAACAAAAATTTGCCGTAGTTTCAGTCTTATGAACTTAACAGCCAATGTTCGACAAATGCTAAGTAATGCATACATAATTATAAAATTATTATTTAAAAAATATTCTATTTAAAAAATAGGAACACTCATTTTAAATTTGTCTTAGGTAATTTAATTATTTAAAAAAATTCCAACTTAACCTTAAAACCACGCACGTACAATGTAAACACAAACACCCACAGAGAACTGATTTAAGTAATTTATTTTATGCGCATGATTAAGATATGACAGTTAATGTCCAATCCACTCGTTGGCTACGGGCAATGACATCATAAAATCCGCGTACCGCCATTGGTTGAGGCTAGCCTCAACCCATAGCGATTGGACGGCAATTTAATATATTAGGTATAGCAGTGAAAGCTCTGGAAATATTTCTATTGACGTTTTAGGATCAAGAGTCGCGTTGTTGCCATATTAAAAATATGCCGTTAAATCTGGGATAATAGAGAAAATTCTTTAACTGTGTTTTGGACTAAAAGTAAAAATAATTAAAATAAATGGAGGGCCTATTGTGTAAATATTTCAGAGGAGGCTCCGTCTCCGTTGCCTCCTTGGGCCAGCCGCCACTGAAATGTACCCATGAATACCTGCAAATTAAAAAAAAATTTGACGGACAGACTTGATGCCCAGGTTTGGGGTTTTTCTGGCGTTAATTTACTGGACTAGTAAGCAGGTTTTATCGCTTTGCGACAGTAGAAAAAGGAAATTAAAAAGAAAAACTCATAAAACTGGATTACTGTTTTATTATACATGTTTATGCCGGTACACATATTTAATTTCGATACTGGTTGCAATATTAAATAATTGCGAATTAAAGTTCAGTCTAAGCCTTTACAATTAAAATTTAAAAAAATGTTTTCGTAAACGACAAACGCTTAATTTTGAAATCTTATAATGCATTTTTAGATGTGCTACCATCTACTTTTGGAAGAGAGTTTTGACACTTTTGGGATTGCACAAATACTTTTAACACTCTTTAAAATGACTATTATAGATTTAAATTATCATCGAAAATAAAATAAAACTTATTAAAATATAAATAAATTTAAGGGCTTAATTTTCAGTGCAAACATATTTTTAAAATTCTTGCCACGATCACAATCACAAAGAGTAAATGGTTTAGCAAATGAAGAATTACAAAATTTATTTTTAAATTTCATTACAAATTCTAGTTTTTTTATGAAAATATTATTTGAATAAACAAGATGCCTACAAATAAAAGTAAATAAATATTTTTCTATAGTTAATCTGATAATTTAAAAAATAAATATAGCGAATATTTGTTATCATGAAATTTCTTTGACAGCACTGAAAAAAACGCTCTAAATAAACGTTCTAAATAAAATATTAAATCCATTTTTTAAGAACCCCTCGAGACATTTTATTTTTAAAGATCCATTTTTATAATTGATAAATTTTTTCTCAAATTTATCATTAGACTAAAATACATTAAACACGAAGAAAATGAAATATTTTGGAACCAAAATATTTTAAATTGGGAGTAATAAAACTGTACAAATGATGTGAGATAAAATCACAAGCTCCCAAGAAATACGACATTAGAAAATGTCACACACTGTACCAACGTTTGGACTCCAACAACTACTCCTTGGCCTGTATGCCCCAACAGGTATGGAATTACAGAAGTCCTGACGCGGGTGGAACCCGAATCATCTCGGGACTTACATTTTGTTATTAAAGGAGCCTGTCATTCTTATACCGGTTTCGGCATTATTATGCCTCATCAGTAAGAACTAGACAGCTCGACATCGTATCTCTAAACGATGGCTGAAAATCGCATTGGGCTAGCCCGATACTTGATACCATTAATTGCGTTATCAAGAACAAGGCGAGCCAAATGTAGTTCAATACCTGTTGGGGCATATAGCCCAAGGAGTAGTTGTTTGAAGTCCAGACGTTGGTGCAGTGTGTGACATTTGTACATAAAATACATTAACTTCTAAAGTTTTGATTTTTATATATAAATAAAAATTTTTTGCCCCTTAATTTTATAGTAAAGGCTTATACTGTCAGTGTTTCTACCTATAATACTTTTTATACATAAGTACGTTATCTACACAGATTTTTACTAAAACTACAAACTAAAATTAACACTTTGCACTTTTTTTCGAGAATAATTTATCCTATATTTGCATAAGTACGTAAATAGGTACGATGGGTCCAGCAAAATAGATAAAGTTATTAGGATAAATAAATAAAAAATATAATGTTCAGGTGCATTCCAATGAGCATGTCGTTTTCAGTAAAGCATGTAATCCAAACAGTAAACGATGTATCTAAAAGTCAGAAATATTTTAAAATAGAAGCACTTTAAACCTCAAATTTAAAAATTTGAATTCATTTTAGATGTTTTGCATTATTATTACCTAGATGGCGATTTTTTAAAGTCCATCGTAAAGAAAAGTTTTTCAATTAGGTAAAGATACAGACATTTTCCTCTTGAGGGGGGGTTCCAACGTCCAAGCTATTTAATTTAAGGTTGTAGATGAATCAAGAAGTTTTGCTGTCATAGCGGCAACGTCGTGAACTGTTGCCAACCTTTAACAGGTAATTTCCCCTGTACGTTAAGTTTAAATGGTATTTGCTTTTAGTGTTGTGTTTATTCCGTTGACAATAGAAATAACTAAAAATGACGTCACGGCCTTGCTATGGTAACAATACTATAGTAGAATACTTATCAAATCGGATCCCATCTACAGGGTAACTATTGAAAAATAGGGAATTAGCCGATTATTTGGACCAAAATATGAGGATTGGACCAAATATGCCTTAATAAAATGTTGCTGAGGAAAAAGATTAGAGTTGGGTCACAACTTCTTGCAGGCCCGGATACAAGGGGGGGCGATGGGGGCCACCGCCCCCACCCCCAAACGAAAAAAATCACATATACAAATAAATAACTAAAAGGTAATAAAGATATTATTTAAAAAATTTCCGGACCCCCCGGAAGGTTCGCCCCCCCCCAAATCACTCAAATCACTGCTCTGAATCCGGGCCTGACTTCTTGTGACGAACTTTTTAGTAATTTTTATCAGAAAACATTTGAAATCGCTTTCCAAGAAGAATGATCAAGTTTAAACAAATATAACAATCTGACATAAAAATTATGTGTTGATAATATGTTTTCTAATCAAAATTTCATCATCAGAAATCGCTCATGTGGCGCCCTCTATAAAAAAATGTCAAATAATAATTAAAATAATATTCCTTGATTAAAATTATGCCTCCGTGACAATTTTGATAACGATTTATGAATACTTTGTGAAATTATTACCAAAAGTTTTTCCAAAGTAACATTTTTTTAATGTATACTTGGTCCAGTCCTCATATTTTGGTTCAAATAACCCAATAGGTATGGCTCACCCTGTATATTCAGAAAATAGTTATGATTAATAAAGTTTAAAAAATAAAAAAAAATTAAAATATCTAAATATTAGTTCGTCTTTGTATTTTCTTTAGTGCCATTTAAATTATTTAGTCCTTTTTAATTCGTTTTATAATTTTTTTTTCTTGTTACCACGTAACATGTATTTCTGTTATTCAAAATCAAGTCACGGTTAAGAACATTGATTGTAATAAAAATAATACGTTTAAGTAGATTGTTATAATTTTTTAAATACCGTCGAGTTGTTTTAACAACGCAAAAATAATAATGATTTAAAAAAAATGTCAAATATTTTTTAATTGGTTATGTAATAGTGACAAAATAGGCCAATTTTTTATTTTAATTGGCATCTACCAAAACTAAGCCTCTTCCGTTTAACAACAATTTCCGTAAAACTTTTAAATAGCACGTGGGTCGGGTGCCACTTCGTTTCAAAGGTATTTTTATCCTCTATACAACTTCTCGTTTTTTTAAAAGAAAAATTGGAAATTTCAAATTAAAGAAGTATTGCTCAATATATTTACATACTTGACATTCCCTGTCACAGTTCTTTCATAATTAGTTATGCTTATGTCTATCTTGAAAGTCTTGTTTTAAAGAAATATTAAGGGGGGAGGCCACTTTAGAGCAGGAAAAAAGTTTTTTTTTATAATTTTTTTTTCTCCGAAACTATGTGAGTTACATACACACAGTTTTGGGGAAATTATTAAACCTCTTTTTGGCTACAATTGGGAATTTATTCAGTTTTTACAATAAAACGTAGATGACGCTGCGGTCGTCAAAGTAAAGCGATGCTAGAGCTGCATCGTCTCAAGAGCGTACCGCTGTGGCATCACGAGATCGACCTTGAACAAAAACAATAAAACGTGTCTATACTAAAAGGTTGAAACTATAGAAATCCATAGCTGAATTGAAAAATATTAATTTTTGGCGAATTGGTGCATGACGTCAGAAACTTTTCATTTGCAATTGTTAATAACAAATCAATAACTATCAGTGATAAAAAATAATACATACTTCTGTAGTTTCAACCTTTTAGTATTGACAAATTTTTTTTTTCAGGTTTATCTCCTGATGCCCCAGCGGTACGCCCGTGAGACGCTGCAGGTCCAACGTAGCTTTATTTTGACGACCGCAGCGCCATCTACGTTTTATTGTAAAGACTGAATAAATTCCCAATTGTAGCCAAAAAGAGGCTTAATAATTTCCACGAAACTGTGTGTATGAAACTCACATAGTTTCGGAGAAAAAAATCATAAAAATGACCTTTTTTGTTCCTGCTCTAAAGTGGCCTCCCCCCTTATATTATGATAAAAAGTTTGTTAATTTTTTTAAATAATTGCCCTATTTGTTTGAATAATAATAATAATGCAGATTGTGATAAATAGGCGTCATTATTTTCCTACAGAGTAGAGTAATGATTTTAACATTTTGATTTCTCTCTCTTTCCACTCTTTCTATATAGAAAGCCGAAACGTCAATAAAAAAACTTTTTTAACAACTAAGTGGTTTTAATCCAGTGGAAAGAGAGAGAGAAATTAAAATACAAACCACTATGAGCTTCCGAAATGAATTTAACATTTTGGTTTTATTGAGGCAAATAGAGCATCAGTATTGGTATTCATAAAAAAACAAAGTAGGTTATAGTTTCCGGCGCAAATCGCGTAATTGCAATTCTGCCTGATTATAAATAACAGTCTTACTCTGCAAAAGAAGACTTTCATGTATAATTGAAAAGTTTACTGTTGATTTGGAGCGTAACATTTTGAGTTGAGTATAAAATTGCCAACAGTATGCATTTTATGATGGAAATGTGAGATATTAGAACGCCAGATGCGTAACTTAAACTAAAAGGATACTCAACAATTTCTAAATTACGCTTACGATGTATCTAACTTCAAATCCTAAGAAAATTTGTGTATTTTAAAATTTTAAATGTGTATAGAGAATTATACAAAAAACATACAATCATCAATTGGAATATCAGTTAAAAGTTTGATCAACTTATCAAATACATAGTGGAGTGAAATTAAAATTTTATATGGATGGAAGAGCTAAGTCAAAATTTTTCAATAAATTTGGGCTGGAGCTTCGCGAGATATGTGCCAAAAACGGCATTTTTGGTATTTTTCGAGTGGATTGCTTCACTATTTTTTAAATATCTCCGGCTCTAAGAGTCGTGGAAAAATAAAAAAAAAATTAAAATGACTGTGATGAAGTAGAGTATCGATCCGTATAGTAGGGTTTTTTTTTAAAAATGTATCCTAACCTCAAAAAACGAAATCGCGCTCATTATTTTTTTTTTACTGAATTTGCAATAAATAACCAAAGAATCCTCGAATTTTCTTAAAAATTGGAGAAAATATGTATTTTTATGTCGGGAAAACATGGTAAAAATTAAAAAAAAAAATGTATTTGTCCAGCCAAAATCGGCATTTTTTCGAAAAAAAAATTGAATTGGCCGCCATTTTTGGAAAAACAATAGTAGAGAAAAAATTTTTATCTTAAAAAGAAGGATTTTGTGTGTACTTTTGTCTAAGAAAATCCAACATTTTATTTCTTTATTTAAAGTGCCCAATTTAGAAAATAATAAAAAAGAATTCGATTTTCATTTTTTATATTGATTCGTTCCCTCACAAAAATCTTACTTTGGAACATGAAATATTGTTTTTATTTTTTTAAACATTTTTTGGACTGAAATATAATTTTTCTAACAGAATCAAGCATAAATATCGCCATATAAAAATTGGAAAAAAATGAAAATCGATTTTTTTTTATTATTTCCTAAATTGGGCACTTTAAATAAAGAAATAAAATGTTGGATTTTCTAAGACAAAAGTACACACAAAATCCTTCTTTTTAAGATAAAATTTTTTTTCTCTACTATTGTTTTTCCAAAAATGGCGGCCAATTCAATTTTTTTCGAAAAATGCAGATTTTCCAGATTTTTTTATTAGAAATTGAGTAATCGTGTGGGGAAAAAAATAAATATGCCATTTTTGTTGCCAATTTGTATACTTTGTAAGATCTTTATTAGAGTTTTCAAAAATCACATATAGGGTGAAATTTTTTATATGAACCAAACGAACTAATTTTTTAAGGCCGGACCTAATTTTATTCTAGCTTGAATAAATAAGTTAATTGGATGATAGTAGTGTAACGTTTTACCAAAAGAAATTTCTCCCCCTGTATATTATTAAACAGACACTCTTTAATGGTCATTTGATATTCCCTATAGGGGCCTTAATACGAGATAGGAATATGCACAGTTCCTCATGATTCACTCTGTATGAATTAAGGAATAAATGAAGTATTTTGAGAAACAAAAAACAATATTTTATCCTTGAGTTACCTTTTTAAAATCAAAATTGCTGAAATTAAAAGAATTAAAGTATTTGGTAAAGGAATTTCTACCGGGTTAAAAGATATAATTCCGATTGGAGGTCATTGTATACCGATTTCAATAGAGGGCTATGAAAAAATGATAAAAAAAGAGATAAAAATAATACTTCAGAGGTAATAAATAAAATTATTCCTCAACGTAGTCCTTTTGCTACTTTTATTGTATGAAGTCCTCGGTAACTTCCTTCAAAATGACGTTAGTCAATTAAAGCCTGTACTATAAAGAGCCATGTCAACCTCTTGAGGTATACATACACTTTATGACCAAAATATAGACAAAAAAATTGATCGGAAGAAAAAATATTCGCAGATTCATATCACCGTCTCTTAAATATTATATAGGAAAAATTAGATTCTCGCCCACGAAAATTGACCAACCATTTTTCGTTTTTTTTTACAAAAAATTGGAAATACCTTACGTTCCCTCATATATACAGAGTGTTAGTGAATATGTGTTACAGATTTTTAGGGCATGTGAAAAGTTTCTATAAACATGAGCTTTAGTTTGGAAGATAGAACTGTTTGAAGATGGCGTCTTCAGGTATTTTTTTTTTCAAATATCTTCAGAACGCCGCCATTTAAAAAATATAAATCTTGGCAGGGTTAGTAAACTTTACAAGACGAGTTTTCTGGTGTTAATTAGATTTTTCTAACACGGTCATAGACGTCTCTGAAGATGTTCGAAAAAAATTGACCGGAAGATGCCATCTTCAGCTGCGAAACCAAAGCTCCAAAAGCACATGCTTATAGAAAATTTTCACTCTATTTTTGCATGTTCTACATGCCCTAAAATTCTGTTACACGTTTTCATTAACATCCTGTATAAGCATCTCTTTAAATAATAGAGTAACATCTGAAAAGAATTGTGAAAGAAGCGACAATGATTGGATTGCACGCCATGCTGAAATTTACATAAAAAAACATTTTTTTTTAGCAAAATATAAAGTTTCCTAATAACCGTACCTTCAATAATTTACAAAATGGTACCCTCATTTTATAGATTTAATTTTTTTTTAATATTTTCATTCTTAAACAAAGAGTATTACCGAATATATTTATAATTCACACAATATGCGCGAATAATCAAAATATATTTATAAAATTTAAATTTCATATACAGGGTGCGCCAATTATTTCCACTCGATCTCTAGCACCGAATCTAAAAGAGATATCAACAAGATTTGTAGGGGTAGACAGTGTCACTCGGACCACAATTTTAAAATATTTTGATGTATACAGGGTGGCTAATTTTTGTGGAATGAAAATTAATTTGGTTTTTTTAAATTGAACACCCTGTATATGAGTATGTCTTCTTATTCTACTTAATATTAGATTTACGGTAGTTTTTTGTATTTGTAAATCCGACGTGGCGTTGACAAGTTATTCCTATTTTAAGCAGATTTAATGAAAAAACAGCACTTCAGAAATATTAGCACAAAAACCACATTTTTTAAAAAATTCCTCAAAAAAGCTACTATGATGTAAATGAAACATGCACCTATCACAATACTCACACAACATCTTCACCTGTTGCACAGGGTCTTTGCCGATGGCGTGCCAATAGTCTAGTTTTCAAATGGCAATAACTTAATTTTTTCAAATGGAACACCCTGTATATTTTTCTTCAGTTAGAAGTTCTCCCTAATACGCATTAAAAAAATATAGGGTTTTGCACATCTAACTTTACCATTTACTTTAATAATTGACGTTAAGTGACAAACAACATATTTTACACAATTTTTAATAAGAAATCAAGTTACCTATGAAAATGACAGTAGGTATATTTTGTTATGGCATTAATTGTCAACATAAAATTTTGTATTGTATCACGTCTACTATATTTAATCGGTATTGTGTATAAAAAATGGATTTTAATAAGAATTATAGTGTTCAAGAAAATATTGATATGATATGGATACTGGGTGAATGTCAAAAAAATGCGTTTCTTGCTAGTAGGTCTATCGTTAAAGATACCCAGAAAGACGTCATCTACAAAAGGATACTTTTGAGAATTTAAAGAATAGATTTGATAGAACAGGAACCGCCAAGTATTAAAAACATTCACGTGAAACTACAGCTGTTACTTTTGACAACGAATATAAGGTAATGATCAGTATAGTTGAAGATCCCAATATAAGCACAAGGCAATTAAGCAATCAGTTAGATATTTCCAATACCACAATTAGACGCATAATAAAAAAGAATAAATATCACCCCTATCATATCCAGCTTCACCAAGAATTGTTACCACGTGATTTCGCGCCTAGAGTGGAATACTGTAGATGGTTAATAAACAAGATAAATACAGAGCGTAACTTTTTAAACAAAGTTTTATTCTCCGACGAAGCCACGTTTCATAAGAACGGTTGTGTAAATAGACACAACTTCCATTATTATTCGGACCATAATGAACATTTATTTAGAACCACATCACAGTATCGATGGTCTTTGAAAATATGTTGTTTGTCACTTAACGTCAATTATTAAAGTAAATAGTAAAGTTAGATGTGCAAAACCCTATATTTTCTTAATGCGTATTAGGGAGAGCTTCTAACTGAAGAAAAATATACAGGGTGTTCCATTTGAAAAAATTAAGTTATTGCCATTTGAAAACTAGACTATTGGCACGCCATCCGCAAACACCCTGTGCAACAGGTAAAGATGTTGTGTGATTATTGTGATAGGTGCATGTTTCATTTACATCATAGTAGCTTTTTTGAGGAATTTTTTAAAAAATGTGGTTTTTGTGCTAATATTTCTGAAGTGCTGTTTTTTCATTAAATCTGCTTAAAATAGGAATAACTTGTCAACGCCGCGTCGGATTTACAAATACAAAAAAACCACCGTAAATCTAATATTAAGTAGAATCAGAAGACATAATCGTTTACAGGGTGTTCAATTTAAAAAAACCAAATTAATTTTCATTCCACAAAAATTAGCCACCCTGTATACATCAAAATATTTTAAAATTGTGGTCCGAGTGACACTGTCTACCCCTACAAAAAATCTTGTTAATATCTCTTTTAGTTTCGGTGCTAGAGATCGAGTGGAAATAATTGGCGTACCCTGTATACTTTATGAGAATCTCGAAAGTAAATCTTACAAAAACAGGAACATAAACTTAAGGTCAGAACTATTTTCACACTAAATGATTTTTTATACAATGTTATGAGAGGAATTTTATTTATAAAATAAAAATGTATCTCTTCAAAATGATTTATGACATAATTATAATTTTATAGGCCACCCAGTATGCAAAAGCTCTACTTAATGCTACTCCAAATTTAGGTTTAGATCAAGAAAACTGGGTCTTGTAGGTTTGTGTAGATCCCCCGATCAAGGATTCAGAATCCTGTTATTTTTACCTAAAATATCCAAAATATTTTTATAATTTTTAGTAAATTATTTGGAAAAATATGAAAATAAGAATTTCAGCTGGTATACCTAAATTTGGGGTTGCATTCATAGCTCAGTTGTCAGAAATGTGATGTCGCTGAAACTTGGCACTTAGGTGCTTGAAAGGGTGTAGAAAACGAAGAAAAATCTTTGCTGCTCTAGAATATTATGCTAAGTTCACAATTTCGAAAACAAAATGGAATATTTCGTTTTTGCGTTATATCTCGAAAAATAAAAAAAAGCGGAAAAACTAATAGCACCATCTGAAAGACCGGAAAATTCTTCTAAAATTAAATTATAAGTTAATTAATTATTACTATAAATAATTATTAAAAATAAGAAAGCGAATTCGAAAACTCAGGGCGTTCGGGAAAAAACTAAAACATCTTTGCTTGAAATGTACCCAAAAAAAATAAAATAAAAATCATTTTAAAGGGGAGACTCTACGCTTTCTTAGGAAGCCATTAGTTTTTATTTTTTATGTTTTCTCTTAGAAAATTTGACCGGAAGTTATAACAAAAAACATCCTTGTACATTTACCATAATTATATGTTTACTTTCGATGTAAAAATAATTAAAATGGTTAACACTGTCTCTGTTTAATAAACTTTGTTTTAAAATAATCATTTTTCTACAGAATTCATTCGACGCATTTTGGTTTTCAAAATAGTGTTTATATAAATCAGAAATTAATTATAATTTTTTTTAAATAAAGTTAAAAATACACTTTATAAGTGTAATAATTCAGAAATTGATTTATATAAATAAATAAAAATATTTGCTCATCATTTGAATTATTTTTACATCAAAAGTAAAAGTATAATAATGATAAATGTACAAGGATTTTTTTATTTTCGAAAAATTTCGAAATTGTGAACGTAGCATACACTTTAGAGCGGCAAAGATTTTTTTATCGTTTTCTACACCCCAAAAAGTACCTAAGAGCCTAGTTCCAGCGATATCACATTTTATGAGAGCTTTTGGTCTAAATGCGGCTCTGGCAACTGGGCTATTATCCTTATTGAAAATTACAAATAATCTGTTATCTCTAGCTGTAACCGTCTACACACTGTAGAATGGTTATAGCCCCAGAACGCCTGGTTTTTTGTGTAAACAAAAACTTTTCCTCACAAAACGATCCTATTAAAATTAAAATATCCCAATGGGAAGTACATACTTTGCAAAATTCTAACCTTAATAAGCACATTTATAAGTGACACATACCTAACAAAAATATTTCGGAATATACAATATTATTATACAAATAATTTAAAAAATTCTACAAAACTGTTACTTTTTTTTCGCATAAATATTTACAAATAAATTTACAAATAGGGTTATACCATGTCGGGTAGAAACATTTTCAATTGATTATTAAAATAACAAAACTCAAAAAAAATTGCACAAAAAGTATACACATACGAATGATCTACTAAGATAGAAAAAAATAGAATGTAAAATACAGGGTTGGCCATAACGAATAGCATGTTAATATGGAGAAAATTTATTTATATTTATTTAGAAAAATTCTATTGAGAAAAATTTTGAATTAGGAGTTTAATATTAGTAGATGTTTAGTTGAATGTAGGCCAGTTTAAAAATACCATAGTTATTTTTGAAATATCGACAAGATAAGGGTTTTTATTTTTAACTTTCATATAATATAATATTTTAAGCATATTTAGAAAATATTTTCGAACATATGATTGCACAAGGTGAACCAAATTTACTTTATTTTAAATACTATTTCATACGGGGTATTTTAAAAGTGATTTGTGCACTTTTATATTGATTTCCTAGTAACATTAACACCCTGTATGTTTTCCCATGTAGATATTCTAATTTTATCTGAAATAATTGATATACTGGAATATTAAATGATTGCATAGAGGGCGAGTCAAAACTCGGAATGATTACTTTCTTCCTTAAATCGAGCACCCTGTATTTTATTACTGTAACGAATTTTTATTTTATCGTAAGTACTTTATTATTTCTTAATCATTCCTTATACCTAAATGTCCTATTTTTTGAGCTATTCGTGATGTTCAAAGTGAAGTCAAAATGAAAAAAAGAAAAGATTTTATTTTGTTATATTGGGGTCATATTTTAGTATTTTTCACAACAAACAAAATAAAATTAAACCCATTTTTTTATTAATTTAATAACAGAGAATAAGTAATAAAGTAGGATAACGAAACGTCTAATAAAATACCGGGTGTTCCATTTAAAAAAGGAAGAAAGTAACCGTTCCAAGGTTTTGACCAACCCTGTACTAAATATTTTAATATGCCAATAATTTAAGACAAAAGTAAAATACATTGTAGACAATGATTTGAATGTAAATGCATTATTTGATGTCAAATTTGTAAAGCGCTACAGGGTGATAATGTTCCTACGAAATTAATTCAAAAGTGCCCACGTTAAAGTAAGTTGCATAACATAGCAAAACTCTACATTACAAAAAAGGTTTGACTGATAATAATTAAAAAATATAAAAATAAATAAAGTAAATTTGGTTCATTCTGTAATTATGGGTGACCCTGTATATTCGAAAATATCTTCAAAATATGGATATATATTTGCTTCAACATCTTTGTAACATTTTTTCCTATTGTGTTCCCGTGTTCCCGTGTTCTTATTTCGTAAAAAATTTAAATGTAAAATATTAAATAATTTATAATTCATTTTATCGTCTTTTTTTTTCAATTTCTGATATCAATTTAAAATTTGGAAGTCTAGTAAAACATATTATTAATATTAAATTATAGTTACAAACAATAATTTTAAATTATGAAAGTAAAAATATTATTTATTTATTTTTTAATGATATGAATTATTTCAGAAAATTGTTTTTGTTTACTTTAATGTTTTATTTTTTAATATTTCGGACTTATTGCAATACATTCTTGCAATTTTTTGTAAATTAGTAAATCACTCTAATATAAAATATTTTTTGAAAATGTTTCTTCCTTTCGTCTCTATTGCACTTTTGCACATCTTTATATAGGGTTGGACATCTAAGGTTCAAAAAACGAGAAAAAAAAAACACTTATTTCACTCACATATTCGATGTCGATTTGTACATATTCGAAATTTTTTAATTTGTTTAGGCTACATAACTTCCAAGAAAAATAACTTCCATTTATAGGCGATGTTACAATTCGTTGATACAATTTGAGAACGGTTTTATGAGATTTATTAAATATTTCATTCTTTGACTTTTAAACAATTCCTCGAGGTGATGAAACTGTGCCAAAATTCATAGGTATTAATTCGGGATTCAGCAGAAATTGAATCAAATAATATTATGTAAATCAAAAAGTGGGAATATTCAAACATTTAATCTCAACCAAATTTTGACTTATCATTTGAAAATTCGCTCAATTCTTTACCAAAAAATAATTTCAATTAGTTTTATTTATTATATAACAAATTGATCAAATTTTAAAAAAATTTCTTAAGAAACCAAAAGCATTTCAATTCTTTGTTCAAAAAACAAGGCAGTGACGTCATTTCTGGTTATTTCTATTGTCAACAGAATAAACACGAAAACACTAAGAGGATATACGATTTAAACTTAACGTGCAGGGGAAATTAACTGTTAAAGGTTGGCAACACTTCACGACATTGCCGATATGACAGCGAAAATTCATCAATTTACATTAGTTTGTAGGTTAGATTGTTTCGTTTGATTTTTTTGTGTATTCAGTTTAAAATTTACAATAAAAAAATATTTTCAATACAAAATTTGAACCTTAAAATACTTTTCGTACTATTGAAAATGCTTTATAGACAATATTTTATTGTCCTATAGACTAGCAGTTCTTTTTTACATCCATTACAATCTTCAATCAAGTTGATAGCTCATTAGATGCACTTATATTCAAGCTAGGAAAAGAGAAAGAACACTGTCACAATTTTATCTGTAAGTAAAAATTCTACCTGGCAACGTCGCAGCTTTTTGACATGTGACGTCACTGCCTTGTTATCGTAAAAATACTATAATAGTCTTTCAAACTGAACTGTCATTAAAGATTTTTATTTTATTATATTAAAAAATTTGTCGTGATTCGAATACTATTGGCAACGTCTTGAATTTACATCAAAGCTCTTCCCGTGTTAAAGTTTCAAAATGTGTCACAGATTTCATGTAACCTCATACTGAAAAATAACTGTATTATACCAGAGACTACAAGGTTACTACGACCGATCCAATGTGAAAGTTTCATTATTAATTCAACGCGAAAAATTGTGGATTATAATTTTAGAATTAGCTATACCATTTAACACCTTGTATGGGAGTCTTATATTAATTAATTAAAATGTTTTTCACGAATTTCTCATCACAATTAAACGAATATTGAACTTAGTACAATAGAAATCACGAATTTTATATCCAACAAGGCAAAAACAATGAATAATAATTTAAATCTAGAGCCACGATTTAATAACTGTCATAACAACAAAATTGGCAATGAATTGATTCAGAACAACTTCAGATTTAAAATAAGGAATCAATTGAATCTTTAAATATAATATTATTACCGTTCTATTCATTATTAATTGTATCGAATACCACTCAAGCAAACGAAAATAATCGATTATAATAACCTCCCCACTCGACTTATATCTTTAAAACACCACTCCAGCTAATGCTGTCGTGGTGTTTCGAAGAATACGTTTCGTGACTTGGAAGTATAATCGATTATTTTCCTAAGCTCTTCTGATTATATTCACTCGTTCTTATTGTAGTTTTTAAGTGAAATTAAATACTTGTGTTGATAAATTTTGGCACAGTTTCAACCAGAGTACTCTACTAAAAAGAGCTGTTCCTGAAAAAAGTCCGGCGCTGATAATTCAGGTCAGTAATGGCTGAAATACGCTCCAGTTAAGTAGATCTATTTGGCTGTTGAAATTAATAGTTTTTTGCAGCTTTAATTAATGCAAAAATTTGATAAACAAAACACTCTATTATTTACTTACAAAAGGTACCACATCATAGGCGTTACACATTGGAATATTATTTTTCAAAAATGAAAAGGACAAACAAATAAATTACCTGCAGCTGAAATGAAGATACTAATAAAGTTGAAATGATACTTATCTACGTTGTGTTATGCTAATAATTTCCTAATTGCTAATTATGCAATTAAAATTACAATTATAGACAATTAAGCATGAAACCAATGCATATGTGTGTGTAATTTATTATAATAATTAACTGCATATTTAGGTTCAGGTTTTAAATTTGTTTCAAATGAAAATTTTATTAAAAATATATTATTTTACCTTTAGAAATTAGCTCCATTTATTTATTTATTTATTTATTGTGTGTTATCTCTAAATTTCCTAACTGTCTACTAGTAGTTTTAATTTTTGGTGCCTTTTTATAAGTGGTCCTTTCTTTAATTCAATTTTCAAATAGTTATTTTCGTACAAAAAAAGGACTAAATAAATCAACCTCAACCTCAAAATTATCGAGAAAAATGCTAAAAACCGGTTTTTTCGTTTTTAATTATTAATTATCTCCTGCAAAAATATATTTTTCGATTGAAAATTAGTTTTTTTTTTTAATTTAAATTTGTATAAGATCGAAAAATAAATATTTTGCTTAAAAAATTACTGCTTACTTAAAACACAAAAAGAACAGAGCACAATAATAAAAGGATTTTCAAAATTTGTAGAAAGAAATTATTCTCTACATCTTTACTAAACAAGATAAATAAGCGCTGCCGCTGTAATATCTAAAATAAATTTATTAAAAAAACAAACACAGACAATGTTTTGCATATTATTTACTGTGTCTGTTATTTAAATCTACTTTTAGATCTCTTACAGAATTGAATGACTTATTGATTTTTAATTCAACAAGTTTAATTTTGTTAAACTTTAATTTTCATCAATCTGTTCTGACGAAACTACTCCGAAAACTACAATATTAAAATGTAATAATGCACATTTTAATATTGTAGTTTTCTACAGAATTAATTTTTTTCTTATTTACGTAATATTTACTCGAATATTTTGGGACTTCGGGGTAAGTGTGGTTACACCATATTTCAAATACCTAAAAGAAGGGTTATTAACAAAATTTTCGTTTCCAGCGCATTCGGGGATGAATTTTTACGATTTGATGGTGCCAAAAATTTCAAATTTCTGTTTAAATAACTCCCAAATGTATTTTTTTCAAATAATTTATAACTAAGAATGAACTTATTATTATAAAAAAGAAGAAACAAGAAACGCGTTCTAAATTTTTCTACAGCACAAATTACCGCGCAGTTTATCAATGCTTATTTTTATGAAGGTTAGATAGTGTAATCAAATATTAATATTTTTATCAGACTTTAGCAATATTATTACGTCAAAATATATTTTCCTGAATTTCAAAACTATCATAAGAAATTTTAAATTAAATTTATATTACAAAAATCTTTAATTAAACTTTAAAAAAATCCGGAAAATGTTATGGTTAACCTTTTACTTTAAGACGCTTTGCAGGATTCAACATATAACAAAAAAAGTTTGGTAAGAGGTAAAATCCGTTTTGAGAAAATTGCAGTGTAAAGTTTTTCCTGTACCTTCATCTTAAATAGGACTTATTAAAAAATAGATCTCGCGCAATATGTAGAAATGAATCTGTCAGTGCCTCCTAATCGGGTGGGCTATTATAGCCTAGTTGTCATAGACTTTGACCTCTCACAAAATGTGATATCGATGAAATTTGGCACTTCTTCTTTGCGTACATTTTAGGTAAAGATACTTTAGTTTTTTCCCGAACGCCTCGCTTGAACATTTGTATTAATTTTTTCGAGATATAATGAAAAAACCAAATTTTCGATTTTGTTTTCGAAATTGTGAACTTAGTATACACAATTTAGAGCACCAAAGATTTTTTTATCGTTTTGTACAGCCTTTAAAGTACCTAAGAGCCTAGCTTCAGCGCTATCACATGTTACGAGAGCTTTTGGTCTATGTGGCTCTGGCAACTGGGCATTCATTGCCAACTTTAAACTTAAAAATTAGAAAAGTAATGCAGATGCAGTGTTTATAGGAGGATAATTAATTTGGTTGCGAGTTAAAAATAATCTCAAAGCGTGGATGTGAAGAAGCGAAAAAGCAACTACAGGTTGTTACTAAAATACTATAAGTAGGAACTATTGATTTTTCTATTTATTTAATAATATTATTTTTTTTCTAACTATAGAGGTTTTCATTTATCAGTATTAAAATGAAAATATACCTAAAAAGACTAAAGAATTCCAAAAGTGACTTCTCACTTTCACAACAGCCAAATATATCAACTTTGTTGTAGATTATTTAAAAAAACTCAAAACCAGTAATTTCTTCACAACCTATTCAGCTAAAAACGTTACCGAAATATTTGTTAAACAAAAAACACCGAATATATTCACCAACCTACGACTCCTAAAAATTTACAAGACCTTATCCAGACCCCTGCTCTCCACCTCCCTGTCAGAAAATCCCCTGTGCTTCCCCTTTGATTCCCACTTGCAAATTGTTCGCGTTTGCATCGCAATTCGTCGGACTCGGTCGCATTTGCATCATTAAATTATGATTCATCAATTTGGCGCTGTGTTCTTGCGCTTTAGCGCGCAAGCATGCTATTGAGTTGTTTCGGAACGCTTCGGGATCCTCAGGGTAGCTAGGTTGAGACTCTTTGGCGTCATTGTTGGAGACGTGGTTCGGTTGAGAGGGTGGGGGCTGGCTAGAGGTGGCGCTAGTGTCGCTGTTCTCTGTGCGCATGGATGTAGTTTCTTCGTGGTCGCTGTTGTTTGTATCGTCTTTTAGGTGTTCTGCTGCTTCGAGGGATTTTCGATGCATTCCTGGAAAGAAATGTCAATTGTTAGTAAATATTTTATAATATTGTGTGTTGGTTGAAGTCTAAAAAGATATGTAGAAACAGTGTTTTTTAAAAATTTTGTGGTGATGCAAACAATATAGTTTTTACACAGTCGAAATTTATATTCTTTATGTTAAGGCCATCTGTGAGCTCTTTGTGACGGGCAACTGTTTCCTGTACGCGACAGCGTGACCACTTTTTAGTTGCTTCTATCCAAGTAGGCTCGACAAAAAGTTCCTAGTGAGTGGCTAACATAACTGTCATAACCAAAACTTACGATTATAAATACACTTTAAGCTCTTACACGCTGATGGTCGTGTCGCCTATCGTCTAGAGTACATAAATATTCTGATTTTAAATATATTTGTTAATAGCCAAGTTATTAAAGCTGTGAAATGAACTTATGAATAACCTTTTTTTTGCGGATTTGATTTTGAAAGTGCACATAAATAATAAGATTACTTCTAGTTTAAAAATTTAAATTTAATCAGAAAAGTTTGCTAAAAACTCTCGATTATAAACTAAAAGTTGTAAGATTATTGCAAATTTCCCACACACTTACAAAATAAGTTTGAGTTGTATGCCGGAAATAAACTTGCAGGAAGTGTTTGTAAGTTCCAATGTTTAGTGGGAAGTACCTACCTAAACATATATTAAAATAAGTTTTCAGCAGAAAAATGTATTATTTATTATATTCTAGCAAAAATAGAATTTTTGAAAATATACTTGATTTTTTTGTAATAAGTAGTTTAGATAAATAAATGTTATATAAGAATAATAAATTTAATAACAATACATACTATTTTTCAACGTTGTGAATCCAAAATTAGTTTAGACTTAACTCCACCCCCTGATTCCGCGTCTTCTACCGGCAAAATATACCCCCCCCCCCCATTTTCGAGGATGCTGAACATGACGGCTGTATTTAAAATTATTTTCGACTTAGTCGAACAAGAAAAACCGCGTCATCTGCCGTTTTTGAGGATGCTGAGCACAATGGTGATGTTACATCTGTACAAGACGCGGAACCTGCGATTACCCCAGTTTGAGGATGGTTTTTGGCAGTTTGAGGGGTGGGGACAAGTCAAAAATAATTTTGGATAACGCCATCGTGTTCACCATCCTCAAAAACGGGGGGTAGGGAATATTTTACCGATGGAATATGTGGAGTACGCGATTCCCCCCATTTGGGGGGTGATTTTTGGCCGTTGGGGGGTTGGGTCACCTCCAAAAGAACTTTAGCCACCCCCATCGTGTTCAGCATCCTCGAAACCGGGGGGGGGGAGATGGTGCTTAAAATATTTGTATATTTTTCCAACCCACAGAATGATCTAATATAGGCCAAATAAGATTTTCGACGTTTCAAAAATCTCCACCTTCGGCGGCCGGTATCTCAAAATCCTTACATTATTTTTTATCGCGCACATGGAGACATTTAATGAGAACGATATGATTGATACTTATCAACAGATTTGAGCGAAATTGAGTGAAACCCAATTCCCCTTTAAAAACTGCGGGGTCCTTTATGACGTAATTGGGTAATTGGTGACGTACAACAAATTTTGTGGTGAAAAGACTATAAGCAAGCATACAGTGCGGATCATAAGTGTTACCCCCCCCCCCCCCTATCTCACTCGTTACTGGACTCTTGTTAGGAAAATCGCCGAGACATGTCGACTTTTGATTTCTACAATGTACATTTTTGTATGAATAGTTTACCCCTAATTTCATCCTTTACTGGAGGGGAGCAAACCTTTCGAAAAATTTAAATAGCATGGGGTGGTGAGTGATAGCTCATTTGAAAGGAGGTTTTATTCTCCATTTAACCGTGCAAAAAATTTTAAATTTGCTTCATTACGTGTTGAGTAATGGGGTGACTCGTTATTGGACTCTTGTTAGGAAAATCGCCGAGACAAGTCGACTTTTGATTTCTACAATGTACATTTTTGTATGAATAGTTTACTGGAGGGGAGCAACCCTTTCAAAAAATTTTTGATAGCATGGGGTGGTGAGTGATAGCTCATTTGAAAGGGGGTTTTATTCTCTATTCAACCGTGTTTTTTTTAATTTTTTTATTTTTTTTAATTTTTTTTAATTTTTTTATTATTTTTACTTTATTTTTTTTTTACTATTATTTTTATTTATTTTTTTTATGATTTTTTTTTTATTTTATTTATTTATTTTATTTTTTTAATGTTTTTTTTTGCAAAACGTCAAAGCTGAAACTAAAAATAGACTTTATTTTTGCTAGGAGGTCAGCGGGGAACATTTTGAACATTTATTGTAACTGTAATTGTAGTTTAGTTGCCTTCCTGTTTGTGGTGTTTTGTTATTTTTAAACAATAATAACTCATCACGTAATAAAGCAAATTTAAAATTTTTTGCACGGTTGAATGTAGAATAAAACCTCCTTTCAGGTGAGCTGTCACTCACCACCACATGCTATTTAAATTTTTTCGAAAGGGTTGCTCCCCTCCAGTAAGGGATGAAATTGGGGGTAAACTATTCATACAAAAATGTACATTGTAGAAATCAAAAGTCGACCTGTCTCGGCGATTTTCCTAACAAGAGTCCAGTAACGAGTTAGATAGGGGGGGGTAACACTTATGATCCGCACTGTATATGTGTTTAATGTTTAAATTAATCGACTGGCCAGTTGGTTGTGAAAACCAGTGCCAAATAAACATATACACACACAATGTTTAAATTAGGAGCGCCTATTTTCAAAATATAGGTAAAGTGCTTAGAGAAGCGTTTTTATTTACTTTTTTTTAAATGATGGTCTCGATAACACCTGCTGAAATTAAAAAAGTAGCAAAGGATAACGAAAATAATTGCAAGCCAACTGGCAGGTTTTGCCCAATTAGCCAAGAAAATGAAATCTTTAACTTTATGGTCTACTTACTCAATGCTTTTATTATTATATGTATCCAAATAATTGTGAGCATTTGTAAAGCGCCAATCATATGGTTATCGGTCCAAGAAAAAAAAATTGAAGATATATATCTATCCACAAAGGTAAGAATTCTTTATTTATATATCGAAAACAAATCGAAAATTTGGTTTTTTCATTATATCTCGAAAAAAAATATAAAATTTTCGTAAAATTAATAGCACCACGTGAAAGAGCGGAAAATTTTACTAAAAAATAATATTATAAGTTATTTTAAAATAGAATTTGTATTAGTATAAAAAATTATTAAAAATAAGAAAGCAAATTCGAAAACTCTACGCGCGCCGAGCCGTTGAATACAAATATTCAGGCGAGGCGTTCGGAAAAACTAATGTATCTTTGCCTAAAATATACGCAAAGGAGACTCTAAACTTTCTCAGGAAGCCATTAGTTTTTATTTTTTTTTGTTTTCTCATAGAAAATTTGACCGGAAGTTATAATTTCTAAAATTCTCACTGATTTTTATAAAACTGAAGATATCTATTAATAGAGACATGACAAAAAAATCCTTGTACATTTATCATCATTATACTTTTAATTTTGATTTAAATATAATTCAAATGATGAACATTATCTCTGCACAAAGGATGTGAAATAAAATCACACAAGCTCCCAAGAACAAGGACATTAAAAATGTCCTACACTGCACCAGCGCCTGGACTGCAACAACTGCTCCTTGGGCTATATGCCCCACCAGGTATTGGATTACGAAAGTCCAGACGTGGTTTGGTGCCCGAGCAAGTCGGGGCTTTAACTTCGTTTTTGTTATTAAAGGAGCTTGGCCATTCTTAGACCGGTTTCGGCATTATTGTGCCTCATCAATAAGAAGCAGGCTAGCTCGACATCCTGTCACTAATTGTCGTAATCCAATACCTGGTGGGGCATATAGTCCAAGGAGTAGTTGTTGAAGTTCAGACGCTGGTGCAGTGTAGGACATTTTTAATGTCCTTGTTCTTGGGAGCTTGTGTGATTTTATTTCACATCCTTTGTGCAGTTTTGTCATTCCCTTGGTCCTTTTTTGGTATTTTTATGGTTCAAAAAAATTCCACATTCGAACATTATCTCTGTTTAATAAAAATTATGTTTTAAAATGATCATTTTTTTACAACATTCATTCGACGCAATTTTTATTTTCAAAATAGTATTTATATAAATCAGAAATTAATAGTTTTTTTAAATAAAGTTAAAAATAATTTAGAAATTGATTTATATAAATAAATACACTATTATTTCTGTGGCTGCAGCATATGTTTTTTTAGTTAATAAACGAAAGCAAAAGGACGCTGTATAAATCTCTATCCTGTTCTCTATAATAAAAAAGTTCAAAATAAAATGAGACTTAATTTTCCTGCAAAGAAAGCTCGTTCAGGTATATCCAATTTTTAAAGTTCAGAATTAATTAAACCAGGTACACCAACGACCAAACGTTATCCTTTCTTTATCCTTCAAACAACCTCTCACCGGATATATACAACCGGTTTTGCTCTTTCTGTCTTCTAAATCTAATTTTAAAAGGTCACCCTAGAGAATCATTTACAACTCTAATTCTAAACGACCCAATCATGTCGACAAAATCATCATTCAACTATAGCTTTTATGAATCGTTTCGAAGAAATAATTGAATAAGCAGAACTAGGCAAAATTACTGTTCCACAAAGTTATTTTATTCTCTTGCATACGCTAGCGACATCGGTTGGCGGTTAAAGAAAATAACGAGTGGTAGGGAGCTCTTTTACTTTGGCATGTTAGAGACCAAAGTGTTGTCTAATTGTTAGATTTGCCGATAGAGGACGAGAGAAGCATAGATTTAAGGAAAATTCTAATGAAGTGCAAGGATAATTATTATTTAATTATTTGAGCAACTTTCGTTTTGTTTTTTATTTAAGTTATAACTAATATTGATTGCAATACAATTATTTTAGTAAAATAAATAATATCGATGGTCAGACATCAACCATTACAATTTCCAATTTTTAAATTCAACTTAATAGAAAGCTTTCTTTTTTTTCTGCAATTAATTATGCGAAGATTTTTATTTTTAGCGTGATTATTTTTTCGCCTTTAATTTTATCAAATAAAATGGACATTTTTTAATATAACTTCAAAATGACGATTTTTGGATTAAGATTTTTAAAGAATTTTCTCCTGAATTAATTAAAAAACCAGTTGAGAATGCTCTTCTAGCAATTTTAGAGAAGTTTGTATACTACATTTGATGCTCCAAGTGAATATAAAAACAAAATTTTAAAATTCAAAATTTTTATATTTTGGACGCCATTCTGAAGGTGTTCCTGAAAAGGTACGGCGGGCGACATCAAACCCTAACCTTACTTTTTGATGCTTTATCATCTGAAGTCAGTCAATTTAATATAAAATATAGATTTTTCTACGTTTTATTTTTTTGCAATTGAAATCTTGACTTCAAGCAACACATTCAGTAAATATAATTAGATTTTGGCAATTTAATAACAACAATACTATTCCATAAAGATCTTTGAATATTTAAATTGTTAATTTTGGAATAAAAGATAACAGAATTAGTAAAAGATAACATAACTTTGTCTTATCTAGATTATGTATTACGGGCATATAAAGTTTAGTTAATAACTAAAATAAAAGTTAACATTTTAATTTGATACATGTACAGGGTAATTCATAAAGAATGTCAAACATTTTAACTGTAGGTTCTGATGCTTGAAATTTTAATATTTCGCCAAAAAACATACAGTCAAATGTTATATTTATGAATTTATTTAAAAATTGGTATTTGGACGTTTTTGGGGTAAAAAATAAAATTTGACTAACGAAGGGGGCGCCACGTAAACTATATTGAAAGAAGAAAGTCACCCCGCAACTTTTTTGTTCCTGATATAGCTACTTTTTTTAACAGCGCAAAATGTAACTTCACTGAACTTACAGGGCAATTCGCTTCTCGTCCTAACTGATACGCCCTCTGGTGAAAAATGCGAAAACTGAGCTAAGGAGTAGTTTTGACATTTGGGATTATTTCTTTAGCGTTGTTAAGTAATTTTCATAGTGTTTTTGTCTTGTTTTTACAAATAATTTTGATTTGTTGATCTTTTTTATAATGAGTAATCATTATTGTTGTGTACCTAAGTGTTCATCATGGGGAAAAAGAAACCCTGAACTAAGTTTTCATTCGTTTCCAAAAGCAGGAACGTCCAAAGTTTTTTTTGAAACCAAACTTGGCAATAGATAATTAGTGGATAGGAAAAGATTGTAATAATAATAATAATAATAATAATAATAATAATATACGCCCTGCAATTCACTCCCTTACGAGTGAACCCCAGAAGCTCTGCAGCTTGTGCGGGGGAGGGACGGCTATTATTATTATTTGCCGTGGCGCTCTGGGGCGACTTACTGATGCTTGATGGCGCATTTGCTTTACAGTTGTGGGAAAACCCAGAAAAACCACACAACACCATCATCGACAACGATGGACTCCTCCAGGATTTTTAAATCTTTGCAGCGTAAACTAACATCAAAGTAATTAACGTTAAATACATTAAAAATTGGCAAGAAAGTTTCAAATACCATGAGAGTGTGTTCTCTACATTTTACTGAAAGTGATTTTATTCAAAAAGGTATGGTAAAAATATTTAATTATTATTTACCACTTTGCTTTGATTTATTATTTACAGTTAGAGTAAAACGGAGAACATTAAAACCTCATGCTATAACTTTACAAGAACATAAGAGGTTCTCCACTTTTACAGTGTTAGAAATAGATAATTTCCCAGTAATTTCATGTGGATTAGATTCCAATGCACTCGTTTGTAAACACAAACCATATATTTCTATCCACTCATAAGTTTCTATGGTCTTTCCCGCTAAAATAAGATGTCCTGCATTCAGGACATTTTCACCTTCAACTACAGATTTAGAATTAGCCGATCCGCCCAAATAGTTCATGTACTCTAAAATGCTTAACTTCATTTCTAAAAAATAATGGAAACAATAATTTGAGACTAAAATGTATTTGAGTAAAACCCCTGACTACTGCTCACCTAAATACAACTGGAAATATCATACTTTTAAAGATATAAAATAAATGTTTATGTATAGTTTATAAAATAAAATGAATGTCACACTAAACACTAGACAAAAACAATACATAATTTACACCTAGAAATAATTCAAAAAAACAAAACTGATACCAAATAAACAACTTAAATACACATGAAATATCCCATAAGAAAGCACGAAGTAAACAAACTACTACTCCTTAGCACAGTTCCAATTTTACCGCATGAGCGCTGCAATCTTAATCCGAGTTACCTATATTAACGGATTTTAACGTGACAGGGCTCATTCGATGGAGCTAACGACAGAGATGAAAGTTCCCAAATTTGAACGTTAGCTCCCTCGTCTTGGTTTTTTTATTCCTACTACCAAAATATTGTCGTGATCCTCTAGAGAACTGACTAAACCAAAGTATAAAAATTTTGAAAAATTGTGTTATTACAAAGCTACTTTCATTCATTCATGTGAGTATCAGAATAAGTATATAAGTATATATTTCGAGGTACAGACAAATATTTTTCTAAAATGACGGTTGTTATTAAATTGCCACTGTTCTAAAAATTAATACAGACATTACCTAACAGCCAGGGAGCCACGCTTTCGTTCTCCTTCGCACTTTTGAGAATTGTATCAGGTAGAGGGAGCGAATGTCGAACCATTGCACCATAGAGTCCGTATTCAGCCATTATTGTACTTCTACCCCAACATTTTTCTGTTTTCCTCCATTTCGCACGTCGATTTTGGAACCAAACCTTAAAAATAATTAAAAATATATCGTTACAGTCGAGCGCTAAAATGGCTAGCTCAGCTACAAGTATTCAATTTTTTATCTACATTTTTTTATTATCGTAAGTGTCCATAGGTCGCAACATCAAAAAAGGACAATTTCTGACTTTTAAAGCTAAGATGAGTTACTAAACCAATGGGTTTGTTTAATTATTTTCATATTTGACCTTTATATGTTCTAAAATTCGTTAAGGGAATATATGAGGGTACAAGTGCGGGGCTGTCCCCATAGAGGTTAACGCTATCCAGTCACTCGAAAAAGTAGCAGAAGAAATTTTCAAAGATGCTACTGCTATTGCGAAAAAAATTGGATTGGCGGAAGATATGAAATCAATACCCCGTACTGCTAAAATACACCGTAGAAATCACCCGGCAAAAAGCCCCTCAGAATTCTGGCGCAGATCCATAACAATTCCTTATTTGGACTCAATTATAAATTCCCTAGAAATAAGGTTTTCTGAAGAAAATAGACCATCATTTACTTTAACAAAACTAGATCCTGTACAAATGAAAAACATTTCCTTGGAAAAAATTTGAAGAAGCTTGCAAGGAATTCAAAAATGAGATAGAGCTTTAGAAAAAAATATGGGAGGAAAAACCAGAATCGATCAAACTGAGTGTGAGTGTTGTGGAAATCCTCTAGGAAACTGACGATGTTTTTCCTGAAATTATCAAGGCTTTGAAGATCCTTGTTGCTTTACTTTGTATGACTTGTACAGTTGAAAGGTCATTTAGTAGCCTTAGGAGAATCAAAACCTGGTTGAGTAGCATCATGTCTGAAGCTTGACTCAATGGCCTCGCAATGATGAGTGTACACAGGTAACACATTTTCAAAAACTTTGAACGATTTCGTCAATAAAGTGACTAACGAAATCGCAAAGAACCTTAGAAGATTATGTTTCAATTGATTTTCTATATAAATATTTTGTTCGTTTTCTAATTTTTTATTAAAACTTTTCTTTTTTGATTTTTCTCTTCAGTTCTTTTATGGTGTCACCCCTCCCTAGCTTACCGGCTGGCGACGCCCTTGTAAGGGTATAAACACAGACAAATAACGTTGCTTAAATTGTTGTAGGTCTTTAAAAAAACTCATTTGGCCTTGGAATAAAAACCATCTGTACTACACAAAAAATAATAATTTAAACAAACAAAACTGCATAATTTTGTAGTAAATTCAACGAAATTTAAAAATCTAAAAATTTGGTACGCGGGTGCTTTAAATGTTAAACGTAAAACTTGTGCAAATTCTCATATAGGTAAATATTTTGCCGTGTCTTTTTTCGCTGTCAGTTCCAAAGACCAATTAATTGATATCCGTCAAGCGGGAGCTTGGGGCTTTTTGTTGTGCCAAGTGAAAATTGCGAACCAAATGAACCGAAAATTGAACGCCGAATTATTCAATTTTGGGTAACAAACACATTAAATAATTATAGAGGAACAAAACTCGCGAACAGTGCAATAATCAGGAACACGCACCGACAGTATGCAATAATGAAATAAACGTCAATAGCAGGGATAGGGGCGGCACCTGCCAACGTTACTTTGAAAGGGGCGCTATCCCCCACCCTGGTCCGATCTATGCCACTGGCGTCCCTTGCGGAAATATTTTCAATGTTAGTAGTGACTAAATTATATAAATTATACATGGAGGAGCAAGGAAAACAATTTTTTAACCATATACAAGGTGGTTAATCCTGGAAAATTCCTTACGTCACACGTCAAAAATTTGCTGCGTTGCCGGTAGAATTTTTTAGGTTCATTTAAAGATAAAATTGTGCCAGTTGTTTTTCAACTTGATTAAAGATTCGAATGGATGTAAAAAACATTTTCAATAGTAAGAAAAGTGTTTTAAGATTCAAATAAAAATTAATAGTTATGTAGTTTTGTAATTATTAATGTAATATGCCAATATGTTACAGTACATTGACAAGTTGGAGGTCAATTTGTAACTCCTCTAAATCAATCAAGAATTTTCGTTATGTCACAGCAGCAACGTCGTGAAGTGTTGCCAAACGTTAACAGTTATTTTCCCCTGCACGTTGACTATAAAAATAACTAGAAATTACGTCGTGGCCTTGCTAAAATAAATAATGTATATTTGACCTATAGACCCTTCAATTTTAAGCTGATAAGGTGGATACACCATTTTATTCGAAAACTAATGTAAAATATAACACAAGCAGATAAAAAAATATGTCTTGAACTTGAAATAAGTTTTCAGCAGAAAATGTATTAATACTTAAACAAAAATACATTTTTTGGAAACATACTTTATAGCATTTATATGCCATTTTTTCGATTTGGCAACGCTGTGCATCTAACATAGTATAAAATGTATGATGTAATTGGTGACTTATGCAACTATTTTTGTCGTGAAAAGACTATAAGAAGAATATGTGATGTCTAATGTTATTTAAATGGTTTAAATAATTTGATTATATTTGTGAGTAAAAATATACACGCCTTTCAATATAATGAAAACCCCTCTAGTCGCCGACGCTGTTCGAGCACACCATAGCGAATAAGGTGTAATTCCGAAATACAATGAAACCGATTAGCCCCCCGTCTGCGTTACCTCCCAACCTACACAGAATTAATTATCAAATTAAATTAGAAATTAACTTGTTCAATGGGAACGGTTGACGCTACCAGACAGATTTTTGTTTGTATTAACTTCTTGACTAAGATTACCTAACAGTTCGAAGTGAGAGATTTTCGATTAAATCTCGGCTTTAAACTTTCAATGGGATTTGTAAGTGCCCCGCGTTGGGCGCCACTAATGAAGATTCGCTTTATTTTTAGGCAGATTTTAAGAATAAAAACGTGTTTTGTAATTGGTGAGTAGAATTTTAAACGGATACTATGTACATATAAAAATCAGCTAAAAGCAACAATCGCAACACGTTAAAAATTTTGAATAAAACAATGCCCATATGTACCACTTGGAAACAAAAACTTGTTATGGTTCATCACCGTTCGATTAACACGGAAAACTCTTCTTATGTAAGTGGAAATACTATTTGTATAATCAGATCTGTTAACAACTATTCCCTTGAACGTTTCTGCTGTTTATTTAGCCGCATCTTTAAGTTATACGAAGGTGGAATTTTTTTGAACCATAAAAATACCAAAAAAGGACCATGGCAGTGACAAAACTGCACAAAGGATGTGAAATAAAATCACACAAGCTCCCAAGAACACGGACATTAAAAATGTCCTACACTGAACCAGCGTCTGGACTTCAACAACTACTCCTTGGGCTATATGCCCCACCAGGTATTGAATTACGAAAGTCCAGACGTGGTTTGGTGCCCGACCAAGTCGGGGATTTAACCCAAAAACTTCGATTTTGTTATTAAAGGAGCTTGCCATTCTTAGACCGGTTTCGGCATTATTGTGCCTCATCAGTAAGAATTCGACTCGCCTCGTTCTTGATAATAGTGGTTGCGTCAGAGCAAGGGCTTTCCTCGTTCGTGATACACTTGCTCTAACGCAACCACTTTTACGAGGCGAGTCAAATTTTCAGACATCCTTTAGTGACACAGGATGTCGAGCTGGCCTGCTTCTTACTGATGAGGCAGAATAATGCCGAAACCGGTCTAAGAATGACAAGCTCCTTTAATAACAAAATCGAAGTTTTTGGGTTAAAGCCCCGACTTGGTCGGGCACCAAACCACGTCTGGATTTTCGTAATTCAATACCTGGAGGGGCATATAGCCCAAGGAGTAGTTGTTGAAGTCCAGACGCTGGTGTAGTGTAAGCAGGCCCGTAGAGAGAAAAATCGGGCTCGGGGGTAAAAATTACGTGCCCCTATACAAATTTTTAAAATTAGTAGCCCATCACATTACAAAAGTGAAGCATAGTGCGAACAGGGATTTTTTTACGGGCCCGGGCCCCATCGAGAACTGTGGGCCCGGGGGGAATCCCTCCGTTACCCCTCCCCTCTCGTCAGGCCTGAGTGTAGGACATTTTTAATGTCCTTGTTCTTGGGAGCTTGTGTGATTTTATTTCACATCCTTTGTGCAGTCGTATCTTTAAGGTTCAATGTTTATCCTCCAATTTATTCTATCGATTTTTATCCTTACGAAAAAACTGAAATACAGATAAAAAAGACGCGTAAATATTTTTCAAATTGGCAGAATATTTAGTCAGATTATTTTTTTCATCTGTCAAAACAGTCAAATTTTGTGGTTTCAGCCAATAAGAGCTCAGGATCCTAACCAATCATTGTGTTTTATACTGATAAAACCGCTTCGTCGTTTTTGTTTTTTGATTAAACTGTGTTTACCTTTTTTGAAATGTGAAATGTAAACATTTATCAATTATTATTATACTAAAATGTATTGCAAATCTATGTTAATACGCAAATTTCAAAATATATTTGTAAACTAACCTGTTTTTATTCGTTTATTGTAACACACAACACAGCTCCATCCATAAATTCGTTTAAAACTGACATAATGTCAAAACGTCTAAACGTTACACTTAATAAATAATCTTAAATGCCTACTACTAGATAGGCAACTTATATTACGTTTGTAATATTTGGCGTTTAAATGTAAAAGAAAATATCGAACTTTTGAGTGTAAAGTGTCTTTCTCTGTTTTTAACACAAAATGATTCAAAAAATAATCTTTCAAAATACCACTCGTCCTGTCAAATTTTATAGATCAAATTTTCGGTTTCCATACTCAAACGCCTTTATTTCAGGCAAAACCTTTCAAACAAACTGATTTGAGATAAAATCACTCGTCCTGCGGACTCGTGATTTTATCAATCAGTTTGTTTTCGTAGTTTTTCCAAATAAAGCCGTTTTCGTGAAAACCAAAAATTTAATCGATAAAATTTGGAGGACTCGTGTTTTGTATTACTCCTGATGTTTTTCAGCCACTTTCAGTGTTCTAAGTTGGGATTTATAGGAGTCAGAATTTTTTTATTCCAACCAATTTGTCTCAACCTAAATCTTTCAGTTAAACACTATTTTGTTGGCCAAGAATTTGGACATATCCAAGCCAAAAATGTTTTTTATTATTTTTGACATAAAATTTTGAACTTAACCTAAATAAATTTGAAGAATCTACATAAGAGAATGAAATAATATTTTGTCCAATCTTTTTATTACTATTTCCCGGTCAAAAATTTTAATTAGCCAACTGTATTTTCCCTAAAATTGGTAGAATATTTATTTATATTCTCCAAACGTTTCTACAGTTTCCACCTTCAGGATTGAAAGTTTCTTTAGGAGCCGAAAAAAACATTTTATCGAAATGAATATTTGCGAATTTTTTTTTCATTAATCTTAACACCTAGAAGTCTGAACTTAACCTAAACCAAGTCGAAACGACAGAGTATGAGTATTTATATATTTCGGATGTATATTTATCCATCATCAGGGCTAAAATAGTTTCAACTTTCAACCACGTTTAGTATTTGTTTAATTAATTAATAATAAGATCCAAAAGTGAAAAAAGGAACGACATTGTTTTATATATGTATTTTTCCTTCTTTTGGACATGATAGGAGCCTGCGCCTTTGCCCTTAACAAAGTGCAATAATAATAATAATTTTAGATTGGGATTTTAAGTGGAAGCCGTAAACGAAGATTTAATCCTGCTTATACCAGCGATACTAAAAAGAGTCTCTTTCTTTTAGAACTCGTTATGTATGGCAACAAAGTTAACAAACTAAAAACTCGTTTTTCTTTCATTTCTTCCTCCGCTCGGCGGAAGTTAATACGCAAGTTAAAGAGTGGATGGAGCTTCGCATTTTCCAATCCCTTAGGCACGATGAAGTTAGCGTCAAGACGCCAAAATAAGATAATAGCAGTCGTCGGTTCGACTTGAAACTGTATACAAATGGCGTATTTATGCCTTAATCCGAATTTATGTCTGACAGCAAATCAGTAGGGCCCTAATGCGGGCATTATTCAAATTTTTCCGAGCTAACGGTCGCCATGTAAATGAAAATCATAGAAACAAAGTTTGCACAAAGTCTGTTTTTGGATGGGTGGACTTTAAATGGGAGATAATGGCCTGTAAATTCCTTGAGAATAATGATATAACGCACATTTATTAATACAAAAATTAATATACTCGTGCATGAGTGATTATGAGAAATAACCAATAACATTTTAAATGAAAAAGTTTTTTTTTCAAGCGTATTCAAAATATGAGTGTTATAATATATCATACATTTATTGAGAAGGAATCTATATTATGCGTAAAAATTTCTAAATTTTATACTCCATGTTCAATAATGAAAATCCATTTAATTTACTTTGTCAAGGTGTCTCCATCTAACGCATTCCAGTGTAAACACATTGTCTTACCGATCGAGTTGCCCTATGCCTTCATTGTTTGACAGTTTAACCTAACGTAACCTTATATATAATATACAGTGTGTCCACGGATGGGGTTCGCAAGAGGAGAAACTTTTTTATTTTTAGTTTTACCGAAAAATAACATTCTTGATAAAAAATTTTGCTTGTTCTAAAACCTAATATGCAACTATCAGATGTCAAATTTTTGCAGTCGTATACGAGGTTTGTCAAAAAATATGAACTTTGCTCAAGAGTAATTCGAATACTCTTTTTTTTTATGGTGTAGTAAACATATTTCTTTTACCAACTCTTAAAAATCGCAAAAGAAATATAGCACCACAATTAATTGAAACGTCCGGAAGAAATCTCTCTTATAATAACAGTGATTAAAAGTATAATTACGTGAAGAATCTCCCGACAGGTGTCATATCGTTGTTTCCGGTCCGCACACACTTACAAAGAAAAAAAAAGAACGTTGAACGCGCCCATTACATCATTAGTTCGAAAAGAAAATAACAAAATGGACGGAGGTACTAATTGGGCGCTGTCTTGTTTATCATAAGAAATAAGAATCGTTATTTCTTCGTTTAGGCCTTATGTCGGTTTAACTGACACTTCTTTTGTCCGATAACTTACGAGTCATGCTGCTCCTCTTTCTTCTTCTTTTTCTTCTTTTTATATTGATACGTGGGCTCGGTTTTGTGCTTAGTAATTTTGTGGGATTTCGACATGAATGGTTGCGGTATTATGATGTGTGAATGGGTCTAGTGAGAGAGTTACTTTAGTTTTGAAGAGCATATACAGTGTTAAGCCTGTTTTACATATCGACTAACAATGTTAGTTGCATCATTTCCGCTCTGCTTATTATTCAATTACCCAAAAAAGTGTAAGGAATGTTGAAAATTATAAATTTAATATTTATTTTCCTTGATTCTTTGAGTCTCTATTATCCAAAAACCTCAATTTGGGTAAGTTCTTATAGCCCGAGAGACAGTGAATTTTTTTCGTACTTATTTCACCAGGCGGTATATATACAAACAAGCTGTTCTCTCAGTGCTCTCATAAAAAAACTTCTATAAGTTTATAAGAAAATGTGGTAACTATATAAATCATAATTATCTTACGTTTTTGAGCCAGCGATTAAGTTATATTCAGATGATTTACAAACAATATACACGGTTATTCTACGCAGTGAATGGGATATTTGGACAGTGAAATTCCAAAAAGTAGATTCCTGTCTTCCTAAAAGTGCAGTCGATACTTTAAATGTAGCAGATCCTTGTTTGTTTCCGAACATTTTTACGCTATTTCAAATTTTAGCCGTTTTACCCGTTACCACTGCCTCTGTAGAACGAACTGAACGAAGTTTCTCAACGATGAAAAGACTGAAATCATATTTTCGGAATAATACATCTACCAATTGATTAACAGGCCTAGCTTTGAGGTCTGACAAACTCGCAGAATTGCCTTTGAATAATGCTTATTCAAAGTTCAATCTTATATTAATAATTAGTTGTCTTTTAATCTTATCTTATTAATTAACAAATTGTTGTTAAATAAAATAATGTATTTAAATAGCCTAAATTGTATACAGGGTGACCCAGAGTTAAACGTTAAACGTTCAGGTCGGGATTTCAGGAAAAAAATAAGATTTTAATTTTTTTCTCAAAAACTAAGCGAGATACAAATAAAATTGAAGAAGCAAAAAAATTGTGTGTTCAACTGTTTAATCCTAGAAAAGTAACGAACATACAAAAAAACAGTGGCGTACAATGATTTGTCCCAATATCAATTAAATTACCTTGTGGAACGTCACTGTAATTAATAATTTAATTCTAATAATATTTCAATTATTGCCGCAAATAAGCGTGCGTAAGTTTTATCAAAATCAACCAAATTGTATTTTGAGCAATTCATAAAAAACTCTTTTGTTCTAAAATCAAAACAAGTTAGGACCCAGGATTATGGGAATAAAAATCTTATTTTTCCTGAAAAACCGATCCTGAACGTTTGACGGTTTAACACTGTGCCACCCTGTATATTTACCCCATCCCTGCTGAAAAAAGTATTTATAGTAAGTATCATCTACGAGAAATAGTGGGCCCCTCCGAAAAAAATTCCTGGCTACGCCACTGTATGACACTAATCATCTGCATAATCGAACGTGCCGAATTTAGCGCGCCTGACGATCATTAGACGAGTCTGGCGAGGCTTTCGGTGTGTTCCACATTAGCCATATTATATTTTAAGCAGTTATCATAATATAGGCCATCATCTGATAAATTCTCATGACTGCGAAAATGAGAGAAATTTTTTTGATGAAAATTTTTCAGTTTTTCACTTGTACTTTGAATATTTGATGCATCCTAGAAGTATGCTAATTGGTTGGATATATACTTCGACTTCGGTTATCTAAATGGAACACGAGACTATTTTGTTAAATGGGACTTTACAAAACGGTCTGTAGACGGTCTTAAGAATGCTGTACTAGAGGATAATTTTTTTTAAACAAAATTTACAGCAAATTTTTGTAGTCAACATTTTTTTAACAATTTTTTTCCACAAAATATTTTGCAACACATTCTTTTTCCAACCAATACGCCCCTTTCAAGGATGAAATTAAAAATCTGTGTGTAAAATTTTACGTTTTTAGATAATTCCAAATTTTTTTTTTAATTTTTAAGACATTCTGACATATACTGCTAAAATCATAACACTGTCTTTTTTGGCTTTGTTTTAGTCGTAAAATTAGACAGAATTTTGTGCACTTCCCCACATAAAAATATATTTTATTTTTAATTAACATAATTAATCTCATTCTTTTTGTTTCAGGTAAGCTGTTCAAATTTTGGAATATATTCTAACATCGGGTGAGTTCGACAATTTATTTTGTTTTCAAAAAAATACCCTGTATACTGTCGTTAATCACACAGGACCTATATAGTTGCGAATAAACGCACCTGATATTAACAGTAAAACGGATGTCGTAGTGGTTATTTAATGGACAAGATTCAATCAAGTATTGAGATAGGATGTTATGAATCTTCATTGTATTGATGGTTAATGAATGAAGCATAACGTTTAAATGTTGATATTCAGATAGTAGGCAAACCTGTCAAATTGACCAGTTAATGATAGTGCAAGTCTGTAGCATTATATACTGTATTTACTATAACACAGGGTGATATTTGTGATCAAAAGGAGTTAACTTTAGCTTATTCTGTTCGGGAATATGTATTTTCTTGATTATTTGATTAACTTAACTAAAATATGATCCTTGTGATAATACAATATTCTAAAATTTGTTCCCTACTGTTACATTTTGGCTCCTATCATTCAAATAGCTTTTAAAATCACTTTCTAGTGTTTGCAGCACTTTTAAAAATTTAAAAATCTAAACTATATAAAAATATATAATTATTTATCTATAAACAAAAATTAGTGGTTATAACTATGGGATTATAGGTCAACTTTATAGACATTTTGAGGGTATTACACTTTTTTAAAAATCTGTAGTAATGCAGCAAAAATTTTTTTAAATACATTAGCCTAAAATAATCCAGGAGTCCAAAATAGGATTAATACCGTCTTCTGAAAGGACAGCGTTATCAATCACTGTAATCTGGAAACTTATCGCTTCAGTCTGAATTTACCAAAACCCACAGGCGTGTCCAAAATATTCTATTGCGTAGGGTACTTCGTTTAGTATTTTAGTATTGGTTTTTTTCCCAAATTTCGCGTTTTCTGAAAAAACTTGTTCTGAAAGAGGACAGGAAGGATCATATCTACTCCCTTTCATTTACGCCCTTTCTCGTTCAAAATTATTTGAATTACTTAAGTTATCCAATCTGCACCCTTCAGACATAAAGATACTGGAAGACAAATGATAACACTACTGGACAGTATCAGTAACCACATGCCCCCAAAATTTGTATTCAACAGAAACTATAAAATAAAATTCGGATGATTTAACACAAGTCCAGATCTTCATTATCTCTGATGGGTCAAAATCAAATGTACAGACATCTTCTCTGAAGGCTATCGTATCTCCAAAAAGAGCAATAGCTGAAGTGACTGCAATAATACATAGTCCTATTTCAGTTCTTGAAAGAAAGTAAATTAACCACAAGAACATCAAGCGATAGCCATTGATAATCATATGATTAAGGGTAATACATTCAAATAGCAGAGCAGATTTTTAAATATAATAAAGAAGAACTAAGATGTGTAAAAGGGCACACAAAGGTAATTTCGGCAAAGTTTATGCTGAAAATAAAAACAATAATTTTTACTATATGAGCTTGTTTTTAGCTGGGAATAGAACCAATTCTTGTGCTATAAACTTTCTTAACACTTTTTCTCTTGGCAGTGAACTATTACGGTAATAAAACTTGAGTCAGCCTCTTTATACTTAATATTGCAAAAATAAATAATATTATGAAACATACTATATCTCTAACTCACTTTTTTTGAACCGTGTTACGTCTCTGAGATGAAACTTATGGCTTTATTCGGGATATAACAAAGAACCAAAAATAGATTACTTACAAGACTCCCAAGACCATCGCGGCGTGGAGTCGATGAAATATCGGGATGATGTAACATCATAAATTAGATTATTTTTGTATTTTCCACAAGATAATCGAGGATTTTCCTGACTCGAATAGTCGAGTCGACCACAAATGTAATCAGAGGCGTGTGCTTGTAAGTAAGGCTACTAAATAACTAGATATATTTTCGAGATTTAGTTATTTTATATTTAATACTTGTGAGCTCTACCACAGTAGGAAATATGGATTAAAATGAATTTAATTGGGATACATGACTTCTCTCTGTTTTTCGTTTTTCGTTATAGTTTTGTTTTCTGCATATCCCAACGTTTTGTCACCTTGTTGCCTTACTTGTGGAACTTTTCGTCTGCGCGAGACATGACAACTTCCTAAGCATATTCTCTATTCTGTTTTCGCTGGGTCTAGATTATTGTTCAAATTGCCTATCAAACAAACATTGCTACTTAGGAAATCTAAATTCAGGATAGCTTTGACTTCTTCGCCATTTAAACGATGACATAAAATAGAGAGTTCTGAAAGTGTGCCTTACACTATTCATTTACTTCTCAATACTACTACTACTACTAGTACTAGTACTAGTAAAACTGAAAAAAAAGTCCCTTGAAACTCATTAACTAAATGAAAAAGGTCAACCCAAATGTCTCATACCGAATTAAAATTCCCTTAATTACAAACATAATGGCGGGTAGTTTTATATGAATCACCCTATATCTATATATATATTTTTTTAATTAAGACACTTCGGATACGCCTCTGGTTGTTTACCCTCGATCATTGTTCACTTTGCAAATAAATAGTTAAGCTGGATGACAAGGAGTTCACGATGTTTCTTTTCCAAGCAATTACATATGTTGGATTATTTTTATGTACAGAATGAAGGTCGTGTTTAGGGGTAGCACTGATGTTTTTGAGCAAGTTTTATTAACAAGATACCCTCTTAAAATAATTACTTTACATCTTAAAGTTAAATTTATAATTGAATTGTCTTTCCTCGTGGCGTATATCCTAAATTTTTGTTTGTACACTGTTTTTTTTATACACTGTTATCAATGACAATGAATATGTAGGAACTGTCAGCTTGACGTTTCACTCATTAAATTTCACAATTCATTTGTGTTCAATCATTCATTTAAATTTGTATTAAGTAAAATTTTCAGTTACATAAATACATAGTACTTTAAATAAAAAATATCTGTAACATTCATACAAGTATACTACAATATGTCAAAGGATAGCGAAAAGTGCTATAGACCACCCAGTCGAGGAAAAAGCAAATGTGACCAAAAAGGTTCCCTAAAACTGCCACTTGATTTAAAATCACTGAAAGCATTGCTGATGAAACCATCTCCAGGTGTAAGTACTTTTGCTGTAATTTAAATCTAAGAATTATTGACATCATAGTCTATTTGAAAATAAACAGCATAGCATAGTTTTTATGGCAAATCTGGTAAACCCCAATGTAACATCGTAAATCAGTGCCAGAGAATTTAAATAGAATATAAAAAAAATCAGGTTATTTCAAAATTATTTATATGTTTATGATATAAAACATAAAACTTTTATTTTTATTGAGACAAACTTGACAAATCTTGTTACTAACCACACTCTTTATGACTCGGTAAATTTTGATGATTTGTAGAGAATTTTAACATTTTTTAAGCTAAAAACCGTGCAACTAAAACAAATTTTTAAAATGAATGCCATCCCTAACGACTAATCTATAAACTATGGACAGTTAGCTTTAACTGTTAATATTTTGCATGTATAGGTACGCCTGTCCATTTCGATTTCGCTTGACACGAGCGCCGCTCTAACGGAATTTTAGGTAAACAAACATAACTTAACTTAGAAGAGATATATGATTGTTTTGGGAAATGTGGTCAGGATTAATACTATGAGATATGAGATATAAACTAAAGCGATGGCTAGAAGGACAATTAGAGATATCGTACGACCAGAAACAACGTATGAGGTATAAAACCATTTTAGAAAAAAGATAGAATCTATCAGAGGGAAGAAGTTTAGCTTTAAAGGACTCGTAAGTTTACAAATTGAAAAGAAAATGACCAAGATTATAGGCATATTCAGAACTGAAAATAATTATACTTTTTAAGGACGAGAGAAATAAGGGGAAGAAGAATGAAGCAGCAACTAGTTTGATGTTTCTAAGCAGTATATAAATTGATATTTTGTTATAACGACGCCAAAGACCTTTTAAATAATATTTTATGGTTGTCATACTTAGAATTTATTATTCGAAGCTCTATGATGTAATTGCAATTATAAATATATCCTTTTTTATGGAAAAAGTAAAGGTATTAACACCTGTATACAGCCTTGACATCCCGAAAGGGTTCGAATAGTCACGGCTATCTTTCTAAAACATACTCCCAGTATAATCAGTTTGTAAACCTCATATTTTTATATTTTTTTAATTAAATTTATACTGATACTTTTTAAAATGTGTTCGTTTTTTAGCGGGCCTCTCTTGATCTTTTAGAGTTGGCACAATAATTTTTTGTGCTTTTAGCTAATAGCAGCTGGTCTATTCACAGGAGTTGTCCTATTTGACACCGTTTTAAAGGGCTTCATTCTTGGACCAGAACCTTGCGATTGTGGATGCTGCTATATAAGAGAAAGAGAAAAAGAATTAAAAAGAAGAGCTATATTAAAGGAAAAACAATGTAAAGCAAATTTAATAATTGCGGAACAAAAGAGGAAAGAATGCGAACAAATGAAAAAACAAGTGGAAGAAGCAAAGAAAAAAGAAGCGGAACAGAAGAAAAAAGAAGCGGAAGCAAAGAAAAAAGAAGCGGAAGCAAAGAAAAGAGAAGCGGAAGCAAAGAAAAAAGCAGCGGAAGAAGCAAAGAAAAAAGTAGCGGAATCAAAGAGAAAAGAAGCGGAAGCAAAGAAACAAGCAGCGTGCAAACAAAAATAGAAGCCACAGCAGAGACAAATGCGTGAGTTTGTCGTAAAACACTTTTTTAATAATTTACTTTTACTATTGGTACGTAAGATTCTCTACAAGTCATCAATATTTACTGTTGTATTCGTGTATTTGAAAAATTGAAAGGTTTTTTTATTTTTAGACAATGTGGGCGACAATGTGCTTTTTTGGTGGACTTGTTATTTATGATACAATGTTTAAAACCCTTCTTGTTGGCCCCGAAAGTAGTGATTGCTCCTGCTGGAAAAAAAAGAAATGACTCTAAACACATAATTACCATAAACTAACTAACTTTGCTTCATTTAACTTTAGTTAACTAAAATATGTACATTTATTCTTTATAAATGATTGTTTAACGCCAATGAGATGAATAAATTAATAAAGTACACCTGCATATAAAAAAGATCTATAACCTCTTTTCTAGAAATTTAAAAGCAGAGCATTGTATACGAGTAAAAAACACAATGTATTATCAAACCGCCTGTAACTAGTTTGATTTGTCAGGTCAAGTTTGATTTGACTGTATACAGGCTGTATACAGGTGTTAATACCTTTAGTTTTTCCATAAAAAAAGATATATTTATGATTACAATTGCATCGTAGAGCTGAATCATTTAGAGAATAATAAACTCTAAGTATGACAACCATAAAAATATTGTTTAAAAGGTCTTTGGCGTCGTTATAACAAAATATCAATTTATTTACTGCTTAGAAACATCAAACTAGTTGCGGCTTCATTCTTCTTCCCCTTATTTCTCTCGTCTTTAAAAAGTATAATTATTTCCAGTTCTGAATATGCGTATGCCTATAATCTTGGTCATTTTCTTTTCAATTTGTAAACTTGCTAGTTCTTTAAAGCTAAACTTCTTCCCTTTGATAGATTCTATCTTTTTTCTAAAATGGTTTTATACCTCATGCGTTCTCTTTATCGGCAAAGAATATTCAAATCAAATCAAACTCCTGAAGACAATTACAAAACTATTATTAGCATATATTTGTATTTTTAGCTTATTCTGGCAACATGTGCCGTTTTTGGAGCACACGTCCTTTATGACACAATTTTAAGAATCCTTTTTGAGATTGAAGAGGATGTTTTCGAAGAAGAAAACCCCAGAAATTCTCTTTAGTATTTAGTAATTCTACACTTTCTAAAAATTTTCCGTTTATTATTGAAAACTGAAAACTAATATCACCACAATACCAAAACCGAACGCCGATGATTCTACTATAGAGCATTGAATATTTAGTTTTGGTATAGGGGTGATACTAATTTTCAAGTTACCTGGAGTACGTCAAAATCCAAAAAAAAATCCGTGTTGCTGTATCCTTTAGTCAAGAAAACGGTTAATCTTAAAATGTCTAGGTATGCGTTTACTTCTTATTTTTCACAGTTAGTCTAAAAATTAGGTTTCTTTCTCTCAAAGACTGTCTTTTATATTGTAAAAATTAATGTTTTCAAAATAAAATTGTAAAAGATATTTGTTTGTTGATATTAAATGAAAAGACTAAAAATGTATCAAAAAAAAAACTGGATTTCAAGAACATATCGATAATTCGCCATCTGTGTAACCACATTTAATTAATTATCCTTGAAAATGTTCCTTGATGAGAAACATATGCCATATGACAGTTTCTTCACTTTTTATGAATGAAAATTTAGATCATTACTTCTATATTCTATGGTTCATCACTATCATAGACACTAAAAAAACGTAAAAGTGTGAAGGGTAAGTACTGTATTATTATTTTATCATACAGTTAGGCCGTTGTATAAAAATCTTTTTTCTATCACCTAATTAAAGATACGAGGATAAAATGTACGCAACTCCCCAATTATCAATAATGATAATGATATAAATGATAATTTTCTCCAACTTTGGAAATTACCACTCGGTCAGTTCTTCAATAATAGTCGTTATGGTAATTTAAAGTAAATAACTTTCTCAGTTAACAACACCCCATTGTTAGTGTGTCTAAAAAAGCCTACAATTGTTCGGTATGTTATTTTAAACATCTAGAATATGTACAGGATCGGATTCAACACAATTTCATACGGTAAAATATATAAATATCGTTTAAACGAGGAGTTTAGATGAACTTAAGTTTCTTCTCTAATCCACTTTCCAAATAAAATAGGGATTTATATCGGAAAGCGAATCCTTTCCGCTCTTCTGATCCTATCTACATACACAGAAATTACAATTGGGAGACGGCACATTATTCAGCTGCACTTGATTTCTCTAAGCCGGTTTAAACAGGTCGCTTAGTTCGCGTTAGTCAAATTTGATTAAAATCCTTATGATTAATTTCATAAGTTTCGAATTTACCAAGTTTACCATTAACTTTTAGTTCTTCTAACGATTTTTTTAGTTTGATAAATATTTCTCAGACCTAATAACACAGGTCTACAAGAAAAAATGAAAGTCATGAGCTGGTGATCTGAACCATGTATGACTTCTTAAGTATTTCGTCATTTTAAAACCGAACTCCTGAATAAGAATTTTTTTCCACGCGCGCATTTCGCGCTTCAGCGCCCTTACAAGCTACTGAGTAGGAACGTATTTCCAGACCAGTATGGATTTTTGATACTGGATATGACATCTTTGAGTCTGAAGGCATGAAACTGACCAAATACGATGCAATGACAGCTGTCAAAACGCTGTCAACATCTTCAAAACTGTCGGCATTATCGAAAATGAATTTTAACAGTTTTGGAGGTGTTGACAGCGTTTTGACAGCTGTCATTACATCGTATATCGCCAGTTTCATGTTTATAGACTCGAAGATGTCATATCCAGTACCAAAAACACTTCCAATCCTGGTCTGGAAATACGTTCGTACTCAGTAGCTTGTAATGGGGATAAATATAAAAATTGTAGCACAAAATATTCAACTTTATTTAATTTTTTTACCAAAAATGATTTTTAGGATAACTTTTCAACTCTACTTATCATCCCATTATCAAATTGAAAATCTAACTAACGTTTTATTTAGAAAATTCTTAATCCGGCACTGCGTTTGTATCAGCAAGAGATGACTGTCAAAATTTTGAAGATAGTAACGTCTCTATAACATAATTGCCATCTGGTTTGTTGATTTTGGATAGAATATTTACCTTTAGTCATTTTGTCCGTTGTTAAAGACCACTCGAAAGTATTATTGAATTTAAATTAGTATTTAAGATTATATCGGGGAAGATTGTCAGATAGTTTTTTTTTAAATAATATTTTTATGACACGTATTAAATTTAAAAGTATTTTTCTACAACCTTTACGAAAAGACGTCATTTTGTAATAGATTATCTTCAGCGAAAACGTGATTTTCGTCACTAGAGAAGAGCCCTTCGCATTTAGTTTTTTAAACTAAAATTAAAGCCTTTATTAAAAATATATATACTAAATAGAAATGAATTTCGATTAATTTTATTGCTTTTAGATGAAATAGTTTAAATTTTTTTTGGATTAATTCAGATATCCTATTATATTAAAAATTGTGGCCCTAGAAAGGGCCTGTTACATTATAAATTATTTTCTTTTAATTAAAAACAAATCACTTTAAAATAACCTAACTAACAAATGCTAACAATTTTGAAGTATGTCAAATTCTTAATTTTTCATATTAGCCAACATAGAGAAAATCTGGTAACTTTGAAGTTCGCGCATGAGCTCTTCAACGAAAAGATATGAGATGGGTCTATTGAAATATAGGAATGAAACATTTCATTTAAAGAGCTGTGTACTGCAACTAATAAAAGTATAAACATCAAAGAAAATAATATAAAATATATAAAACCCAATCAAAGTCTGTTTTTTGAGTAAGTTTTTCTCTTTGTGTTACAGGATTCATTGAATTAAAATTTAACTGGGGTATTTCCCACTTAATTTTCTTGTGATGTAGCAAACTGGTAGTTTTTTAACACCTCAGGGGGTCGCGCGTGGCCTAACATAATGAGAAACGTTCTCATGACACAACCCTCTGTTATTTTTCAGTTACAATTATGGATTACGCATAAGCTTTTCGTATTTATATCGAATTCATACCAAAATTTAATTTATACGCGACAACGGTCATGAAATTTTCACTAGTACAACTGCGTCATCAGCAAATCTAGCCGTTAGAGAATCGTTATTTAATGTATAATGACGTAACTAAAATATAGAGGCCTCAGATCATGTTGTTTGCAAAATATATACTACAAACTTCATACAATATATTGTAGATATCACTTATTTGCTAAAAGAAGTCCTTTGTATATTTAATACCTTTTCTGCTTCCTACATACAACTTGAGACTTACAATGTTGCAATGACTACCAGTCAAGATTTTCAATTGTTGAGATATTGCACATTTAATTGCAAAGATTATTACTGTACCTCCTAAAATAATTAAGATTTTTTTTTAAATATTAACTATACTTATTACACAGTTTACACCTATATCTTCATGATTATTTGTTCTTGCTTGACTCGTCTTCTTCTTATTAAAGAGTAAATTAAAATGGGAACGAAATACGGGTTAGGCGATCAGATAACGGCGTGAGAAAAGGATACACACTTGCCACAATTAGTAACTGTTACTAATAGACACTTAGCTTTTCAAGCATATTGGTTGGCAAATATTGTGTTACGACAGACACTATCTAACAATATGTAAACCAATACTATTGAAATAGTAACCCGCGGTGAAAGTGGATACGTCAATTTGGACGTCAATTTGCTTACTTGAGTATCATCTGTTAAAGAAAACATCACTTATTTATAATCTCAGAGTTTTCTATTAATTTTTTTCTATGGTTATTTTGGGAAAGAGTTTATAAGGAAATAGAAAAAAAGAATATTATGAGATTTTAGATGGGAATGCAGTCTAATGCCTCTTCCACTTTAATACATTTTCTGAACTATCAGCCCTTCCTTCAGATAAATATTTTGTAATTTCATATCTTCAAGAATTTTCATCGACTGGAATTTGGTTTGAAACAGATATTCACAGCCTTGGCTTGGGATTTTAAAAGCTTGGCTTGAATTCAAGCAAAGCTCTTGAATAATCAAGCCAAGCCTTTGAAAAAAAACAAGCCAAGCTTTCATAGTAGCCATCCCAAAGCTTTTCTTACAAAAAGTTTGAACTTTCCAGCTTTTTCAAGCCAAGCTTTCAAGCTTATACAAGCTTTTGAGGGTGATATTATCTTAATGTGAACATTTTCCTGCGACGCCTCTAAGAACCATAATTTTTAGAAGAAGAACCACCTAATGTTTATGTAATCTACTATAAAATTAATTTACTTGTTTGTTTGTTTGTCTTCTCATAATGTTTTAATGTTTTAACATCAACATTATCTATCTATCTGTGATGGGGGTGTCGATACATTGCGACCTGTAAGATCTATTGTGCCCCCTACTGCTGCCCAATCGTTAATGATGTCTCAACGATTGGAGCAGTTCCTCCAGTCCTGCTTTCAAAAAGTTCAGGATGTCGGTAGGATTCAGGTTAGGTAGATCTTCCTCTTCTATTTGATATTCTCCGAGGTATCTAACCTTTGGATTTTGCAGTTTAATGCATTCTGAGAGAATGTAGATAGAGGTTTCCTCCTCTTCCTCGCAGAATCTGCATTCTTCTTTGTCTACTAATCCGAGTTTCTTTAGGTGGCCTCTCAGCCGGCAGTGCCCTGTTAGGATACCCGTTAGTATTCCGAGCTTATTTTTACTTTTACTGACGCAGTCGTCAGATCTCTTCTGGTTATAGTTTCCCAGTAGTGTCTTGGCCTGCCTCATTCCTTGTAGTTCTATCCAGTATTGGGATCTTTTGTTATTTACTTCTTTTCCAAGTTCATCAAGTATTGTACTGGTGCTTATTCCGCAGAAGGGTTCAGGTCCCAGAAATGGTGTTTCAGCCCCTTTTTTTGCGAGTAAGTCTGCTATTTCATTACCCTCCACTCCAGTGTATCCCGGAACCCATAGGAGGGTAACAGTGTTGTTCTTGCCTAGTTCGTTTAGATTCTCTAGGTACTCCCAAACCATCTGGGAGTTGATTACGTGGAAGTTCAAGACATTAATGGCTGCTTGGCTGTCTGACATGATGATGATCTCTTGTCTGCGAAAATTTCTTTCTATGTTGAACTGGACACATTTTCCGATGGCGTATATTTCAACTTGGAAAATGATCGGAGATTTGCCTAAACTTTCAGAATATTTGGTTCCAGGCCCATATACTCCTATTCCTGTTCCTTTTGTTGTTATAGAACCATCTGTGTACCATTTAATGGCACGTCTCTTGAGTTTTGGGATGGTATCTTTGTCGCATTCGCTTTTGTTACTTAGCCTTGTGTTTAATTCTTTCACAAAGCTAAACTTCTTTGTCATCTCATCTTGGGGCATGTCCCAGGTTTGATGATTTCCAGGAAGGAGTCGGTTGGTTGATCCTTCTCTGGTCATTCTGTAGGTTGTCCAATATCATCATCAACATTGTTTCTGTCAATTTTGTTGTCTTAGTTACTTGCCCATTTTTCTAATTTATCTAGTACAATACAATATTTTTTAAATGCGGTGTTCTGAAGATATTTGATAAAATTGACATGAAGCTCCAAAAGCACATGTTTATAGGAACTTTTCACTCTATTTTTGAATATTCTATATGCCCTAAAAATCTGTAACAAGTATTCATGAACATCCTGTATTATTCCTTAATATAAACTTTTCGTTTACATATAAAAAATGGTTATAGGGTTTCTTTTGCAAATGTATTTATTTACTTGCCAAAAACAATTCATTACGTACATACTTATAAGCCAAACGACAGAAACCGGCATTGTGATGTGGATCTAGTACTGTTATAAACTTGTTTTCTTAAGAGAATTATATTTACACAAACAATTAACGACAAGATCACATTTGATTAAGTATGTTTTAATGGTGGGTCGTTTACTGCTGACAAGAAACAAACAAACATTTCAAAATTGCAACGTCTTTAGCTTTAGAGATCATTATCTCATTATCCAATAAAAAAATATTTCAAAAGCAAACCAAAAGGTGCACCTTAAGAAGCATCCAAGGTGTTTCTTGTCACTAAAAAATTGTACCGTCATTCTTTCTTTATTTCCCTCTAAATCTTCTCTCGGTATTGTTGGTAGAGTCTTTCTTATATACTCGCATCAACAGGTCCATTCACACGTCAATCTTCATGCCAGTAGATCATTTTAAAAAGATTAACACCTACTATTTTGACGGTCATTATGTTGTTTCGATTGTAATACTAATTCAGTGCCTTTTTGTATAATACACGGAGAAGGGTTTTGGTGGTATCGGTTGTCAGGTCGACAATTTGACCACAAAAGACATGTGCTTGGTAGTGATACCACGAAAAAATGTTTAAGAGGAGGATGAAACAAAATTATTTTAGGTAGTTTTACTATTACTAGGCTTTTTTTTAATTGAAATTCGTTTAAATCGAAAAATAAATATAAACACAAGGGAAATAAAAATTAAAAACGAAAAACTGTTTTTGGCGTTTTTCTCGATAAATTTGAGGTTATGTTGAAAAATGATTAATACAAAAATTTTAGATTTTTTAATTATCTACAACTTTTATTCTAAACTTTTTTCCACAGGATGCCTATTTCAGCCACAAATTGTAAAAAACCAATATCCAACCCACAAATCGTATATTTAGCTACCCCCACCTCCCTCCTAGAACTTTTTACTCAGTCGTCTTGATTTTTCTTAATTTACTTATAATTTACCCTAAATTTTCCAATTTTACCAATTTTTCCAAAGTTTCTGATGCTTATAACACACTTTAATCAGAAAGGTTTGAAGAATTTTTCACGAAATTTTCAGCCAATTTGACCAGTACCTTTTTTACCTTTACTTGGTGCGTGGTCCTTTATCTAAATTTTATTTGAATAGTTTCCGATATATGAAAATAAAGAATTGATAATAAGTATTAATGTTCTACCAACAAACAATGATAACATAAAAAACCACCCTCTGTGATCGATCGAAATGACACTAATGACAGTATCAAACAACAGAACGATGTAACGACTAAAAGCCACTCTCTCCTAATTAAATTAACTACGTAATTGAATTAAAGTCCAAACACGCACGGAGACAATTTATTACAATATACAAATTAAACAAATTTGTATCTTGGATGGGAAGTTTCGTGTTAAATGGAAAAACTAATCAAATCAAAACCATATTTAATATTTAACACCCTTATAGATCATGAATCCATAATGAAGTGAGAAGGTGGGAGTTGACTGTATCAAGGAACTGTTACAAAAACAGTTATTTTCTTTTCGTGATTTAAAACCACACAACACATAGAACTAGAAGGCTAAAATAGGTGGAAGAAATTAATATTATTCGTAACCACATTAGCCAAAACGCCGAATCTGCAGAAAATTCACAATTGAATAAAAGTAGCTCTAGATTAGATGTATCCATGCACAGTTTTGTAGATACGGCATAAAATGTAATGTTTTTTATGTAATTTGGCTTGACTTAAGACAGTTTTACTATAATATAAGGCAGATATTCATATCTTGACCAGAATGATGTAAAAAGTTAATTTCAGATACGGCGTTTTGGCTAATCAGGGCAGTATAGATGGAACAAGGGTGATCATGCGCAGATCATCAACAACAATGCCAGTTAATCATGTACTTGTACGAAAATCTAAGTTAGTGGCAATTTGATTTACATATATATTACATTAAAATCCCATAAAAGAGCCCGAACTCATCATTTCACGATTATTTAGAATCAATTTTTCATATGTATTCAGAAGAGATGAGCATATAATAACTGCTGGAATCGTAATAAAGAATTAGGATTTCACACAACTCATTTGGCAACGCTGTTGTTTAATATCAACTCCTGCGACTTAGTCTGACGACATTTTTGTTCAGGGCCGGTCTTGCGTCTGTTGTTATTGTTGAATTGTGTTCTTGCGTTCTTGCTTCAGTGTTTTTTAATTCTATTCGAGGATAGAAAATTGTTTTCTACATTAGATAACCATGTTTTTGACATATCAATGTACGAGATGAACCACAACATGAAATTGATAAAATTTATTGTAAAAATGTATAGTTCTATGAGTTCTGTGTTTAAAACTTGTATTTAAGTGCTTAGAGCGATATTTGCTGGTTCAATTTGGTAATTAGAAATTGTAGTAAGTGCCAAAAAAGGTCTCAACAATAACAATTCTTCTAAAAAGGTCCATTTGCAGTTTTAGAGCCAATGGAGATATAGAGCTAAATCCCACTAGGTATACCTGAATTAAAGCATAGCTGAAAGTGTAGTGAAACTCTTAAATGTGCTACCATCTATAAATGGTGCTTAGAAGAGAGTTTTGACACTTTACAAAGCAACGAATTCCCTGTATTGGGTGTTGCATACCATACAAGTTGTATTGTGTGTTGCAAAGTTATTATTTGCCCGATTCTGGTCAAGATGTTACTTTGTAGTGAAACTGTTGGACTTTTTAAAACATACAATGTTGTATTTGCCAATAAAACGTTGTTATTGTTGAAAACTTTGTGTTATATATCAATTCAATTCTCTACAAACAATACTTGAACATCCGAACACCTCTAGTTCATAATCGGATACTATTCAAAAACTGAAAATTCACCAGTGTATTAGTTTTAGTCCGCCTCGAGCACAATGGCCACGTGTCAGGCGCATTGCACGTGCTGGAGCCGTCGAATCGGCCGAAAAGGCGCTAAAACACGCCTGCGTTGCGACGCCGATGCCGCGACAACGGCGTCGTTCCGTTACACTAACGAACCGTGAAGACGCGTGTTCAAACAACGTCCAATTACTTTGCGGTATCATTACATTGTATTTTCATGAACGGATTTTTGTCTTCTGGGTCTCATGAAACTTTAAATTGGATATTAAGTAAATAATCTTTTTTAAATACCCTGCATTTTCCATGGAAATGATCCACAGGAGGTAAGAGTAAAATATGTGGTGGCGGTTTTTTTTTTTCACACGGGTGGAGTAGTTAGTAGAGATTCAAGAGTTTGATTTGATTTTAAGAATTTGATTTGATTTCAAATCAAGCGTATCAAATCAAATCAAATTCGTGGAAGAAAAAATGTGAAAAAATGCAAAAAAAAATTCTAAAAATGTCTAGAAAATTAAATCAAACTCTAAAATCAATGTCAAAAGAACTTTTCTCAAAAAAATACGTAGAAAAACTGTATTTATAACATTAGGTTACCTACAAATTTTTTTTATTGTCAGATATTTGAAATCTCCTTCTCAGAACTGTTCAATTGCGTTTTTATCGAAAACGGGTGAAATTATCGTGTTGAAACCAATATTATGAAGAAATGATGTTTAAGTCACATTTTCTAATCAAAATCACTAAAAAGTTTCGTCAAAAAAAACTACTAGTTAATTTCGTCATCAGGAATCATTCACGTGGCGCCCCCTGTAACAAAATGTGAAATAATACATATAATAATATTTCTTGTATAAAGTTATGCCTCTGTGCCGAGAAAAAAACGAAAAAAAAAATCAACTTTAACGCCCTTTATATCTTATTCCACAGTAATATTTTATTAAGGTATATTTAGTCCCAATAACCTGCCCTTAGCCTATGTTCCAATAGTTACGAATCACCCTGTAGATATTTGAAATTTGAAAATTGGGTTACAGGGCTTTGTCAGTACGCTCTATTCAATGAAAGTATTTTCAACTTCCGGTTATACCAGAAGTACTTTGTTATTTTTATTTTTGGATTCAGCATCAAATTTTGAACAAAAAATTATTAACATACCACAGGGCTAAGTTTACCAGTTTCCGAGATATTTGAGATTTTTATATACATTTTTGAAAAAAACTCATTAACGTTAATTTTCGTATCTGGCTTAGTTGTTGAGCTATTAATTTCAAATTTTATACAGAGATTGTGAGAATGTCCTTCTAGCATACGGTGCAACGTCAAATGCGATATTTTATACAAGGTGTCTAGAATGTAGCGTCCAATGTCCATATTTTCAATTCTCAATAAGTCGATAATTTCAAACGAAACCCCTGTATTTTATTATCACGTCTGAATTGGTTTTTTATTCTCTTTGGATCTGTATTAGCATTTCCTATACCTAAAGTTAGGTATTTCGGAGATATTGTTAGATTTATTATAATTTGGAAATATTTTACATAAATTGGTGGGTAATATTATAATCTAGCATGTACATTGAAAATGAACAACTAATAATTCATTTCTATAACTCATACTGGCTTTGTATATTTAATTAGCAGAATTTTCAAGCATTTTTTCCAATTTTTATAAAAAAATATAACCCCACATTAAAAATTGTAAGAATTTCAAATTCCACACACAAGGAGGTAATTTTGGAAGAAAATTGATACACTATAGAAATTTAGGAAAAAAATTGTTGGGAAAAGGCATGAAACAGTATATATTAAGACTGGAAAATGGTGAAAAGGTGGGGAAAGTCCAAATCCCATAAATCTCTCAAACTCATTGTCTTTTGGAAATAAATACTCATCAAGCATTAATTTTTTAAAAATACAGATGACTAATTACAATTTATTTTCCAATTTTCTTTTCAAACAAATACGAAAATCCATGTGATCATAACAAATCTTAGGTCATCATCGAATTTCAAATTTCACGGTCATCAGCGAATTTTCCAAAAGTAGTACATAAAAAATTCGTTAGCTTTGATTTTATATTTCATACTTTCATATTGGATTGTTAAATCCTCTGATAATCAATTTGGTTTGGTTAAACGAATTATATCGTCACTGATAAACTCGATCTCATTCAATAAATCTCAAATACCGATGATTGGCACTTAATAATAGCCAGCAATAATTGCAGCACGCTGCACTTAGAGACTGTTACACAGCAGCAGCTCTATCTTAGTCTCGGCATCATCAGGAGGAGCGATGACATTGAGCGCAGATTAAAAATGTCGATGATGAGTATGAATATAATAGCGGGCTCAGGATCGAAGTAGGCGAGACGAGTCTGGCAATACGTCACCGGCATAGCAATTACCCATTATGGGCATTATGTGAGGAATTAGTCAATTAAGAAGCGGCTTTCTCCCAATTCGCGAGCCTGGCATGCCATGGGGATTATATGGACGGCAACTTAGCATAGGCGGCTCGTTGAATTAAAGGCATCATATTAAATAGAAAAATTGTGAATTTTCGTCAAAGCTACGTCTACTTTTTTCGTTAAAAAATGAAATCAAATTTTCATTCAGATTATATCGCCAATATACTGCTAGAAGATACAAACTGGGGAAATTTTTAAAATGAGTTATGTATTCTTGTAAATCCAAAACCACCCGTAAAAACCTGGTAAAGGGATGATTAAAATATTATTTCCATGTTCCTTTTATTAATTTTATAACTTTAGAGGAAATTATTTTGCATTTAGCTTAGTTGAGAGATAGATCAAATACTGAGAAGTATTTCGAGAGATTATTGAGATCATCTTGAAGTGTACCAGAGTCTTCTTTGCTTTAGATTTTTCTAAATAGCTTGAGATCACTAATAAATAACACAAAGAGCAGAGGTCCTAAAATCGATCCTTGTGGAACGCCTGAAGTAGCGGTGAATTCGAACGATCATACGTTGTGGAACTGTATGAATTGTATTCTGTTTGATAGATAACAGCGAAAGAAATCAAGAGTGTTTCATAACATAGCATTGAATTAAATTGTTCATTCATTTTATTTTTTGAAGGTTGATGTTTGGACCCACCTGTTCCGGATCTTTCATAATTTCCTTCTCACAAACCAGTAAATTCTTTGATAAATTTACTACACTACATCAACTATTTCCAGCTAGAAATGTTTGACGTACACCACTGGAAATTCATCATACATTTGGAATGGTGATCAATGCGAGGCGGCGGAACGAAGTATTTGACTTTATTAGTTCTAACTGTTCGAAAAGGAATTCATTTGTGTTTCTATTCATAAATGATATTAAGCGAGATTCTCTCAGGATTCTTCACTTAATCTGATCAACTAACTTTAATCTATATATTAAACCAATTTATTTACAAGCTGCAAAAAAGCAAATATAGCATATTAAGTAATATTTGTTCATTGAACACTTTGTAATTATAAAACATACCGTATATTAGCAATATAATTGCTACCAAAGATTTTTATTTTGTTTCTATTGTTATTTTGATATAGACGTGAGTTATAGTGACATCTAGAGAAGAGAGTGTTCTTAGAAGTACCTCCTAATTTCCCCAAGTGTCTACAAAACATTTCGCCTGCAGTTATCCACCTGGTTTTTTATAGTAGTTTCGATAAAAAGGGAAGGAATAAATTTAGTTTTTTTTGTCACTGTATGTGAGAGAAAACGGAGTAGCCAGAAGCCTAGCAAGAAGACAGGGCTCTGGACAAATGGCAACAATCCTGCGAATCCAAAGTCATATGTACAGAAAGATATATAGAACCATGGATGAACAGAAAATGGGGCGACGTTAACTGTTTCCTCACACAAGTTCTAACGGGTCATGGATAATCACAGAGAAATGCCAGTACTGCGAACTGGTAGATACGGTAGAGCATACAATCTTTGAATGCGTCCTTTGGGAAGAAGATAGAAAAAAGGCTAAAGTGACAACAGGAAGACTAATGCCAGAAAATATGGTAGGGAAAATGTTCGAAAACAAAGAAAACTGGCAAGCTATCAGTAAAACGGAAAACCCGAGAGAACGAGAAACAAACAACTGAGGAAATAAGAAGGGAGAGCCCTACGATATCCTTACAGTCCTCTTCTCTAAAGTAATGCCTGAGGGCGGTTCCGGAGAAGCCTTCCAGACTCAAGAGTGGTTTTTTAGTCTATATAAGGTCACTAATTCTAGCCTTTCCTGTGCGTTTGCTCAGTAGTTATTGTGTTCGCTCCTGATCCAGCTAAATCAGAAACCAGAATAACTGGAACTCAATTTAATAAACATGTGAACACCACTGGAATCTCAGAAGATGCTCATTATCCAGGCTGTACAATCTAAGGACAGATAAAGATACATAGAGCCATCGAACAGCACTTAAGATATATACAAACTATCTGCAATAATCAAGATGGTGGGAGCAAAAATGACCAAAATCTTCTTTATTGTCACTCCCATCTTTTTCGTTGCTACCCTATGATGTTGATTGCAATTTTTATGATTCTATTTATGTAGGAATTTCATTCCACTTTCCTTCCTGATGGTGTTGTGGGTTTCCCAATTATAGCAGACATGGCATTAGAGAAATCATTATAAATTAACAGTCTTCACTACTAAGAAAGTATTATGTTCTTCAGTATCTCTTAAAATAGTGACAACAGCTTCAAGCTCTGACGTCACGCTAAGATAGGGCATTATATAAATGATTACTTTCGGCTTTTACTCGAATTATCCGAGTCCAATTTGGTGAATCGGCTGAGAGATTAGCAATCGAGTGAATGACACGTTCATCGGCTTAGCAGCCACCGCTTATACCGACCGAACGGGATTAACGGACTTTGTTCACTCTCTTTCGCATCTCGTATCCTCTCCTGCAACCCTTTCTATCTAGCAGGACAATTCTTCTTAACTTACGGGGTTGTTTTCGAAACCAATTTTATTTAAAAATGAAAAAAGGAATAAATGCGATGAACATCCTGTGATTTGATAGTCCCGGACCGCAGTAATTTTACAAAAATTACATTGTAATATTTTTAAACAAAAACTGAGCCATCCCCGCTCATTTGTGGTTAGAAATAAAGCCTATTTTCACACTGTTTAATTGTTTGTTGGTGTAAGTTTAAATTTCATCGAATTACATCTTCAATTATTTGTAAACCAAAAACAGAATGACGGTGTTAAGTCTGGTAGTCACAGTGGTAAAACTATCTCCCCAGATAAACAGTTTAATCATAATTTATCTTCATTGACACACTGACAAATATATTTTTTCTCTTAACGCATTTTTGATGTGGATTTATATCAATAATTGGTTGCTGTGAAAAATGATCTGCTATTATTTCCTGTTAACTTCGTTTTTTTGACAATCCTAAGTGACGCTAGTCTCATTTCATTGTGTTTTCAATAATATTTACTTGTAGTGAGGGTAAATATCCATTCTTGACAATTTTAGATCACCCTGTATCCAATTCCTAAGCCCTTTGGTCCGCAGAACATTCCAAGCGTGCATTCCAGTTTTCCACGGGCAGCAATCCAACTAGAACACTCGACTAAAACTTTCCCGTTGTCTAGTTTTCTATTCAATTGGCCACCAACTTCGGAACCAGTTAATCTAGGGCCCCGAAGGGCATTAGTCAATTATTGCATGTGTTTGTGACCAACCCTCTTTATTTATTACTCCACTCCTTGCCCTACACACGAAATTAACTTCAGATTTTAGATGCAGATAGTGAAATTGCTGAAAGACGAGTGCGGGCGATTAAATGAATTATCGGGTCAATGTGAATTTGTTACGAATTTTTTTTACGGATTTTGTGGGCGGTACACTAACAAAATGTATAGTCTTTTTATTACAAAAATAGTTGCAAATCACCAATGACTTCACGATAATTAAAAAGTACTACCACCTACAGAAAATTTAACAATACAACTAAGCATGCGAAATTGATTTTCAATGTCACAAATGCACATCAATATTATCGAAGAAGAATAACAAGTATCCTTAAATTTGATTGTTATTGATTAAATATTTAGTAGAAACTGGGTCCATAATCATTACGTAAACAGAAGAAAAAGAAGCCTATTGACATATTGACGTATTTAAAAGTGAGGTTAGGTGAAATTGTATAAACAAACTTGAAAAATGATAAGTAGGAAGACCCCGAGGGGCCACTTAGGGATGGGGGTTCACAGGAAGGACTTAGAAACAATGGAAACATTAAAAAAGGTCCGAGAAGCTTTCTAAGAGGAATATATGTAATTGTCTTTGGGTCTTAACTGTAATTATTTAGTATCCTATGGGTAAGTCTATTATAATGTTGATTTGAATACGTATTGTTACTTTCAGGCCTGATGATGGCCGTTTTGCCGAAACTAGTTACCTTTATTTAATTTTTCATATTAAATTGTATGTGGTACAGACTTCGAGGCGTTTTGTTTCATAATATTTAAATATTTATTAGCAAATACAAGTATTATTCTAAACATTTGCCACATTTGGCAACGCTGTGATAACCATGTTCTTCCAGTAAATGACAGTTGTATTTGGAATCCGTGTATTTTGAAAATTAATTCTAATAAGTAAATGAAATAAAGATGTAGAGGAACGATTAGTATTAGCAAAAAATGTTTACTCTAAAAACGATGAAATAAAGTATTTGTAAAATATTCGGATCATGTTCGCTTTAGTCCACTTTACTTCGTGTACACAAATTCCCAGTTCCAACACAAATATTTTCTATCGTTTGAATTTGAGAGGTAGCTATTGCTCGCTTATAAAGAGGTATAGAAAAGGTCTAAACCAGGAAAAATAACAAAAAAAGACGATGGAGAGCTCAAGAGATCGACTGGGAAAGATCAATACACAGTAGCAGCATTGTTGTTGAAGTGGAACTATTGTAGATATATTTTCTCGAGAAAAACGACAACTTTTCTGAAAAATTCCCAACGACAGTGGATAGATGGATTTCAGGTTGAATTTTCTCCGATTACTCGTGTACCTGCACAGTAAATCTGAACAAGTAATCTTTCTGAATTGAGATTTGTTTGTTGCGAAAGATATCTTGTAAATAGATATAGACATGGAAAATTTGAAATGGTAACACATTTTTTATTATCTTCCAAGGTACATATATATGACGTAATTCAGATATGTAAGAAGTATTTGTAGATGTGCTACCATCTATGGTAAGAAGAGAGTATTGACATTAAATTTTGACTGAATCTAGTCAAGATGTCACTCTCTTCTTTTTTATCCCTTTCAGAGATTAATACAAAGTGAGTAAACCAGTAAGGAATTTTAATTTATTAGATTCGACATCCTAAGACCGGTTTCTGTCTTTCGACTTCATCAGTTAGGCTTTTCGAATCCAATAAATAAAATTCCAAACTCGTACTAGTCAATAGCTATATCCGCTATAAGATAACATTTGTAGATGTGCTACCATCTATGGTAAGAAGAGAGTATTGACATTAAATTTTGACTGAATCTAGTCAAGATGTCACTCTCTTCTTTTTTATCCCTTTCAGAGAAAAGAAAGAAAGACAGAAACCGGTCTTAGGATGTCGAATCTAATAAATTAAAATTCCTTACTGGTTTACTCACTTTGTATTAATCTCTGAAAGGGATAAAAAAGAAGAGAGTGACATCTTGACTAGATTCAGTCAAAATTTAATGTCAATACCCTCTTCTTACCATAGATGGTAGCACATCTACAAATGTTATCTTATAACGGATATAGCTATTGACTAGTACGAGTTTGGAATTTTATTTATTGGATTCGAAAAGCCTAACTGATGAAGTCGAAAGACAGAAACCGGTCTTAGGATGTCGAATCTAATAAATTAAAATTCCTTACTGGTTTACTCACTATGTAAGAAGTACTTCTTAAAATGTTAAACTTAAAGTTTACAAAATATTTTTTGTTTTATTTTTGACGCCACTAGTTATTAGTTTGCTTTTTCCTTATTTGACATATTTGAATTTTTCCACAGTCATACAGCGTGATGGGTCAAATGAGTAATATCGTCAGGGAATCTAATTGTTCCGAAAAAAATCGAAAAAACACGTAGCTAAGTAATATTTTAACAAGAAGCATGTGTGCATTTTGTTAAAAAAATATTACTTTGCATCGTTTTTCGATTTTTTTCACAGGAAAAATTAGATGCCCGAATGGTATTTGACAAGACTATTTTATGAGTAACAGATTATTCTGCATACACATAGCTTACAAAACATACTACCTATTATATATGCATACATAATAAATATGTAGGTATTAATTTGAAAACTGAAAAACAGGTAATTTATTTAATCACAAAATACTACAAACTTCAATTATTTATAGTACAATTAAAATATAAATTGCAGTTTTGGTACACAGTAGGAGTATTGTTTGAAATCTTTGTTAACTCATTGATAACGTTGGGTGTAGGTAAATCATTAATGTTGTTGTAAAGTGAGAAGCTCGAGGAGTGGCTGCAGGATCTTCTGTTTTTTAGCTGGAGGTTCTGAGGCGTCACTTCTAAGGGTGTTTATGATGTTAGAATAATGCTCATTATCCATTTGCAGATAAGGCTTAATTGAGTTGGCTGATCTGTGGCCAGTAATTTTAATTAATTGTTGTTCACCAACCCCTCCTTTAGCCAGGTTACTGACTGCTGTCGACCGCATAGAGTGGTTTGTTATTTTTATTTCTTTTGTATTTAATCCTGCCTTCTCTGCTGCTTAGTTCATTTCAAAAGTTCGTTTTTTCCCACTGGAGTGTTTTTGTACCATCATCCACTTGATTGTTCTTTGTTCCATGATGGGTTTACTGTTAAGAATAATCTATCAGTTGTTATTCTAGATGAATGTTTAACCATTAGAATTTTAAAAAGACGGACTGGACAAAAGGTAGGGTTCTTGGTGTTGAGGACCAGCCATTTACTATCGACCATTTTGTTTTCTCCACCCTGGGCCGTTTAAAAACCCGGAATTATCCAATTCCTCTTTAAAATAATGAACTCTCTGCAATTGACTGCTTCTCCACCTCTCCAGGCAAGTTCGCTGGAGTCCCGCCGGAGTGTCTTCGTCCCATAATAAATGATTCCAATTCTTCCAATTTTAATGAAGCAGAGCTCGATTTCCTTTTATTGGTGCACATCTGCAAATTCCTTCGTTTCGCATTACGAGCTTCGCTACTATCTATCTATCTTTAAATGGATCAAAAATTATTTTCCACTTCATAAAATACATTCCTTGCATTTTTTTTGCAACGGTGTTTCACATTGTCTTCACAACTAGTTCTTTGTAATTTTCACCGTTTTCTTTTTTCATATTCCACGCCCAATCTTTCAGGATTAGGTTTAGTTGCTCTAAACTTGTAGTTTCCAAAATCTCGTATTTCTTTGCCTTGCAGAATTCCGTAAACTGTTTCCATATTGACGTATGGGTTTTAACGGTATTGTACGGTACACTTTTCTCAATCGCCAGATCATATTAGTCATAGAATCACTTCCAAAGCGACTCATTTTCACTACATAAGCTGACTAGCACTGTTTAAAAACAATATTACAAAATTTATTGACAATACAATCAGAACAATTGTTTAGCGTCGTTTTGTGGTGTCCTAGGAGACCATAATTACTTGTTATCAAATGTATTGTAATTTTTGGTGACATCAGCTATCAAGTTTTGCCGCCGGTAAACTCGAAAAAACTTCTGACAGGAGCTGTCATACAGTTTTTTCATCTAGAAACCATTTGTAATTCAAAATTGCGCATTTGTGATTGGTGGAAAGACGAAGTCAATAGTCAACTAAAATGTGAACTTTAAACTCAGCCTACTATGAATTGACAAATACGAATTCTTGATATTTTGCTTCGCGTTAGAGATTTCGAAAAAATTTATTAGAAGAAGTTGTTCAGAATATTATTTTCATCCCATATGTTCAGATTTTAGCTGATTATCTTAAAAAATGTGACCCATCACCTTTATTCCTTCAAATAACGAACATATGGAAGTGTTTTCATCTTAAGTGCGACACACTGTATTATTTGAAATTTAGTGTAACAGCAAACTAACTTAGGAATAAATTGAAATAACGGTTCAATAGTATCTTTAATTATATTGTCAAATTCCCACATATTTTCTTTTACTTTGATCACGCGATCAACGCACTTTCTCTGCTTTTCAAAAGTTATTTCTATTCTCGATTTGTTTAATAATTCTTGAACATCCTGCAGTTTAAACATGATTTGTTGTGCGTTAGAGCTTTCGGCCCATTTGTGCCGAGGAAACCTAGAACCTAGATTCTTGCGATATGTAGTTATTTACTAAAAGTAGTCTGCAAATTCTATGACCCTTAAGTCGCTGTGATGAAATGACACATTCCATTTCAAAACAAATTTTTAATCTCTAATCTAAACGCAACACTAAGCGAGTATGTCCCAAAAATCATACACCAATCTAAGCTACCCATTGTTTGGACTAGGACCACTTTAGAATCTATCAAGCTTCACTTGAGTAACATTTTAGCTTTGGTCCTAAGATATCAATGAATAGAAAGAAGCATTGCAAAGCAAAAAATTTCCCCACATCAATTATCCTATGATATTACTTATTTATAATTTGAGCGCTTTCCCTCCGGGGGTGATAAACATTTCTGGGGATAATTTTCGATACATTTTAGCAAACCGATTTTCTGACACCCTCCTTTTGAAGGGAAATGAACTCACAAGGGGGAAAATAAGCAGCAACAGCATGTTATACATGTATTCAGTTTAGGGATGTTTTGAGGGAGTTTGAAACCCCTTCGGGGATTGACTAGTGATTAGGGTATTACTTAGAAATTAATTTACAAGTTGCCAGTTTGTTCGTGTAATGAATAGATTAGGCGAGCTTGGGGATTAAGGCTGTTTGTAACAGATTTCTAAATATTAATTACTGGTATTGCCCAACTTTTCCAGTATTTTCGAAAAAAATAAAAATAAAGTAATAGGTAATATAAAAAAGGATTTAAATTATTATTTTAAAATTCCAAACATGTTCACAATTGAAACTAGTGTTGAATTCTAATATTAATATAAGATAAATTAAAAAATAAAATATTTTTAATGGACGTATAGAAGATTTAATCATATTACAGAAAAAATTAGTTATTGGACTTAATTATTAAAGTCTTGTAGACATTGACGTCCACTACTTGGGGACGGAGGGAGCAGCTTGCCCCCTCAACTCTGTGGTTTAGTGCAAACGCCCTTTGTAATGTATCGTTTTGTCATGTCTTGGTGACTCTCTAGGCTCTCTAAGTTTATGTTTCGAATGCCATAATTATTTCGTTAAAGAAGAAATTAGTACGATAAGTAATTTGTTATTTTTTCATATTTTTTATAATTCTTTCACGGGTAATAAAGAACCTATAAGCTACGCCTTTGCTTTTAGAAAAACAAGTCACAACTGTCTACCTCTCTGATGACGGAGTCCTACCATAAATCCGGTGATCAAAGTCATAAAACCACTTCTCCATCGAGTTCATTCATCCGCTGGTCCGCGGCAGCCATTGGTGGGCGTCACGCGGTTCAGCCAATCACAGTTCTCCCATTCAGCGCCCTCTGGCCGACCCCGTCGCGAACCTCGTTCAAGTAGTAATTATTAAGATAGTGGGTTGCGCTTAGGATTTTTCAGATGCATTATGATATGGATATACATATATACGTGTGAATGTAAATCTTCGAGGTTTTTCCCTTTTTTTCCCCTCTTTATTTGCTCTTTCTTGCACTTTGTTAGTTAAAAGTAGGGTTTTAATGAATGGTTGGAACGACTGCAATCCCCTTGGAAGGGTGGATATTTAGAGAAAAACCAGGAATCTTGGTTTTGTAAACGAATGGTGAATGTTTTTTGTGTAAAAGTTAGGGGGAGAAAGACGAATAATTATTAGTCTGGCGAGCTAATTTGGAAAATAGTTATTAAATTTGAGGGAATTGTTACCATAATTACAATAAGGATAAGATTTTTTATGGTAGGTACAATAATTTAAAAAAAAAACAGTTTTGTAAGAAATTAAATTAAGGAAAAAATACTGAAAAATAAAACAACAAATGAGTAATCAGATGCACAATTTAAAGAATGTATTTTTGCGATGTTTTTTTATATTTTCAAGGATCTGATACCAGGTAAATCTAAAAGATTTTTGAGGTATTGCTGTAGTGATAAAGGGCGTGACTAAATTATTATTTTTGACGCATAATGTATCGAAGTATTAATAATTGAAACAGGAAAAACTATAACACTGCACGTAACACGAATATATATACAGGGTGTAACAAAAAGGTAGGTCATAAATTGAACCACATATTCTTCAAAAATAACTCGATTGAACATAACTTACCTTAATGCAAATGTGCACACTAAAAAGTTACAGCCCTTGGAAAGTACAAAATGAAAATCGATTTTTTCCAATATTTCATGAACTGTTTAACATTTTGTAATGATAATGGATAGATGGCTTTCTTATCGTAAGAGCATCTTTTTCATATAAAACCACGAAAACTGTACAGCCCATAAAAATTTTAGGGGTGTTTTGAACCTTTAAAACCCCCAAACTTTTCTATGCGTTACAATTAAATTAGTATTGTGACACTATTGGTTTAATACATCATTTTTGAAATTTTTTTTCCTCTTAGCACTTTTTCGAAAAGCCAGTTTTTATCGAGATGTGGCTTCTTTTTCATCTTAAACTTAAAAATTTTTTGGACCCCATTTTGAAGGCGTTTCCGAAGAGGTACGGAGGTGCATATCAAACCCTAAGCTTACTTTTTGATGCTCTATCAAAATCTGAAGTCAGAATTTTAAAATTCATAAGCACGAAAAAGCTACACACACACACATCGAATTCAGATACCGAACAAATTTGTTCGGTGAACATAGTTTATTTATTAAGTGTGCTGTTTATTATCAACTTGTTAAAAGTGTGGAGCAGCAAAAAAATTGTACCTAAATGTTAATGAACTATTTCTTATGTCTTACAAAATCTATTAAATGTACTTTAAAATCATAATTTCTACGTCCCGCGTTTTTAGTCAAGCTTAGAGATGCATTAAATCAAATTATAGTTTGATTTGTCAAGTCATGTCTAATTTGACTTGAAAAATCAATTTTTTTATAAAAAAATTTGATTTGATATACAATTCGTAAGTTTGATATGAAATCAAACTGTTTGAAATATGAAAAGTGTTACTTACAGTGTTTTTAATTTGTCAAGAGTTGTCTGAGAGTTTTTGTCTTTACGAATGTCCAATACAGAGTGGGAAATAAATTAAAAAACTTGCAATTATTTAAAACCATTCAAAGCATTATCAAGGTACACTGTCGCAGAAGTCGATCAGTGCTGTAACATATAATAAATAAGTTGTTGGACAAACTGGAACATTGGGCCTTAAGATTTAGATGTTAAAGAAGATGGGAATGAAATTGATGAGAAATTGTCAAACATTATAAGCGCACCAATTGGATGTATTAAGCAGCTTTTTTATACTTACGTATACTAATAAAATACTTGTGAATCAACTAACGATCTAATTATCCAAACATTCAAACTAGTTTGATAAAAATATTTGATATTTCAAACTTTAAAATTTTATAGTTTGATTTGATTCACAGCACTGCTAGGCTTTATTTGAAATCAAATCAAACTCAAATCAAATTCTTAAAATCAAATCAAACTCGTGAATCTCTAGGCAAGCCTCTATAATTTTAATTTTGTTTTAAAACATTTAAAGTTTGTAAAGCTAAACAAAAATTTAAAAACTAATATAAAAAGTTAGTAGGTACACATTTTTTATTAAAAAAGATTATAAAAAAAACTTTAAATCATGCAAGAGAAAGTTGCAGAAGACAAGTCGATGCCCTCTCAATGGTGAGAAATTTAAAATCTTATTAGTTTTAATCTGGGACAAGAGAAATCTACTTACGTACATAGTTACTTCATGAAATCTATAATGATCCTCAAATACGAAAAAAATGAGCAATTTAACACCAAAACTAATATGTCAGCAGACAAATTAAAATCAGTGAAAATATTTTGTTATGCAGAAAAAATTAGTTACACAATAATATACCAATAGGAACAGTAAAAATATTAAATAAAATTTCCAATTCTGTTATATGAAAATTTAAAATTGTCGACTATCGGTTTGGTTAGAAATGACCCCAAAATTCGATTCAGGTTTCCTCAAATCTGTTATTTAAATATTAAGGTATGAGGGCAATCTTGCTTGCTCTTTGAACTGTAAATTTGTGAGTTGATCCTCCAAGAAGCTCAAAAAGCTGTTAAATAGTTAAAAAAATCTGTTGGAGCCCCATTAAAAAATATTGGATAATTTCCGCGACAAATATGCCCATCCAAACATTAAATGTGAAACGTTCTTGGAATCGTCATTGTTGAAGTTTATACTAATCGGTCTCATGTCTCTGTATCCTATCATTATTTTTTATTTGTGATTCTTGTGTTTATTAGTAATCCAATACTACTATAATTAAAGCTGGAATTAATTCACTTATTAGTTTAAATTCATTTGTTTTCGCAGCTTGTCTGCTTCCCCATCCCCACTTATTCATTTGTGGTACTATTTCATCTTCTCCCGGCTTTTCTAGTTCAATTCATTATATTGTCTTAAATATTTCTTCGTTTTTTCTCTCTTCAAGAAATTCTTGTATATTATGTTCTTAACTTTAAATGTATAATTGCATAAAAAGTATAAATAGTTCTAATTTTTTTCCTCCAGCCACATCTTTGTATATGCCTTGTTTGATTTGTTCTTGCATAGCACTTGAATAATGTACAAGCGCTTTAATATTGTATGTTAACCCCTCTACGCCCTTACTATCTTTGGGTACTTCCATCAACTTTCCATTTTCATTCCTCCATCTCACCTCACTAATTTTATTTGGGTCTTTGATCTTTTTGCATATAAAATAGTCATTAGAAATGTGGGCGTTTAAAGGGGTGGTTCAAGATCGAAGTAATATATGAGTGTGTGAGTGATGATTGTGAATGCACCAATGACTCTAGTCGCATTCTAGAGTCAATTAGACACCTAGCTATAATTTACTATTAATACAATGTTTTTTTTTTTCAATTGACGCATGTATGGTTTTTTTCGTTATTAATTTAGTAGACTTCTCGCTTAAATCTTTAACAGTTCTTCGTTTCACGGCTCCTTACAATGATTACGTAATCTCATGCTTACAAATTTTTATTGCACAAACCTCTACTTTCGTGAATTTAACTGCCCTTTGTACAGGGTGGCCAAATAAGAATACGAGGTACTGTATCTTGGAAACCATCCATCGTAGAGGAAAAAAAGTCATTACTAAAACGACCAAGAAGAAAACCTGGAAAATATTTTCAAGTTTCTGAAATGGCCGCTAGGGGGCGTAACTGCGATCTTGAAGCTAAGAAAGTGATGTTTCTGCGAATTCCGCTATATTAACCTACCAAAAAAATACCTGATCTTTAAAGTAGAGGATAATCTGAACCTTTTTTGTTTAACAATTTTTGCTATATCTCTAAAAATAAAGTGGTGGGGGGTATTCAAAGGTTTCAGTAAAAAACACCCTGTATATTCGAAACGGCTGAGCCGATTTTAACAAACTTGGGCTAGTTGAAAAGCGCTATTCTTGGGCTACAAATGCTATAATATTTGAAGTTTTGTTAGTTTCAGATGTCGCCGCTAGAGGGATTTTTTCGACATCTCGTCAGAAATGGTTAATTTTCTCAAAAAAATTAAACGCATTGGTATGATTTCTTTTTCATGAAAAAGTTGCTAAATGATGCCTAAACAAGCTCCCGAAAAGCGCATCTCGATATCTTGTTCCTAAAATGTAGCCCAAAGAAAATTTTATACGGAAATCCCTTAAATTTTTATTTTTTAAACTAATTAATTCCTTTTATTATGTAAGTTGTGGCCCTAAAAAGGACCGATTTAAAAAATAAAAGTTTTTAGGGGAAAGTTGGTTTTTTGTTAGATATTAGGATCAAAAACTAATAAAAATGGCATTAATGTTAGATATTATCATCCACTATGTGCAGTCTAACTCTCAGTCTCTAAATATCAGGAAATGACAACAATTATTGCATTCTAATATGTTAATTTTGTGTGGTGCAAGTGAGAAGCCAAGGAGAGTATACAGTGAGTTTATAAACAAGTAAGATTACCAAATTTTACTGATTCCCATTGGCTCATTTAGGGATGATTGTATCATTAAAAATTAACGAATTCATTGGGTACCGAAGTATTTAGGTTTTGTAATAATGAATACATAAATCAAACATTATATGATAAGTATATATTTTGGCGATAAGCCGATATATGGGCGTTCAAATTACCGTTATCGATCAGAAAACTCTATCGGCCCATCCCTAATCGTAATTAATTTTACCAATCCCTCCCTCTCTATACAACGCACGGTCTATAATGAACATCACACTACATGACATCAAGTCGCATTTAGTTTATTTCATTTCTTAGGAAATGTCGAAAACAGGCTTTTCTTCCCGCCCACAATTCTTTTCATAAAACCCCGTCCGGCTCGAAATAAACTTCTTGTAAACTTCATAGATCTAGACGATTGATCTGCCACCAGCAATTTGCTGCCATATCCAAGTCGCAGTATGTGGCATCCGAGAATTTGTGGACATAGACAGCCGCAGGAAAATTTCAAAAAGGTACAAAAAAATCATGTTATTAAGACATTTTTGAGAAAAAATTCTGGTTTCCACATAAAGATTAATTTACACTAAGATTAGTGTAAATATATCATAAATTAATTCTTCCCCAACTAGTTTTTCATGTAGATTTAAGGAGTAATTTGAATCCCTGGCCACAACTCTCTTCTAATTGGTCGACACATTAACATCACATATATTAAAAAAGCTGGACCGAAAATGGCGCCCGAAATATTCTTTAATATAAAATATGTAGGCAACTACATGCGAGAAATGGGAATAACAAAAAAAATCATAGGTGGATCTTGATGTATGTTATGTGACAAGTAATGTGTCGTTATTTGAATGACTTTTACCTGCAATATGTTCACTTTTTCATTGAATAAACGCTTATTTTGTCATTTGTGTAACAAATTATTTACAATAATTATTAATTTAACGTGTTTGTTGATGCCGTTGTTTTTTATAGTTGCAGATATTGTGTTAATAAATATCCGTTTATTGATTATGGGAATTTAATTTAAAAAAAATCAATTAAAAACTGATGAAACTGAAAATATTTTCTTAAATTTGAAAAATTCCCAGGTAATTTTTTAAAAAACTTATAAATAAACAGAAACGTATTAACGCGTTTTTCAAAATTTTGCACTCTATAACTTTGATAAAACAAGAGATTTTGATTTAAATTTTTCTTATTTCTTTCTTGATTTATACTAATAAGTTTTAATATTGGGAAATCATACTTTTCAAATTGAATCTCTATTCAATGTAGGTATATTAAGTTACATCAAAGTACATAAGTCAGAAACATTTGAATATACATCCGAGGGTGTAGGGGGAAAACCTGATAACTCATATAAAGTTGGTTTCGAGATAATTGCAGTTTTAAATTTTGTAATCTATAGCATTTAGTGTAGTTAACTGGTTTTGCAATGTTTGTTTTGGTTACTTATAATGGGAATATCAAATAACCAGATATACCATTAAATAGAGCGCAAAAATTAAGTCACCTGCAATTAAAAACCAAATTTTTGAATTTTTATCAGGTTATCAGGTTTTCGCACTACACCCTCGAACATTCATAAAATTTATTCGATTTTTATATTAATTTGACTGTTTATATATTGGAATAATGTAATATTTCCCATATTTCCGAAATAGCCAATTTAAACGAGTTGTGGGATCTAAACGGTAATTCGCCATTTGGTAATATTTCTCATTATTAAAATTTATCAGTGCTCCACAAATAATGTTTTTAAAATTAATGATTATTGTTGGCGGATTATTTTTATACTTTTTATTTCTCAATATAATTATAATTCCTATATTCAAGATCAATTCATTTCCATTTTGCCCTAAATTCTTTTTTTCTCGCTCTTTAATTTATTTATATTTTTATTATATTTTTTAATCTTATTGTTTTAGTTAATTTTTGACATTTCGCGATTTTCCTGAATTTTTCAATATTTTTATTATTTTTGCCATTTTACTATTAACTATTTATTTTAATAATAAAATAAAATTTTACTTATGGGATAAAATTTCGCTTTCCCCCCGCAATCCTCCACCAATGTACCTTAAAAGGAACGTGGTGGCATCGCAAAATGTAATATAAATTGTCGATTTTGATTCCCGGAAAAAAGATTTTTCTTAAATGTCGAAGAAGCTGGAAATGGTATTAGACGGAAAGGAAATTATATTAGAGATTGAAAATTGGTCGCTGAAAAACTTTTATCAAGTTTATTATCAATCTATGAGAAAGTTAAATCTGGAAAAATTGATTCGTCAATCAACTATATTTTTTCCATATGCTTGGTTTTAAGTTGTAATCTTGTGAATATAATTTTATTATTCAAAATTGCAGTTTCGGTTGAAGGAGAAGATGATCTGTATTTTCATCTTGTAAAAAAAAGCGATGCAAAAAGCGTCTAAAATAAAATTTATGAGCGCGAACAAAAAAAACACACGCCTGACCCCACGTTGGGCGCTAAAAATAATGCCAAGGTAAGGTGAGCAAAAGGCAAATACAAAAATAATGCCACGAGTTATTCTTACTCAAGATGATTTGTCGTGGGATTATATAATCCTGTTTTTGGAAGCCGGTTAACCACAGTGAAGATGGTCGTGAGTTACTGAAAGATATTAATTTAGAAATAGTGAAAAAATTGGCCCAAGATTGGACGTAATTTTGAAATTAAAAGCATGCTGATCCAAAACTTTTATATGCGAAAGGTAAGACAATTAAAGACATTTTAATAGCGCTCAGTAGTACTGGTAACTTGAACCGAGATTTTTTCAAACCGGTTAAAAATTAATTCGAAAAAAAAACGTTATTTTTGAGATTGGTCTGTGGGTCTAAACGTTCTTTCATCGATACCTATACAAGTTATATATTATTATACTTTTATTTGATTTGGTTCTCAAGCACTTCAGACTATCTTATCCATCTAGACCCTTTTCCGTTTTATAAAATTAGACAGGAACGGAGTTGTCTCCCGTGTTAGCCAAAACAAGGAAATTTGAATATACCGTAAAAGATCTTAACGATTTTCCATCAGGGACGTAAAGAACTCTCGTCAACAATTTGCATCTCACCTCGTCTTAATTAAATTAAAGTCCTAAAAGATGGGTCGGAACAAGCCGTGACATGGCGGCAAGCAACTACAGGGTGGCACTCTAAATATTTTAGTTGGAGTAGTAAGTTTTAATATGTATTTAATAGATGAATATGTCTATAAGTTACATATGTATACGTAAATAAGAAGTCAGTTTAAAAAAATTAATAATAGAATTAATGTTCTAGATCTTCTAGAATTGCGTGGAGCCATTTACGTTTGGCACGAAGAAAAAGAACATTGTAGAATTAGTAGTATCTTGGGGCGTTTTGTAGAAAATTATATATTTTCGACCAATTAAAAGCCTTTATTTTGTATCGTTACCATAGCAACTAAATAAACAAATAGAATTTTAATGCACAGTGTGTTGGTCCATTGTCCATTAATGTCTACTCTTTACCCACATCCTTCATTTGATAGCAAATTGGTGGGCAAAGATATTTTTCCATGTAAAAATCAACCAATTGAGATATAGAATGACTCAAATCTTAATCCTTCTTCGACACTGACATTGAACTTGTTTTTTTTGTTCTCAATTAAAAATATATTTGAAGACATTTCTTATTTGGACTTTTTAAAAACTTTCAACAGCAACCATCACTTAAAACCTCAGACAGCTACAAAACTTAATTGATCTTTAATCAGAATACGTTGACAAATTCGAAATTGAGACATCCTGTATCAGGGGTGCTGCCTTCGAAGCTTCGTAGTTGGCAAGAATTTTACTAACGAAGTAATTATGTTGCTGCTAATAGAGAGAAGGCTATGAAGTTGTGTAAGTTTTGTTCTGACGTTCGGTTGTTTAACGCGACTAATGACGTAACTTGAACAGAAGAGAAACGCGCCATGGCCGCCTTTAATGAACCGGCACATCGACTTTTAGTTGTTTGTAAATAATTAGTTGTTGAGTTTGTACGGGCCAGAGGCTAAGGTTCGTGTGGCAAAGTTTGCATCGGTTTTAGGTTGTTTTAGTTTAAAATGGACATTTGGAAGTTTTATGGTCGGGTTGTTATAATGCGGCTTTTTCCACATTACATTTTTTCATCCAGTGGGATTTTACGTAAATTTTATTGATTACACTCTGATCGACCGAAAATAAAATATTTCGATAAAGTATTGTTAGGACGCTAAACTAAATTTCTTACAATCCATTATTTTGATAAATAGTTAGTGTATCCTCGCTTAGTGGGCACAATTCTTCCTAGATTCAAGGATATGCTTTCTTGTCTGGATCGCTTGCTTCAGTGGCGTCGTGTATATATTTTTGTTTAATTATTTTATTAAATTTTTATTTATTTATTTGGTGTCGCGTACCAGTGGCGGCGTTTATGTTGAATTTTCAACAGTTGCTTTATAAAAACCTTTTAATTTATATCTTTTCCTATTAAACCGGAAGTAGGCCATTTTGAATTTTCATAATTAGAGATTTTGTCTAATATTTCTATCGCAAATTAAAACCACTGATGACCCAATATGCTGGCCTCCCTGAATATAAAGAAAATTAAATTAGTTATTGGTTAACAATCGTGCTTAAAAAATTATAAAATGGCTGCTTTACAAAAGTAGGTGACTGTACGTGATAGTATATTGTGTGGTTCCCAATTGCAATGCTAGAAACGCGGAGAAAAATGCCATTTAGGGAACTCTTAATAGATGTTAGCGAATTTATCGGACAAGTGGCGTTCATATACCCAGAACTCTCCTGAAGCATTACAGAAACAGCCGTTAAATCGTCTTTTATTACTTTAATGTATAAAATATCTCAGTACCGCCCTGACTAATTTATAGAAACCTGTATTTTAAACTCTATTCTAGTTTGAAAACTAATATGTAAATGTCTAGCCAGCAACAATCGATTTCATCTCCAAATACGAACTTGTTTTTATACAGGGCGTTTCATAAGGAATGGTCAATATTTTAAACTCTGGGTCAAATGTTATCTACTACTAAGATACAGGGTGTTGAAGATAAAATGTATTTTTCGTTTTTTAGCAATAATTTCTTCATTATTTAACATATTGACTTCAAATTTGGTATGGTTATATTTTTAAGTTAGTAAATCATAAGCGTGTTATCAATTTTGTGATGAGATAAAGAGGGCGCCACCTACATTCTACTGGATGAAGAAAAGTATCAATATTTTTTTATTACTGGCCTTTTTTGATTTTTTTTCTTGTTTTATTAGCATAAATTCAGCTCATTTCGAGATATTTGCATTTAAAATATTGTAGCCACTCTCCGATCTACGACGGTGGTCTATCAGGCCAGGCGTACCACTCAAAACGTTATATTTTTAAACATAAATAATGTACATTGTCCAGATTTTCAGTACCTTTCAGAAAAATGGGCATCTTCATTTTACAATAAATTGTTTTCTCTGCGGAAGGAAAGTCAGAAAATAGTGTACAAAGCATTGCAATAAATTATGTTCGAAATTATTTAATTGTCATTTTATTTCATTATATGGTCATACGGTTAAAGGGAAGATTTTTAATATGAAAATAAGCTCAAGATAAAATTAATTTAAGTTTATTAAATAGCTTTGTGGAAGTGAAAATAGGTCTTAAACAAAACTCTGTTCTCAGCGTTCGTTTGCTTATATAGCAAATTATTTTATGGAGATTTTAATTATTCTCACATGCAACTTAATTTCTAAACATAATTATATTATTTATTAAAAACTTACCTGTATTCTATCCTCGGGCAAATCGGTCTTCAAACTGAGCATCTCTCTGGCGTAGACGTCTGGATAGTGGGCATCTTTGAACGCCTTCTCCAGTTCCTCCAGTTGGTAGCTCGTAAAAATCGTCCTGCCACACACCCACCAAGGGTAGTTAAATATGTAACAACACGTTATCCCTAACTTAACAATTTAAACCTTCTCTTTTTTATTTTGTTTACAGTTGAGTTTACGATCGTTTATTTACAAGGGACTTTTTTGGGAAAAGCAGAGACGGACTCGGCGGTATAAAGCAGGTCAACAATAATGGCTCTGTAAGTGACAGCCAGTTTTTTTAAAATACAGGATTAATTATAGAATGATTGATGTTATTTCTTAATCAAAAGTTCCTAAAAATATCAAAAAAATATATTTTCAGTACAATTTATACGAAGATATAAAGCTTAAGAAAATTCTTGAATTGTAGGTAATGCAAAAAATGTATTAGAAAAAATAATATTGGAACTTATAACATATGGTATGCACCAGGGTCAGTATAGGTGTGGGCAAGGATAAAGAATATAAAAATGGTTCTAAAATGTGTTTTCTTAGATAAAACAAAATTGATTACTTGTAATAATGAAGATTGTAATTCCACCATATAAGAGGAAAGATGATTTTACCACAAAGGAATGCTAAAATAAGTAAGCCAGACAATCTTGAGATGGTGCTTCGTGTATTGTGTTTGTGGTTCGTGTTTTTTTTGCCGACCTGCCTACCAACATCCCCAGTCCGCCCCTAATATCTTGCGAAAAATATTTGATAGTATAACTTCAGCTAAATTCAGGTTTAATTTAAATGTTGTGATTATCATGTAAAGAAAAATGCTTCAGCAAAATAGTATAATTTTGTGTATATCATATAAATGAAAAGCTCTTACAGTATAATAAAAATATTAATAAAGGACCTAACTTAAAATATATAATTCAAAGGAATAGTCATGGGGAAATGGGAAATATTTAATATTTAGAATTAATTTGTTTTAAGGTCATTTTTTATAAATGTACTTTTTATTTATTATATTATGTATCGATTTTTTTAATATAAAACCATCTTGAGGCTCTTTTTAATTGATACGTTTAAAACAAACCTCAATAGAATCTTTTCATTTAATGTTTTTTTTTATTATTTTAGTTTTTTTTCTTACATTTTATAAAGTAGACTTGTCTCAAAATGCAACATAATTTTAAAATAAATGGTGTTGAAAGTTAAAAAAATGAATTTAATATTTCACTTTACCCAGACAGAATACAAGTAAACCAAAGATTTTTTGTTAAGGTAGAATGAATTATAATAAAAAAATTAATAATAAAACGATTTTTGAATATCTTTTTTCATTATACAGGGTTATTCTTTATAAATTACCCACCACTTATTATCGTATTGCATATTGATAAAAAAGTTTCAAATAAAAGTTCTGTGGTTATAACTGTTTTTTGTTATAATGCTATCAAATGTACAGTAGGGTGCAGATTTTCGGGGATACAAAAAAAATATATTTTTTGAAACGGGATATCCTGTATATTTGTACATTTTCATAATACTCTCAGCGAGCTGATTTCAACGATGTATCACACTTGATCTGGATATCTGGAGTCAAAAATCAGATGAGATTTCCAATTTCCAAAAATGTGATTTTTCAGGTGGCTGTAGATCCTTTATTATCCATCAAGTATGATACATCGTTGAAATCAGCTCGTCGAGAGGATTATAAAAATGTAAAAATATACAGGTATCCCATTTAAAAAATATATTATTTTTTATATCCCCTGAAATCTGAACGCTACTGTACATTTGATAGCATTTTAACAAAAAACACCACCACAACCACTCAACTTTTATTTTAAACTTTTTTCTATAGGCAATAACGATAAAAAGGGGTGGGTAATTTATAATGAATAACTCTGTACTTAGTTGTTTTATTTTTTTTTAAATCAAGCTAATCAAAAATAAAAATAAATTTGTCACTATTATTAATACGTATTTTATCAGCTGGATTAAGTAGTTACCTATGACGCCGCTTCTTCTTTTTCTTTTTATTGTAACCACCTAAACCATCAGCTGATGAGAAGTCTTTGGAATTATCTAGTTGGCCTGTAAACAAAATAAAATCAATGTTACTAAAAAGTAAAATAATGTTGATTAGAATTATTTAATATAGTAAATCGAAGAAATAATACGTAGTAAATTTGAATTTATCTTTTTTCCACTATGAAGTAGATGGTACAATAGACTCCAAGATGACCACCGTCGGGTGCCGGTGCCGAGGTCTTCAGGCGGCATCGAGTCGTTAGCCGTTGTAGGTCCAAAACGTATAAAGTTTTTTTTGTCATTTGACGCATGTTCTTGACTTTTGGCATTTGGTTTTCAACATTTGGCATTTGTTTATCGACACTTGGCATTATTTTTTCGACGTTTGACATTTGACGTTCGGTTTTCGACATTTGATGTTCGATTTTCCTAATTTCCCGCTCGTTTTTAAAGTTTGACGTTCGTTTTTGACATTTGACATTCGTTTTTCGACGTATTGTTGTTTTAGGCCTCTTGCGACCTGGATGTCACCATGCTGGAGATGTCAGCACTTCACGATGCCCGTCTTATGTTTGTTAATACGTTTCCAGATTCAGTCGCTGTCAACCATTTATGTACTCAGATCTTGCCGTGACATCTGCTTTACTGGTACACAGGACGTGATTCTGGATGACAGAATCATATCGATTTAATAATATTTTGGTCATAGAAATAATATTTTTCTTCTAAATAAATTTTTTACAAAAATACCCTAATCTCGGGTACCCACAAATGTATGTGGTCTGTCATACAAGACAGTTTTAACCCGAATTTGTACAGCGGGTATTTTGCACATAAGTTTATTCTATTATTCTAGATATTTGTTACAGCAAACTACTTAAGTTAATCCCAAACCACCAGATCGAGTCAATTTACGTTTCTAAACTATTTGACCGTACACGGAGTAATTTAACCTCGGTTCGTAGAGATGAGGGTTAAGCTAACTGTCGGACAGCCCTGTCGTGACTTATGAAATACCATTGGGCCATTAGCACAATTTATGAGGGTCCCCGTACATGAGCGTAGAAAATCTAAATTATAGGAGCTTTCGAATATAGCATAGATAGCGTATTTTATTTCTTCTAACAGGCAATTTCGAATAAAAAAGTTCCTGCTGTTCTAGTAGGTGTTCGTACATCCTGCAGTAGCAAGATTATTGTGTACCTTCAAAAACTCACAAAATTGTTCCCGATTAAGTAATACATAAACTGTATTTAACTGATACTTAACGCCTTACCCCGTCCATTATGAAAAAAAGCTCTCAATACGTTAGAACCTCTACAAATCAGATTACACTTGAACCTTAACGGTGAAACGTCTCCTGAATTAGTACAGCTTGCTTCAGTGTTTCCGTACGGTTTTTAATAAATATTAAAATATACTATTTAATTAAAAGTAATCTATGTACATAATGATATCCCTGATTTAACCATTCCAAACCGTCTAAATTAGGAACATGAAATTTTATGAGCAGCGACTAACAAGGGAAGTGCGTATGGAAAAATTAAAAAAAGGAACTTGCGATAGGACTTTGAATTGACTATTGGTTAATGTATTTTACAAAAGAAAAAATAAACAGATACTTCAAACAAAACTGAAGTATTTGCCTCTCCGCCCAAAACTGCTGAAGGTGAATGTGTAAATATATTTAAGTGATTATAATAAAAAATTGTTTAGAAAAAAATGGCAATTTTTAATTGAACTTTTAACACTTGCGAACTAAAAATCGGTACATTTTTAGAAAATGATTTCTATACTAATGTTGATATCCTTTTAAAACGACACCAATGTCTTCACGTCTCTTTATTCATTACTCTCAAATTGTTGATTACCTCGGATGTTATTGTGTCCAACCCTTTTACAGTGCTGTTATATACGTACAGAAAATGTTGCCTGTTAAATAGAAAAATATTTTCTAAGAAAGTAAAGATAATATTATTTAATGTGAGTAAGTTATATTAATGTTGTGTTGCCAATGGAAATATTGATTAAAAAACGGAATTTTTTGTAATAGAGCCTTTTAGAATTGTCTAAAAAAGCTATAAAAACAGCAAAGGATACCGGCAATAGAACAAATACTGATGGGTCTAATCGTAAAGAGAGGTGTGATAAAGGTTGTGTTAAAACTTTGGTTACATACTAACTGCAGTCGAAATAAAAGGTCCACTTCAAGTAAAAAAAATGCCGAACTGCAGTCCGAAAGTTTAATCTTAATCTAAATAATCAGTAGCGTACGCTACACAGTTATAAATTTCGTTACAAAAATGCAAATTCAACATTTAATAATTTAAAGATGCAGTAAACATTTCGATACTAAAAAAAGTCAGTGTAATGTAAAATAATCTGGATGTATAGTCGAACTCAATCCTTTATGAGAATGAAAACTCAGCAAAGGATTACCGCCAATAGAACAAATGCTCATGAATCTGGACATTTTTGAGCACTTTAAAGTCGAAAACACGGTACACTGTCCATATACATAAAAATAAAATAATATTTTGGCTATTAGGACCACTGTGCAAAGATTCAATAACCCACTTAGCTGGATATAGCAAATGTAATTTAGGAAAATTAACAAATCCTAACAATTATTAGTAAAAGAAAGGATACAAATGTGATTAAGGAATAAATTTATTTGCTTGAAGATTATTTACTTGTTTTATACACTTAAGAAAATATTGACAATATTATAATTCTTTAAAATTTATCTAATCCTAAGTAATATCTGCAGATTTGAAAAATGATATATAAAAGTGAGTAATTGAGACAGTAGGGAGATAGTTTAATTGTTCAGTTTCTTATATTGTTTATTTGATCAACTTTTTATTTGTGAACATACATCTGTTATTCCATTAAGTTCTATCGATTTTTAGATTAATAAAAATCTACAGGATAAATTACTGAAAAACAAGGCACTTTTGAATATATTCTCAAAAAAATTCTATTCTGAATATGAAGAATAAAATCATTGCTGTTATATAAATATTTAACATATAATTAGAGCAAACTCATAAAATTTCCTTTTGGTAATTAAAGATTCGTTTAGGTACAATGAAGTTTTAGGATTCAAGCACAATAACCAAAATTAAATTCAAACGCATCCTTTTTCGCTGAAGCGTTAAAACAAAGTCGAACGTATATCCTAGAGCGGGGTTTTCGAGTCCAGGATACGGTAGTATACGGGGAGGGTGCGCGGACGATATTCGTGCGCCCCAGAGAGCAGGGGGCCGGCTTTACCCCCCGGGGACTCTCTTCACTTGGGCATAATTGAATTTTCGAACCGGTAGCTTATTGGGCGGCAGATTGCCTGTGCATAGCGGCAACACCGCCGATGATTAGTTATTTCGTTTCGTTCTACAGGATTACGACATATGGGTAATTTTAAAGTTCGATAAACTTCCATTTCTTTCAGGCACCCCCGCTTACCGGGCGTTTCGTTCGAAATGGATTTTTGTGCGATTAAATTTAAGGAATTATGTATGGTCTGTAACATTTGTAAGAGTTTTTCTTCAATATTACATCGTCAATAAAATGGATTTTCAAACAGTTTAGAAAATAATTGGGCTATACTATAAAAATCAATATTTGAAATCCATAGTGGCTTGGTACTTCAAATACTCTTCTTAATTGATATCTATTAAAACCACTTATTTTATGAAACTTTTTTTAACGTTTCGACTTCCAGTTCGAAAGTCGTTTTTAAAAATTAACATGTTATGTATTGTTTAAGAGCAAAATCATTTCTATAATTTTTTTTTGAAGCCGGACCTGAATTAATTTTGGTCACTATGTCTCTTGATTGTTCTAATAAAGTAGAAGAAACCTGCCAAATATCAAATAAATATACAAGGTGGTTCCAAAAATATGGGAGATAAAAGAAGTGAGCAAAATTGATAAAACACCCTGTAACTCAGTAATGAAGCGTATTAGATATATCTTATTGATCTAAGTATCCTTTATCCACAGTTATTGTATGAAACACACTGTATAATTAGAGCAAAGTTTTATGAAGTTTTTAAGTATTCGATTATTGTTTAAACAATGTTTTCGGTAATTTCAGAACCATTAACAGTTAATTGAATATAAATGACATTATCTTACATGAAAATTAATCTTTTTCTTCAATTTCAATACTTATTTATCATAAAAAATAAAAAATTGTCTAGATTATCTAAAAAATCAATTATGAAAAAGTCGTTTTTTGGTTTTCTGCATTTTTAACTATAAAGTTAAAAAAATTAAAATGTGTATGGAAACTTTTTCAATTGAAAATTAAGCTTTTTTTAAATTTAAATTCGTATAAAATCGAAAAATAAATATTTGGCTTTGAAAAAATTACAGTTTGTTTAAAACACAAAGAAGGACGTTTTCACTAAGTTTCAGAGAGAGATAAAAATTAAAAACGATAAAAACGGTTTTTATCGTTTTTCTTGATATTTTTGAGGTTATGTTGAAAAATAATGAATACAAGTTTTACATTTTTTATTTAATTATTAAACTTTTTTTCGATAGGATGCATATTTCAGCCATAAATCGTAAAAAACCAATATCCAACCCTCAAATTATATATTTAGCTACCCCCACCCACCTTCCAGAAGCTTTAGTTGCCCAATTGATTTTTTTTTATTTACTTATAATTTACCCTAAATTTTCCGACCATCCACATACTGCTAAGATTTTTTTTATTTCAAAAATGATTGGCCCTGGTCTATAAAATAGGACTTGGTCCTCTGCCCTTATCAAATAATAATAATAAATACCAGTAGATACTTATACACCATAATATACGTTTGAGAAAGCAATTTGCTTATTCTCACTTTGTCTAAAATTTTGTATTTGCATTTCTGAAAGTAGAAGAAAAAATGTTTCTTTTAGTACTAATTATTACTCAAATGAATAGATAGACCAGTCAACAAGATATTTAATATAACCTAATACTGTTGAAATGACATTACATATTCATGTTGTTTTTTCAAAACCGCCTTTGAGCAATATTATTAATCTATCAGAGTTCCATTATACAATGTCAGCTCTTTGAAATCAGTTATTCGATGTCACAAAAGTATTTAATTACATGCAAGTATGTAAATACATCAAATTTAATTAAATGTAATAACAATTACAATGCTAGAATCAAAGAAACTAGCTTTAATCTACCTAAAGCTGAAATAAAACCACGGCCTCGTGATTTTATCGATCCACTGATGTACAGTTTATCTATTTTCAATTGCAGAACAAATGCCAATGCCGATCAGAGCAACTTGTCGGCACGTCAAAGCAACTTGTCGGCACATCTGGGAATTTTGTTTTTATTTCAGAAAATAAATTTATCTTTACGAACTCTGACTTTGACCTCAATCTTACAATAAGATTCACAAAATGTTACGTATGGTCCGTACTGTTGTATGGTATGGAAAGGCGGGACATTGAAGGTTAGCACAAGCTGGAAGCATTTGAAATGTGGATCTATCGAAGAATCTTGAAAGTCCCATGGACAGCAAGAAAAACCAACGAGGAAATTTTGAGGACAATAGAAAGAGAACGCGAATTGCTGGGCACGATAAAACGCAGGAAAACAGCGTACCTGATGGGACAAATGTTAGGCAACGAAAGGTACCATTTGCTCCAACTATTAATAGAAGAAAAAACAGAGGAAAGAAGGGGTGTAGGCAGAAAGAGGATGTCGTGGCTCCGAAATATCAAACATTAGACAGGAATAGGAACCACAGGAGAATTAATTCACACCACCAGAGATAGTGAAAAATGGTCAGAAGTGATCGCAAACATCCATTAATGGATAGCAGAGGAAGAAGAAGATACAAGGATGATGGACTGCCTAGCATTTGAGTAAATTTCACATCGATGGATTTGAGCTTGTTGCATTACTTGCATTACTAGCTACCTGCAAAGTGAGGACACGTCCTGATCTTGGTTTACTATCGCTAGGCTATAATACATACCCATACACCCACTTGCATTGATTTACTCAGAATATGAATATTTCAGTTTAATTCTGAGAAGTCTATCGATGATATATGATCAAAATATCTCTACATTTTGGCTTGGGAGTATTTTGTTTATGTACTGGACCTTCATCCCATACCTTGTCGAAGGCTGAAGACACATCTAGGACGACTGCTGTACAGACTTGCTTTTCTTCGAAAGCATCTTCAGTAACATTAGTAATGTGATGCACCTGATCTATGGTTGAATTGTTTTGTCTAAAACCGAATTAGTATTCTAGAATTACATTTTTGATTTCTATTAGTGGTTTTAATTTCTTGATGAGCCAGTTTCCAATTAGTTTTAAAACAATCGGAAGTATGGAAACACTAGTTCAGCAACTTGATCGCTTCCAAGATGAAGCTCCACTCATATGATTAAAGTATCATCGGTGAGTGGCTCCTTAACTTAACCTATACATATTTCTTATCTATTATTAAGGTGGATAGAATATTAGTATCATATTATGAATATATAACTACATGTTTAGGAAGATATACACTCCGGTCCTGATACATAACATCGAAACTACAAATCGTAATTGAATAAAATCATAATTAAGGTGTCATTCCGCAAGCTCATGCATAAACACAGAATTCAACTCACAACTACCTGTTTTTGTTTTTTTCATATCACGCGTATCGTATTCCACGTTCCTCGCACTTCCATAACAAAGCAGAACCCTGCTAGAAAGATTAAAAAGCATGCCATGGTGTGAAAACCATGAAGATGACGAGGTGTTAACCCGCGAGACGTGCCCCACCTATTCTTACGCCTCACGCCCCCCTCGAAGGGGTTAGCCAAGGTGTGAAAACATTGGCATCATGGTTGACGCTTTGCCCATTGTTTTATCGTTGAATTGCCAGCAGTTCTCTTTGTGACCAACTGACGCATTTCCTTTTCCATTTTTTTTGCTCGGATTGTCTACGTACACTGAGAAAAATAATCTCTCAGCGCACGACGTAATACAGCACAAAGTTTTTGGTTAACAAGAAGCGTATAGAAAATTTTGATTGAATACATAAATAAAATGGGAAATAAGACGATCTGACAGATGCTATAAGATATAGAAATCTAATCTGGAAAGTAAATATGGATGGTACAAAAATAATTATTAAGCCAAAGGATAACCCGATCCGCATATCAGTGGTCACCCATCCACAATATAACCGCGGCAAGACGTATTAAATTGATAGTCACCAACCTTACTAATTGTGTTGTCATGACACTTATTAATTTCTAATTTTCAAAAGATTTAAACTCTGCATCAATGCAGTTTTGATAAAGAAAGTAGTTTTTTTGACAAAATATTTTACGCTTAACACAAACATAAATAAATTGTTCAACCGGCAAGTTCCGGAACATAAACACAAGCTGCTCACAAAATAGTTGTTTACCATCGAACTTAACTCCAAGATTTATGCATATTATCTAGTTTCTTTGTATAGAAATAGGATGCGGGATACCACATACATGGTGGTCCCTGCTACAATCATAAATAGAGATCAGAGTTCTCCGTTCCAGAAAAATTCTTTAAAAATGGACGATTTGTTGCTCTAAAAGTCAATTTGACTTTACAATTTTCCTTTGTCCATGTCCACCTAACTTCAATTCGTTAATTACAGAGCTTCCTGATTATAATATTGATGGTGCGTTCCTAACAGTGTGGGACTGTGCCTGTGCCCTGAATGAATTAGCTAACCGCAAGAAAGTGACCCTGGCATGGGTTCCAGGACACAAAGGGCATCGAGGAAATGAAAAAGCCGACGAATTGGCCAGATAAGGCTCGTCAATGGCATTTTATGGTCCAGAAACCTTCTGCGGTATAGCAAAAGCAACTGTTAAAAAAGCAATCAGCAAATGGGTGGAAAAACAAGCCCAAAGCTGGTGGGAACAATCCCCAGGACAGAGGCAGGCAAAAAGGTTTCTCAAGAAACCATCGCCTACACTCACGGCAGACCTACTAAGCAAGGACAGAAGGTCCGTAAAAGCAATAGTAGGCTTGCTTACAGGACACTGTAAACTCAACAAGCATATGAAAAACATAGGTCTGGCAGAAGAAACCACATGTAGGTTTTGCCAGACAGAGGAAGAAACCTCAATCCATATTCTATGCGAATGCGATGGAATAGCAAGGACAAGGTTTTCACAGAAGGGAACGGAATACCCAGAGGCAGAAAGCTACGTTGAAGAGCCACTGTCAGGGATCCTCACCATACTTAAAAGGACGAAGCTCGCGCAAGTCATCTAATTATCAGGGGAAACACAATAGATCTGCAAAGGTTGCAGTGGAATAGGCCGTAGGGCCACCCCTTTTTATATCTACATCTACATCCTAACAGTGTATGATAATGCTGAAGAAATTATTCAATCAAAAACTATAATCGTTTCATGATCAAATACATTGCTAAATTCATGGTTACTGCAAGTTTTTCCCTCTTTTTATATTATTATATAAAAAGGACTAGATCTCAGGTAGATCAAGCGATTAAGAACCAAAGATCTTATAGCCAAAACTGGACATCGAGAATGATCATTTTATACCTCCTTAAAGGGCAGTATTACGTGTGAAATCAACCGAGTCTTCAAAGGTGTAAATTCGAAGGATAGAGTAATCGGGAGATCTGAAAAATTATCCGAAAGAAAAAAAATAATTAAGTCTAAATCTGACAAGTTGTTCGTGCTAGTTTAGATGGTATATAATGGGAAAAAATTCAGAATAGCAGTGGCAGTTAAAATATCTATTAAGTATCAAATGCACGTTGGTAGTAGAGCCAACAGAGAAAGTTAGTAGTGCTTCAGGATTACGTCTCATTTCAACCACAAAAAGTGTCTTCGAGAAGAACTTCATTGTCCTAAAGAGGAATCTGAATTTGTACCAACTGCAGCTGCAATACGTGACTACCTTATCATATCGAAAGATAGAATTCTCAATTGGGCACAGCCTGATTCATTGTTTTTGTAAGAGGTCTTCCACACAGAACGAGACCTTCCAGAAACGCAACTTGTGGATCTGATTTTTGGGGTGATTCTGAAGTAGCAGTTTTTCATGGAACTTTTCCAAAAGATAATCTGCACGGATGTCCAGCTGCCAGGAACGAAGCCGAAATGGATGGATGTGTTCCATGAGGTACTGGATAATTTGGAGGAGGATTTACCTTTCAAATGGGTGCAGCGCATTCACGTCTGTCTAGCCTAGTTTCTCATACATGTGATGGTAATATTATTTTGTGGTCTAATGTAAGAATTCTGCCTATCCCCTTTATGTTAACCTATTTTATTTAAATCCTATGTTATTCTACAATAACCTCCAAGTAAACCATACAACATACAACTTATTTTGACGTAAATAAATCTTTGTTGTCATTGTGAGCGATTTTGTTATTGTATGTTTATCATACTAACTAGATCAGATACAATATTAACCTTTATAAGCTACGTTTTGTATCCAACTAGCCCCTAAGGTACTATTAAACTGTCTGATGGGAAACTTTAAAACCATTTGCAGGTGTTTTGTCCTGATCAAAACCATTGCTTTGGTCAAGAGCTACGATACAGGTTTCACCATTGATCTGAAAAGAACTGTTATGGTTGTTTTCTCCAAGTTGATGCAGCGAAAAACGTAAGATCAGACGATGGAATACATTCATTGATCATAACTCACTCACAGATGAAGCAGATTGGTTTCGCAGAAACAATCTTATTCCAGTTAATTTCCAAGATTTATCTGTGACTTCATTTTTGTAAATTCTTGTTGCTCGAAGAATTATTTGATTGGATTAATCAACAACTAATTAATCGAAATTAAAGAAGTTTAATAAGTAGTCTAAAACAAAATGCAATTCAAAATAAGATAATTTAATTGATTCTAACTTTACCTTTAGAAAATCGTCTACAGATTAGAAATTTTGTTTTTACTTCCACGCATATAAAAAACTTTTCTGTCGTACATAATAGAGGACAGTGCAGAGTGCCACCCTATATAATCGACTTAATCTAGTATGTTGACACAATTGGATTTTGGGATACCGCCCGTCGTGAAATTTACTAGCTTTCCCTGTCATAAATCCAGGCTGATTGGATGTTATGGCCGCATTACCAATATTACAGACCGAAATTTACTAGTTATGGGACCGTTTTGTTTTCATTTTGGGGTTTGTTACACTGTACTAGATGTCGCTTCTTATTCGCTTAGCTCTTCGTTTTGTAATGCTTTGGATTCCGAACTACTCCTCCAGAAAATGTTTATGGGTCTTTGGGTAATAAAATTGAATTAAGAAAATATCATTTAGAATTACTGTCAAACAAACGAACAATAGCAACGATGATCGATTGAATACAGATAACTGAGAACAGAGAATCAGCTGGACACGAAAAGCGTAATTCAGGATATCTCTAGTTAGCTTTGGAACTTTTTTTTGAACAAAATCGAAAACGACATTTTGTTGTTAAAAGACAGAGTGTAATTTAAAATTACGCTACGAAACTGTAACAAGTCCTGTCTTTAAGAAAACGATTCTCCTGTTATAATGAAGTTTTTAAAGTAAATTTCTTTCGTTTTAGATAATTTTTGTGTATGCAATTTTTACCACAAAATGTCGGGAAATGCTTCAAGGCAGTTAGTGACATGTTAAATAATAAAGAACTTTTTTACTTTTACGAGTAGCCTACAATTAGAGAGAGTCGTATGCGAGTACTCCAACTGGTAGCAAACGAAATGTTATTAGGTAATTCCTTCTTTATGTCACTAGATGTGGTGTTTCTCTTATCTTTTAATTTCTCTTTTTATCCTTCCTTGTCCTTCTTTTTTGGTCATGTTTTCCCAGAGTACCTACACCAGAAACTTTATAACAACGACGAGACATTTTTACTTGGGTCTCATAACTAAACGAAAAGTTTTCTTTCCCTTAAACCTGGAGAAAGAGGGAATTAATCCGTAATTGTACACATGACAGTGAAAAGCATCCAAGGGTAAAATAATTTCTATTAACTCAACATTGTCAGTGGAAAATCTAGAAAACTACAACCAGTTGGCTGAGGAATAAATTTTAAATCCTTCGTATTTCTGTCTTTCCAGAGGCGTTCCAAGACATTTTATTGCCTTGGATTGTTAAAAATCTTAACGATTTTTGAAGGTTTCATTAACGATTTTTGAAGGTGTCATTTATAATTGCGGCAATAATGTGTCAAAAACAAACATCGAGACTTGTATCGCGTTGGCTGATTAGCTGACTTGCAAAGGTGAACTAAAGGAAATTATACCATCAGAACTGAACTCAAGTGTACCTACTAGGCAAAAGTCCACATGGAGGAAACTATAGAAATATTACTACTGCACATAGTGTTGAGAAAAAACATGATGTAAATGTCATTTCAAGTATTTGACTGTTATTTTACATTTAACTTTATAATATTTAGTATAAGGTACAACAGATCTAGGGGTTGTACACCTGCTTACATTTTTAGTATTACTTGATTAAATGTTGAATCCACTTTAAATTTTTATTTTACACTGAACACAACAAATAATTTTCTAGAGAAATTTGACAAAAAAATGTTATCGCTGCCCATGTGCTTATTCGTTTTCTATTCCTTTCCTTATGAGGAAATTCACATAACGATGAATTCGGAATTAACTTGTTAAGCTAAAAATGTAAGATGCGCGACGCCTACTCGAGTAAATATATTAAATTAAATTGAAGAAGGCTGATGCGTCTTCCACTGTCTGGATGTGAGGATTTTTCTTTTAATCTATTTTCCATCATCTACGTACGCCACATTCTCATATTGGTTGTTTTATAGATTTTGTTTTTCACTCAGCACTCATCATTTTATAGCCTCGCTCGCAAGCTCGCTCGGCCATAAAACTATTCGTTCAATAAAGCCCTTGTTTATGTACTTGTAATTGTATTGTATTGTATTTAAAAATTGTTACACCCTATATAGAGAATGGTTAATAAAAGAGTTTTGACATGAGATGATGTATTGTCAATCACTTTCCAAAAATTCGTAGAATTTTGTCAGAAAACCTCAATAAAACCCTGAGATTAGAATTATTGGAGCCCTACTATCAAAACATATGTCGTTGACCAACGTGGGGCTGCAACAGGAAAGTGAAAAACACATATAATATAATTTTTTTTTTGGAGAAAGAGGTAATTGTCACTTGCTGTCAAAATTTAAAACTTCCTTTTGAGTTAAATATAATTTGGGAAGATAACAAACATGGAGATACTAGAGATATTAAAAAACTTAATGGAAGAAAATAGAAGTAAAATACTGAATGCAGTAAAATACAGTATGGTGAAAATGGAGAATAATATAAAACAAAACTTAAATTAAATAAATATAGACCTGAAGAAATCTTTACAAGATATGCAGGGAAACAGAGTATTACAAAATGAAAAAAATAGAAGAAGATAAGAATGATATAAGAAGAATAGGCTAAAGAGAATGAATAATACTAAGGATATATCATATCAAGTGAATATCAATATTATGGAACAAGGAAATTATAAAATAAAAAGAGAGGTTGATGAATGAAAATGAAAAGGGAATACAGGAAGGAAAGGCATCAGAAAGAGAAATACAAGTGATTTCTACAGTTATCAGAGAACCATTCTTGGTAATTTAAAATACCATTCAATGAAATGTTTGAAGCGTACTGAGAGGTAAAGAAGTTTTTACAGAGATGGGGGGCGGAATGATTTTTCAGGGAATTTTCAGTGGGATGGAGTTCATGCAAGTCAAAACAACAGACTTAAGAAACTTGATCTGCACAGAAATGAAGAGAAACTAGAAAAAATGAAAGTAATAAATTATAAAATGATAAACAAGGGATGGAACATAGATTTTAAATTTGAAAAGAATAAACAGGTTAAACGATTGAAGAAAAGAAATCGATACAAGAAAAATGACAGAGCAAGACAAAAAGAAGGTATGAAATATGCAAATACTGTAAGAGGTTGTGAGGGAATAAATAGTCTACCGTATACAGAAATGAAAATTGGAAAATATCACATAGAATCAATATATGATGAAACAAAAATAAGTATGTAATAGGACTACAGTGAAGTCATAAATTATATACCTAATTAAAATAGTTTAAAAGTTATTACAATAGATAGTTGGTAGACGACGGAGAAGTCAAGAAAACCATTAGAAAGATAGAATAAAAATTCAATTTGTATTTAGAATAAGGTATTTGATTCATGTCCTACAGAATAATAATAATAATAATATATAATAAATAATAATAATTATAAATATATAATAAATAATAATAATTATTATTATGTGAACATGAAGGGGGCCGAATGTATTGTATTTAAAAGGTTTTGTATTTAAAAATTGTTACACCCTATTTAGAGAATGATTAATAAAAGAGTTTTGACATGAGATGATGTTTATTCAATAAATAAATAATTATTCTTTATTCAATAAATACAATGAACGATTAGCGATAAGTGCTACTGCACTTGTTTCGCATCAACATTATAAATAGAATTATACAATTATACCCAAAGACCAGACATCTGTATGAACCTTGACCGATCTTCTTTCCAATTAAGTAGGTATTCCCTTTTTTCCTTTTTTTATGTGTCAATCACTTTCCAAAAATTCGTAGAATTTTGTCAGAAAACCTCAATAAAGAGATTAGAATTATTGGAGCCCTATTATCAAAACAATAAATAGCTATTAATTTCATTCAATAACATAAAAATTGTTTTATTTTTTGATAGTTGAAGTTAACTTAAAATGCTCTTTCTATCACCCTGTATATAGGGTGTTGTATTGTATGCTCATTTTCCAATGAATCACCCTGTAAAAGTAGATTATTTCACCTATAACATATCTGAAACGTTTAGTGCTACCACACACAAAAACTGCTGTGTCAAAATTCAAAACTAATATTTTTTGAAGACATGAAAAACTATTTTCCATGAGGTCAAAAATTTCTGAATTATGTGCGAATTAATGAATGTGTTTAGAATTATTAATACAAAATGTATCTTGATGCAAATGTTTTATTACCATTTCTATTGTTTTCAAGTGTTTATTCCAACTACAAGGTCTAGTCTTCCAAAATTCTTAGCAGATTTAAAATGTTGAATTAAAATTAAGGAATTAAACGTAACATTATCTAAATTAAATTAGAAAATTTCCGTAAAATTTCCCGCACCGTATCCGATTACCCTCTTTTTATTTCTTACGGTCAAAAAACACGAGGGTGCATTCGGATTTGCCATTTCCTTTTAAAACGTCTTATTTTTTGCGTTCCCCCTCGCCAGCCGACCCTCTTTAGTATTAATTTCGTCCGCTGACGTCTTTATTTTGGGGTTTTTTTTACTACAACAAACCTCCCGATACATTGTGGACCCGAATTTTGGGATCTTTTGATTTTGACTCGATTGTGAAGGAATGAGGAAATCGATATGTTGGATGAAAGAAGATAATTATGCTTTCAATTTGGTTGAATGGATTTTGTTTGATAATTGACAGGATATTTAAGGAACAGAGATTTCAACGATCCCCCACTCTGTTTTTATTATAAAATATACACACCAACTCGATGTACCAAGCGATTTTATAAATTACACCGTAAAATATTTCGATTTTGTGAAATTAAGTTTCTCATTCGTTTACAACATTCTCTCTATCTGGTTAATATGTCAACTCCTCTTCTCTTGCATTATTCTTAATTTATATAAATACAAGTTTTAGCGATGGTCATTTCCTTTATTCATTCACTTCTTCCATTTATTTCTGTGTTTCGTCAGTCCCTTCATTCCTTTATATCTCTTCCTTGTTTTATTTCTCATTTCGTCTACTTCCTATCCAAGTTCTATGGTCGTCCTCTTCTTTTTTATTGTTTGCTTCTGTTTCCACCACTCTTCTAAGTTTCCTCTGCTCCATTCTCATTGGGTGGCCATACCAGCTTGATTGAGTGTTTATTTTATAACACCCAAGTTAACGTTAGGCTGTCGATTATCAATCTGCGCATGCCTAAGTGTAATGTTACGTGTCTCAAATCTAGCGGAACACGTTATATTGGCGAAAATATTGGGTGTTTTAAAGTGACACGTTATACGAAATAGGGACTTCCTATTGGAGGACCTTCCTGACATTTGCATTTGACATTGCGGAGTAAAAAAATTAATTTGATTTATGAGATAATAGAACGACTTTAATAATTAGTAAGTATTGCCATCAACTAATAAGTACACTATAAAATTCAGAAATAAACAATAGTTGACGTTGACCGTTAACAGACTAAGGTAAAACCACGGTAAAAGTTAAAGTTCCCGAACTTTGCTAAAACTATATTTTGCACTGGACGTTACAATCTACGCACCGTTATTTTAACGCTTGCGTTAACGTTAGCGATGATCTACCGTAAATTTGCTAAATCTCTCTATTGTTGTAACGTTAATAAATTTATATATTATACGCTAGTCAAAGTCAATTTAGAACTATTAAAAAATGATTATTTTTTACGTTAATTGTTTCTAACATTTATAATTTATTCATACGTTCATTAACATTCAACTGGTAGCCAGTACATCAAATATATAGAATCTTTATTTGTTGTCACGTAATGTAATTCATTAAGTGAGTAAATGCGAACATGTTAGCGAGTGTATTACATTCCCTGAGCGGCCCTAATCGAGCGTTAAGTCAGTCCCGGAGGACGGGGGTAGTTACCCCTAAATATACTTTTCTTTTTCGAGACCAAGCGGTTGTTTGGCACGTCTATACCACTCGTACACATGTTGCGATTAATAGATTCGTTTTATTCACTTTACTTTATCTCTACGGTACTGTGAAATTATGATTATCATGGTTGCTGTGTTTATTGATTTATTTATATAGGGTGAATGAAAATCTACATGTAGGTGTAAAAACAGATACCACTCGCTGTTATTCAGTTTACTCAAGCATAGATTTAAATTTTTTTATTATCAACAGATTGTTAGGTCAGTTGGTTATAAAGTAGAAGTCCTTGATTAAGATGAGTGAATGAAAATAAACGATTAATTATATTTAAGAATGAGAATACAAATACAATCCATAAAATATACAACTAGAAAGAAACCGTTGAAACTTGACAATAGAGAGTTTTAGCCCTTTTCTGCTAACGCTAACGTTAACGTTAGACTGTCGATTATCAATCTGCGCATGCCTAAGTGTAATGTTATGTGTCGAAAATCTAGCGGAACACGTTAGATTGGCGAAAATAGTGGGTGTTTTAAAGTGACACGTTATACGAAATAGGGACTTCCTATTGGATAACCTTCCTGACATTTGCATTTGACATTTCGGAGTAAAAAAATTAATAATAGAACGACTTCAATAATTAAAAAGTATTGGCATCAACCAATAACTATATACACCATAAAATTCAGAAATAAACAATAGTTGACGTTGACCGTTAACAAAACAACGGTAAAAGTTAAAGTTCCTGAACTTTGCTAAAACTATATTTTGCACTTGCCGTTACAATCTACGCAACGTTACTTTAACGCTAGCGTTAACGTTAGCGGAGATCTAACGTAAATTTGCTTAAACTCTCTATTAACTAGTAACTATTAACATTACATCGACATTGACAACCAGGAGTGCCAATATTATTAATATATCAGGTTTCAGGTTTGCCAACTTATTTCAATACAGATTGGTTCAATAAGAAGTTGGTACATTTTTTCATATTAATATGGAAGATTTATTTTATCACAAACTAAAATTATTTATTTAAGTTTGTATTCTACTGAAAACTACATTATTTAAATAATTAGAAACTTTGTAATTTCTATTATTCACTGGAGACGTACGTTATGTCCTAGTCGTCAAAACTGTTGAATTTAAAAGAACAAGTTTGCAAAGAGGGCTATGAATTAGTTATGTATTTTATTGCGGTGGCATGTTAAACTCAGTTTGCCCCGTTTGGCTTTTAGTTTTATGACACTGCAGTGCGGTTTCTTTTAGACGACATTGCTTACTTTTGCATCTGAGCTCTCCATTTAGGTCGGTGCAACGATTTTTAATATTTAATCAGTGGGTTTTACGATTTTCTTACTGGTTTTAGTTGAATAAGGCTTCGAGTTAGTTTAGGGTGACAATCTTGTTGCTTATCAATAAAAGCTTCTGGTACTAGTAATGTAAAATAGTTTACGTTCGCGTATTTTTCAAAGATTTTTTGTTTTAAAACAAAATTTAATTGCTAATTTTATAAAGCAGTAACTAATAAAAATTAAAAACGGTTTATTTATTCTATTTATTCAGTTGCTCTACATGCCTTACATTAAATTTTATACAATTTAATTGAATACCTCCATAAGTTATAAAGTTGAACTATTCCACGCCATTCCTTTCCGTCTTCTGGTTTTTCTTTCCAGTTTCTAGCTTTTATTGTCTTTAGATCTTCTGTATTGTTGATCCGTCTCTTTCTTCTGCCTATTGGTTTTCTTTTTAGCACTAATTTTGGCAGTCTTTCTCTATTTAACCTCTCTAACCTTCTAATTACTGGTTTGTTTTTCTTCTCCACCCCTCGTTAATCCTTGTTCCACCGTAAATATCTCTAGGCATCTATCTTTCTCACCTTTTCATCTTTTCTTCTTCTGCTTCATTTAAAACCCACGTCTCACAAGCGTATCTTGTTGTTGGTCTTATGACTGTAATGCAAATTCTTTCTTTGGTCTTTTTCAATACAAACTTTGATTTCATGTGGTTTGCATTTCATGTTCTTCGTGTCCGTTTTCCTTTATGGTTACTCCTAGATATACGAATTTTTTTGGTTCTCTCAAAGGTGAATTATTTGTTGTTTATAGCCAAAGTTAGACTTACATCTTCCTCCATAATCCTCTCTGATTGTCCCATCACCATTTAATATTCTTATTATGGCTTTCTTTAGCTCTTTTTTTGTTGTTGCTATGATTGTTAAGTCGTCTGTGAAGGCCATACATTGATGTTCGTTATTAAAAATAGTGCCGTTGGTTTTTATTTTACTATTTCTAATTATTATTTCCAGCGTCAGATTGAAGAGTGTTGTTGAAAGATGGTCGCCTAGCCTGAATTTTTTCCTTACTTCGAAATCTTTCTCCCCTTCCTTCTTATGTTTTTGGTGTTTTCTAGTATCATTTTGGTCATTCTAATTAGTTTTTCTGGAATTTATAAATTTTTTTTTATTGCTGTTGTCTCTTGTGTATAAGCTTTGTAACTGTTTTCTAGTGGCACTTTAGACCTAAATCCTAAAAATCCAGTTCTATTTCTAACGAATAAAATTCAGAAAGTAATTTTTACCTTCGGTGATAACCCACGACCCTTGTGTTAGGTCCTGGATTCCTACCGGTGTGCTAACCACCTCTAGTATTTTTAGTTCGTGACCAACCCTGTATTTGAAGCACTTCCGCCATGATCGCATCGTCGGATTTTTCCGCATATCCATCCAATTACGAATGAAAACAGGATCCTTTGAGGAAAAAAATTAAAAATGGGCCGCCCCGCCGTACCTCGCTCGCTTCCATTAGCAATTACGCACCTAGCTCGTTACAAATAAAGCGAATTCGCCAAGCGGCGAAGGAAACCGTTGCAAGAGGGGGAAGAACTCTAAATAGGGGGGAAACCGAATATAATCATCTTTCCGATCCCCCATATTTGGGAGTCATAACCGGATTGAAGAGCAACCAACAGAACCGGACTCGTTTTGATGTAGATATGTAAAAAACCTCTTTATACAATAAATAAATTTTATCAGTTTTTCTTATCACGTACGAGTTCTTTCCCTTCTTTTCAGTTTGTCCTTTTTCTTTCGTATCTCCGCTATACTTCGTCTCATTTTTCTTTGGTCTGCCTCTTTACCTTATTTAGCTAGTCTTTCTTCTTCCATCCTGGCTTAGACTTTCTTTGGCCACTTCGTTTCGTATTTGATCTTTGTTGTGCCTTTAATGCCCGGCAGGAATTTCATTTCAATGGTCCGTATTTTACTCTTTTGTTGTTTAAATATTAAAATAAACACGATTAATTTTATTTTGGTACAGACTTTTGTTCTTATTAATGTTTTGCTTGATAAATAATACAATATTATTCCTCTTTAGATACTACACATATACACGTAATCTTCGATCTACAGAACTTCAATATATCATTTGAGCCTGACCTATTTTAATAATATCTCCTTTAATTACAAAACATAACATTTTTCTGAATTCTATGAAAATGCAGCTATTGTCCTGTTTTAATATATACATGAATAATAACACACTGTATACACAATGGGTTACTATCAGAACCTTCAAGAAAGCTACTTGGACATGCAGCTCGAAACATTTTTTTTACAAAATTCAAATAATGACAAGAAAATGTAAAAATTGTAATCCAGAGTTATTCAATATTCCGGAGTCCCATAAGGTAGTATAATTGGACCAATACTAACTTGATTTTCACTGCTGACCTACCAACAAAAAACTAGTAGAAATAGATTCTACCAAATACTTGTGGATACACCTAGACAAGAGGCTAACTTTGAAGAAGCACATATTCACCAAGACTGGGTACTGGTTAATTGGTAGACAGTCACAATTATCACTTGAAAACAAGCTTCTTATCTTCAAAGCTATATGGATCTATGGCTTACAGCTATGGGGTGCAGCTAGTAGTAACTCAAACTTAGAAATCCTACAGCGCTTTCAAAATAAAGTGTTAAGAACCATAGTAGCCGCTCCGTGGTATGTTCCCAGCATCAAAGAAGAAATCAGCAAATAAAGCAACAAGTATGAAGAGAGACTAAGTGTGCATGCAAACGTGCTTGCTACTGAATTATTATTCAAACCAACCGACTTACCTGGTAGATTTTAAACATTTATAAATATTTATGTATTCATTTTTAGACACTATTTAGTAATTAAGTTAAAGAGAAGTTTTCGTTCAGTATGATTAATTGAAGTATCATTTTTGGGTGCTGTGTTATCCATTACGATTGAAATAAAAAATAACCAGCTACGTCTTTTTTTTTACTTGACATTAAGTGTGTTATTTATTCAAACCGCAAATTTTCAATCCGTGAAGGAATCAATGATGGTGTTGTAGGTTTTTCGAGTTTCTTACTTAAAAAAACAGACATTTCGCCTATAATTATCAGTAGTAATACCCCTAGGGCCTTGATAATACCGAGATAATTTTGTCATAGAGAATGCTGAAAGCGTGTTGCTTGATAATGGCCCGAGGCCGAAGGCCGAGGGCTATTATCCTTAAGCAACACGCTTGAAGGATTCTCTATGACAAAATTTTGAGGATTTATCAAGGCCCGAGGGGTATTCGATAAGATAATTTTTTACTTTGTAGATTTAAACATTTTTAAACTAGTTGTCAGTTTGACGTTTAATTAATTTTTAATCAAAAACTTGACTTGCTGAAAACACCAAACTGAAAACACCACATGTAGGGTGTTATCGCTGTAATCCATAGCTGATTGGATGAAATTTGACACATGACTCTAAATTAAGTAATTTGATTGGTTACAATAGTTAGTAAAAAATTATCACTATTCGTTTGCCTCTAAAGGCAAACTTCTCGATTGGTCGAGTACGGTTCTGGCAGAGGGCAGCAGGATCGTCTCGGGTGCTCATTATTGCCGTCCCCTTCGTCTTCTTACTTGAAATCACCTCACTCGTTCTAGGGCTATCCAGGAAAAGCGGCCATATTGGCGTATTTTCGGTTCTTGACTTTTTTTAGAATACAAACGGTCCTTGAATTGTCAGACTATTGAGTTTTTATAGCTGTAAATAGATTTAAGCCGGTTTTTTATAAATAAAAAATAAAAATACTGATAACGGTTTTGCGGTTATATACATTTAATAATTGAGTTTAAATGGAATTAAACAAGATGTTTTTTGTATTCCCTACAAGTTTCAAAAACGCAACAAAATAAATTTCAACAACTTTTATTATTTTAAAATTATTTAAAAGAAATAACAAAAACTTTATACTGTATAATTTAACTTCACACTAGTACTTCAAATAAACTTCAAAATTTCATCCAGTATTTAGTCGGCATCACTATTATTATCCTTCTATTACCTACCTTTTATTAATTTGGTTTCTCCATTAGAATTTTAAATTATCCTCAAATATCTTTTACCATTTTCCTTCGTCCATCAGAAATTCAAATTCAAATTTATTAAGAACATCTGATTTTTCCTACAAATAAATACCTTTGCTCAAATTTCTACCAAAAGACCATAGAAATGTAGGCATGCTATATAAAACTGTCCTATAATTCTGTGACCCTCGACCAGATGTTTGACTTTTTAAATACTTAAATATAGCAATTCACTCTCATTAACTACATTGCAACTTCACGCCTTTACACCCCGCAGATCAGTTTCTATAACATTTGATGACTTACGAGAATATTTAAGATCAAGACTCTTGAAATAGGCAGGGAGGTGGCGATCCCCCATCAGTGGAGTTAACAGGGTGGTCCTGACAGAAGTAATCCTGAAGTAGGCTACCATATTAACCTTATGCGAATGGAAGCTTTTTCCTAAGCCCCTCTGCTAACCGAAATTGTTACTGTGTAACCAATTTTTTATTTCCCTAACTCTTACCGAAGAAGATTAATTAATAAATAATTGGTAATGACGGTATTATATATCAGCACGAAGATATCCAAGAGATTATATACTTTCCTATTTTATATTACGGTATTCTGTCAACAGCTCCACTTGAACTAGCCAGAGTGCAATCTGCAATACTTCATATCCTTGAATTGCGGATATAATTTTAGAGTTACCGAGCTATTTAAAATTTTTGAGTACCATCCATCAAAATATCGATTTTAAACCACTCGAGATTGTCACCTTTTACGCTCTAAACAGCATCGCAAGTGATCTAGAATGATGTCTGCAAACAAATCGAGGATGTGTGACGACGACATAATGGATAGATTAATTAGGTTCCCGTCTGGTAATATGAATTCATTATTCGGGAAATATTTCATTTTGTCAAAAAATAAAAAATCTAGTACGATTTTGATGAGAGCAGCACTCAATTGTCAAGTAGGTGTATTAAAAATAGGTGGCGGGTGTTTAAAATCTAAATTAAGACAATGAAAAAACTACTTGACCCGACCTTTCTAAACATTTAAAATTTCATACGATCCTTTCTGGCCATTGTATATAAGAAATATTATTTTTTATTGAAAGGGTTACACGCCCTCTCGATCTTACTCCTATTGATTTCGTTTTGATGGAAAATAAAAATATCGACTGAATTTTTTCATTTTACTAAAAAATTATACTAAGGTTTAACATTCACACTTTGGCTGGGTGGGTTAGCCAAACGAATAATTCGATTTTCTTCAAAGTTGGTCGTACAATTTTATTATTATTATTTATTTTGACACTTCAGATTCTAAATATGCAAACATTTATGGGGTGTCTTAATTAAAAATCCAATTTTGCTGATATACAAAAAAATACTCTTGATGAAAAGTTGAGAGTTAATCTAAAATTTTAGATTTCTTGTTAGAGACTGAAACTGTTTTCTTAACATAGTTGAAACGTTTCTGTTTCGATGAAAGCATTTTTTTGAGTGTAACTTTGCGATCTCATCAAGATCCAACCCAGGTTGCCATAACGCATCGACCTACCTAAATCTAATTACATCTGTTATTGGTCGAATTTCTCTAACTGCATTACCTGAACAAAGAACCCTCAGTCAACCCTTTCCTTTAACCCCTTTTTTGGCCCTTTTCGATCGGGCGTGTCCGATAACATAAGTATAGGTGTTAGATCGTAAAGGTGTATTGAAAAGAGATCGTCCTCACACGCCCGTCTGATGGAACGGTTAGCCATTGTCGCGATAAGAGGTAATGACAGGTTAGCGATAAATATGGGAGGTATGTTGACAGATGTTTACCCAATAAATACAATCAGTTAGAATGGGTTGATAGAGAGGTCAGGATTCGGAATTGGTAATGAGATTATTAAAGAGTTATATTTTGAGATTTAAGAGATCGTTTCATTATGTAAGGTTGATAAAATATCATTAGGATAATTTAGAAGTCTGAAATGATGTCATTATAGGTTAAAAAAACTAAATTTAAAAAGCTGTAGAAGTCGCTAGCGCCTGTAGATTTAAGATATTTTCATTATTTTTTAGTTTGAAGTAAATTTTGCGGACCAGAATCTTAATTAAAAAATGGGATGTGTTCACGGCAAATGTCATCTATAAAGAAATTTTACAAGTGAAGAATAGTAGGTATATTGTACTTTATGTATGTAAAACGCTGTTTATAGAACAGTTTTGCGTCAATAAAGTAGCACTTTATTTTACTAGTAAAATAAAGTAATTGCCAACGTCACTGACAAGTTGCAAGACAACTCATTTGACATGTTTATAAAATAAACATCTACTTGTCATCGCAACTGCTGTCAGCCAAAATCGTATCAAATTTTAATTTTTTCAATTTATTATTATTTTTTAATTGCAATCGAACATAAAATCATGTATATAACGCGTACATAAACAGGCTTTATGGACTCATCATTTTATAGCCTCTCTCGCAAGGTCGCTCGGCTATAAAATTATTTGTTCAATAAAGCCCTTGTTTATGTACTTGTAATATAAATAGCTATTACGAACGCGTCATTTTGGCCTATTTCTCTGAGGAACTAAAGTCTCGCAAACCTTCTACACTATGGTCGATATATTCTTTGTTAAAAAGCACCTTAAAATTTAAAAACAACGTTGATATTTCGAATTTCAACAAATTAATAGCGTTTCTGGAAGATACAGTTTTACTGGAGTTACAGAAATAACATCACAAACTCTGTACTTGAAAAGGCCAAATCTATAAATTTTGTTAGTTGTAATAATTGCACTTTTAATATTAGTATTTCTAACAACTAAATTTATAGAGCATTGTTTCATATGTTATTCTTATTTTGTTTTGTAAGAATTAAATAATAATAGTAATAATAATAATAATAATAATAATAATAATAATAATAATAATAATAATAATAATAATAATAATAATAATAATAATAATAATATTAATAATAATAATAATAATAATTATAGAAAATCTAGCCAATCTGACAATTGACATAAACATATCGTTCACAAGAAAAAAATCGGTAGTTGCACTTTTCGTCGACATTGAAGGAGCTTACGATAACGTAAATTTGAATATTCTTCAAAAACAAATGTTAAATGAAAATATACATCCAAAGTTTGTTCACAGCGTCATAAAAATATATGAAAATAGAAATATTTTCCTAAAAGTAGGGAATGATGTCCTAGGACCTAGGAGAGTAAACGTAGGAGTTCCACAGGGAAGCATACTAAGTCCTCTACTTTACTTAATATACACAAACGATCTAGAAAACCTGGCCAAAAATTTCCCTAAAATAAAAATATTACAGTTTGCTGATGATATCTGCATATATATAGATAATATTGATATAAGCGAGGGATTGGAAATTTTACAAAATTTTTTATTGGTGTTTTACCAAAGGTCTAAATATGTCCTTAAACAAAACTAAACTTTGTGTTTTCTCAAAAAAAAGAACAATTCCTACAGAAACCACACTAAACCAACACAATTACACAATTTTCGACAAGGTTACTTACCTGGGAATGATTTTAGACAGAAAATTATTGTGGAGAGAACATATTCAATATGTATTGAATAAAACCGAAAAAGGAATAAATATTCTTAGAGCAGTCAGCAATTGTAACTGGGGAGCAGATCCAAATATTTCATTATTGTTGTATAAATATTATATAAGATCAGTTATGGACTACGGATCAATTTTCTATTCACAAGCCGCCAAATGTTATCTCCAGAAATTAGATTCTATTGTCACTAAGTCCTTAAGAATAGCTATAGGAGCCTTAAGAAGTACACCAAATTCAAATTTATATGTTGAATGTTCAGAGATGCCATTGGAATACAGAAGACATTTATTATGCTGTAAATTCTTATGTAAAACTCTTTCCAAGGATAACACATTATCTTTGAAAATTAACGAATTGTTTACTCTAGATCTTTCTAATTCATTTTGGACTAAAAAAAAATCCTTGGAAATAGTAAAGTCTTATGAAATTTTCAAATAGACTTAACTCAAATAAAATTCCAGGTATGTTTCTTAAGAGATTATTCAAAATTTCCTCAGTTAACAAGAAATATAATGTTTAACGCAGATTTAAATGAAAATTTTCCAAATTTTTATCAAATATACACTGATGCTTCAAAAAAAGAAAATGAGGTAGGATGTGCAATTTGGGACCCCTATAAGGATGAAAAACGATTAATCAAATTAAATTTGAACTTTTCTATCTATTCAGCTGAACAAATAGCAATCCTGGAAGCATTACATTATATAGAGAACGTCCAATCTCAAAATTTTATTATAATTTCAGATAGCCAGAGTTCATTAAAAAAAATATCTCAAATAAATCCATTTAATAAATTGACATATATTCTAATAGAAATTTGTAAGAAATATAGATATCTTAGATCAAAGGGGAAATCGATAAAATTTGTTTGGGTAAAAGCTCATTGTGGTATAACAAATAATGAAATTGTTGACAATTTGGCAAAAAAATCTTTAGCGATAAAAAATTTCTCTCCTTACAGGTGCGTCCCTAAAGATATAATTGTTTCTATGAAAAATCAAATGGTGAATATTTGGCAGATTAATTATAAAAGTTGTAACAAAGGTAAATTTTATAAAAGCATACAACCTAAAATTAATAATCAACCTTGGTTTAAAGATAAAAATTTGGGAAAAGAGATAACTCGTATTATATGTAGAATGAGATTTGATCACTCCTTGGTTCCATCACATTTGTATAAGATTGGTTAACAGAGTCTCCATTATGCGTATGTGGGGAAGAAGGAACAACACAACACGTTATCTTAGAATGTAATAGAAATCAGGAACAAAACAAGGGGATTATAGATAAGCTATACACAGTTAAAGAATTGAAGAAGCCTTTTAATTTAACAGAGATATTAATTAGCGAAAATAGCTATATGTATATAAAATCCTTCATCAACACATACGGAAGATATCACAAAAATTGTAAAAAAAAAAAAAATAATAATAAAAAAATAAAAATAAATTAAAAAAAAAATACTAATAATATACCTATTAATATATATATAAAAAAAACGACTATACAACATAATAAATATTAACAAAAATATATAACGCTTAATTTAACAAATACTAACAAAAATATATGTAAAACAAAGAAAATATGTATGAACTAACGCTAAATGTAAAAGGTAAACACACAAGAGATAGCAGATATACATAAGAATATGGTTAGGCTAATGGACTACAGAGTAATCCGCAGTCACTACTTTTAAATCCCCCCCCCCCCAATAATAATAATAATAATAATAATAATAATAATAATAATAATAATAATAATAATAATAATAATAATAATAATAATAATAATAATAATAATAATAATAATAATAATAATATACGCCCTTCAATATGCTGGAAACTTCAAATAAATTTACATTCGCAAAATGTACATTTATTACTTTACACACTAGTGCGGAAATAACTATTAAGTCAATTTGTGGTTAATTCATGCACAACTGTATTAAGAAAAAATACAGTAAATTAAATCCCTATAAATTAAGAAGGGTGTACCTAGTGGTAATACGGAGTAATAAAATATTGTGAAGTTGATTTAATAAAATCCAAATTTCTTTTACTATTCTATCAAGTTAGGGAAACTTTACATAAACTTAGTAGTAACAGAAATTGGCGAAAAAAATACGAAGAACTTAGTAACGATTTAACTATTCAATACTATAAAGTAGCTGAAAGATGAATTGGACACCGAGGAACTTATGAATTGTACAAATTTAACTTTATTGGGTTTCTTCTTATGCGATTATAAGATCTAAAATCTGTATACACAATATTGTACCAACATTATAGAATGCAACTTTTACAAGAAATTTATTGCGAAATGTTTTACGTTGATATTACATTATATGTATAATGTAATTTTATTAATTAATTATTAATGATATTACTCATACATTATTTTACTGGCTTTCAGAAAATAACAATAAGGAAGGGCGCTAATGTTAGACAGTTTTTCACAAAAAAGCAATTACAAATTGACAAATTAAAAGCAGGGTAGGTAACACTTTTCATATTTCAAACAGTTTGAAAAAGTTTTATCAAATCGAACTCCCGAATATGTATAAAAAAAATTGATTTTTCAAGTCACATTAAACTTGACTCGACAAATCAAACTAGTTTGATTTGATTCATCTCTAATTGTTGTATTTCATACTGCATAAATATATTGATGGATTGAAAAATATTTTTCTAACCGAAATCAAAAAGTAGCTGTTAATAATGCTTTCTCTGGCTGTCTTCCTACAAAGAGCGGCGTTCCCCAAGGATCTATTTTGGGTACATTACTTTTTTCCATTCATTACTCATTTTTGATAAATAGTCTAAAATATTGTAAAGCTAATTTTTACTCGGACGATATCCAAATCTATTGTAGTTTTCCACCACAAGATGTTGATAAGGCGTGCCAAACAATAAATGATGATTTAAACAATTTTGTTAAACAGGCCACCGATCATTGTTTATTAATTAATTCTTCTAAATCTAATATTCTCATTATTGGTCCTAAACTAAGAAGAAACGAGGTTTCTGAAAATGGCCAAATTATTCAAATTGAAGGATATGCAAAAAGTTTAGTCTTAGATCAAAGCTTAGATTTGAAAAGCACGTAAATAATTTAATTAGGCGTGCTTACTCATCACTCAATTTAATATATAGGTTTAGGAATTATTTATCTCAAAAAGTTAAATTACTTCTTTGTGAAGCTTTTAGTGTTATCTAAATTCACTCACGCACACTCTGTTTATGGTCCAAATTTAACTAGCTGTTATACGAGTAAAATACAAAAGGTTCAAAACTCATGTTTAAGGCTTATTTATGGTATCCGAAGACGTCAGAGAATATCACATAAGTTAAACGATGCTGGCTGGTTAAATATGGAAAACACAAGAATTTTTCATGCCAGTAATCTTTATTTCAAAATAATCTCTAATAAAACACCGGTTTATTTGTTCACAACATTAATATTAGGAATAAAGGAACCCTCACACCACCTGCTTTTAGGACAGAATATTTTAGGAGATGGTTTAGTTACCAAATTTGCCGCATTTTCAATATGATCCCGAATGACTTTAAAAAATTGAATCCTACTAATTTTAAACTAAATTTAACATACTTTATTAAATACGCTTCAGTAGCATAACAGTTTTAGAATAGTTGTCTCACAAATCTCACAATGAACATTTTTAATTACAAATCCAATGTAGGTACTGTTTTTCTTTCTTTTCTTATTTTTTGTAAACTAAGTATATATTTATAGGGTTAAGTGGAAGAACAATATCACTGTCTGTTCTCATGCAGATGGTGAATTGAACTTCGCCCTTGGCTGATTTATTATTATTATTATATTATATTGTCATTGTATACTTTAAAGCAATAATTATCACCAAAAAAGTTCTTTAAATTCTAATTCGGCACTGACATAAAAGCCTATCAAAAAATTAATGAATTTTTACTCACGATATAAGACCTCATTCTAATAATAAAAAAAAGACATTTGATATTTTTATTCATAGTTAGGTACCAATGAAGAGAAAATAAAAACATTCCAAAATGATTTTAATTCCCATCTGCGCGTATGTGTGTACGGTTGAAGAATTTTCATTGTCTACTATATAATACCTCGGGTGCTGGTTTGCTCACCTCATACTTTTGTTCAATGTTAGATGAATGAAAAATTTTTATACAAGGTGAACTCACTTGAAAAATTGTACCGAGGTCGGAGATAAAATCAAAAGGGCTCACTTTTACTAAAACCTTCAAAGCTTATATTTTATTACCTGTTAGAACGCAAATAATCTCCAAAATATATTCCTGCGAATGCTTTAATTTAAGGTAAGTATAGTTTACCTTCGGGATTATAAATACTACTTGAGTCAAGCGTTATATAAAAAAAGATTAAATAGCAGTTGATTAATGTCTATTATGCAATAGTATACTCCCATATTTCGTATAATGTCATACTCTGGGGAGCTGCGACCAATGCCTCAAGGGTTTTTATTTCCCAGAAAAGGATTTTCCGTCTAATTTTTAATCTAGATTATAGACAAACATGCAGGAATCATTTTAAAGATTTCGGTATCCTCACATTTTATTCTATTTACATCTATTATACACAAAATGTAATTTTAATGATTTTAACCTCAATTCTGATTTCCACGATTACCCGACCAGGTCTGGCAAGCTTATCCGGCCTTCAAAACATGTTTCCTCAGTATTTGAAAAAAGTCCTGTCTATAAAGGAATTCAATTCCTAAATCATCTACCTACCTGTATAAAATATGAGAGCAATTTCAATGTTTTCAAATAAAAAATTAATTGTAGAATGTTTTTATGATGTACCAGAGTTTTTAAACAAACGATTTTAATTTAATTAGCTTGTATGTAAGTAATATTTTAAGGTGTATGCTGTTTAACATAAAAAAGTTTTGACCTGTCCTATATCATGTATTATCATAAAAAAGGACGAATAATTATTATTATTATTACTATTATAAACATAATATTAAATATCATGCTCGCATGAAAAATAATTGATTTAAACCAATTGCAAACTTTAGTTTTAATCGATAGTAGACTGATTTTCAGTTCATATCAGTCTGAAGTCCAAATAACGTATAGAGAAAAAGTTATCAAGACTCTAAAGTTGCAAATAGTTTTTTAAATGACTCCATCGGACAGTAGTCGTTCCAAGCCCCATCTCTAACCTCAAGATCCGGATAAACTGCGTTTTCATTTTCATCTGTGGCCAACTAACAAACGACTCGCGTCGCAGCAATCGAACTCAAAGAGCGGAAAGCTTTGTTAATGAAATATTTTCCATGTCGTTTGCCATTTTTAACGAACGTGTACTGTTTTCGTCTCCCCACACTAAGTCCTTTCACTATGAGAAAAACCAAATAATTGCCACAGATAGATAAATAACTGTGGGTAGGAATTGAATCAATTAAAATATTTAGGATCATGGATTCTGAGATTACGGCCCTTTACAGATAATTAAAAGAGCTGGAACTCTATTTGTATGTTGGTTCAACGCCTAATGCCTTTTTACAATATAACTTGATTTGTGGTAGAGCTAAGAATTCCAAGATTCGCAATGACCTTTTATTAAATTTTCAGCCAAAATTTTCTATTCTCAGATCTAAGTGCAAAGATTTATCAAGAATATGTTACAATAACTATATGAACTACATAAAGAGTAAACAATCCTCATATAATCTACCACAGTCCATGTATTTGAAGGAATCAAGAGCTGGAAATAATGAAAAAATAGCTAAATTATTTGCCAAATACTTCTCAACAATTTACTTAAAAATTGATAATACATACAGGCAATAACTTAATTTTTTCAAATGGGACACCCTGTATATTTTTCTTCTCCCTAATACGCTTTAAAAAAATATAGGGTTTTGCACATCTAACTTTACTATTTACTTTAATAATTGACGTTAAGTGACAAACAACATATTTTACACAATTTTTAATAAGAAATCAAGTTACCTATGAAAATGACAGTAGGTATATTTTGTTATGGCATTAATTGTCACCATAAAATTTTGTATTGTATCACGTCTACTATATTTAATCGGTATTGTGTATAAAAAATGGATTTTAATAAGAATTATAGTGTTCAAGAAAATATTGATATGATATGGATACTGGGTGAATGTCAAAAAAATGCGTTTCTTGCTAGTAGGGTCTATCGTCAAAGATACCCAGAAAGCCGTCATCCACAAAAGGATACTTTTGAGAATTTAAAGAATAGTGACAAACAACATATTTTACACAATTTTTAATAAGTACAAAATTTTACAAAGTTTAATCGTAAGAAAACTACAATAGTGAAAGTTAAAATTTATAGTAGGTGTTCAAAATGTCTTCCATTTTCATTTATACATTTTCTTGCCCTTTTTTTCATTGATTTACGCACATCTCTTAGCAATGCAGGGGTCACCTGTCTAAATGCTGTAGTAATTCTTTCTTTCATATTTTCTTTTGTGGTAACCTCTTCTTTGTAAGCAATATTTTTAATAAAACCCGAAGAAAAAATCGCAAGGTGTAAGGCAAGGCGATCTAGAAGGCTAATTTATAGGTCCTCCCCTTCCTATCCAACGATCCTGAAATTCCCTATTTAACCAATTGCGAACATCTAATAGGTAATGTGGTGTGGCACCATCTAATTGAAACCACATTCCGTTGCGATAATTTTGAGGCACATTTTGCAATAAGTTGCGAAAATCATGTTCTAAAAATTCTAAAAATATAGCTCCATTTACAGTCCCATCAAAGAAATAGGGACCAATTACATAATCACCTATTATTCCCGCCCACACATTCAAAGACCATCGATACTGTGGTGTGGTTCTAAATAAATGTTCATTGTAGTCCGAATAATAATGGAAGTTGTGTCTATTTACACAACCGTTCTTATGAAACGTGGCTTCGTCGGAGAATAAAACTTTGTTTAAAAAGTTACGCTCTGTATTTATCTTGTTTATTAACCATCTACAGTATTCCACTCTACGCGCGAAATCACGTGGTAACAATTCTTGGTGAAGCTGGATATGATAGGGGTGATATTTATTCTTTTTTATTATGCGTCTAATTGTGGTATTGGAAATATTTAACTGATTGCTTAATTGTCTGGTGCTTATATTGGGATCTTCAACTATACGGATCATTACCTTATATTCGTTGTCAATAGTAACTGCTGTAGTTTCACGTGAATGTTTTTCATACTTGACGGTTCCTGTTCTATCAAAGCTATTCTTTAAATTCTCAAAAGTATCCTTTTGTGGATGACGGCTTTCTGGGTATCTTTGACGATAGACCCTACTAGCAAGAAACGCATTTTTTTGACATTCACCCAGTATCCATATCATATCAATATTTTCTTGAACACTATAATTCTTATTAAAATCCATTTTTTATACACAATACCGATTAAATATAGTAGACGTGATACAATACAAAATTTTATGTTGACAATTAATGCCATAACAAAATATACCTACTGTCATTTTCATAGGTAACTTGATTTCTTATTAAAAATTGTGTAAAATACGTTGTTTGTCACTTAACGTCAATTATTAAAGTAAATACTAAAGTTAGATATGCAAAACCCTATATTTTTTTAATGCGTATTAGGGAGAGCTTCTAACTGAAGAAAAATATATAGGGTGTCCCATTTGAAAAAATTAAGTTATTGCCATTTGAAAACTAGACTATTGGCACGCCATCGGCAAACACCCTGTGCAACAGGTGAAGATGTTGTGTGATTATTGTGATAGGTACATGTTTCATTTACATCATAGTAGTTTTTTTGAGGAATTTTTTAAAAAATGTGGTTTTTGTGCTAATATTTCTGAAGTGCTGTTTTTTCATTAAATCTGCTTAAAATAGGAATAACTTGTCAACGCCGCGTCGGATTTACAAATACAAAAAACTACCGGAAATCTAATATTAAGTAGAATCAGAAGACATAATCGTATACAGGGAGTTCAATTTAAAAAAACCAAATTAATTTTCATTCCACAAAGATTAGCCACCCTGTATACATCAAAATATTTTAAAATTGTAGTCCGAGTGACACTGTCTACTCCTACAAAAAATCTTGTTGATATCTCTTTTAGTTTCGGTGCTAGAGATCGAGTGGAAATAATTGGCGCACACTGTATAACAACAATATACCTAAACAAGAATTATGATATACGTTGCCCTAAAATATCCCTAGAAATGATATATAATAAACTCGACAGTCAATTAAATTTGCAGTAGGTCCTGATGAAATTCCAAATTTTTTTTTTGAAAAGTTGCATTCATTCATGAACTTTTCCGTAATGGGGGCTATCCCGTATGTTCAAAATAAATAAATAAATAAATAAATCCCATCTATAGCACAAGAAAAGTCCGCCAAAAGTTAGTGATAGTTTCAATCATTAAGAGTTGTATACAATCTGGTGTTTGCATTTAAAAAATATGGCTGAGACTTCATAAGAATTAAAAAGAATTTGTCTGTCTCAAAGTAAATTTCATAGCACAAAGAAATAGATTATGAAATTTAAGATGTCAAAATCTGTTACCAACATATTTTTTGTAACGTTTCTGGGAATGATTTTAAAAGGATAGCGCATTTGCATATTATAAGAGAATTTATATTCGTCACAAATGGGTTCCAAAATATCAGTTAGTCATTCAAAAGAGCTTCTACCTCTACACCTAAATAAGATCTATTTTTTGCGTAATTGGCCGCTGGATTGAGATGAAACAACAGTGTGACAGACCCTCATTAGCGATGTTATGACAGACGAAAGTAACAACATACTTTTCGGTTAAAAGCGGCGCCAAGAATTGTGATTTGCCTAAGTATTAGATTACTTCGTGTTTCCGCTAAAGACCACTGTTGACTTTCGTTTGTTTTTCTTAATCTCGAAACGGGTGCCACTTATCACATTTTTTTTAAAGTTTGTTACATGAAATTATCTTTTTAGTAGGTTTAATCTGAGGGTTCTAAGGCTATTAAAACGTGATTCCGATATGCTAACGAATTTTGTGGAAATCTTAACAACTGCAACTACAAATATTTAAACTTTTTTATTTTATAATATACAAATATGAGTTTAAGGATTTATTTAAAATTTAAATAAGGATTCAACACCCTCCATTAAAACCAAAATTAATTAGAAAATATAAAATTTATCCCGCTTTGGATTATGACCAATTCAAAAAAATTCTTCAACTTGAAAACTGGTTGAATCGCGGCAATTCTTTCTGGGTTTGCGTTACCCTATTCAAGTCCATTCTTCTTCTGGTTATAAAACATTTTTTAATTTTAAAGTAGTTTCTTTTCAAAAGAATTCTATGAATATTGCAAAATAACTATTGATTTGCGTTTAAGTTTTATATTACAACCAAAAAAGCAGATGCATCTCAGATACTTTCCATTTCTCAACTATATAAGCTCCTATCCAATCTGGAGTTCCTCTAGGTAGTGTCCTTGGTCCTTTTTTATATCTCCTTTTCACTGCTGATTTACCTACTAATAATGATATCCTAATGGCTACATTTGCTGATGATATAGCAATTTTAACATCAGATACAGATTCCAATAGAGCTGCCATCAAACTTCAGAATTATTTACAACTGCTGCAAACCTGGCTCGAATGTTGGAAAATTATAGTTAAGATAAATCCACACAAGTTCCATAATAATCAAGTTTCACAAAAATCTGAAGTAGAGTAATTAGGACTTCATTTGGACCAAAAACTTACTTGGAAAAACCACATAAAAGCCAAAAAAACTCAGTTAAATACAAAAGTCAGGCAAATGTATTGGCTACTTGGAAGAAGGTTGAGACCTGAGAATAAAATATTGATTTACAAGATTATTATAAAGCCTATTTGGACATACGGGATTAAACTCTGGGATTACAATACCAAAATACTACAAAATGTCCAGTCCAAAACTAATCCTCCACGGTACGTCTCCAACATAACCCTCCATAACGATCTTGGAATTCCATTTATAAGAGATGCCACTGCTCTTTATGCTAATAAAGCCAAAGGAAGAAATTCCGCAAATGACAGGCAAATCATAAGAGAATTGTACCAACCACCACTAGCCACTAGACGCCTTCACAAGACCTGTCCCGAAGACCTCGTGAATTAGGTGAAGCCATACACCACTCATCAAATTTACTAAATAATCCCTATGTTGTTAAGTAGATTGTAAATTAATTGTGAATTAATAAAAAAAAACTATATAAGCACTAGTGCACACAGCACTGGTAAAATTTTCTTCAGTCATCGGAATTCTTTATTTCATTAGTAAAATATATTTTCTCGAATTATTCATCAATAAAAATATCTTTAAAAACATAGTCGGGGTCCTACGATAAACAGTGTGTTATTTGAACGAATTTAATGTTCCAAAAATACTAAGGAGTCATTTAAGACATCTTTCATAGGGCAGATTGGAGGACTATGGAATAAAAAGGGAGATGGCGATGTGCAAAATAAAATATTGGAAGAGGCGTCTTGTACAACATCAATTCTTGTTAGAATCAGTGATTACATACACCCGAAATTTGTATTAGACAAAAATTATTTAAAAATACCCTGATAATTTATAAACAACGAAGGGTCCAGGTTTAGGCATCTTCTTTAAGGATCTGTAACTCCAAAAAAACTTTAAGAACAAAACTATAAGAATATCAAGTAATCGCAAGGCAGCTCTAGTTTGTAGTGACTTTCATTAGATTACCAAATACTATAGCAGATATCTACTGATAATGTAGTAGATAAACGGACAAGAGGAAACGAAAATAACTTCAAAAATACAAAGTGTTGTACACGAAACATATTATTGAGCTTGTGGGCTAAATGACCAAACATATTTTGTGCCTTAGGCATTTTGTGACAGATAGCCAAACTTACACCATCCCATCATTTGCTTAGCTAAGCTAGTAAACTATGGCGGATGTGCTAAGGAGATAGCAAAATGTGCTAGACTATGTATCCTAAATACGTGAGGCAAAAAAAAAACCCATCCAATACATCGTGCCTCGTACCGAATGCTTAAGTTACATAAATGAAAATTATTGATTCACCTTCAGTGCTTACTATAGTACTTGGATTGATCTATCAGTGTATAGCAGATTTATTGTAGTAGTTTTTTAAAACAAAATTGTTTGTCTCTAGAGATAAAAAAAAGTAGCACACTATAAAAATTTCCAATTTTTTTACGCTTTACCATTTTGGTATCTGTTAGTTTGAGGCGAAAGAAAATCTCGTATTTTTTCTTGGAAAAATTATGCAATTTTGTGCGAAATTTGTGTTGTCAAAGACATATTCCGCTTCAACAGCTTCGTTTTTATTTACAAAAGAAAGATGTGACGGTCCGTCGAAATACACCCAAAAGAAAAATTTAATATCCAATTTTTATATCATTATATTTTTTCGCCCGACTTGCCGCATCCACAGGCGAAAATCTTACAGATAATTATCCTTTAAAAAAGAGCCCTTCGTCTTCCTTTTTTTCGCTATGAACGATCGTCGTATAAACATCAGTGGTGTCGTTATAGCTGTTTTTTGGATAGTCAACAAATATGCCTCGAAAACTCCCCTGCAAACATAAAATATCGTGGTTTAAATGCAGAAACATAAAATGAAGCTTATGCAATTTGCAAAAGAATCTCTGGAATCTATTCAAATCAACTCAAATTGCGCTTAGTGACTGTTTTTCTATTGTCATTCTTAATCGTTTTCGATGAGCATTTAGATCATGAAGTACAGGGTGTGTCGCGAAGATGGCCCATTAGCCATATATAGAGAACTATAGATATTTGAAATTTGAAAAATGGGTTATGGGGCTTTGTCAGTACGATCTATTCAATGAAAATACGCATTTACTTTAATTTCCGTATCTGGCTTAGTTGTTAAGCTATTAATTTCAAATTTTATACAGAGATTGTGAGAATATCCTTCTAGTATACGGTGAAACGTCAAATGCGATATTTTATACAGGGTGTCTAGAATGTAGCGTCCAATGTTCATATTTTCAATTCTCAATAAGTCGATAATTTCAAATGAAACACCCTGTATTTTATTATCACGCCGGAATCAGTTTTTATTCTCTTTCGATATGTATTAGCATTCCCTATACCTAAAGTTACGTATTTCTGAGTTATTGCTACACTGAAATGGATGTTCTAAGATGGCGTTAATTTTTTAAATTTCTATCCTAAGGTGAAGTTCCGCCGCTGCAGTTCCTTTTTTTCTCATCATTCGAACTTTTTCGGTTCAACCGGGGATTGAAAGGCGGGTAAGCGGGGAGAGATGAAACCCGGGGCCATTCTCCAATTATAATATTATCAAGTTATTGGAGAGAGTCACTCTAATTGTCACTTTGGTTTCCAATTAAGGCTGACGTACCTAAACTGTATTCTCTCGAACATCCCCAATTTACCAAAAGGGCTTTGTACATTTGTTAAAATGTTTTATCTTCGAATCGTTTCTGATTTGAATAGCACCGTTGCCAGACGCCCAAAACTTTATAGTGGCTAGATCCATTTATCGGGAAATCTTAAGTTTGATTTACCATCTCAGTGAAAAGAATAATATTTCTTTTCTTCTTGGATTACAAAATAGTGAACGTTTTACATATATGGGAGGTACAGAAAGTTTTATTTATAGTTTTAACTATTTTATATATTTTTCACTTTTCTATTATTAGATAACAAAAAAAATTTAATCTGTTTTTTAAAATGATTTGACGTGTAAGAGTTTTTAATATTTTCTGGTAAAAAATTGTAGAAACGAGGTGCTAAATACTTGCAGTTTCTTTGGCCAAAAGTTTTTTGTGCATTAGGAACTTATTGCAAATAATCAAATTAATAGCCCCTGATGATGGATCTCAGCCAAAACTAGTCATGTAAAATTAATTTACCTTCATAAGAAATTAATAGTTGTTAAAAATAGCATAAAAGACAAGGTTTTTTAAACTGAAACCCGAGATTTCTTATATCGCAAAGATAATTTTTTTCATCTGCCAAAATAGTCGAATTTGGTGGTTTCAACCAATAAGAGCTCACGATCCTAACCAATCATTGATTTTTATTCTGATTATTTTTTTCATCTGTCAAAACAGTCAGATTTTGTGGTTTCAGCCAATAACAGCTCAGGATCCTAACCAATCATTGTGTTTTATACTGCTTATTTTTTTCATCTGTCAATACAGTCAGATTTTGTGGTTTCAGCCAATAACAGCTCAGGATCCTAGCCAATCATTGTGTTTTATACTGATAAAACCGCTTCTTCGTATTTGTTTCTTGATTAAACTGTGTTTACCTTTTTTGAAATGTCAAATGTAAACATTTAACAATTTTTATTATACTAAAATGTATTGCAAATCTATGTTAATAACCAAATTTCAAAATGTATTTGTAAACTAACCTGTTTTTATTAGTTGATTTCAAAACGCCTTTAACATTTTTACATACCTCACTTCAACACTAAACTTAAAATTAATTAAATTAAGAAAGACTTCATTTCATTCTTCTTCTTCGCTTTTATTTACGGCGCCGTTTCGCGGGGTAGCCAGTCCAAAAATCGCCTTGGTGGCCCTGTATGTAAAACTATAACAGCTCAGGTTTCAATTTAAATTGGTAAAGAAAATTTTCAATATTTGTGTGTAAAGTGTCTTTTGCATAAATGACTATGTTCTCTGTTTTTAATACAAAATGATTAAAAAAATAATCCTTTCAAATACGACTCGTCCTCTGAAATTTTATAGATTAAATTTTTGATCTTCATACTCAAACGCCTTTATTTTAGGCAAAACCACTCAAACAAACTGATTTAAGATAAAATCACTCGTCCTGCGGACTCGTGATTTTATCAATCAGTTTGTTTTCGTGGTTTTTCCAAATAAAGCCGTTTTCGTGAAAACCAAAAATTTTATCGATAAAATTTGGAGGACTCGTGGTATTACCTTTGATAAAACCGCTTCTTCGTATTTGTTTCTTGATTAAACTGTGTTTACCTTTTTGAAATGTCAAATGTAAACATTTAACAATTTTTATTATACTTAAATGTATTGCAAATCTATGTTAATAACCAAATTTCAAAATGTATTTGTAAACTAACCTGTTTTTATTAACGCCAAAACGCCTTTAACATTTTTACATACCTCAGTTCAACACTAAACTTAAAATTAATTAAATTAAGAAAGACTTCATTTCATTCTTCTTCTTCGCTTTTATTTACGGCGTTTCGCGGGGTAGCCAGTCAAAAAATCGCCTTGGTGGCCCTGTATGTAAAACTATAACAGCCTAACAGCTCAGGTTTCAATTTAAATTGGTAAAGAAAATTTTCAATATTGGCGTGTAAAGTGTCTTTTGCATAAATGACTATGTTCTCTGTTTTTAATACAAAATGATTCAAAAAATAATCCTTTCAAATACGACTCGTCCTCTGAAATTTTATAGATTAAATTTTTGATCTTCATACTCAAACGCCTTTATTTTAGGCAAAACCACTCAAACAAACTGATTTAAGATAAAATCACTCGTCCTGCGGACTCGTGATTTTATCAATCAGTTTGTTTTCGTGGTTTTTCCAAATAAAGCCGTTTTCGTGAAAACCAAAAATTTAATCGATAAAATTTGGAGGACTCGTGGTATTACCTTTGATTATTCTTTTCATCTGTCAATAGAGTCAGATTTTGTGGTTTCAGCCAATAACAGCTCAGGATCCTAACCAATCATTGTGTTTTATACTGATAAAACCGCTCCTTCGTATTTGTTTCTTAATTAAACTGTGTTTACCTTTTTTGAAATGTCAAATGTAAACATTTAACAATTTTTATTATACTAAAATGTATTGCAAATCTATGTTAATAACCAAATTTCAAAATGTATTTGTAAACTAACCTGTTTTTATTAGTTTATTTAACATTTTTACATACCTCACTTCAACACTAAACTTAAAATTAATTAAATTAAGAAAGACTTCATTTCATTCTTCTTCTTCGCTTTTATTTACGGCGCCTTTTCGCGGGGTAGCCAGTCAAAAAATCGCCTTGGTGGCCCTGTATGTAAAACTATAACAGCTCAGGTTTCAATTTAAATTGGTAAAGAAAATTTTCAATATTTGTGTGTAAAGTGTCTTTTGCATAAATGACTGTGTTCTCTGTTTTTAATACAAAATGATTCAAAAAATAATCCTTTCAAATACGACTCGTCCTCTGAAATTTTATAGATTAAATTTTTGATCTTCATACTCAAACGCCTTTATTTTAGGCAAAACCACTCAAACAAACTGATTTAAGATAAAATCACTCGTCCTGCGGACTCGTGATTTTATCAATCAGTTTGTTTTCGTGGTTTTTCCAAATAAAGCCGTTTTCGTGAAAACCAAAAATTTAATCGATAAAATTTGGAGGACTCGTGGTATTACCTTTGATTAAACCGTCTCTTTGTTTTTGATTTTTTGTTTCTGTTTACCTTTTTCGAATTGTCAAATATAAACATCTAACAACTTTTACTTAGTATTATCAATCATTATTATACTAAAATGTATTGCAAATCTATGTTAATAAGTTTATTTCAAATCGCTTTAACTCACATACTTAACTCACTTCAACACTCAGTTTTGTTCATTAAACATCAGTTTTTGTATACCTAAACACTTCAAATTAGCTAAATTAAGAAAGACTTTTTCCATTTCAGTCTATAAACACGGAAATCTCCATAACTCCGTTTAACCCTTTCACTTCGGCAAATTTTTGAAGAGGTTCGGAAAATGCGGCGCTATTTTTTATTGCCATTATTTGAATAGGTGCACAGGCCGCACGAGCGCGCCGTCCGCATTTTGCCAAACATTAACAGGCCGCACAAGCGCGCTTTCCGCAGCGAAAAGGTTCAAATTGACAAACAATGTCAAGCTCTAAACGAATAAGCCAAAAAATGGAGGCGAATAGGTTTAGTGAATGTGATAAAGAAAATATTAAACATTTATGTCTTTTGCAAAAATGACTACATTCTCTGTTTTTAATCCACAATGATTAAAAAAATAATCTTTCCAAATACCACTCGTCCTCTTAAATGTTATAGATTAAAGGAGGACTCGTGGTATTACTTTTTAAAAAATACAGTGACATCTAGTTGCTCCAAATATTATTACAGAAATTGTTTATTTAATCTTCTTAAATTGTTTAAAACAACAACGTGGGCACCAATTTTAGACATTTATTATAGGTTGTCCTGTATTTTCTCTCTCATTTTTACTTGGTTCCTAAATAATGCAGGACCGTATTCAAAAAAATTAAATGAAACGTTTTGTTCTTTAATGATTTTTTAATATTTAAAAGATATAAATGTCTTAGGCTCCAAAAACGAAAATCGACATTTTTTATTTTCCCTGTGTAAATTGACAACTGTTATATACGTGTTGTATATTGATTATGTAATATATAAATAATCAAATCATAAATATGCGTCACTCGATAACCGACTCGATAATTGAGCAACCCGCATTGTGAATGCCACTTTCGAGTAAACAGGAGGATATAACTAAAGCCCCAAAAAGACAAAGAAACAGGAGAGAGTGAGAGAATTGAATGGAAACAGTTATTGGCCGGTAGTCAGTGGTAAAAGCAAACAACGATCACCATCAAGATTAGCAATAAGAATTTTGCTATCGATCCGCCTTGCGCAGTACATTTCAACACATTCAACTAACACATTCACTCACACAGAGAAGGGCTTTTTGGCTCTAAAACAACGCTATGTAAATTACCACCCAATTCCGGGAACGGCTCGTTCACAAAGACCTCCCTCCCCACCAGTGGCGGCGCTGGAAACAGATGAGAGCTTCTACTATTCGTGAATATGACTGACGACACAATGTATGTCATTAAAAAAACGTACAAAGAACAAATTCAGCATATAGTAAATCTAAAATAGGCTGTTTTAGATTTTACAGCGTACCTATATTATTGGCAACAAGACATACTGAAAGTGCAATATTAATTGCAAATTGAAACTTACGGCGTGTTTAAAATACTGGTAAAATCAACCGAAAAACTATAAAATTGTCACGCTAGACGTATGTTAGGCTGACAAGATCAGTATCATCAAAAACCGATGATAATACTAAAGTTATTCTAAAATAATCGGTCAATTTACACCTTGGGAAAACCCCAATAAGATCACATGCTAGCAACAAAACTACTTGTTGAAGATTGGGTTCGCGATCACTCGACCCAACTATAAATCCAACTAAAAGATATGTATATCTTTACTTATTACTATTTCTATGCATTTTTAAGTATTTTTACATTTTTTATGCTAGTTGAGTGAGCGTGATCTAAAGAATGTTAGGCTATACCTACTGGATTTCTCAGTTTTAGCATATTTTAAAAGAGGCGTGTGCTCTTTGAAACGGGCATTTACAAATGTTTTAGTTTGCCCAACAAATTTGTGTCACAATGTACAACTAACTTCGTAAATACAACTTTTTCCAACAGCCATTTTATCTTTTGGGTTATCTAACAACAGACTTAAAGTGTTATTAGACTGAAAAACTTACTTTGTTGAAAATATTTAAGGCATTTAATAAATTGCTGTATGTAGGACATGGTAATATATTTTGCAGGGTGCTTTTCAGGATATAAGAATGTGGTATGACTCAAGGTTTTTTTTAAATGTATGATGATTGTTTAACATCTTTATTATAATATATATTATAAGACAAAATACCGGGGAATTAGAGTTGTTAAAACAATCAAATTACAAAGGTTCAGGTAATAGAAAGACATATATCGCGGAGATCTCAAACCATTAATAAAGAAGGTAACTAAATGGGTTTTACAATTTGACCAAGAGGAAAGCTTGAGAAAAAGTCTATAAATTAAAAAAATAGAAAAGGACAAGAAGAAAATAAAATCTCCAATGGAGCAATAAATTAATCAGAAGAGCCCTAGTCAAGCGTCAAATACCCCACGCGGAATAAAAAGGCTGGAAAATCTATGTAGTAGGTATCGTTTGTTTTTCTTTTTGTTATCTCTATAGTTTAGAGAAGAAAGGAGTGCAGTAATTTAATTTGTTGAAGTCTTACAGGTTTAAGAGGTATAAGTTTTATTTTTACCTCATCCTTCAATGCTTATTTGTAGTTAAAATGAAAATTTTAATACATTTGATCGGCCTAATAAAAGATTTAATCATGTTTCCATGGTTTTTACTGTAATAAACCTGTTCTTTTGACAGATAAGTCAGACTTTATTTATTCATAGCCCGTATATTGTGTTTTAATTGAGTCGGAATTTTGTATTAATTAATATATATTTCAAAATGGCTTCATTCTAAAAATATTATCAGTCCTCCTAAATCCTTGAAGGCAGAATTACTCGTAATAGCAAAGCAACATAAAAACAAACTTAATAGACCCTTTAATAATAAACCACAGAAAAGACAATGATAATGATACCAGTAGTTATAGTGAAGACAGTGACTTTTAAAGTTAGTTCTTGAACTTTTTATTTTTTTTAATCTTTGATTTTAGGTACTGAAGTGTTTTAATGCCAAGAGATTAAAAAAAATTTAATCCCATTAACAACATATAATCCTCCGTGTTATTTATTGGTTTATTTTTATTTCACAAAGTACGCCTATGGAATGTGACGTTATATCCCCTCTTTTACTGCACTCGTATTTTATTCAGAGTATAGTTAGTCGCCATGTTTTTGCTCCGTATAGTAACTCAAAAATACATTAAATAGTGACATAATTTAATATTAAATAAGCTTCGAAACTAAGTTATATTTCTTAAATTTTCATAAACATTATGCTGCTTTGAATATGGGGCAGAGTACCCTCTAAATCCGCATCGAGCCTTCGCTGGTCCTTCGCTCTGCTTCGCCCTTCTTTGGACGAAGGGGGTTATAGGGGTAGGACGCCGCAGACGCCTGGCGTTGCTACAAACAGGGGCAATGTGTTTGTTTACCATTTAATTTTATAGCACGCAACTATTTTAATTGATTACTTAGCTAAGGCGTAAATTAAATTTTTTCGAAAGGTTTAATTTAAGTTTTTTATACTTTTTTTAACAGAAAAAAAATGTTGGAAAGGTCAAAAGCAGTTGTATAATCATGCGAAAGAGTAATAAAAGAAATAAAGATAAGGAAGGAATAATACAAGAGGGTTGTTCTCACAAAAAATATAGCGATAGTAGTACCATACAGAAAGCAGATAATAAAAGAGGACTGGAAATAAAAATAAGACAAAAAAATGCATGAGAATAAGTCAAAAAGAAAATCCGATAGACCAAAACGAAATAAGAATAGGAAAACATAAATTTGAAATAGTACAAAACTTTAGATATTTGGCAACAATGATAAAGAATAATAACAATAAAAATAACACAAAGGATTCAGTGAGGACACCACGCATACCCAATAAGGATAAAGAGGATCACAGTGTTCGAAATAACAATAATTATGAAAATATTTGAACCAAGGAAGATATAGTGAAAATCATTATGCAGTGGAGAACAAAGAGAAGCAAAGGCGAGATGACATACAGAGAAGAGTGGGAAAGAACTGGATGATCCCAGCACAAAACAGGTCAACATGGAAGGAAAAGAAAGAGGCCTATGTCCAGGAGTGGATTAATACTGGCTGATGAAGAAGATGAAGAATGAACGTGGAACTAAAAGATATATTAAAATCAGAAGATATAGTGAAAATTATAACTCCAATGACTATGACAGTACTATTTATTTATTCCAAAAATAAATACAAAGAAAAACAACGAAGCAATAATTAAAAAAATATCATGAAATACCAACCACAAAATAACAGGTCTAGAGGAAGACGGAATGTTAGGGATTGTTAAATGGGGAGAAAATGTCTAAAATAGAAAAGAATGGAGAAGAATAACAGAAGAAGAAATAAATGGAGAAGAGTAACAAAAGAAGAAATAAAAGAAGAAGTTTAGGAGTGACTATTAAAAGAGTCAAAAGAGCGTCAGGAATGTACAGACATTGACATCATATTTAAAGGAGTGAAAATTATAAATTTTTGTATACAAGAAATTCTTTCAATTGTACATGTAGCAACTTTTATTACAAATCACATACTGAGTGGACAAAATATCAGGGGCACAAGGTATTTTGTTAAATATATTGTTATGATGTTAAAATTTTGAAATGTTGGTGGGATTTGTGTAAAAGGGGCTTTAAAATTGACAGGGTTGTTATGGGATGTTTGTTTATGGAGATTAGGTTGTTATAGTTAAAAAAAATGTCAGATAGGAATTTGTAATGTCAGATTAATGAAAATAAAGTTTTAAAAATAAGAAAAAGCTGTAGAATATCAATATTATTACAATATGGTTTAATAGTATTTCCTTATTTCATCGGTAAACGTAAAATGCTAATTATTATGTCTTGGTTATTTATTACATAAATGTTACCGTTCACTGCATTATACACGATAATTATTATGCGTGTAAACAAACACAGACAATACCCTTGATTCTCGTTATCCCAAAAACATTTCACGTACCATTAAATACAGAGCGTATAATAATAGATCACTACTTGCTACATGTGCATTATAACTTCGATCTATCACATTATCATCCGTTAAACGGTACATTATTCACAACTAAAAGGACACGATGGGAGCGTGGTAGTGTTTGAATCGGGGGTCGCTCTTAATTTGATTATTAAATCCCAGATACTTCTAGGAACTGGTCCGATTTCCAGGATCGCACTTTGTATTTTAAGTAAATAAGTAGCAATTTATGTATCTTTAAATTATAGTGGAGTAGATATGGCGGAAAAAACTGGTGAAATCGAGTAATTTTTTTTTACAATATCTATCTAAAATACATGAAAACAGTATCTGAGCCGGGTTTGATCCCTCAAAAAAAATATACTTACCAAAATTACCAAAGAGCTTGACAAAACATATTATACAACTTATCGAATGTGTCTTCTGTGCCTATGGGGCACTAAATCAATTTTACTAGAGACGTTATATAATAATAAGTAAATTTAATATATTTTCGAGATTTTCATATATTTTTATATCGTTTATTATCATTTTTCCAAATTAGATACGTTAGTTAACAAAATAAAATAAAATATAACAATTTATAAAATTATACTGTTTTAGAACAAACAATATTACAATTAGAAAACATTAGAACTTTCCAAATATAAAAATTAGTGTTTTAAAGTTTTTTTTCTTCATAAGCAAAATATTTTATGTAGCAGTTCCATTCTTGTCATTGTCGCCCTTTTTAATCCTTCAAGATCTTTCAACAATTGCCTTTGTCCTTGTTGCTGAAGCATTCATCAATGTTGCAGTTAATGCTAGTGCGTAGATGTGGAAGGGTAAGGGTGTAATTTAATAATATTCATATTAATACGAAAAATTAATTTTTAGAGAATTTATATAGTAGTAAATTATTTACTTCTAACTATAAGTTTATTTTGGTTTTAGATGATTTATAACTGTCCTCGAACTCCTCCAAAAGTATGTGTTGAACTATTGTTTATAATATTTTTATTACCGTTCTAAGACAGACAAATCCTAATCAACATTTTGGAACCATTGCGTACAAAAATTTAAAAAATAAGAATAAAAGCCTTTTCTGACAATAAAAAATCAAAATGAAATCAAAACATAGATTTTAGAACTTTAAAAACTATCATATGTCACAACTAAATTTCAAGGAATAAAATAAAAGGAAGCAAACTGCAAGGGCAGTACGAGTTAAATCCGGACCTGACAAACTCTGAGGGGTATGTTGATTATTCTCATAAACGCTGAAATGAATAAATTATTCAGATATTAATTTTATTAGGATCTTTTCTTTCGGTCATTTATCTTAGTTTGTATGACATAAAAAATTGCAATTATAATAATATGATTCATTTTTTGGTTAGAAGTACAAAGCATAATCTGATTAGATGCGTGTTTTTAAAATAATCGTATTAGTTTAGACTTAATTATAAAATGATGGGGGATTGCGAAAAATATAAGTACGCTTAAAATTTACGAGATTTTTATAGTTTTTTTTGTTTTTAGAATTCTGAAATTTTAAATTTTTTGAGTAGTACTTATACATTTCAAACACCTAAGTCCATAAGATGTCACCGTACCGTAATATTCCGGTAAATGGTTGAAATAAATGAACAAAATAGTTAAATTCACTAATTGATTTTAATGCACAGGGTATTTCGCACTAAAAGATCAATTTTTTGCATTAAATCCTTCAATTTTTCACATTTAATTCTTTTTTCAAGCGTATCAAAATATGAATATTATACAGGGCGGCTTACCTAGTCTCGCTTGGACCATAGCTGCTAGGCTGATGAAGATCGAGAAAAAAATCTTATTGTATGTTATTGGAGGCTCGATGTGCTACTTCTTAAAATTATTTTCAAGTATACAGGGTGAAACATGAATCCGGGGCAAAACATTCGGTCTTTTTTTAAATAGATCACCCAATATATTTTTTCATTTTTAGAATATCTGTCAGCATGTGGACTTTACATACCCCTTTTGTTTTTGAGAATCACGTGCAACGTTGTCAAGTTATTTCGCCAACTTCAAATTGCCGTAACTCATTTTTTCAAGTATTATTTTTAATATTAATAATAGTATGGAAATAATATTAGTTTTTAAAGTTTTTTAGTTACTTAACCATTTCTTACTTAAGCTTAAAAATGATAGAATGTAGGAAAAATCTTCCCATTTATTGTCGTTTTAAAATTAAAGTTGGTTTCATACTTTTTTAAAGTAATAACCAACCGTTTTTGTTTAATAAATTTTTTTGTTTTTAATTTTAATTAAGCTTCGACCGCTAAGGGTCATTAGCATTTTTTAAATTATTTTACATTATTGGACTTTTACAAAAAAAAAAAATTACAGTGGTGACTTGAAACTAATTGGGTAAAATGTTTAAATTTGGTTTAAAAAGTTTATATCATTTAGGAAATTCAGTGTCCTTTCAACTTGTTCGAGTTGTCCGAGTGATTCTTGTAAGTTTGATATATGGTGTTTTTCCCTTTCTTCTTGATACTTTGGACAGTCTTCTATTAAGTGTTTGATGGTTTGGATGGTGTTGCACGTTTCACAGATAGTGGGATCTTGTCTGGATATCAGGTAACTATTGGTTAGACGGGTGTGTCCTAGTCTTAATCTTGAGGTTTTTATTTGTTGTTGTCTGTTGGATGGTAGTGGCAATGGTGTATTCACGTCTGGTTTAATCATTTTGAGTTTCGATGTTCTGTTGTTCCACTCGGATTGCCATTTGTTTTTAATAGATTTTTTTTTTTAGGAAATTTTCTATATCAGATTGAATATATAATTGGGATATCGGGGTATCTTCGGATGAAGCTGCTTCATATGCTGCCTTGTCTGCGGTCTCATTTCCTGCAATTCCTATATGTGAGGGAACGAAGATCAAAACCAGTTTTACATTGAGTAAATAGAGTTGGTGTATTAACTGTTGGATTTGTTGCACTTGTGGTTGTCTTGCGTATAGTTGTTTGATAGATACGAGCGAGCTGAGTGAGTCCGAGCAGATTACATATTGGGGATGTGGGTTACTTAAGGCAAATAGGAGTGCTTGATGAATAATAAATTTACATCACTTAAAATTTGATTTTTAGAAATATTAAATTTTATTCCATCAAGAATTCTTTTTTTATTCAAAGCTCCAGGATATAATGAAAAAAATATCAGAAAGATCTGAATGTGTCGCTTTTTCATTTCATACGATTTAAATATTGTCAATTGAATATATAATTATCGTGTTTGTTAGAATTAATTGTGCTGAAACTATAGAAAAAAATCACTCACCTGATAAACATGAACCAGGACCAGAGGAACTAAAGGAATTTTTAAATTGAGCCAATCCTGAAAACAAAATACATTTGGTTTAGTAAAAATCAAGTAAATATATAATAATAAATAGAGTTTCTTTCCCCACCCGACAGTTAGAAAATTGAAGTATATTTTAATTCTTTTTTAATATTTTATTTTTACGTATACAATTATTAAAATAACATTTAGGAAGATTTACTTAATTTTAATCAATTATTTGTTGTGCTTAAGAGATGCAAAATACATAATAATCTCCAACGTTAAATGTCGGTTTTCGTATAATAAATAAACACCTAATTCATTGTGTTGGCAGTAAAATCCAATAAAACCAACCACCAAAGAATGTAATCCCAAACCCGAAAGATCTTAGATATTTCAATTCATTTTTAAAAACTTAATAGAACGATCAAGTTTCATCCGGAACACGCAAGAGCACAATGATCGGGACAATAGAAGAGGATTTGGCTTCCGCATACCTATTTGTACCTACTCTCCCCCATGCGAGTGTACCTATTGCCTACACCTAATGTTAAGTGGCTGTCGTGTCATGTCATGCGACATACCAAGGGCGTATCTGTACTAAACTTCTTAAGGGAAAAAATATGTCAATACCCAATTTTAGCGCGTGCCATTGGAAAGATTGGTGAATGAAGAGAAAATCCGTGGCCATAATCATAGCCGACAATTTATGTAAGAAAATTTGTACTGCGATCTTTGCAGATCTATTTAGAATTTTGTTAACCATTAATTAATACTATCAAGTATATTTCGTATTCTATCTACAATTCCTGTACTTTATTTTATTATCTTTTCCCTTAGTTTCCACTAAGAGTTTACTACAAGTTCCTTTGTCGACATTGGTGGCTTGAAGATGTGGATACAAGTTGCTTTGTCGACATCGGTGGTTTGTATAAAGCGGGATTATTTTGTTCTGCAATTGAAAATAGATAAACTGTACCAGCACAGTCTCAAGAAATCACTTTTTTGCTATCGACCACAACCATGTTTAAAAATTTACATTCGATTTTAATGCCCAACTGATGTGGTTGTAACCAAATAATTAAAATTTGGAATTCTATTCGTTGATTTTTTTATCAATAACCTCATTTACCAAATTGATGCTTTCATTGACCTTGGAACTGAAATAATTCGAATGCAATATTTAAAAAAATTGTTGATAGAAAAAGTCACTGATAATTTAATCAAAGATGGGTTCAAATATTTATCGAATAATGTGTAAAAAGAAAAATCTCCCAAAAGATCTTTATATCCCTAAATGCTAATCAAAAACTGATTAGGAGAAAAAACTCTGAAGAAATTTTACCGCCGTTTTGAAGATGATACTTCTTATAACCTTGGACAAAATCTAGTATCATTAGAGAAACAAAAGTAGAACAAAAGGGATTGAAAAACTTTAGTAATAGGAATAACCGACTAATTTTAAATGTGACGGGCAAGTATTCTTCATATACAAGTATTCTACATGAAGAAAATATCGAGTTTGGAATTTAATTTATTTGGTATCAACATCCCAAAATCAGTTTTTGTCTTTTGGCGACTTCAGTTGGGTCTTCGAGTCAAATACACAAATTCCAAACTCGTGTAGTAGAAATAGTACCTATAGTTCCGGTAAACGCTTTAGTGCAGCCATCTCTCCAGTCTCTGTCGAGTCATTTGACCAAAGTTTTGGAATAAAATGGCAACAGGCTGTTTTTGAATTTCCCCACAAGTCCTCTCTCCAAATAGAACATGCCTCTTTTGAAGGAGGACATCATTTTCAAAGGCTGTGTTATCTTCTTTACCACAGTTTACAAAGGGTTTCTCCTCGGTATAATTCTGTGTAGGTCTTTTTTTACGTGGCTGTCTGATCTTTTAAGATGTCGGATATCGATAGAAATATTGGTCAAAGCCCTTCTTTCCATCCCAGTTCTGATGCACCTTTTTGGTCTTTGGTCAATTTTGAAAAATAGCGGCCAGATGATCTATTTGACGTAGTTTTGCGCTAGTATCCTTAGTGACCCTAAAATATTGTGACTTAACTTCTGATGCTGAGGACGATCACCAGTACAATCCAGCTCAGTAGTGTCCAAGATCAATCAGACCTCTTTCCAGAAGTAGAAGTATACCATTGTCTTATTATTGTCGGTCATGGTTGGTTCTGTAATCGAATATTTAAAATTCATTCCAAATTCTGGAATATTTACAGTGATTCCAGTTGTTGGATATAAGAATTAACACTGATTCTATATTCAGGTAGGTAACAGAGTACATTGTGCTGTTGTATCCTGCAAATGCTATATTGCAGCTTTACGATAACAAAAACATGTAAAAACTTTAAATTTCACACGATGCGTTTGTAAGGTTCAAATATACTTTGCCTTTATTGGAGTAATAATAAGCCAACAAGTTTGAAGGCGTTGAGCAGGTGCTCATTTCCACCTGTCCCAACTTTTTTAACCGACAGATTTGGCAGCAAGTTGTTCACCCCAATTTTGGGAAGATGTAGAATTTCCTTAATTTCTAAAATGTTTATCTAATAATAATTTTTAACGTCGTTTAATTCATAATTTTATTAAATTTTACCTCTTGGTAAGTTGTTAAAGTTCATTATGAGATTGTTTGCTACTTTCTTTTTATATTTTTTGTAGGCCTGATGATGGCTAATAGCCGAAACTAGTTGCCGTTATTGTTCAATTTTCCATTTTTCTATTCTGATTATATGTGGTACCGACATTGATTAGTTTTATTTATTATAAATAAATAAAATTAAACAAAATTGAGTAATTTATTTTTAGACAGTTTTAGAAAATAGTTTATCCTTCTTTAACTCTAACGCCACTGGTATAACCTGAGATCTGAACGTAAGCCCCTATTGAGAAATAATGAAGCATAAGTTCTTTCCTCGACCTTATCTCCTTTGACAAATGGGACGAGAATCGCCGGATCGATTTAAAAATGTTTTGACCACAAGAGATCTGGGCTTTGTGCGTGTGGGAGCCCTGGATTTTTCGGATAATAGACCATATTCAAGTCTTTATGTCGGAATAAATGTAATCCTATATTGGTGAAAGACGGTTTTACAGTCCGCTTTGTACAGCTACAATACTACGAGTCAAAACATTTAATTTTATTGAGTCGTTTTCTAGATTTTCTAAATCAGATTAAGTAGATACTTTACCTTGTCGTTTGCCTTTTTAGGATGCGAAATAAAAGAGTTCGACCCAGATTTTGCATTTATGGAAGTGGCGCACAGATGATTTGATTTATAGTCTACACGGCGATTTCCACTTTAAGCATTTATTTATCAATTATTTTTTTAAATTGCACTTTATAGTTCAGAAATTGATTTATATAAATAAATAAACACTATTTTGAAAATAAAAATGTTAAAATATTAAATTAAATTGTATAAAATTTAATGTAAGGCCCAGGCCTCCAAGGCCTGTATAGCAAATAAATAATAATCTAGAAAATTGTACGTTAAAATTGCACGGTTTTCCACATCGCCCTGTTTGTTTGAAAGAAATAGCGGGCGTTCAGAATTGAGCCATTCTGAATAAAGTACGACGTAAACTTAATTATGTCAAAAATGCGAAGAATTCCAACTTCTTAATTAAATGCAGTTTTCCCTGGAACATCATCCCACTTTGCCGAGATGAATAAGTTTAATTAAATCCTTGTGTTTTATTATGTCTCGCCTTCGCGTGACTTGACTTTAAGTCCGTATTTTTCATTTGTGAACCTTCTTTTGGAAACAACCGCACCTGTTAACTATTACAAAATTACTGGGCATAAACGAAAAAATTAGTACCTACTCTTTTCAAAATTAATACTATGTTATTTTGCAATGCCCTTACAGAGCGAAGTTCAAAAGTACTAAAGAATTATTAAAAAAATAGAAAAGATTTACACATACATTAATCTTAGCTTTCCTTGTATTAAAATCCATTTTATCCAGGGCCGGATCTAAGGGGGGCAAACGGGGCTGCAGTAGAAATTTTTAGATGTGCTGCCATCTATGATTAGAAGAGAGTATTGACAATTACTAAAAGCAAAAAATTCCCGGTGTATTGGGGTTGCATACACAATTTGCATTGTGTTGCAAAGCTTTTATTTGACTGATTCTAGTCAAAATGTCACTCTCTTCTTTCGTATCCCTTTCAGAGATTAATACAAAGTTAGAAAACGAGTAAGGAATTTAATTTATCAGATTCGACATCCTAAGACCGGTTTCTGCCTTTCGGCTTCGTCAGTTAGGCTTTTCGAATCCAATAAATAAAATTCCAAACTCGTACAAGTCAATAGCTATATCCGCTGTAAGATAAAATTTTTAGATGTGCTGCCATCTATGATTAGAAGAGAGTATTGACAATTACTAAAAGCAAAAAATTCCCGGTGTATTAGGGTTGCATACACAATTTGCATTGTGTGTTGCAAAGCTTTTATTTGACTGATTTGTATTAATCTCTGAAAGGGATACGAAAGAAGAGAGTGACATTTTGACTAGAATCAGTCAAATAAAAGCTTTGCAACACACAATGCAAATTGTGTATGCAACCCCAATACACCGGGAATTTTTTGCTTTTAGTAATTGTCAATACTCTCTTCTAATCATAGATGGCAGCACATCTAAAAATTTTATCTTATAGCGGATATAGCTATTGACTTGTACGAGTTTGGAAAAGCCTAACTGACGAAGCCGAAAGGCAGAAACCGGTCTTAGGATGTCGAATCTGATAAATTAAATTCCTTACTCGTTTTCTAGAAATTTTTAGTTAAGATTTCCTAAAGAATACCGGATGATATGCAAAATTAACAACAAAATTTCAGAGCTACATTCCCAAACATTGAAATTACACTGAGAATGTAATTGGTTTTGATGGTGTATAAATCGATTTTTTTGGTTATTTATATTACAAAAAATTGCGCTAAAATCAACAATTTTAGAGATATTTGACTTTGAAGAGAAGTCTACAATTCGTCTTTTCGATGTTAAATCTGGATTTTTTCATTTACAATAAACAGATGTCTGGACCTAAATGCACAATACAAATATTTAGAAAATAGTTCATCATTGGGCAGAAATTTTTGACAATACCTTATCTTAAGTATACAGGACCGTATTCTATTATTTGACAGGAAATTTCAGTTTTTTGACTGACATTAAAACATATTTTAATTAAACGAAATTGTATTATAATTAGTGTTAAAACACCCTGTATCTCGTAAACTAAGAATCTTAGGAGCTTATGTACCTAACTCATTTTTCATCATTTGTCAAGGGCTATCACCTGCAAAGCGTTGTCGGTCTAATATCGGAACACCCTGTATATAGGGTACAATAAATGAAAAAGAAATGTAAATATTTAGTCTTTTCGTTTGTATTTCACCTCTATCTCGAACTCGATGAGTTTGTTAGATGTGTTGGCCGTGTGTTTTGGTCCATCCTCTTCTTCTTCATTTTGTCTGATGTTTTCATTGTGGTGTGGGGGTTGCACATCAAATTTATATTTATTATGGTAAACAAATAGATCAAAGAGTCAGTCATATTTTTCCCAGTGTAAGTTAATTGCAGCAATTTTTATTGAATGCAGCATTATACAATAGAAATTAATTATTTATATTTTTTTGACATCTTTTATTATCTAATTGTACGAGGTAAAATTTGACTATTTTTTATGAGTTTCCATACAGCTTATTTTTCATAAAAATTCTTTTAGTGCATAGTTGAACTCTCAAGACCTTGGACCGGTTCTGCTTCATCGGCAGACAATTCTTTCATACCGATACTAATTTTTTCCAGGCTAGAGCAGTAAATTCGTCGTTCATCACATCCAAAACCCGTAATAGCATTTCATTGACAGCTTGATTACATTCTGAAAGAGAGTATTGCAAATTCTGTGTACACGTAGAAATTAAATTATAGCAAAACAAAGGGTTGGAGTGTATACAGTCAGCGAGTGGGTTATTCGAAACATCGAAACAGGGTTACAGGATGGAACTATCAGGGCCGGTTTCAGTCCAACTTTTTCTAATCTCAGTTGAATATGTTTACCTTTAGCTCAATATATAGGGTTAGTTCAAAACAGTACATGGTATAATAACGAATACTGAATAAAAATAGAAAGTTAAATAAATATTATTCCCTATAAAAACTATACAGTATGCATAAATTACCATAAATCACAGTACATTATTTTTATTGCTATTCAGTCGCCTGGAGTTATTTATGACATGCAAAACAGTAGCGTTCCGTGTATAATATTTGTTAAAATACGTTTTTATCGGTTTTTTAAGCTCATTCAATTGAGTTTGGGAGAACTATACTTCTGTTTCTAAAAGTTAAGTAACATTTAAAAAAATAGATTGAAAAAGTTGCTTTTAGGCACTAGAATTTATCGGTTAATCGCTTTGTATAAGGAAATTTGAAGGGTAGCTGATAATTAAAGCCGTTTTAGAAAAATAGGAGTCTGTAAATGTTGCAGAATAGATTTACACCTGCTTAGCAATGTCTCTAAAAATGGTGCACGAACCAAAGAGTACTGGGTTCAATGACATTCCCCGAGACTTTGCGATAGCCTATGACATCTAAATTGGAAGACCCCATATGGAATATCTCTCGTTCACTAACTGGTCAGTAAGTCAGTAATTTTAAAGTAAATAAGACTGGCTCATGATGTTGAAGAATGATACAAGAAATAGAACTTGTGTAAGAGAAGAATGACTGTCATCTCAAAAAAAAAAGAAACATCTAGGCACATGAATAAAATAAATAAATATTTTATTAAGGTGCTTACGCCATCTTGACGAAGATCAAGGACTTATGGCACACACAGTTCTGATCTAAAAAGGTAGCCCAAATTTTTTACAAGCAATCACAAAATGATTATTTATATTTAAACTGAATTATATAAAAAATCGCTGTATTGTTAGACGGAAGCAATTTACCTACTTTTGGCAAATTGTTATTTACAAATTGTAGTCAATTTAAAATAAGTTTGTGTGGAGATTTCAGTGAAGTTCCGGTTTATACATTTTGGAGAAGGTAGTTGGTTGACTAGAAGGTAGGTAGTTGGTTGACTAGAATTTTATTATTATTGAAAATTGTGTTGATTTTTTAAAATATTTACTTTAATTTAGAGCTTATGATAAAACCAATATCGTAACTGGAAAAATATAAGTTATGGGTAACATTAAATCGGACACCGAATAATCTGAGACCGGTCCTGAGTGGGTTGAGATAGGAAGGTGGTAAAAGAGGACTGTTACGCTAGTAATTAACTGGGACTTCGATAATTAGTTAGTTCCAATGAATGCCGTTCGGGCGCCACCGCATTCATTTTCGACGTTAGGGTTCATTTTCCAATGGAGAAGATTTAACTCGTAACCTTGCACCCAGAAAACGTATATTACTTTAGTATTTTAAACAAAATGATTTAAAATTAAAAATTAAACACTTTGAAGTGCATAAAATCTGCTGCTATCGCTGTTTTATCGATAACGTGCAAAATTTAAACTGCAGATTCAATAATAAAAATGTTAATGTTTTGCTTAGTAAAGTTCGCTACTTACTGAGGTGTAGGGATCATTTTTAACAAAATTACTTATTCAATATGTCAGTCTCCATCTACTCTTCATGGTAACTACTAAGATATTTTAATTGTGAGAAATTCATGAAAAAACTAATTACTTTAAATTAATATTCACGGTATCGCATTTATTTGTAATAATTAGAATCCAGTCAATTAAGGAAACAGAAAGGGAAAGAACAGTAAACGGGAAAAAGCTTGAGTACCAAAAGATTGTCCCGACGCCGACGTCGAGTAATGTTACGGTAAGAATTTGATTATTTGACAAAAACAAGATTTTATAAAATACATTGAAGAACAAATAATTGTTAGACCTAGGTTTTTCTGTGAGTAACAGATTCAAAATCTTGCATTTTTGTGTGTTGAATGAAAGAAAACATAAATCAATTCACTACCTACTTGGTTGGTTTTGGTCACCTAATTTTTATGTTCTGCACGCCACTGGCCACTGGCTACTAAGAATGAATAAATAATTTATTTATTCGGTGGCAATATCTTTTGGTAAATGTATTATGATGTGTTGCCAAAGATTTATATTTAGTCACGCCTACTTTTGCAGCGCGGGTCAAGGGGAAATATCGTATGAAGTTAAGCCAAAAACTTATAAAAACAGCAACAACGGTAAAATACATTTGGCTCCAAAAATTGGGGGATGTAAAAAAGGTTATGGCGCGGTAAGCGTTGAAGGTTGAGCTTATGTTTAAACTTATTTTCCTTATTATACTGTACAAATATTAATTTAAGCCACTCATTTATGACAATCCGAATTCATTTACATTATATATTTTTTAACGTATTTTTAAAAATAATATAGCACGCCAATGCCGATTAAAGCAACTTGTCGGTACATCTGGGAATTTTGTTTTTATATGTCTGCACTTGAAAATGGACAAACTATAAAAATAACTTTATTGTAGAAAACCTTTTTATAGCGATATTTAAAATTACTAACGTTTGGGACACTCTCTATAAATGTTCCTTTATGTGAACTCCGGGTATTTTCAATTGTATAAGAACTACTTGAAGGGCGACAAATATAAGAGAGGTACGAAGGGATCAGGTGTCCAATATCATCCACAACAACACCTACTTAGATCTTATCATTGAACGGAACTGCCAAGAGCATCTTAACAACTCTGGTGGTTGCTCATATTGTGTGTTCAACAATTTGAATGACTTTTTTAAGTTCCCAACATTTTTTATGCGCAGAAGAGAGTTTTTGTTTTTGTCAAATTCCATAAAGAAAATGCTTTTAAATAAATAAATACCTAAATAATTAAATTTAACATTTCTTCTTTTTAATTTTAAAATTATACATTTCTCTCTATAATTTCATGTAATAATAATGAATTTGAAAGTGTTTAAAATTAAAAAGAAAGAAAAATAAGACCGTTACACCATCATCAATATTTTTCGTATGTAAATATATTTATTAAATTATTTCAAACTCATTCATCTACAAAAATCTAAGAAAAAACTATATTTTAGATTTTCTTCTCTATAATTTCATATTTATAATAACTAATATAATATATGATATAATTTATAGTAATCGAGGAAAATTTTCTACCTATTACACCTTTTTTTGTCGTACGTATAAATTAGTAGAGAGGGCGCGACTTTAGCGCACTCCACATCCTTATAGCCCATGCACAGTGCGATTAAAATTACCTTCTTCCTGATTTGCGACCTGGCGAGCTCCAAATGAAATTCCAAATTAAGTAAAAGCCTTAGAAGTAATTAAGTTAAAGATGGCTTATTGTACTTGGGTTGGAATGCCTTAACAGGCGGGGAAATCATAGGCGTACAGTATATCTAATAATATAGAGATGTTTAGAATTATTTCAAAGGAAAATAAAGATATAACTGAAACCACTGCTCCATCAGAGTTAAAAAATAACATTAAAATATTCAAAAATATATTAACGAAATTTGGTAAACATGTTACGTAATCAGTAACGCCCCCTTTAACGTTAATAAACCATAACCTACTTACCTAAGGTAAAATCTCAAAAATAAAAAATTCAAACCCATAAAAGAGCAGCCAAACGAGAATTCAAAGTTTCTGAAAGTGGAAAAATATACCAATTCGATGAAAAAAATATAAATGGTAATTTATATCTATCGTATGGGCACGACAGGCAGAACGTTTTGAATATTTGAATATGGAAATGTGAAAGAAAAAAGCAAATAATAAATCAAAGCTATCGAACTTTTTATATACTATGTTTTTAGAATATGTTTTTAAGTTTTTAAGTAACGCCCTGTTGTTTAAGACTGTTTCTTCACCTTTTTTTCAACAATTTTTTTTCGGTAATTTCTGTAATTCTTATTTTTTCGTGTGGATTTTTAATGTGAGATTTCAGTTAATATTTAATCTATTATTTAGATAAATTAAACATTATTTTTTTAATTTACAATTTCTTTTTGTTTTCGTAGAAAAAGTTAGGTTTTAGGTTTAGAATTAACTTTTCAAACATTTTCAATTTTTTTTTACATTTTTCAACACTTTTTCTTCATTTTCCCACAAAAATAATTTTTTCGTAAATTTCGAGGATTTTAAATTTTTTTCAATTTTTGTTCTTTATTTAAAAATTATCGAAAATTCTCTTAAAATATCTAATTTATAATATGCCATGTATTTTCGCCGATATAACTTACCAAACATTTTTCATATTTTTTCTTCCCTTTCCCAGTAATTTATTTTCTTTAAATTTCTATAATCCTTATTTCTGTAGTCCATAGTAATTTGTTATTTTAAATGTTCTTCTTTTAAAAAGTAGATTTAATATCAAAAAAGAAAAACATATAATGCTAATCAATTTTTAATTTCGTAGATTGAAATTAAAGGATTTTTTTTGTGAGAAGAAGTATTGATGGACGTTTATTTTTAAAGCGATATTTTTTTTTGTTCGAATAAAAACGATTTTAGAATTTGAGCTAATTTTTCCACATCGTTTTACTATTTTCCCAATTTTCACTTTTACCACAATTTTTTATTTCGTAAATTTTGACAAGCTTGTCTATTTTTGGAGCAACACTTATAAAAATATTAATTTTCTTGCAAAAGAAAAATTGAAAAGTTTACTATTTAGATTATTGCACGTCTATAGATAATACATATAATAAAACAATTTATTTTCCTTACTTTGAATTTGGATTTTGATTATTAAAGATAGAACAAATCTTATAAAGGTACCTTTAATAATTAAATTCAAAGGCAAAATGAAGAAGCCAAAAGGCTGAAACCGCTATTGGGATGTCAAATCTCAAATCAAATAAATTAAATTTCAAACTCGATATAAATGAATGTGATAGAAAAAATAAACCTTGAACTAGAATTCAACAAAGTCCCCAGAAAGAATTTAATGAAACTTTGCATATATAAAAAATGTTTGCCCTTTACCATTGATTCTTATGAAATATCCCAGATTTTTATTTTATTTCACAGAAAGTACAGTTCAGATTACGGAAAGAACCGTATAAATTTTGTATTTTTTGTTTTAGAAATAATTTATTAAAATGAATAATAACTCAACTCTTGTTCTTTTAAAATACTCCATATACATATGTGTAAGTTTTTGTTACTAACGATACCACATTTTTCATACGCAACTAAAACAGTGCAGTTGAACCGATCCCTCAATTTTTCAAAACTATTTTAATCAGTAAAAATAAATGATAAATAAATTCCATAAGAGTTTTTTTGACAACTTTACTCATTAAGTTTGCCTAACAAAAATAGTAATAAAATTCAGGGTGGTCCATTTAAAAATGGGTAAAATTTGTGTTTTGATTTATACTGTAAACAATCTTGTCGTGTTGAGAGTTGTGTGTTTTTATCCAAAACGTTTGAAATAGAAATACTCTGTATAACCCATTACAACTTGGCATTGCTGCAATGAATTCCAACTTAAATTTTAAAATATAGTTTTGGTCTAGCACGACTTTATAGAACATCCTCTACATTATTTTTTTTGTTATATCTCAAAGGATTTAGAAAAAACTGGACTCTTATCAGTCTATTCTATTTTAGAACAGTGTACCAGAGAATCTAAAACGTTTTTTCGAAAAAAGAGCGAGAACCCAAATTTTGTGTGTACGCTCGTGTTAAGGAACAAGATCCTAATCCTTGAATACGTAATGGCGGCTGTGGTGGAATGTCTCCCCGCATTCCCGCCATAGCCATTGTATTATTCTTGTACAATTATGTTGCGTTTTATCGAAGTTATTTGTACATAGCTCACCGACGTCATTTTATGGCGCGAATTAAATTGCGACATACTTTTCCACTCGGGGAGACGCCGGTTTATTGTCGTAATTAAATCTCCTCTTTGCTGTAACTCGAACTTCTCGAGATTGCTTAATTTTTACGAAATCTAGGCGAAAATGAGGGAGGAAGCTTTTAGGCTATGCCGGATGGTCTTCATAATTATACTTTGAAAAACTCTTTCTCGGCGCTATATCATATCTAACATTATATAAGTATAAAAAGCTTTATGCCTACGTAGCTTTAATTTTTATATAGGGTGTTTCCTAATTGAATGCCGATATTTCACGGGGAGATTCTTGGGACATTTTCAAAACAAAATTGTCATATTTAATTATCTCAAAAACGCGTTCAAATATTTGACATAATTTCTTATTTCCATACTTTAAAATAATAACACCAGTCATTCATTCCTGCAGTATTTACTATTAAAAATTTTAATGTATTATTTGTTTGAAAAACTATTCTTAAGTTAAATTTATTGCCAATTTTTCGAAAAATCGCCCGTGTTTTAATGACCTAAATATTCACTTATATAACTACTTTAATATACTAATCTTTTGTACATATTATTAAATCTCTAGTTTGTTTTAATACTTTATTGCATTTTTGAGTGTATTAAGAATGACAAATTACACATTAACAAAATCTCTAGGATTTATCCCAAAAAGTGACGGACAAACAGCCAAGCCTTACTTTATTGAGCACCTCAATGAATTCCACAAATACATTAAAACTTGCTTCATCTCCAATATACGAGTAACAAATTGTTTAAAGATGTGAAATAAACGATAATGGTATAGTTCAATTGTGAAACGTGTGAAAAGCCCAGTCACACGTCAAGTGGGGGGAGTGGAAGGTACTTCCTGGGTACCTATTCAACGTACATTTCTTATTCTATGCACCGTTTAATTTCTTCAGACTACAGTAAATGGGTGAAGAGACAATAAGGCTGGCCAAAAAGTAACTATATTGTTCAAATAGCCAAAAGCGAAGTTATAAATTATACGAGTCAGATTAATTACACACAATTTGTTCTATTTTTGAAATATTTAAGAGACTTCAAGGGTACTGCAGGAAGAAAAAAGTTTTTTTTTTTCTACAAGCATGCGGAAAATTCAATTTTCAACAAAGATTTAGTGCAGAAAAATTGGTTTTCAGCACTAGTGTATCAATTATGAAAACTGGGGCAGGTCTAATAAGTACATATTCCTCCTCACAAGGTTCGACAAAAACGAATTCACGAATTTTGGACGCTTTATATGAAGAGGTGTTTTCCAGTGCTAGTGTGTGTTCTAGTAAAAAAAAAACGAAAGAAAAGAATATACCTGCTCGATCTCGCATATTACGAGGTTGCTGCGAAAATATTAAAATTGGAAATATCACTGAATCATTATTTTTGATTGGGACACTTGTTATTTGGGATTGAGTGGATAATTTTAGTCTTTGAGGGGTCAGTTTTGATTCGAGTGGTGATATCTGTTATTTTTTTCTCACACAAGATATAGTTCTACTGGGAGTTAAAATTAAACCCAAGAAGTTTTATTACAGTAGAATAGAAATAATTTATTTCGTTATTACAAATTACAGTTGTTTGGAAAACGTCAAGCATAAGCTCATAAATGAAATATACATAAACAATAATATACATAATGGTACAATACAACTATTAAAAACCAAATATACCAAATAGACCAATCATAGAACGAATTATCCTCTTTTGAAAGATAAAAATATTTGAGGAGGCCGTAGAAAATTCCCATAAATATATGCCACAGCCTGTTCTCAACTTGAGCATAATGTAGCTGCAACAATTGGTTTAAATTCAATTCTTTTAGATTTATAAATTGATAAGACAATTAATGTAATTTCGGTATTACTTTATAGCAGTTATTTTTCCAATTTAAATGTTTATAATGTCAACATTGGGAAAAAGAGAGTTGGCCGAGAACCAGTCTCTTAATTCAGTAAAAATTGAAGTGCAAGTATCACTTGAAGCTTTCTCTGACTTATCAGACAAGACAAGAGATGTGCCATCATCAGCATAGATGGTAAAAGATGCAGGTACCTATGTGAATTTTATCCAAGTCATTGATAAACAAAATAAAAAGTATAGGGCACAAAATGGAGCCCTGTGCAACACCAAGATCACTGTGCACCTGTTCTGATGAAATATTTTCAATTAGAGTTTATTTAAAAGAAATTCTTGATTGACGCAGTCGAAAGCCCGGCTGAGATCACAAAATATTCCAACGTTATACTCATCTTCTTCAGTGTGATTTATTAATTGACTATAATATGAATAGACTTCCGTAGTTATTGATTTTTTATTTAAAAACACATGATGATTGGTAGAGAAGATGTTATTTTCATCACAGAAAGAAAGAAGTCTATTTAAGTTTGGTCTGACCAGAAATATAGTAAGGTAATCATCAACCTCTTGATTTATCAGCAGGCGGTTTACGCAGAAATGTACCTACTCTAGCCATTAAGTTCTGTTCTATAGGTATAATGATCAAATATTTTAATCCATACCTGGGATTCTTTTAATTTTATTGCTTTACTACATCTCGAACAATAGGACGACGGCTAATACTTTAGAGAAAGTGGAAGGAACTTTTAATTATACATTTTGAAAGTTTTTGGTTTTTTTTGCATACAATATTACTTCTAACACGTGCTGTTCTAAATTCTTCATGTTTTTTTCGTACATTTATTGTTTTCCGAACAAAATTTAACAGAAAGACGGAAACGAAACGAGGAGAAAGGGTTATCGATCGAAACGAACACTTTAAAAATGTGGCTGGTATTTGTAACCTAGTGGGCAGAATGAAATCTTTGTTTGTTCATTAAAACTCTGCCAAAAATACTCACTCAACGAGTGCGAATTCACACTTATCCCCTTTTCGACTCACATCGAGTTGCGACGATGCCATTTTTCACACATTGGCGAAACTTTTCTCTAAATTTAAAAATTATTCTCCCTTTCTAATCTTTCAACTTTAAACTAAAAACAATATTTACATATGGTGAACAAAGATGAGTTATACAAAACCTCCAAAACCTCCTAGGATCAATCAGCTCAAATTCAGATCAATCCCTCAGCTATCTCTTTCTTTAAGAGGTGTCGCCAAGGATGCTTTTTAATATATACGTTGCTGAAGATATCAAAAGTGGAATTAGAGTAACCTGGAAAAAGCACTCGCCGCGCAGACTATATACGTGATAGTGAGGTATAAATATATCTAATATAAAGTGATCATAAAATCAATTTAATAATTAGGCACAATTTGTTCCATTATTTAGCAAGTCCGTTTAAAAAGAAATGTTAGTTTGCACAAAGGTTCAAAATCCTAAAATATCCCGAAAAACATGTAAACTTGGCAGTGGTGCGCCAAAAGCAGACGCGAATGATCCGTTGGTGACGGGCAGAGAAAACACAAAAGCAGCTTCCATGCCCCGCAGGGGTTCCCGATCTGCGGACGGGCTCACGACACACCGCGATAGGCAAAAATTAACCTTAGGTCACCAATCCAAAAGGTTGACTATGCCTTGAGTGGATCGACTTGATTAATATCTGGAAATCTACGGAAGCGATGCGTATGCATGTGGCCTTGTCTGGTGATGAAGATTTGCATTGCTCTAAATTTTTAATTTGATTTGAATTTTTAATAATTTTGGTGACAAGCTAGAGTGTTATTTTATATTCAGGTTGTATCGTTTTTAATTTCATTTTTTAACTATAGGAATTGAAATTTTATAATTTGTCCTTCGCATAATTAGTGCATTAAAGTAAAGACATAAATCATGAATATATGTAAAAACAAAATGTGTTCATCGAACCTGTCTGTAGTTCCAATAAGTACGGTATATATTGGAAACTATAACAAAAACTTTGAAACATACAGATCAAATAGACTTAACAAAAACCGATATTAAAATTCCAACTTTGGAAGTCTATAACTCGAAAACGATTGCTTCAATTACAAAAATATACATACAGGGTGACACAGCAACCATGTAACAGGCTACAGTATCTGTGTTTCTCAAGATAAAATTTTAGGGCATTAAATGGGACCTTAGTGGCCTCATTTTAGTCAGTTTGTTTCACTTTTACTACTTCCGGTTTTACCGGAAGTGATACCAACTTTTGAATTTTAAACGGGACACCCTGTAGATTATTACATTTTTGGAATCTACATGACAACCTGATTTCATCGATGTATCATACTTGGTATCTCAAGTGAATAGTTAAGGAGCTACACACAAAAATACGAAAAATCAAAATTGGCTTAAATAACATACCAAAGAAATAAACAACGGGCAAAAACGGCACTAACTTAAATATTACATTAAATTATTTAATGTAATTCAAAAAATTTATAAATTTAATACAACATAACTGAATTGTACGATTTTTTATTTTTTTTTAATTTAACCCACTTTCCCCCCTGTTTTCATACCTTATTTAAATTGCAACCCTTGTTTTTTTTTCTTCCTAAAGCAATAAACGCATTCTATTCTAATTAAGTGCATAATTTTAAATTACAGTTTTTGTACATTTCTTAGTTAATGTTCTCAAATGAGAAAACTATCATACTTTAAAGCGATACATTAAATAATTTTTTAATATTATCAAGGCGGCGGTGACTATGACATTATTTTGACTTATTTATGTATTGCTTTAAAGTCAGTGGCGGCAAAGGGGGCAGTATGCCCCCCCCCCCCGCGCCCTTTACAAAATGTCGTTTTCAGCGCCCCCTTCGATTTTGTAACTGGTGATGTAATTGCTGAATACCAGTCTTTTAGTTTATTATTTAGAGAACTTAATTATTTAGTATTGTGATATACAATACAGTAAACAATTTAAAGAGGCGAAGTCTAGCTTAGCTACTCCACTTAACCCCGTCATAGAATATATACAATAAGAAAATTTGGTTTACGCAGAATAAATTTTATATAAGAAACGATTGGCAATGTCAAAATTACCGAGAAAAAATGATTGGGCCATTTTTGAAGGAAAAAGTGAGTTTTTTAGAATATATTTGAACCTAGAATCTACAAAAAAAATTCAAAAAAATTAAAATTTGGTTTACGCAGAATGAATTTTGTATAAGAAACGATCGGCAATGTCAAAATTACCGAAAAAAAATGTTTGGGCCATTTTTAAAGAAAAAAGTGAGTTTTTTAGGATATAAATGGACCTAGAATCTACAAAAAAACATTATCTAAACCAAATTTGAAAAAAAAATTCAAATTTGGTTTACGCAGATATAAGAAATATCCTCTCATTGCTTAGATTTTTCTGTCGTTCGGGACGAGTTTAACAATATTACTACTGAAAATGATAAATATGATAAATACAGTATTACTTTAAATACATATGCCCCCCCCCGCCCTTAATTTCTAGAACCGCCACTGTTTAAAGTATGATAGTTTTCTCATTTGAGAACATTAACTAAGAAATGTACAAAATATGTAATTTAAAATTATGCACTTAATTAGAATAGAATGCGTTTATTGTTTTAGGAAGAAAAAAAAACAAGGGTTGCAATTTAAATAAGGTAGGAAAACAGGCGAGAAAATGGGTTAAATTAAAAAAAAATAAAAAATCGTACAATTCAGTTATGTTGTATTAAATTTATAAATTTTTTGAATTACATTAAATAATTTAATGTAATATTTAAGTTAGTGCCGTTTTTGCCCGTTGTTTATTTCTTTGGTATGTTATTTAAGCCAATTTTGATTTTTCGTATTTTTGTGTGTAGCTCCTTAACTATTCACTTGAGATACCAAGTATGATACATCGATGAAATCAGGTTGTCATGTAGATTCCAAAAATGTAATAATCTACAGGGTGTCCCGTTTAAAATTCAAAAGTTGGTATCACTTCCGGTAAAACCGGAAGTAGTAAAAGTGAAACAAACTGACTAAAATGAGGCCACTAAGGTCCCATTTAATGCCCTAAAATTTTATAATTTTATCTTGAGAAACACAGATACTGTAGCCTGTTACATGGTTGCCGTGTCACCCTGTAAATGGAGTGCTAAAAAACAAAATTACCTATACTGGGGTCACCAATTGAAGTTGCCAATAAAATCAACGACTTCATAATTGATATTCCTACTCTATGAACCATGAACAGATGAAGTTATAGACGAAGTAAAAAGTCTAAAGAAAAAGTTCAGTAGTGGTGATGGCATTATTTTAGTTAGTATAATATATAGAACCTTTAACGTTTATTTTGAATAACTCCTTACATTATGGTATTTTTCCTGCTAAATTAAAAGTAGCTTTGATAACACTGTTGTGGGGATGTCTCTAAAATCGAAAGATATAGACCAATCAATGTATTATCATCTTTGGCAAAAATATTTGAGAAATTAATATGTAACAGGCTCATGAAATGGTTAGAATACAATAACACAGGCCTTTCAGTTTCTTCAGTACATAACAACAGTACTATAAAACAATAAGTTAGCCCTTGGATTCTAACTAGATTTACCTAAAGCATATGATTGCATATATCACAATATAATAGAGAGAGAAATAGTACAGCACACAACAAACAAACAAAAGCATATTTATTATTAGAAAAATAAAAAAAACTGCATAATAAATTTAGTGGTCTTAAAAGGAAAATATAGTTGTCTAGAAAGAAAACTTCAATGACAACCAGGCAGTTTAGTATAAGTAAAAAGGGAAGTGCAAATAAAGGTAGAATAAATAAACCAAAAGTTTTAGTTTACTACTGTATAAAGAACACTTTGAAAATAATTGGATTATAAAGTAAATACCTTTATTATTCAATGATCTTCTTGATATATTTATGCGTAAAAAAGATATAAGAAAAATATCACCAATACTCAACCAAAAATTAAGAAACTTTTCTGAAAAGCGTTAAAAACGCAATTTATAAAACAATACTGGGAATAAAGAAAATCAATCTTCGGTGTTAGGTTTCTGAGTAGATAAGAAATATTCTTGAGTTCCTACTCAGTATAAAAAAAATTAAGAAAATTATTTCTCTCAAAAAACAATTTTAAAATCATTGAATTTGAAATTCGCGCGTAAACGCATTTTAGTAGGATTTCAAATAAGGGAGGGAGTGACGTCACACGTTAAATTTTAAATGTCACCTCCATGCGTGTTTATTTGTGTTTGAGTCTAATATATTCTCGTTTCGTAAATGTTATTTGTTTTTATGATTGTTTAGCTTCTAAATAAAAAGTAGTATATAATTATCGTTAAAATGACAGTGTTGTTAACAAAGGATTATATAAATACTTTTAGTTCCTCAATGTAAATCTACAAGTTTTAGAACTCAACTTCAATTTGCAAATTAACTTTGCTTCAGTACTTACCAGCGGCGGCGCCAGGGGGGGGCAAAGGGGGCAGTATCCCCCCCCCCCCCGCCCTTTACAAAATGTCGTTTTTAGCGCCCCTTCGATTTTATAACTAGTGATGTAATGGCTGAATACCAGTCTTTTAGTTTAGTTTATTATTTAGAGAACTTAAAGATAATGAAATTAGTGTAACAACTGAAGAAATATTACCACCATATATCATTTCAAATTATCTTGAAAATGCATTTCCGAATCTAGCCAAATTGTACCGAATATTTATCACCATATAGTGGAGTGAAATTAGACGAAAATATTCTGAAAATGGATGTAAGAGCTGTAAGTCAAATTTTTTTAATTTTTTTGATTTTATATACATAAGAGAAGCTTGTAAAAAAGTTTTCAATAAATTTGGGCTGGAGCTTCGCGAGATATGTGCCAAAAACGGCATCTTTGGTATTTGTCGAGTGGATTGCTTCACTATTTTTTAAATATCTCCGACTCTAAGAGTCGTGGAAAAATAAAAAAAAAATTAAAATGCATCCTAACGTCCTTAAAGAACGAATTCGCTCACATTTTTTTTACTGAATTGGCAATAAATAACCAAAGAATCCTCGAATTTTCTTAAAAATTGGAGAAAATATGTATTTTTATCTCGGAAAGACATGTTAAAAATTAAAAAAAAAATATTTGTCCAGCCAAAATCGGCATTTTTCGAAAAAAATTTGTATTGGCCGCCATTTTTGGAAAAACAATAGTACCTAGAGAAAAAAATTTTATCTTAAAAAGAAGGATTTTGTGTGTACTTTTGTCTAAGAAAATCCAACATTTTATTTATTTATTTAAAGTGGCCAATTTATGGAATAATAAAAAAATAAAAATTCGATTTTCATTTTTTCCAATTTTTTATCACGATATTTATGCTTAATTCTCTTAGAGAAACTGTATTTCAGTCCAAAAAATTTTTAAAAAAATAAGATTTTTGTGAGGGAATGAATCAATATAAAAAATGAAAATCCATTTTTTTTTTTGTTATTCCCTAAATTGTGCACTTTAAATAAAGAAATAAACTGTTGGATTTTCTTAGACAAAAGTACACACAAAATCCTTCTTTTTAAGATAAAAAATTTTTCTCTACAATTGTTTTTTCAAAAATTGCTGCCAATTCAATTTTTTTTTTGAAAGATGCCGATTTTGGCTGGCCAAATATATTTTTTTTTTAATTTTTACCATGTCTTCCCGACATAAAAATAAATATTTTTTCCAATTTTTAAGAAAATTGTTTAAAAAAATGTGAACGAATTCGTTCTTTAAGGACGTTAGGATGCATTTTAATTTTTTTTTTATTTTTTCACGACGCTTAGAGCCGGAGATATTTAAAAAATAGTGAAGCAATCCACTCGAAAAATACCAAAAATGCCGTTTTTGGCACATATCTCGCGAAGCTCCAGCCCAAATTTATTGAAAAAATTTTTACAAGCTTCTCTTTATGTATAAAATCGAAAAAATTAAAAAAAATTGACTTAGTTCTTACATCCATATAAAATTCTATTTTCACTTCAATAATCGGCACTAATAGTGCAACTGCTGAACGCACTTTTAGTACATTAAAACATATAAAAACCTATCTTAGATCCACAATAGGTGAACAAATGTTGAACGATTTGGCAATATTAAGCATAGAATCAGATCATTAAAAAAACTTGTATGTGCCCCCCCTTAATTTCTAGAACCGCCACTGGTACTTACCATTCCTCTTTTACTGCTCTTATTTGTTTTCATGAATTCCATAAGTGTTAAACTATCTACTACTGGTCAATTGTTACTTTGTGCTCGTACAAAAGCTATATTATTGAAAAAAACACAAATTTATTGTTCACTCAAAACAACTTAATAAGGAACAAATTCCAAGAAGACTAGAGACAGGAGGGTCAACTCAAATGGTTGGCTGTAGAGTAAAATAAACAATATAATAAGATTAGGTTTTATAAAAATACAGTCAGAAGTAAACAGTAAACGGAAATGACAACGGGTCTTGGTACGTCACAGTGGATTCGGAAATATTCGGGTAGTGGTCGAATTATCCAAATTTGATTGTTTTTAATTGTAAAATTAAACGTAATTAATAAGTTTTAAATATTCCTGGCAAATTATGGACTATCTAGAAGATGGTAATTAGACGATTATCTCACAATCGCGTGTAGCCTATTAGAGATACTATATCTCCTGTTTCTACTATAACTATCGTGTCTCGTTATTCATTCTAGAAATTTAAGTTTGACATATAAAAATATTTTCTTTTAGTGAGCTTTTCCACACAAATCGTAAAATATTAAATTACAAAAATAACCACAGAAAAATTTGATTACCTGATTATTACGATTCGCATTCCTTTAATCGTAAATTTTATCCGCATCCAAAATACCTGAATAAACATACACAGAAATCTCATTCATTTAAAAACGAAAAGAAATTAAATCAGAATCTACACGTCATAAAAAATTATTCTTCAATGGCATACGTGTTAGAGCAGAGAAAACAGGCTACGACCGATGAAATATACACACAAAAGCGAATGATCAGTCGCTAGGAAAGTAAGAGCTTGGTATAAATAAAAATGGGGCTGGGCGATAAGTTAGGGAACACAAAAGCATCACACCACAAGTTTAGATGTTAGGGACCAGGTTCAGCTTTCATATGAGCTTACCGGGTACGTAAGATATATTCTTGTCCCTCCAAGATATAAATTTGGTTTGTGCTTTAGCTATTTACTGAACAGCAAGAACAGCAAGGAAACAACACAGAAAATATTACAGAAGAACCGGAAAGAGAAGTTAGAAGACCAGATGAACGATTCATGCAAATGTTGATTGCAATGAACCAAAATATACAAGAAGTAATATACAGGAAAAACCTCTACCGATAATCTAAATCGATCACATATTTAAAAAGCTAAATTATTTTTGATCACAGAATAACAAGTAGTGTCATTCAATTTGATCTCACTTAAATCTCACTTTCCATCTCAAGGAATTGCGTACGAAACAAGACTATTACTTAAAGACGCACACGTCATATTTATGTGTTTTTAAATTTATTGAAGATCTTTAATGTGTTCAATTAGATCAGTCATCAATCTACAATTTTATATTCATATCAATGAATTTAAACGTACCTACTTAAATAATTTTTAATCAAATTAATTTCACGTATGCATCATATGTAGTCGTTAAAACTTTTATTTTCAGTGTACCTTCGAATTTTCAATATTCTACGATAACTATCGGGTATATGATGCGCCTTGCAGAGTCAATTTAAAATGGATCCGCTAGGTATCGGAAGGCTGCCAATATCGGAACATCGAGCGGGCCGAGGCTAGTCTAATCAGAACCACATCAAATTACCAATTAGTATTGATGTTCAGATCAGGCCTTAATGAGCCATTGATCCTCATTACGTATCCTATTGGTTTAACTTGTACTGGCTCACAGAAGCCACTAACAATCTTATAATTAGAAATTTTCCCCGGTGTTCTGCGGTATTCGGCATTGGCTCGGATTACGTTATTAGGGTTTTTTATGTTTGTGGCGGTATAACTTTTCGGAAAGCTCTGTTTTGTTCTTCTCTCTCTCTCTCTCTCTCTCTCTCTCTCTCTCTCTCTCTCTCTCTCTCTCTTTCTGCCTACTGGATTATTCTCTCTGGATTAATTTCGGTTAGTCAATATTTTAATTAGAAATTGTTTCAGGGGTCTGACGATTTATTTTTATCAGATTACAGTTGCCAATTTATGGTTCTTTGCTAAAAAAATAATACAGGTACACAAAGAAAACAAGTCGTCTGCTTCTGAGACTAGGGCTTAACATGAGACGAGATAGATATGAATCAGTAAAAATATACAGTCCACTAATTTTATTATTATATATTATTATAGACTTTATTATGTATTTCCTAAGTTCCATCACTTAACAGTTTTTAGTAAATGGCAAAAATAACCAAACAACAACAAAATGTGCATTAGGATCTGTACAATTTAAATTTATATAGTTTGATGCAAGAAAGTCCTACGTCCCACTAGTTTTTATAAAATCTTAATTTTTGAAAGTGAATAACAGTACCGTTGTATGGAAAGGTTTAAAATTCACCAGAGTGCAAGCAGGTTTTCCGGAAGAATCTAATTTTCAAACTGGTATATTCAAAAGTGTCGCGAAAATCTTAATTTCCCGAAATATGAACTGTATAAGAACGAGACCAAATGCACGGAAAAATTAAAAATCGATAAATTAATTTCTGTTTTCGTTTTCAGATGATACCGACTTAACTCCAGTCCACATTCCTAGAACTGCTGCTTACTCCGATGGAGAAGAAAGTCAAAGGGCTCCTTCGGAAAGGACTTTATCCGAATATACTTCAGTGGTAAGTGTCTTTTTTTCTCTCGGATTCTGGTCCTATCACCAGCTACACTTCAGCCTCTTGGCCTTTTTGTGCCTTCCGGGTTAATTACACAGCAGCCACTTCGTAACTCTTGTCCACTTTATGGTCTGCGTCTACGTAGCGACTTACCTACTCTAGCCATTAAGTTATGCTCTATAGGTAAAATAACTAATCATTTCATAAGATATTTTAATTCGGACCTGGGAATCTTTTAACGGTCACACAATTTTATTGCTTTACTACATTGAGAGAGCGGCTGTCAGTCAATGCTCAGAAAACACAAATTGTCGCATTCTCAAAAAAACGAGCACTGTAAGGCCTGAAACCACCAGTGCTGGAGGGCACAACAATTCCTTTGGCTAAAGAAGCGAAATACTTAGGGGTAGTTTTCGATCAAAGGCTTATATGAAATGCCCACACAACAAAAATCGCCAAAAAAGCTTCCATCCCACTAGGCAGGTGTAGGAGGATGTGTGGCAACAACTGGGGACTCAACCCCAAAATGACCATATGGTTATACACAAGGGTAATCAGGCCTATGATATCATATCGGTCAGTGGTGTGATGGCCAAAGACTTTTCAGTCAGGAATCATAAGACATACAAAGACAAGCGTGTCTCAGTGCCACAGGAGCCATGAGAACCAAATACAATTTCAACAGGAAATACGAAGTAAAAGTACTGGAGAGAGAACACTGGGAGGGAAGAGCACCCATCAGTGCAGCAACAATCTGGTACACAGACGGCTCGAAGACAGTCCGACAGGTCAGGCAACACTAAAAGCACTAAAGTCCACCCAAGTAAACTCAAAACTTGTGTGGAACTGTGCCTGTGCCCTGAATGAACTAGCTAACCGCAAGAAAGTGACTCTGGCATGGGTTCCAGGACGCAAAGGGCATTGAGCAAATGAAAAAGCCGACGAACTGGCCAGACAAGGCTCCTCAATGGCACTTTATGGTGAAGAAAATACGCACGAAAAACTGATAAAATTCGAATTGTTAAAACAGTATAAAACAAGGTAAATCTTAAAAACAGACTCAGGAAAAGGTAAAAGAAAAGTATAAATAGAACTAAATACAACTCACATATAATAGAAAATAATATTTTTTGATTTTTGATTTTCTGCAATAATATTTAATTTCCTTGAAGTTACTGATTATCTTTATACAAAGACAACATGGGCGAATGATGTATAATGAAAGACCAAGAAGTCCTTGGATGCAGCTAATTAACCCATACTCGAAACACTTCTTTCATCAAAGGCAAAAATAATTGAGTAGCACATTTATCCCTTTTTTAACATACTCAGAACACGAATTGTTTTCTAAAAACAAAATATGATAAGTAATATTTTAGTACATGGAACATTATAAGAGTTTGACACAAAGTGTCCTTGCGATAGACAAGAATATTGGTGGAAAAACTATTTAAAAGGTTTGTAGGGAAAAACACTAGCGATAGTTGCCTGCTTTAACAATGTTATAGAAGAAGAATTGAAGCAAGCTTTGGAGAGAAATGTAAAGTAGTTCCAGACAGTATTCTTATTGGGATTAAAAAAAGACGTGTAAGTCAGTGTAATATCTACAGGGAGTACAGTTGCTAAGTCATAAAATGAAGATGTGGGAAAGAACAATTGAAAGGTAACTTAGGACACAACGATGCTAGGAAAAACTGACAAAGAAATACGTCAAGAACGAATAACTAAAATAGAACCAGTGTAGATTTGAGTGGAGTCAACTAAGTTGATATATGCATTTAATACGTATGAGGAATGATTAAAAAGGTTGGGGAATCGAGGATGCAAATTAGGAAGAGAAAACAGAATACCAATATTGAAGAGATGCTAAAAATGGAAAAAGACAATAAAGAATGGCAGAAATGTTTATATTATATCACGAAAAAATTATTTGGAACAATTCACCAGACAGTTTCGGGTCCAATCGATGTACGAAATTATTTTTCTTTATGTAGATATTATTTCCCACTCATTATTGCATTTTAGTTAACACTGACATAGCCTGCAGATATTAGGGGAATTACAGTAGGTAATTTGATTCAATCAGCTTGATCTTTATGAAGAAAAATTTTATTACCATAAAAAATACAGCAAATTAGCAAAAATTACAGAATTTTTTAAACCCAGTTTGCGTAATTTTTGTTGAACAAAGGGCTGTTTGTTTATTTTTATTAAAAAACGGGGCAATTTGATCTTGTACCGCCATATGAATCAATTAAAGTCATCTCAAACAATTAAATGATTCAATTAAAGCCACTGATAAGCCGTTGGACCAAAAGCGTACATTCCTAGTGAATTTCTTCGGTTTAATATTGTCTGGTTGTTAGTTTTATAGGTTCTTCCCTTATGGGCTATGCAAAAAAGAATTAAGACCGAAACAGAAAAAAACTAATTGTGACAAAAAGAAGAAAAAAAATTATTTAACATTCAACGTTAATTTTCCCCGTGAATTACAGATATTTCCATGAGATAGTGACCATTGTTAATTTTCCACTTAGCGTTTCCTGTTTATTTTAACCCAGTTGGAATTAATAAATGATTTTGTGGTGCTTAACTTGTCAGCTATTGTACTAATTTGACATAATTACATTAAAAATTTTGTTTAGTCACCTCGTTACAAAAGCGTTTGGCGTTTCGAATACGTTGCACCTAAGACAGAGCAGTACCCAGCCGTTTAGTCCTCAGAAAAAAAAAACATTTACCGTTCCTATCGGGTTTACCACATTTCGGGTTGTGGTATTTTATAACCAATGGAATTGATGAGAATTTGACACAAAAATTATACGTTATTGTTAAAAATAGTTTACTAACCCTGCCAGGTTTCATATTTTTTAAATGCGGAGTTCTGAAGAAAAAATTGACCTCTGAAGAGGCCGCCTTCCAAGGGCTCTAGCTTCGAAATCAAAGCTCCAAAAGCACATGTTTAAAGGTACTTTTCACTCTATTTTTGCATGTTCTGCATGCCCTAAAATCTGTAATACCTATTTATTAACACCCTGTAGACTCTTGATTAATATGTGCCACAACAAAAATAAATACGTGTTTCATTGTTGTTTTTATTTTAAATGTAGACTACGCTCATACCAAACCATTTGTTTATAACGAATTGGTTAATTTACAATAAAAAATATAACTATTAAACACAAGTGGTAATTTAGCGTTTAGAAGGAAAGCCAAAGGAGATGTATAGCTAATTAATACTTGTTTTGAATGATTGGGTATTTGATCTAGAAAAGACTCTGGCAAGAGAATTCTAAATTCTAGATGTGAGAGACCTGTCTAGGTATTTGATTCTGGACCGATTAACAGCGTTATTAGACGAAAGAGTTGCTCAACCTGGTGGAGAACTAATTGAAAAGAAGTTCAAAAAACAGTGGCCCTTAAAGAGAAGCATTTCTGTGTATTAAAGCGGAATTCTAATTACTTGAATCCTCACTTGATAATCTTTTGTTTCTAATTAAGAGTTGTTATTTTTTACCTAGTGGTGTCGAAATTTCTGGAAAACATCAGATTGGGGTCTGTATACTTCAATGTAACGTTAGAAGTGGGTAAGACTAAGTAATATTGGGACCTGCATTAATCTAGTAGAACGAAGGAGAATAGCTATCAAAATTGGCAGCTGTTGAACGATAATGTACCTTTTTTTTGCCATAACAAAGCAGTTTTCCAAACCTGCTAGTCGTTGAACTAGATATAAAAGTGTTATAACCAAGTAACAAAAGCTAAGGAGGTTAGCTGTGGAAAGGTGCTTGAAAGAAACCATTTCAAAATAATTATTTAAAAAATTGACAAAACAAGATAAGCGTGAATATTGTTTTACGTTAATTTTTCATTTTTTAATTAAACATAAAATCACGTATTCAATATGTTTTTCATAAAGATATATTCTCTTTTTTTTATTTTTTTATATAAAACATTTTCTCCACGACCCTCCGTTAACATTATTAATTCCAATATCAATTTTAGTAATAGAAGTTAAATTTTAACTCTAGAGTGAGCAAAAATCCAAGCATAAGTATGAAAAATACAACACAATGTTGAGAGATTGGCAAAAAGAAAATAAAACTGAATCCTTCTCTGAAAATGTTTTAATTGCATTTTTTTGGCGATTTAGTAAAAAAATGGAAAATATATTCAATTTTAAAAGCAACTATAAATGTATAAAGCACAATATGTATCGATATTTCAAAACATAAAAAAGTTAAAACGTTCTTCGGAAAAAAATGTACCTAAAAAACTTACTGAATAAAACGTTAAACATTTGGTAGAAAATGCTCCTGATGAGATATATTTAGCTACAAAGGGAATAAAAATTTTAAATTTTATATTCATTTTCAAAAGATTCAATTATAGGTCGCCCTCATTATTGGTGCTTTTGGATTCCCCAATACTAAAACTAAAAAACCAATATTGTAAAAAATTATTGGGCTCTGAGACCATCCAATGTGTCTTTTGGTATTTTTTTCATAAATTTTCAAAAAAATAAATTTACAAGACAAGTAATTGGGATAAGTTAGGTAATATGCCTAAACAAATTGCCACTTTTCTAAATTTAGACAATCCACTTGAATATACTGGGCATTGTTTTCATCGTACCTCAGCCACCATATTGGAGATACAGTTGCAGATCTAACAACGTTAAAAAGACATAGATGATGGAAATCTTCCAAAGCACCAGGAGGCTATATAAAAAAATTCTTTGCAAAATAGAGTAAAGGTGGCAAATCAATTAGTTTCTTTTTAACGTCTCCTCAACATCCAATTCCTGCTACACAAGCAATACAATCTGCCTCATCCAACCACTCTGTTCTAAAAAATATTACAGAAAATATTTCTAATGCTCCAGTGTTAAATTTTAATAATTGTACCAAATAAAAATAACTTTAGCTGTTTAAATTTAATTTATTTTGAATTAATTCTTTTTGGTAGTGGAGAAAATATAGCCTGTTACTCGGTTCAACGGCGGCTCCAAGGGGGGCAGTAGGGAAATTGCCCCCCTCCCCCAAGTCCGGCAAGGAGGGGATATTGTTCAATAAACCCAAAATATTAAATTGACCCCCCCCCAATCTCTGGGCTGGAGCCGCCCTTGACTCGGTTAGAATGAAAAATTAGATACTCGTGGTTATTAATGGAAATATTCCACTCCTTTCTAATTTTTTTATTCTTTAATTTTGGAAAAAGCAATAGGAAAATTGGAGAAAACGAAATCCTAAGAATTCCTAAACAACTAATTCTTCAAATCTCAGGTCACTCGCCTAATTAGTGCAAATTGTTAAGACTGAAGCCGACCCTGTTTATGAAAATTACCATCCGAATACAAATAACGGCCCACTTATTACTATTATTATTTTTGGTGAAACGTTTCTTTAACATTGTTTTCTTTCGTTGCAAGAATATTGTGGTTAAGTCGATAATGATTTACAGTTTCCTGTTTGAATTTTTAAAATTTTTACACCTCCGTAAAATAATACTGTTGAAATTGGGCATTCGTGCGTGAGGAGATACTAATTATGTTAATTATTTTAATTTAGCCCCTCGTATAGAGGGAGTTATTTCGTACATTGCCGTTTTAAATTAGAATTTTAGCGTTCCGCTGAGTTAATGTTAAATTGACGGAAAGAAGTATAAATTATCGGCCAATAAATACACCTTTAAAATGGAGTATGTCTAGCATAAGAGAAATTATTCACCCATACAATTTTATTAGTTTAATATTTATAATTCACTTACGATTGGCTTAGCGCCCGTAACCCCAGGGGCAAATGGAAAAAAATTCATCTTAGCGCGTAAGAATTGTTTAATTTATTTTTAATAAACGCAGTTACTTATCTAGATAAGTAATTAATTAAGTAGTATTATGCAATTACTAAAAATCTATTTGGGTCACAGCCAACATTTTCTGAAAAAATCAAATTTTTATTGTCAAATTTTCTTATTTGGATAAATTTTATCTATGGACCTACACTGTAAACAATCAGATCCTTTGTCTTACCGCATAATATAGGTACTATTGCGGCGTTGGAAAATTTCGGATATTTTGGGGAATTCAATGAATTTTTTTAAGCCGATTTAAGTGTTTAACGAAATATTGAACTTGTGCTTAATTTAGTTGAGCTACTCTAAAGTGTATGCTAAGTTCACAATTTCGAAAACAAAATCGAAAATTTGGTTTTGCGATATATCTAATAAAATACATAATAAAAACAATGTCGAAAAACTAATAGCACCACGTGAAAGTGTGGGAAATTCTATTAAAATGGATGTTATAAGTTATTTAAAAAAATTATTAAAAATAAGAAAGCGAATTCGAAAACTCTACGGGAAATCAAAGTATCTTTGCCTAAAATGTACCCAAAAAAAGCATTTCTAAGTAAGCCATTAGTTTTTAATTTTTTTCTCATAGAAAATTTGACCGCAAGTTATAATTTCTAATATTCTCTGATTTTTGTAAAATTAAAGATATAGAGTCATAACAAAAAAAACCTTGTAAATTTATCATCATTATACTTTTACTTTTGATGTAAAAATAATTAAAATGATGTTTAATAAAAATGTTGTTCATTTTTTTAAATAAATCAGAAATTAATTTTTTTAAATAAAGTTAAAAATACACTTTATAATGTGCATCAATAATTCAGAAATTAATACAACTTGATAATTTTGAGTAATTTTTAATATAAGAAATATAAAAGAAAATGCATATTCATTGCTTATTTTAATTCATGCAACTTAAAAAAATTATTAAAGATATAAAATGAACGATTAAATCATAAGCTTTAAGAATATACTATTCATTTTTTGATTACACATTCAGGTTATAAGAATTAATTAAAACACTTTAAAAATAAAGAGCATGCTTTAGAATATGATAGTGGCGTATGTAATTCGGACGAATACGTAAATAATTTGCCCAAGTAGAAGAGTGTTTCTCCTCCCCCAAACCCAAAGAGACATCCTGACACTGGCATCGTGTTCAGCATCCTCGAAAACCAAAATTTCGATTTTTTTTTCGCAATTGTCAACTCAGCATACACTTTAGAGCAGCAAAGATTTTTTATCGTTTTCTACACACAAAAAAAGTACCTAAGAGCCTAGTTTCAGCCATATCATATTTTATAAGAGATTTTGGTCTAAATTTGGCTCTGTCAACTGGGCTAATGGCTTTGACATTTATTTAAAATAAGTTACTTTGTGCTTAAGGTGAATTAGGTCCCGAGAAAAATTCACAAAATATAGTAGTTTTTCAGTTGGGATCCTGGCATTTTAATAGTACCTACCGATGATCTACAAAAGTTTTTAAAATGGGCAATTATTTTTGTACGTATAAAAATACAAATATTAGGTTAATTAACTAATTAAAAATATATACAGGCACATTTAAAGGAGATTTATATACAGATGTCGTCAAAAATATATAAGGATGGAAAAATATTATAATAATTTACTATAGAAACAGATCGCTGGACAATTTCACAAGATATGATAACAACATATAACAGAGAAATAGATTTTAAAATTTAAGATGTCAAAATCTGTTGCCAACATATTTTTTGTGACGTTTCTGGAAATGATTTGCTTATTATATACAAGAGAAGTATATATCATAAATGAGGTTTTCATAATAATATTATATAATAAGAAAAAAACCCAGATACTATACTGATATAGAGGATATCTTTTTTGCAATTAACTCTTTGTAAATTAGGCATCCAAATTTTTGAAATATCGACCGAACAATTAGAAACACATTCATTATTATTTAAGCATATCAGTGCCGCTTCTTTAACTTTGCAGTTTTAATAAAGAAGAATTCCATTGTATTTTATGGCCAAAATCCCAAGCATGTTCACATATTTTTGATAATTAGAATTGTTTATTTTTAATGTATGATTGGTGTTCATTAAGTCTTATATGAAATGGTCTAGATATTTCAATGTTTAAAATAAAAAACACTTTTAATCTAAACAAGTGGTTTTAATATCCAAAAAGAAGAACATATAAAATAACAAACCACTATGAAATACGGAAATGAATTGGAAGAAACCTTTTCTCTAGAACCTTATATGTAAATATAAAAATTAAAGAGCAAATATAGAATAATAACATAGTTTTTTCACAAATTAAGTTTAAAAAGTTAATTTTATCTCGGTTATTTACTTCCATTTATTAATTTTCAATGCTGATTGATGAGTTGAATCTGTTTTTTTAAAATAAAGTAATAAATCTTAAAAATAAAAAACAGGTAAAAAATATTGGCGAAAATTCCAAAATGTGAATATATGGTAATCAGAAACTACTTTTAATTTTAATTAAATAATTAGGTAATTACTGAAGATATGGAAGAAAATATCACAAGTTATTTATTTGAAGAAGCTACCGGTTTCGGCGATCAAGATATCGCCATCATCAGGCCCTGCGTGAAAAAATTATGGAGTTAAAAGGCAATTTTGTTAAGTTACATAATTTAAAGAATTTATTTTAATTTAATTTAATTTTATTTCAATTAAAGCAAAACTCACCATAACTTTTCCACGTAGGAATTACAACAGGAACACACCAAAAACATGTCAGCACAAAAATAAATTACAATTCTATTTTGTATTTTTTGTAATTTATTTTTGTGCTGACATGTTTTTGGTGTGTTCCTGTTGTAATTCCTACGTGGAAAAGTTATGGTGAGTTTTGCTTTAATTGAAATAAAATTAAATTAAAATAAATTCTTTAAATTATGTAACGTAACAAAATTGCCTTTTAACTCCATAATTTTTCCACGCATGGCCTGATGATGGCGATATCTTGATCGCCGAAACCGGTCGCTTTTTCAAATAAATAACTTGTGAGATAAAAAGGACTTTATTTTCTTCCATACCTTCAGTAATTACTACTCACATATGGCTAACCCTACTTTAAAAAAAAAATTAGGTAATTATAATTCAAAGATATGAAACCAAAGAGCAGTTTTAAAAAAATAATTTGTAGATATACATGCGGACATGCAGCTTTTCATAAACATGTTTGAGTGACAGATGTACAAAGTTTTAATAAGTACCTATACAGCAATTTTTATCCTAATATGTTTACATTTTAACATGTTTGATCAACGTTTTTTAAGTTTGCCAAGAAACTTTTCTCAAGGGTCCTTATTTTCTTCAAATCTGTTTTTTACTTAAAAATGTATTAAAGCTGTTTCTTAATTTTGAATAAAACTATGCCAGTTATTTTTAACGTTTGATGGATATTAAATGAATTTTCATTGTAAATAACTTATGGAATAAGGATTTTATTGAATTTTTCAATCTATATAAGACCAGTAGATTCCATTATATTCTACTGTCTTTATTTACCTGCGAATAGAATTTTTTATGAAATATTCCTCAGTTAAAAACGAGGGAACTAATAATTATTACCATTACATGATAAATTGATAAAAGCATCTTATTCTGTTTGATATCTATCTATAGTCTATTTTTATATATGAGAGAGTATTAAAATAATAAAGCGTTCGTAATCCATAGGCGTACCACTTCTTTTAGTAGACAGTTAAAATATTTTGTGAAGTTATACCTCGAGTATTTTCGTATGAAATAACCTTTGTATAAATATAATAAATATATCGGGTGTACACTTATATTTTCACCTAATTAACCTGCTTATAACTTCTAAGCAGCTGAAGGTAAAAAAGTGCAATTTTTTCTAAAATATTTTATTTTTCCACAAGGTATGTTAAGAATATTGTGTCAAACGGGTTATGTAGGTATAAGGGTTTAAACTTTGACTTTTAAACAACGTTACGTTCATAAATAATAATTTTAATATAAAAACTACTTCTTACCTACAAATCCAAATCAGAAGATGAACTGTCGCAACTAATATTTACAATGAGTGGCTCGATCATTTCATCAGTAATATTGTCCAACTTCCACATTTTCTCTTCTTCTTTAATCGTATGATTTACTGCCTTTTCCCAGTTTTCAGGCTTCACTTCAACCACCGTCATCCCACGATTTTTTGCAATTTCATCAATTTCATATTTTTTTAATTTCTCTTTATGAAGGGAACACAAATGATACAGTTCTCTTCTCACAGAACCGGGATGGAACTTAATATTCTTTGAATTTAGCCAATTCTGTAAATCTTTTTTTAATCACTTGGTTGTGGGCATTTTTTCTGTAAGTCTCGAGTGATAACTTGCATTATCCATTACTATTATACAGTTCTGAGGAAGAAGATCTATCATTTGTTCGAACCACTCTTTAAAGACATCAGCATTCATGTCCTCATGGTAGTCACCGGTACGAGTAGATTCAAAAGTCAATAAACCACCTTTAACAAAACCGTTTGAACTACCGATATGTACTATTATCAGTCTGCGCCCCTTTCCTGATGGTGGATTTAAACCAGTAGATAAATTATTTAAAAAAGCCTGTCTTCGACTTGTAACAGTTTCATCTTGCCAAAATTTATTTGATGTATGTCCCTCGTTGATTCATGTTTCATCTAAATAAAATATATTTCTTCTTTGGTTTCTCATTTCTTTTATAGTCCTTAGGTAATTTCTTCTCCATACTACAATATCGCTTCTTTCTATTAAAATAGACTTTCTGGAATGCTTTTTCCATAGAAAACCTATTTCTTTTAAAAGTTTCCATAGTGTGCTTCGACTCATTTCAGGGTAATCCTTATCATCTCGAACCGTGGCAAGAACTTTGTCTACTGTCGGAAATTCTTTTCTAAAGAAGAACGCATGCACTTTCCTTCGAAGTCTTTCTTTCAAATGATTTTCTATTTGAAATTTTGGTTTTCCTGGAGCTTTACGTGCTGTTTGAAACTCGCCACATTTCTCTTCTTTAACAACTCTGTAAATCGTAGATTTCCCAACACCAAGCGTACTACTAACTAATTCCACTGTGTCATCAACACTTTTACATAAATGTTTGTCTGTAAATGATTTAAAACAATTAAATATTAATGTTTTTTCATTAACTGTTAAAGGACCGATTTTTTGTCGTTTACGCGGTACTTCCAAATTTTCCATGATCACACTAGAATTCACAATAGACTGCACACTGCACCTTGCATGTTGCAACTAAACGACATTTAGTAAGCTGTCAAGAATACACAACTGGACCTCCTTACTAAGGGATTTATCTACTTATAATTCGATTACTGTAAGAAATTCTTGGAATTAAAATAAAACAAAATTGGCAAATAGGTACTTATTGAAAATAATCTTAAGATACGGCTATGTTATCTTTAATACACGGGGCTTTTGGCCTGTCTAAACCTTTTTCTATTGTTCTGTACAGCTTATGGTTATAAAAGACCAATAAAAGACGCAAAACTTGTATTAGCTCAGGTACATTTATGACAATTTTAGGAAATATTTAGATTATTCCGTAAAAATATTTAAAATGATCGTACTAAGTTTTGCATTAGAAATGCTGTTTTATTACTCTCTCATGCATAAAAATAGACCATAGTATTAAGGAAGCCAAAAATATTTGTAAACCAAAACTCACCAGCACCGCCAGATTGATGTCCAGCTAAGCCCAAAACGGCCGCAGGAGAATGTGCTCCATTTGCGTTCATTCCAGCCGCCGCCGCAATATTATGCGGCAAAAAAGCGGCCGCAACAGCCGCCTGGGCATTAAAATAAGCCATACGGCTCGCAGCCATGGTCATGTGATGGTGGTTGAAACCATGGTCCGAAGGAAAACATGTTGGAGCTTGCAAATGTCTTTGCGGGTACACATTTGGGGTAATAGCCGAAACGGCGGCCGTAGGAGATCTATGTTGGCTATCACTAAGTCCTAAGAGTTCTTGTATTGCAAAGGGAGATCTCTGAGGCATTGTTTGAGACGGCTTGTTCAGGATACTAGGCGCCGTTACGTGTATAGTACTTTCTATAGTTTCATTGTTCATTTTTCGATGTATTTGTTGAAAACCAGTTACCGTCGGACAACGTAATTGCACAGAAACGACATTTTTACCGTCCCCAAATTTGATATCACTGTCTGCCTCACTTTAACCACCCTAAATACCATCACAGTTTATTTTTTCTAAAACAAAATAGTTCATTTTGAACCCGCGGTTACTAGTTGATTAGGCGTCTCGGCTCGAACCTTACATGGCCAAATATGAGAGTAAACTGACTATTTCGATATGAAAAACGAGTCCTGTAGGTCTCTTACGTACAAAGATACTCCCTAATATTCAGATGAAAAGGACCCCTTAGTATAGGCGGAGCTTCGTTTCTACCAATAACTCACTAAAAGGACTCGGCTTATTGGAACACCCGGCAAACGGAATAGGCGGCCATATTGAATTAGACTCGAAGGACCAAAGTTGAATGCGTCCTGCCACTCGAGGCGGAGCGTTTCCCGGTATACTCGAATCTGTTTAGACTTTATTTCGTTATTAAATAGAGGTGTGTTTTGCTGATTTTATACTACAATTACTGTCAAATAGTTTACATGCTTAATTAGTAGTGATGTGTTCAATTATGATAATTGTACTGGATTAATTGGCCATGTTTGGGATCGAGACACGAAATAGTTTTTTAATCATCTAATTTGCGTTTAATTATTTTTGTTTTCGATTCGAACAATTGTTATGTAACAATAATAGGCTCGTTATTAATTTTGACATGTTGTCTCTGAGTTGATGGAGGGATAATTGGTTTTTGTGTGCGGACTATTTCGAGTCATAATCAATGTTGGGTAGATTGAAAAAGTTTTTCGCGCGATGATGTGTGTCGAATTGATGATGTGTGATTTTTTTTGTCTTTTATTTTTTTATTTCGCTTTTTGTTGGGTAGCGCAATTTATTATTCTAAATTTAAAAAATTCAATTTGAAATATATGTCTGGACCGTTACATTAACCTTATTAGTTATTATTATTAGTTTCATTGTAAGCAATTAGTTTAAAAATAAAACAAAATGGTAACAAAAAAATGCTTTCGGCTTATAGCCCAGTTGCCAGAGAAGGATATTGACCAAAAGCTCGAACAAAATGTGATATCGATGAAAATTGGCACTTAAGAACTTGAAAGGGTATAGAAAACGATAAAAAAAACTTTGCTGCTCTAAAGTGTGTACTAATTTCACAATTTCGAAAACAAAATCGAAAATTTGGTTTTTTCATTATATGTCGAAAAAAAAATAATTTCGAAAAACTAATAGCACCACATAAAAGAGCGGAAAATTTTACTGGAAATTATATTATAAATTATTTAAAAAAAACTTGTATTACTAAAAAAAAATTATTAAAAATAAGAAAGCAAATTCGAAAAACTCTACGCACGTCGAGCCGTTGAATACAAATATTCAGGCGAGGTGTTCGGAAAAACTAAAGTATCTTTGTCTAAAATGTACCTACGCAAAGAAAAAAAAGAAAGCATTTTAAAGAGGAGACTCTAAGCATTCTCAGGAAGCGATTAGTTTTTAATTTTTTTTTGTTTTCTCATAGAAAATTTGACCGGAAGTTATAATTTCTAAAATTCTCACTGATTTTTATAAAACTGAAGATATCTATTAATAGACGGATAACAAAAATAAATCCTTGTACATTTATCATCATTATAGTTTTACTTTTGACTTAAATATAATTAAAATGATGAACGTTATCTCTCTTTAATAAAACCTATGTTTTAAAATGATCATTTTTTTATACCATTCATTCGATGCAATTTTTATTTCCAAAATAGTGTTTATTTATTTTCTAAATTATTTTTAACTTTATTTAAAAAAAATTAATTTCTGATTTATATAAACACTATTTTGAAAATAAAAATTGCGTCGAATGCATGAATGTTGTAAAAAAAATGAAAATTTTAAAACATAAGTTTTATTAAACAGAGATAATGTTCATCATTTTAATTATATTTAAATCAAAAGTAAAAGTCTAATGATGATAAGTGTACAAGGATTTTTTTCTTATGCCTCTATTAATAGATACCTTTAGTTTTATAAAAATCCTTGTACACTTATCATCATTAGACTTTTACTTTTGATTTAAATATAATTAAAATGATGAACATTATCTCTGTTTAATAAAACTTATGTTTTAAATTTATCATTTTTTACAACATTCATTCGACGCAATTTTTATTTTCAAAATAGTGTTTATATAAGTCAGAAATTAATTTTTTTTAAATAAAGTTAAAAATAATTTAGAAATTGATTTATATAAATAAATAAACACTATTTTGAAAATGAAAATTGCGTCGAATGAATGTTGTAAAAAAAATGATCATTTTAAAATTATATTTAAATCACAAGTAAAAGTCTAATGATGATAAGTGTACAAGGATTTCTTTCTTATGCCTCTATTAATAGATATCTTCAATTTCATAAAAATCAGTGAGCATTTTAGAAATTATAACTTCCGGTCAAATTTTCTATGAGAAAACAAAAAAAAATTAAAAACTAATGACTTCCTGAGAAAGCTTAGAGTATCCTCTTTAAAATGCTTTCTTTTTTTATTCTTTGCATACATTTTAGGTAAAGATACTTTAGGTTTCCCGAATATTTGTATTGAACGGCTTGACGCGCTTAGAGTTTTCGAATTTGCTTTCTTATTTTTAATAATTTTTTTTAGTAATACACGTTTTTTTTTAAATAATTTATAATATAATTTTTAGTAAAATTTTCCGCTCTTTCACGTGGTGCTATTAGTTTTTCGAAATTTTTATTTGTTTTTCGAGAAATAATGGAAAAACCAAATTTTCGATTTTATTTTCGAAATTGTGAATTTAGCATACACTTTAGAGCAGCAAAGATTTTTTTATCGTTTTCTACACCCTTTCAAGTAATTAAGTACCAAGTTTCATCGATATCACATTTTGTGCGAGGTCAAACTCTCTGACAACTGGGCTATACATAGCGCCGTAACTAGGCAGGGGCAACAGGGGCACTTGCACAGACCTCAGAAACGACTCTCGGAAAACAATTTTAAATCAACTGCATTATTGTTCCCATCCAAAATAGTAGGACTAAAATTTCGCGGTGGGAAAATCTAATGAAATGTTTAAAATTAACACTTAAAGGGTTTTCAGATACTGTAGATGGTCGTCAAAGGCCAATGCAGTAAAATCATTGTGTTTGCAACTAAAAGAAGTAATAAGAGAACTTGAAAGAATTGAAACTGACTTGTCAAACTCTGAACGAGTATATCAAAAGCAAAAAGTTTATTATTTCAGATTAATTACAAATTTATTTGCACTCTTTTTGTATGGAATAAGATATTGACTGAACCAAAAAAGCCTTACAACAACAAAATTAATTGATGGAATACAAGGTCTATGGGATTTAGGGTTTGAACAAATTTTTGCTGGTACAAAAAATGTCGCTTTGGAAATGAATATAGAATCTGCATTTTCCAAACAACGAATTAGGTGAGTTAAAAAAGAAAATAGTACAAATCTAATCCAGAAAATTTGTTTGAAAAGCAAATGTACGTTTTTGCAGTTTTACTTGCTGAAACAGACTAGCTCGTCCTTAAAATCAATGAGCTTTACTGAATTGCAAAAGGCGGCAGCCGATTTGTCAAGCAAATCTGATAAAGATTTGAATAGTTATGAATTCAGTTGTGAGATTTCAAGTTTCAAGTATGTGGACTGATGCAAAATCTGAAAGATGCAAGTCCTCTAAATGTATTACAGACAATACACGATTTCGAATTAGTACCAGAACATCCTTGTTGCGTAAAGAATATTTCTAAGTTAATTAAAAATTACTTAAGATCGACCCTCTCACAAGAGGGTTTATCTACTCTATCAATTATATCTATTGGACTTGATATCGTGCAACAAATAGATTTTAATGATTTAATTAATTCATTTGCGGAAAAAAGTAAGAAAAATACAATTTAAATAAATTTAATTTATTATTTTTTTATAAATATAAAATTAAATTAAAATTACGGATATAAACAATTGAAAGAATAATTAATTATGTTTATTTATTAAGAAGACCTACAATCTACAAAAAAAAATTCAAAAAAATTAAAATTTGGTTAACGCAGAATGAACTTTGTATAAGAAACGATTGGCAATGTCAAAATTACTGAAAAAAATGTGTGGGCCATTTTTGAGCGAAAAAGGGAGTTTTTAGGATATAAATGGACCTAGAATCTACAAAAAAATTTCAAAAAAATTAAAATTTGGATTACGCCGAATGAATTTTATCTAAAAAAGGGTTGGCAATGTCAAAATTAGCGAAAAAAATGTTTGGGCCATTTTTGAGGGAAAAAAGTGAGTTTTTTAGGATATAAATGGACCAAGAATCTACAAAAAAAAATCAAAAAAATTAAAATTTGGTTTACGCAGATATGAGAAATATCCTCTTATTGCCGGCCTATGGGGGGGGGGGGGCAATTACCCCCTACTGACCCTCCCTTGGAGCCGCCGTTGTTGGGAAGTCTTCTTCTTTTTCTTTTTATTGTTCTAAAGAATAAGCCTTCCAAAAAATCAGCCAGTGCTCACGTGCGAATTTTTAATATAAATAAATATATTTTTAATATAAAAAAAGATTTCTATCATATTGTTTTCCTAAGTCCAATAAAAAAACATTTTGCATTCAATTTCTTGTAGAAATTGCATTTTATGACTTCGTTTAAAATCAACACGAATAGACATAAATTCTACTCTACATTTTTATCCCTGTATATAGTCACGAAACAGAAGAAGGCCTTGCAATCGAACTGCTTTTTCTGGAAACTAAATTTTTGTCTATTTACCCATCAACCCTTTCAGGTGTTTTGATCACTTTATCCGTTTAATATTACATTCGCTACCACCAGAGTGATTTTAAATCACTATAGTCGAACGAAACTTTTGATACTTCATTGTATATTCTTAATTCTATTTTGGGGTTTACATAGTTGCATTCGGTAAACACATAAAATGTTTACAAGCCGTCAACAGACACCGTTCAAAATATTTTATGAGATATTGGAATAGAATTTGAGTAACCATATAACTTCGGATTTTTACAATGAATATTGAGTAGATACCTGCATATTTTCAAATATTTGCATATTTTGTTTGTATTTACAATGTTACACATACCTTTGCTTTATCATAAAAATGAAAAAAAAAACACCAATAAGTACGTTAGACACATAAACTTTATAATAACTACATATTTTAAACAGTAAAATTGAAATATTTTATAAAACTTTTTATGTATTGAGTACGAAAAATGATTTGATGAGAATCTGGACTCGATTCGTAATCACTTTGGTCCATCGATGGCCATCAAGGACCTTTCCTGTCCTGTCCAAGTTCTGTAAAATAGACGTATACATCATCAATTATTTCAAGGTTATCAGTAAAACACTAGACTCCATTCTTTGAGAGAGCACGGTGCATGAGCAAGCAAATTAAACTTCAAGTGGTAAATTTTGCTAACGCAACCATAGATTTGTGTGTTGCTATCCAGGTCCATTTCCTGGTATGAGAGAAAAGGTAACTGGTGTCCTAACAATACCTACTTGGTTGTTGGGTCCACACCTACTTTTAGTGTAACTACTGCAATTTTTACAGACTGTTTCTAGGTAAGGATAATATTTTTCTTCTGGATATATTTTCATTTATGCGTTGTTTGGTTTATCTCGGTTCTCCATTTCCTATACCAGTATGACGAAGAAAGTTTCATAAATTGCAATTAGATAATGCGGTAACATCGTCTGCAAAGAAAGCAATGAAATAGTATCTGATCCTAGAACAAACACCAAATATCTAATACTTCTTGTAAACTTTTTTTTGTTAACGCAGGAGAACGACGCGTAGGTATATTTGAACTATTTTAAACTTTCATATTTCAGTCCTATCCTGTCCTAATCAGCTTGCATTAAACAAGATATTATATTTAAAGTACTTAAACTAAAATGTACTCATTCCATCATTTCTCAAGTAAGCTCAAAATATTAAATCTTCTTTTACTTAATAGAAATAATCCCTATAAAAGGAATCAGTTCCAATTTCATCTTGCAGATTCTCTAAAGGGCAAAATGATAATCTTAAAATTATTTCCATTTTGCATAAAGATAAATCCCTTTCGTACGTATCGTAATTTTCCGAGAAATTTAAATTAATATTTTAAGATGTTAAGCAATTTTCTGTCAAGAAAATTTAAAAGTCTACATAAGCGTTTGGAGGTCTTTTTAAAACAAATTGACAAATTCAGCAATATGAATTCAATAAATTGAATGAAAGGGTCTTAAAGAAGATTATTTATATACAGGGCATCTAAAGAGTAATATAGTGTAATGCCTGAATGTGGAAAAAATGGGATCTCAATCCAAAAATTATTCCACTGTTGCAGACAAGAGCTACAAGACCTACAATAGTCTTAATGGAGTAGTAATAAGTTGGAATAGTTCTCCATGCTAAATATCGATCACAGAATAAAACGTCTGAGAGCTACTCGAGCAATGTAAACATCTAAAAATTTTAATCTGGGAGAAAAACATAAATAATTTCGTGTACCATTGGCTCAAAAACTTCTTAGGTTTTTGATATATAAGGAAATAAGCCTAAACTAAAAAATATGGAAAAATATGAGACTGTATTCCAAACAAAAATCATTGCTATGCAACTTCAGCAAAATAGTTTAAAGAGAAAAATCATTTTATACTGGTACATTGATGGTAAAGCAGCACTAAAGAGTAAGCAAACTAGTAAGGAATTTAATTGATCAGATTCGACATCCTAAGACCGGTTTCTGCCTTTCGGCTTCGTCAGTTAGGCTTTTCGAATCCAATAAATAAAATTCCAAACTCGTACAAGTCAATAGCTACCTATATCAGCTATAAGATAAAAAAATTTATGGTAGCACATCTAAAAAGCACTAAAGATGATCTGTTCTTGGCCAACCATCTCTGATGTCAGACTGTCAGAGTAGTGAGAAAAGATTGCTTTCGCCTGGCTATCAGCGAAAAAGATGCACAAAGCCTTTTATTAATCAAGAAACCTGCTGAATTCAAGGAGTGGTCTTACAAATCACCCTTAGAGACAGGAAAAACAGTTCATCAAAGGACCATTTATAAAACAGATTAGCTAAAATGGTAGAAGAAGTGTCTTGAGGATTCTATCAAGACCAGAGGACAGTAGCATGCATGCTTGGTGACTAAAGGGATTTCAAAAGTCAGCACTTGTGAGAAAGGTTGCTGATCTAGTATAAGTACTTAAAAAATATGTACATTTAGGGGAAAATTAGGCGTTTCCAGACTTTTCTTTCACTGTCTATAAATTAAATGTTTTATCCAAAATGAAAAAATAATTTTAAAATGATTCCCCCTGCGGAAGAAATTAAACATTCAGGAGTTATAGCAATCAGGATTCCAGTTCTTCAGTAGCGAAGTTGAAATTTGGTGAATGGTACGTAAGTTTGTACATTTTTTATTTATTCTATAAAACTTTCATAACGTTGACGTTTTAATATATTAAAATTGGTCAATATGACCAAAATTAATTTTGCACTGGTCGGATCATAGAAACTATAATAGGTTAGGGATCAGTTGAGTAAAAATAGAATGGACATTTTTACAATGTTGCAATAAAATGCCAATTTTCCAAGACTACCTGAAAAATGAATTTAGTTATAGAAGAATAAAGCAAACAAACCATTGAAGGATTAGTAGATAAGGACTCATAAGCGTGAATTTGGGACTTACACATCGAGATGCATAAAAGGGTAGTATTTTTAAATTAGAATTTTTTTAAATATTCATTTTACTTAATCTATATTGAAACAAAATTAGTATAAATGCATTTTCTACTGAATCTTAGGACTATCTGAGAAAAATACCCCCTATACATCTCGAGAATTAAAGTACAACTTAATTTTTCTAATTAATAAATAACTTCATCCTTACAAAAATCCTTTTTTCTCCGCATTCAAAACATTTAATTAGAATAACTACCGGGTCTTAATTACTTCCCCCACCACTGAAAAATTACTCGTCGCCACTTTTAACAGACATTATTAAGGGTTGCATAAGAGACGAAAGTCATATGCCTATCAGCATCAAGCCATCTTTGAAAATAACCCTTCCCTACACATATTTTTAGAATCACAGCGGTAAAAACAAAAGATCGTGGGCAGGCATAATTAAAAATTCATACCGCAGTAGGCCAGGCTTCGTTTTCATTGGGTATCCATTTATATGCGCGACGTCTTTTTCTAATATGCCATCCCTGCACCCCTTGCCATCACCTTTGAGATCGTTTTCACCATCATGAAATTGGTTTCCTATTTTCATGGTAATGTTTCTGGTCGCAGTGACAATTTTCAGAATTACGATAATTAGGTAGGAATTTTTTTGTTTTATCATTAAAGAATTACGTTAATTAGCGAGACACTAACATAATTAGATTTGTTTAATAAATAATATAGGATAATTGATATTCCTTGTGATTTTTTTTGCTTTCCTATTACAAATTAGGATAAAATTCAAAGTCTTTTAAAAATTGTATAAATTATATTATTATTTTTTACATCCTGGCTCTAAAAACACATTTCCGCTAACCTACCCCAATCTTTCGCCAATTATCAATCAATTGAAATGAAATACTCAAGAACTCAATATTCTCGACTTTTTCCACAAGTAATTCCCCTGAAAACAAAAGAAACAAAAGGGGAGAAAGTTCGATTCGAGACATCGGATTGACGGGTTTTTTGTGCGAAATAAAAAAAAATTGCGGAATAATGGAGTAATGCGTCATTATGAGTGTAAGTAGAATGAGAAAAATGTCGGTTGATTTTTATGAATAGGGCCATTTTATACTTGTCTTGCTAAGCTGCCGTTCGAAGACAGTGGTGTAGAATACAGTCGACACTAATCTACAAACTATATAAAAAATTACCTGTTTTGATTGTGCCAGCACACACATAATAATTATTTGTTTAATAAGTGTGTAAAGTGGCCTTTTTGACGAATGTGAATATTGACAATCGCATAAGTCAAAAAAGGGCCTTTATACACACGAATTGCATACAATATTTCATACAATATTTTTTCTACTATCGTATATATTGTCCACTAAGATCAGAAATACTTACTACATATCAATTGGTGCTTAATTTGCTTTTGCTATATTGTTTACATGTTTATCTCTGCAACAAATTTAAATATATACTCAAACTAGAGTTACAGAAATAATGTCACAAAATTTTTCAAACTCTGTACTTAAAAAGGCCAAATCCATAAATTTTGTTAGTTATATATTATATAGTTATATAATTAAAAAGCATTTTTAATCTAAAAAGAAGAACATTTAGGTATAATACCTCTACCACAAACTGTCTAGATCTCTCGTGGATATCATAAGAAGTTTAAGACCATTTTATCCATCTTTGTTCTCATTATTAAACTCATAACCTAACTAATGATTCCACTCTAAAATTATACTACTTATTTTTAAGCAGTTTTTTAAAATTTTGGTGAAAGAAACAAGACGAATTATTTAAAAATTAAGATTTATTTATCATATCTGATATTGCATTGTCAAGCTTTTGAAAAAAGTCTGGCATAAAGACAGTGGCGTAGCCAAGCTTCCCCCCCCCCCAAACTTCTATAAGTTTATAAGAAAATGTGGTAACTATATAAATCATAATTATTTTACTTTTTTGAGCCAGCGATTAAGTTATATTCAGATGATTTACAAACAATATACACGGTTATTCTACGCAGTGAATGGGATATTTGGACAGTGAAATACCAAAAAGTAGATTCCTGTCTTCCTCAAAGTGCAGTCGATACTTTAAATGTAGCAGATCCTTGTTTGTTTCCAAATTTTAGCCGTTTTACCCGTTACCATTGCCTCTGTAGAACGAACTGAACGAAGTTTCTCAATGATGAAAAGACTGAACTCATATTTTCGGAATAATACATCTACCAATTGACCAAGGCCTAGCTTTGATGTCAGACAAACTCGCAGAATTGTATTTGAATAATGCTCATTCAAAGTTCAATCTTATATTAATAATTAGTTGTCTTTTAATCTTATCTTAATAATTAACAAATTGTTGTTAAATAAAATAATGTATTTAAATAGCCTACATTGTATACAGGGTGACCCAGAGTTAAATGTTAAACGTTTAGGATCGGGTTTTCAAGAAAAAATAATATTTTAATTTTTTTCTCAAAAACTAAGCGAGATATGAATAAAATTGAAGAAGCAAAAAAATTGTGTGTTCAACTGTTTAATCCAAGAAAAGTAACGAACATACAAAAAAAAAAGTGGTGTACAATGATTTGTCCCAATATCAATTAAATTACCTTGTGGAACGTCACTGAAATTAATAATTTAATTCTAATAATATTTAAATTATTGCTACAAATAAGCGTGCCAAGTTTTATCAAAATCAACCAAATTGTTTTTTGAGCAATTCATAAAAAACTCTTTTGTTCTAAAATCAAAACAAGTTAGGACGCAGGATTATGGGAATAAAAAATTTTATTTTTTCCTGAAAAACCGATCCTGAACGTTTGACGGTTTAACCCAGGGTCACCCTGTATATTTACCCCATCCCTGCAGAAAAAAGTATTTATAGTAAGTATTATCTACGAGAAATAGTGGGCCCCCTCCGAAAAAAATTCCTGGCTACGCCACTGCATAAAGAATAAACGTATTAAACTCATAACCTAACTAATGAGTCCACTCTAAAAGTATACTACTTATTTTTAAGCAGTTTTTTAAAATTTTGGTGAAAGAACAAAGACGAATTATTTAAGATTTATTATCATATTCTGATTGCCTTGTCAAGCTTTTGAAAAAAGTCTGGCATAAATAATAAAAGTATTAAACTCAACCTAACTAATGATCCCACTCTAAAATTATACTACTTATTTTTAAGCAGTTTTTTAAAATTTTGGTGAAGATCCAAGACAAAATATTTAAAAATTAAGATTTATTATCATATTCTGATATTGCTCAAGCGTTTGAAAAAAGTCTGGCATAAAGAATAAAAGTACAAACTTAAAACACATTTTCTCGAAGAACAAAAGGCTTCTACAAATCTCTTCCATTTTTTTCGATTTTGGTTTTTCCTTCCATGTTTTCTTTTTTTCATTTTTACCATATGTATTTCTTGCTTTCTTTTCCCGGTTGGCTAGTAATCCATAGCTTGTTTGAATATTTCCTTTTCCTTTCCTTCTAGTAATGGTTATTTGTTTCGGTTTCCTCCCAAAATTCCACATTCGTTATATAATTTAATATATTTTTAGTATCATTCTCAGGTATTTTTTATGTTAATTCCATGTTTCTGATACACTAATAATAATAAAAGTGTAATTTAACGTTTAAGCCATGAGAGGCGTGATGACCATCGGCGATGAAGACTCTTCTACACATTCTTTTGTAGAGAGAGGCCAGATGGGTTTCCTACAGGATACTGTAGGTTCAGGACCAAACGAAAGGGGATCGACTTAAGTACACCTCATCACAAACTAATAATCTACTTCCACAAACTCATGCATATCATTATATCCCTATGTACCAAATTTTATACATTTCTGAAAACAAATATTCGAAAAAATTAGGCGTTTTCAGTATTACAAAATAATTTAAAAAAATACAGAGCCCATGAATTAACATTATTTTGGTTTTCTAGTGATAAAAGGTAATTTAATAGTAAATTTTATAAATACAGACAGAATCTAATGAACAACTTAAGTAATAAAAACGTACCAATTTATTTATTATATATTATTTCCAGATAGTAGATAGTGAAAAACTACAAAATCGCGTTCCTTATGATTTTTGCGGCCAGAAAATATTACTTTCGGTCTGATTTTTAGGGTTGATTTTCATATATGGTAGGCGAAAACAATTTATTTTATCGATTTCCTTCCGTTTCAAGCCCCTTAGATTCCATTTAAAGTTCTCTGACTATGTCACTGCCTGAAATTAAATATATAGCTGTATTTTTGTGACGGGTTGTGAACAATTTGAGTAATTTCGAATTATGAATTACTGTAGCATGGTGAGAATCTTAAGCGTAGAATAATGATTTAATAACTACTGTGATTTAGTAATTATGTAGTGTGGGCGTCAAGTAACGGTTTAATCTTATTTCACTAAAATACAACAATAAAAAGTAAAATACTGGAAATAGTAATTATGTAATGAATGTGTTTGAAAAATACGAGTGCATGCTGGTATAGGATGGGTCAGAGGATAGCAATATAAATTATCCAACAACATTGGGAATATTCTAAGACCATCCAGAACCGTTTAACATAAGCAGAAAAAAAGTTCTGAACAAAATAAATTTTTTTCAAATTTTTTTTTCCCAATAATTTCCATTTTTTCTCTTGTCCGCAACGAAATATGGCCGTTTGAAATTGCATACAATTGCATTTATAACCGTCAATTTCATTTTTTCGGGTCACAGCAAAAAAAGTTAAGGGCAAAAAATACATTTTTTTTAGAAATGTACGATTTTTGTGGTGAAAATCGTAATTCTCTACGCTCTATAACTCAGGAGGGGTTGATTTTCATGAAAAATTTTATAAAGAATAATTTATTGATTGCGCAAGTTTTTTTCCTTTTTTATCCCTCACTTATTCATTTTGTCCAGGGTTCCCATAGTAACCAAAAAAAAAATGACTGTTTGGCTTAAAAATGGTGCCGTAAAATTTTCAGTACTTACTACCAATATTTTCAATTTAATTCGTGCAAACTTATTGAATTTATTGGGTTTAAAAACTGTCGGTTGCTATCGTGAAGATTTATCAAACTGTCAAAGCCATGCACCTATAGACGATGTTAATTTGTTTGTAGTTTTCTATAAACTTTGTAGGAAATAAACATTCTTCACGGCCACTACTGAATGTAGTTATTCTGAAACTGATAATAACAGAAAAGAAACATTCTCGCTCTTGAGATTAGAAGAAAATTCTGAAACACTTGTCTCTTATGTATTTTATACGTATTTCATTCTTACTATAGTGTCAGAATGTTCATTCTGTAATACCTAGCTGTAAATATCATGTCCGCATCCTAGATAGCCATGAATTTCATGTTTGACAGTTTGAATTTGCCTGAACAAAGATAAGCTGCGTTTTTTGAGGAGAATGTTGGACTGCGACGATTTCTTATGATTGATGTTAGTATATTTTCCAGATCACCTAAATTAAAAAAATATTCAGTTTTAATTTAGGTTTCTGCTTATTTTTCTTACCATTCTATAACAATATTTAATTAAAATTATTATTGTTATTTTGAATTAATTAATCAAAAGTAACTGCAATAATTTTAATTATATTGATGAAAAAATATTATTATTTATGTTTTTGGGGTTGTAAAATATTGATTAAAGGCCGAAAATTGCAAATTTAGAAAGAAAGAAACCAAAATAGTTGCCAGAAACTTTGTAATCCGGTATAATTAATTATAATTAATTATAATTAAACAAATATTTTTATAAATTGTATCAAAATTTAGAATGTTCCTTTTACCTGAATTTTTAGTAGACTGAACGTTTGTAAATTCAAAATGGTCACACTTTAATTAGCGGACGTTAACGTTTTATGTAACCGTAAAAATCTGTAGGATAACGTGTAACGTTAAAGTGAGCATTTCAGAATTGCGCAAGGATACTAGCCAAACTTAAATATAATATAAAAAATGTTCAAAGAAGATGGAAATTGAAATATGTCTTATCTTTAATTTGCGATATTATTGAGTACCCAATCGACTTAAATTTAAATAGTTAGTCTTTTAAAATTTACTTAAATATTTTTTTTATTTAGAAAACAAAGAAAAATTGCAGCTTTATGCAATCACCCTATTTAAAGCGAACATTTTGAGATTCGCTGACGAATTACTTTCACGCACCTCCCGAACACTGATCGAGCGCTCTATCTCGCTCATTCAAAACTGTAATCCTGGTAGAAATTACAGGAATCTGTCGGTAAAATACGCTAGATGCGTGTAGAAACCTGTAATAAATCGATAGATTTCTTTCGTTTATAGAATTCTGTACCATAAACTACCCTTAAATGTGCTTATAATTTTTGACTATTATTTACCTCTTAAATTTTAATTGTAATTTTTTAATAATTGTTAATAAAAGAAGCTACTCAAATAAGTTTATAAAACGTAAACAATATCATCGGAATAAATTCGAAAGTTGTAATAAATTTGATTTACGAACTGTTTTTCAAACTAAAAAAGCACTGCAATATTTATTTGTAAAATATGGGTGCCTTTATATCACCGGGATGCCCTCGCGTGAATCAGCGCGTGATATTTTCGAAAATACGCTTCCCTACGTTTGAATGAACTTTTTTTAGTTATTATACAGGGTGTTTCATAGTTAAACCGACATACGTTAACTGTAAATAGAGGGAACTTAGGTGATTCCAAATAACCTTGGTTAATGGGTCTAACGTCTTTAATAACCGAGATACGGGGTGTTTCATCCATTTCGGCCAATATTTTGAGAAGCCGTAACTTTAGAACCACCCTGTAGATTTCTCTCATACTTGGTACAGGTATAGTGTGTTAATAGCCCAATCCTATAGTGTAATAACTACAATTGAAATCCAGATCCGGATTACGAAGTAGTAGCAAAATTTGAAAATCCCCAAAACAACACCCTGTATATCAAACAAAGGACTCGTAAATCTGCTAAAGCGACTACTTATGAATTATTGCATAAGTAATGTATTCATAAGAGTGATTGTTATATGTAATTGTCTATATAAAGTTCATACGTTATTCATCGATATCCTTTTTATTTTTAACAAACAAAACGGCTACAGAAAAAATATTGTACATAACACGATCCAAAAGTGGGACTCAAAGTTCCTACTCACCCCGTAAAATATCACTTTCGGAACTTGTTAGACGTAAATTGTGATGTTCCTTATAGCAGTATCTCAGATCATGATGTAGTTTTATGTAGCATAGAATATATTAGAATATCGCAAGAAAAAGTCTATAAGAGATTATTTAGTAAGTGCAATGACAATATATTCCAGCAAATGATATCTACTGTTGATTGGAATGATGTATTAATTCATTCAGATCCCATACAGAAATTTCATGAACTCTTACTAAAAATATTTAACTCTGCTTATCCTGAAAGAATTGTTAAACGTAAAAACCGGAAAATGTGGGTTACTAGGGGTCTAAAAATATCAGAAAAAAATATGCATTGTCTCTATGAAATAAAAAAAAATATTAAAGATGATAAACAATTTTTTAATAGATATTTTAATAGTTACCGTTCTATATGTAGATCTGCAATTAAGACTGCCAAACAGCTATTTTATAAAAAAAAGGATTGAAAGCGTCAGTAATATGCAAAAAGAATCGTGGTCTATAGTTAATAAGCTACGAGGGAAAAATAGTAATCCTGCCAATATTACCGTAACTGCTAATAAATTAAACAACTACTATTGCTCAGTAGCCTTAAACTTAATTAATAAAATTGATACGTCTTATGATCTAATGAATTACTTAAAACTTGTGAACATGGTAAATACATTTAGTTTTAGCCCTGTTAATATTTATGAAACTAAAGACATGATAATGAGTATCAAAAATAAAAAGCTGCAGGTTGGGATGTTATCTCAGCTAAAATATTTTTACTTCTTCGAGATAATGTTCTAACAGTGCTGGCTGATGCTATAAATATGTCATTTTTATCAGGGCACTTTAGTTATGCTCTAAAATATGCTGAGGTGATAAAACTTTCTCTGGGAATTACAGGCCTATATCTCTACTACCTACGTTGGCAAAATTCATTGAAAAATTGCTAAAATGTCAAATGATAAATTTTTTAAACAAGTATTCTCTACTTTCGACTAGAAAATTTGGTTTCCAATCCAAGAAAAATACATCTGACGCCATATTTGCTTTTCTAGAGAAACTATATCTAGAGCTGAATGAAAAGTCAGTTGCGATCAGGCGATATTCTGTGATTTATCTAAGGCGTTTGACTGTGTAAATCACAGAATATTGTTGAGTAAACTGGAAAAATATGGTTTCAGAGGTATGGTTTTGGATTGGTTAAAATCTTATCTGTCAAACAGATGTCAGCAGGTGGTTGTTGGAAGGGATCGCTCAGATCGTCGTTCTCTTAACAGTGGTGTGCCTTAAGGTTCTACTTTTTTTTATTATATATTAATGACTTACCCGATATTAATATTAACGGATCATTTACTTTTTTTGCCACAAACATGAATCAATATCTACTATGATAGTCCTATCTAGAATTTCCAAATTGAAAATATTTGACAAAGTTCACCAACAAAATTTAAAAAAGCTTATAGGCATATCACGTCAAAATACAAAATCATACTTTTAGATGACTACAGAAAAAGTTATTTTTAATTCTACAGTACAAAAGGACAAAGCAAGTCCCATTAACGGTGGCAGTTCGAAATAAAAAATTAAGCCCATTAACGGAATCAGAGTTAGAAGGCAATGGCTCCGATCGGTGCGTGATAAACTGAATAATGAGTTTTAAAACGGTGGAAATGCCATAACACCGCCGATTAAAACTAGTTTTTGAACTCGATATCATAGGCGGCAGCCACCGGTTGAACAGGGCCGCTTTTAGGTATACTTTCATAATGAAAAATCACAGTTATGCTTTACTTTTATTGCTAATATGTACGCACTGAAAGGACACTGAAGATGATCTGGCTTAAAAATGGGAGTTTTCATCTTCTAAGGATTCTAACATAGTCATTTATGTCTCAAATGTGACTATATATAAGAAGGAATAAAAACATTTAGTACCTACATGTTAATTAAATAAAAATCATGACCATATAAAGATATAATGGATTAAATAAGTAACGCACTCAAGGGCTCAGGAAGTACCCATGTAATTACTACCGTTAATTTTTCGTATCCTTTACGCCAATTTCCTATTTCATTTATGTTTTATTTTTTAAAAAATAATAAAATACAAATTATATTCTACCAGTTAGTATCTTTAATTAATTATATTCAATTCATATGGTATTGGATTTTGTGTTTTAATAGATGGAACTCAAAAGGTTGATTTAGTTGATGATCTGATCAATTAAAATAAAACACAAATCACTGGAGATGTTTGTTGATGTCCTGTCAACAAGAGCTGTACTGACACACCACATAGCCTACATTTCTTGGAGTTTTCTCTCTTGGCCAAATACTGGTGGGTCATTTTATTGTGTCCAATTATGAGCCATGTCACTGTTATTTGATGACCCAAATTGGAGTCTTTATAGATTGTTTTTGGGTAAAGATATTATATAGTCTTTGTATGGGATTAGATTTAATTCAGAAGAGTGGGAATTTTGAAATCTATTTCATTGCCTTGAATACCAGTATGTGAAGGTACCCAAATTATTTCTAAGCCTATGTCCCGTTGGTATAGTTGGGCAAGTTCAATAGTAGTGTCTGTTTTGAGTAAAATTATTGGACAAGAAAAACATATGAAGAAAGTTCTATATAACAAAGTATATTTGGAGTATACTGTTTATTAAATTTTAGGAATAGAGAGAAAGTTATCAAGGGTAGATGATTATATGAACATAATTTGGTGATTTATGTGTTGGATGGGTCTGTTGAATGAAGTGTTGGAAGGTTTTATGTTGTTGTTGTAGAAGTGTTTTAAATATTGGGGTTTGTCCTCAGCTAGAAGCTCTTAGAGAGAATTTCTTGTTAGTTGAAGTGGCGATTCCACAGCTTCGATGTGGAAGCTTTCAATTTGGCTGGAATGAAAAGTACCTAAAATTTTATAGGGATAGCTGTGTTTTGGATGACATTGAGCTATCGAAATGGTTTTTCTTTGTTCCTGAAAAATTTAGTTCAACTGCCATGTATATATGAATAAGCATGGTAGTGATGATAGCGTGATAGCGATTTAGAAGATTGACCGTATTTTACAAACATTATAAAGCAGGAAATTAAAATTGGCAAACATAAACTTTTAAAGCCACCGTTTTATAAAAAAATATACATCTACGAAAGTAAAACATAAGTATTCTTTATTTACAAAATACACACTATCGATCTTCTAAATTTTAGGATTCTAAGATCTTATTATACGTACATTTCAGCTCTTAAACAGGGGGGAGGGGGTCAAAAGTGACTCATAAACGGTCCCAATGAAATGTTTTAAGTGGATCCAATAAGTTTAACACTATTTAATAATCAAATAAATGAATTAGTAATTTATAAACATTCAATTTTATGAAATTACTTGAAACTAGACATTAGGAAGGTCTAGTGGGAATTTTGTTATATTAAGACCCATTTTATTGTCGATGGATAATTGTGGGCCACCGTCTCCTAGAACCGGTTCATGATTTAGCATGGAAAATCAGGAAAATCGTCATCGGATATCGTGCCGTCGAATAATATCGGCGTCGGTGGCGTCTGTTCAGCAGCATCGGCATCAGATAATTCGCATTATTTAGCCGATGAGCGTCAGAGCGCATATTAAATTACAATCATTTGTTTCGGAAATGAAGTCAAATCGTGTCGGAATCGCGGTAGGCTTGTTATGAAGCGAGAGGTGACAGTTTCAGACCACCATCGTTCGCAACTCTACTAATTTTTGTCATTACAGGATTTTTATTTTTTATATATTTTTATGGTTTCTTTTTTCTTTCTGTAACGATATACCTCATTAAACGAAGTGCCGTTCGTCTGATTTGACATGATAATATACAGTACGATCATTTGTTTGTCGACACATTGATGAGTGACAAACGAATTAAGTCGAGTGTCGAAAGCTATAAACAAAATTTTTTATAGTAGGTATGTTCGGAGAAATAATTAACGGATTTTCGACGATTTCAAAAGCTTTGTATACCATCAATGTTCCTTATTATAGAAGGAAAACGATTAACTGTAAACTGTTGTCTTTTTGTTATCGCTGTGTCTAGGTACACGCTAACGTGTACCAAATAAAAAACTTAGGTACACGAGAAAACGTCATCATTATCAATGACGTAATCTTTTAGCGTGCACCTTTAATTTCATACAAAATTAACATCGTGCACTGTAATTAAACAACTTTATTTTTCCTTTGTTTTTGTGGGCTAAGGTCAATAGAAAGAAATTAGAAAATCTTTGTTTTCATCAGGCCAACATTTGGGCTTTTTATTAAGCCATCATCAGGGCTTCTGCAAAAAATACAAAAATGTGTTGTCTTTTAAAATTGAAAATGAAAGACGCAAATATTGTTTTTCTTGTACAAATAAAATAAAACAATTTGACATTATTAATAACAAAAATAAAATTAAAAAAATTAATTAATTTTACAGATATGTAGAAAGTCACAACAATAAAATATTTTAATCTAGATATGCTATACATTCCTCATTAAAAATAAAAATTAAGTAATATACATTTGATAGAGTTCCCAGATCATTAGTAACTATCTAAAAAAAATCCCCCTTCACTCGTCATGTGGTGAGAATACGTGCCTAGGCAAGGGGGCACTGATAATTTGCGAACAAGTAACTAACAACGTAACAAAGTTAATAGAGAATTGCTTCGGGGAGTGTCGATGGTTGTGCATTGATAGGATAACAAAACACGCGTCGTACACGGACCGATGTCGACGTCCCGACGCCCGGTACCCCCTCTGATGCCTCCCTTGGCGATGCGACGCCTTCGAATGTCACGATTTCGACGTTGGAATTAACTGCTCTTAACTTGCCGCTAATCATTGCGAGAAAATCTTTATCACCGGTTAATTGTTACTTGGAAATCTTGAAACACGATTTCGAGGTCCGTTTGGTCTGATTGATGTGTTATCCTCCAATCTAAGTAACATAAAAATGCTATCGTGTAATAGTATATTGTGTCACAAGGGATGCTACAAGAATTGAACGAGGATGATCCCATTCGACGTTTACAGTTTTGCCAAAATTTCACTCAGTGGTTGAATAATGACGCAGGTTTACTTTACAACATTTGTTTCACCGATGAAAGTACGTTTATGTTGAATGGTCAAGTCAACAGGCATAATTGTCATTATTGGAGTGATACCAATGCACACATTTTCAGAGAAGGTTTTCACAAACGCCCCAAAAATTGAATGTACTACATTTATCGGGCCACTTTAGTTACAAGATCTTATTGATCCTTTAATAACCCAATCACTGGAAGATGATGTCTCCACACTTTGATTAACGAGTTCGCAACTTTTTAGATGCTCGTTTTCCCGTTTTAGGCCGTAGCGGTTCTATCGAATGGCCAGCTAGGTCGCCCGATTTAACTCCTACGGGTTTTTTGTGGGGCTACTTAAAGTCCAAAGTTTATGATATACCACCTGAATCTCTTCAAGACCTTCGACAAAGAATCGTGATAGAATGCCGTTTAATTGCACCAGAAATGTTGCGAAGAGATAGAGAAGCATTTGAAAGCAGGCTGTACCATTGCATGGAAGTTGGAGATGGGCACTTTAAACAGTACATTCGTTAAAATTAAATTGTTTTTTAGAACAAAAAAGAGTCGTTCAAAATAAAAAAAGAACGGGGTTGCATTAGATAATGAAGGCAGCTTCAAAATGATGTGTTACTTAACACCACTTGCCATTTAAGGTTTTTCAAGGGATAGTTCTGGGCGCTAGAGGGATGAAAAAAGAAGTTTGAAACTACGATAAAAATTGAGCCCCCTCCCCCTCTCCTAGAGGGAAAATGAGACACTGAGAAACTTTTACAAATAAAGGGAAACGCAGTTTTCTATAAAAATTTTGAATTTTTATTTGGATCTCTTCCCTAATTAAATACAGCAACGATGTAAGAGAACGAATTAAAAGTTAAAAAAACCAGAGTTGTTTAAAAATGAGGCTTTAGCCAGAATGACTCAACGCCGCTATTAAAAAAGAGGGAAATTATTGCTAAGAAAGCAATATGATAATCTTATAAAGTAAATAAATTACAAAGTCGCTTGTGTAAGCGATACGTGATATGGCTCTAAAAAATAATGAATTTCTTTAGAAACAGCGCAAGGGTGAAAAATTTAATATGACATCAAAGGGAATATATTATGTGTCATTAAAGACCGCGATCTTGTCAAGCTGCAAAGTATAAAGGTAAAATTGCATTCGTTATTTTTGTTGTTTTTTTTTTCGCATAATTATTTATTGAGATTTGGAATTCGAGAAAATCATCTTCGGTTGGGATCGCTTTCATAAGAAAATAATTGGTTTTCTTAATATACTTTTAGTTTAATGTTTTATGGAGAAATTGCTGGCACTTATTCATTTGAGAATTCGTTAGTGTTGTGCAACTTTTAGTATACACGGACATTTCATTACTTCTTACTAAAATGTAGGCATGTTAAATTGATTTTTTGTATTGAATTTCTTTCATCATGCGTATAGTACTCAGCCTACGACAAAGAGACGCAAAAAACACCCAAAATAAAAGATAGTGGAGAAAAATCTGCTGCCAAAGTATATGGGCATTTTTTCTCAGCTTTTTCGTTGTGTTCTGAAAGGACACTGAATTCTTCACGGCAGGACTTACAGGAGCAATGAAAACTTGCCTTACTGCAGCAATGGAACGTCTTCACATATTTGTGAATACCCACAGATAAACTGGGGATTTGGAGCAACATGAAGATTATTAATATCTCCTATAAAGGAACACAATAAATAAAGTGAAGGACAACTGACCCTAGAAAGAGGAGTTCTGGTGCGGTACTGACAGTTAAAAGATGAAAGAAGTATGTGTTGTAGGTCCAACATTACTTCAGAATTCAGAATTCCTTGGAAACATTGCCACAATCTTCTAAGCGGAATTATACGCTATCAAATATTGCAACCTGAAAGAAGGTGTAAAGATTTATAAAATGTCCTGTTAGTTTAGGGGTTTCCACTTTGAATTTTACACTAGCAAACTTTAACGTTACAACAATAAATATCAAAAATACAAATTAATATGCTCCTTTATGAAAAAAATTCTATCGATGTTCTTACGGTACAAATGCAAATGCTACAAACAATATTATTTTGCAAACTTGCAAATCGAAGTGTATACACAATTTTGCCGTACAGAAGCGCATTTAGGGATTAGAGATACCTATCTAACGAGGTGACACGTGGATGTCACAAGTTGAGCCAATTTCAAATTTCCTATCGAGTTAACAAGTTATATAACCCTTACTTTGTGCTTCTTTGGGCATAGTCGTGTAGATAAAATGTTAACCACTTTAGACGGAGTTCTTTTCAAATATTTATTTTGATATACAAAAATACATACGCACAAAAAACAGCTGTATTGATTATACATGTAAATTTGTAACAGATTTATTAATACTTTCAATATTTGGTGCTGTATTTAATATTAGCTTCAATAAATGGTATCAAACGATGCATTAAAACGACAAAATAAATGTATCTATAATTTTTTTGTTACTATGAGATATAGACAAATGATGTGAATAGAAACCTCATCGCAGTTAGAGCAAATTCATTCAGAAGCTTGTTTTTTACAAGATTTCTTTGTAACCAGCTCAGCTTATCTAACACACTTTGTGTAAATTTCCTACCATCGTTACTTGAGCTATTCATTAGTTACATATGTGGCATTGAGAAAGCTCTGTAAAGTTTTCATTAGAGCCCCTTCTAGACAGTGCATCGGCCTCTTTATTTACTTCAATATTGCTGAGATGGAGCACCCAGATCAGCCCGATTTGTTTGACATAAGCGTAGCCACGGCATTAGTAAAATCTAGGACCACTTGTGAGGTACAATAACTCGTTTCATTTTACTGGGTCAAGATATTCACTTGTACGCACAATAATCTTGTCTAAAAAGAGCATATTTGCGGGGTTGTCGTCGCTGGTATTTAAAATGCAAATATGTACAATATTTTAAGACTGTAACATAAAATACTAAGTACGTATTCACTTATAAAATACAAAAAATTAATAAACTGAAGAAGTTGCATCGTAGACTTTTATGAGTAAGTTGCAGCAGATGGATTAAAAAATATAATTGAGGTGAATGTAACACAAAACCATAATCTGAATTAAAAGGTTCTCAGATATATTATCCTTTTTAATTACAATTACGAACTCTCGAGGATTCGCCACCGTAAAATACAAAATAGAATAACATTTTGAAACTGAATTACACATGTACAAGTGCCTAAATATGAGCATAATTCGTAATTTAGTTTTCTATGCTCTACAAAATATTATGTCGCCGCGAAAGCTTGAAACATTAGATTTAATAAATAATAATTAGGTAAAATCAAATAAATTTGATTTTATTGAAGCTCTTTCAATAATTTTTTTTTTAAAGTTAGTACTTTTTTAACTTTACTTGTTTTTAAACTTTTTCAATTATATTTTATTAAACACATTTTAATTAATTTATAATAAATACAACCTCAAAATTATCGAGAAAATCGCTGAAAACAGTTTTTTTTCATTTTTAATTTTTATCTCCTGTAAAACTTGGTGAAAACGTTCTTTTTTGTGTTTTAAATAAGATGTAATTTTTTCAAAGCAAAATATTTATTTTTCGATTTTATACGAATTTAAATTTAAAGAAGCCTAATTTTCAATCGAAAAAGTTTTTTAGTTGAAGTCTCGTCTTTAAGATGGTATGAAAAAAATATATTGTCACATGGAAAAATTAGGCTTTTTTTAAATTTAAATTCGTAGGGTGATAAAGAGACAAAATATTGATTCAATATATTTGAGTGGAGTGAGGGGCACTGACAATATTTTTCCTTGATTATACAGGGTTATTGATTAGTGTAATAAAGATCAGTAGCTCTGTTATCATAAGAGATACCAAAGAAAAAATGTGTATAAAAATTGTAAGCAGCTTTAAGCTTCACATTTCAAGTTTAGTTACAATTTTACAGGGTGTCAGATCAAAGTTACGTTTTTTTTTAATGAAACATTCTGTATTTTACCTTAAAATTAAAATCCGCTTTACCTCCCCATTACATCAATATAAGGTTATAGTATGTTATACAGGGTATTTAAAAAGTTATAACCAATTCTATGAGGAAATCTTAACAAAAGTTCAACGGCCTGATAATTAAAAAGGAGTATAAGAATAATAATCTACTGAAGCCAAAGTTTTTTAATGATTGTCAAAGTTTATAAACACGAACGAATTTGCGAATATTTATTAAATCGAATACAGGGTAAGTCAAAACTTGAGTTAATTATTTTCTCAGTAATTTCAAATGTCGAAGACTACTGTTACCATACTTCTATTTTAATTAACCATTCCCTATACTTAAAGTTATTAGTTTTTGAGATATTTCCATTTTTCTATGCAAACGATCTGATAAAAATGAATATCCATTTTCACAATTATCTCTTAAATCTTTATTCGGGGGAATCTCAAATCTGGATTATCATAACAACTGCGACAAATCAACAAAATAAATAATAAAGCATTACCGATTCCCCTGTAACATAAAAAAAATTATTCCTCAGACTGTACCTATTAGAATATGAAAGGAGTCCGCCTCTATACATTCGTTCTTCCGTTTCTCTCCCTCCTTTTATCTTTCTCTTTCTGTTCATACAAAAAACCACCAATTTACAAATGAAAGTCGCCTCCGGTGGCTGAACATTAAACATCAAGCAGCCTCTGGAATATAAATTAAAAGCGACGTGCCGACCAATCGGAGGGATTCTTTTCTAGTGGGCCACAACCAATGAGGATCTGATGTAAGAACGAAGGTGTTTTGCGATATTTACTCATGTGTGGTTTGAGTCTACAAACTGTGTGTACATTTCTCACCTGGTGATTTGGGGTGAAAATCAATCGTTACTTTAGTGTCCACTTATTATAAGAGGGGTTGAATGTTGCAGAGTCAGGCTAAAAATTTCCAAAAGTACACACATGTTTTAACTACGACAACTTTCAATATTTGTAATAAAAAACACGTGAGATATGCGTTCAGAATTCGTTCGTTAGCTCAGAAAAAAATATTAAAAACTATGATGAGAAAAAACTATATCTATTCTTCTGATAAATTGTATCACGAAGAAATAAACTTAAAACATTTGTAATAGGAAAAACAAAAAAATTAACTAGAAAAAAGTGCTACATATATGGCTCCAAAAATTTATAAGACACTTCCAGATTTTATCAAAAAATCAAATAAAATAGAACATTTCAAACACAAATTAAAAGAATTTATTCTTGAAAATTCAAGAGAGACAATTCACAGCATACTTGAATCCATTGTAGGTACCAGTTGTTTAGCCCTTCTTTTATCTTTTTTTTTACTAAAGAAATTGTATTCTATTTTGTTGTCATTTTCAATTATATTTTTTATAATAATCATGTCCATGAAGCTGACAGAGCAAGGTCAGCAGAACAAAACAAAAGTACATTCATAATTAAGTGCTAATTAAATGTTAATGTAATGCCCTAATGAAAAATTAATGCTCCTTTTTTTCTTTAAAAAACGCATGTTCTGCTAGCTTTAGATGAACCTAGCAGAGCAACTATTTCAATGTTGTTAAAAATTAATGAAACAAGTTAACTAATTTAATGCTAATTAATTTTTAACAACATTTAAATAGTCTGCTCTGTTAGGTTCATCTAAAGCTAGCAGAACATGCGTTTTTTTTAAGAAAAAAGGACCAATAAATTTTTCATTAGGGTATTAATTAGTATTTATCTGCTCCGATTGAATTATACAATTATTATCTAATTGATTTTATACAATTAACAATACTAATAACTACAGCGCGTGAGTTATTTGCGAAAGTTATAAACTATAACTCACTCTCCAGAAGTCGAATTGTCATAGCAAGAATGGCTAGAATTACACTGTAAGGATTGCTCAAGCGGGCGGGTCTATCGGCTATTATGACGTGGTTAGACGACGTCAAATGGTAGCAGAACAGGGCATTAAATTAGCATTCAATTAACATTTAATTATGAATGTACTTTTATTTTGTTCTGCTGACCTTGCTCTGCCAGCTTCATGGACATTAATTAATCACCTCTTCAGATAACTATTTGGGGAGATTGATTTCGCAAACCTGTCCCAAATTCATTTGATCTCGTGCATGATTTTAATTTTAAAATTTTAGTTTTACACTAGTACCAATTTATAACAAAAACAGGGGATGTAATTTATATTAACACTGTTATTTTATGTGTGACATATTTTGTTTAAATAAATGGTATTCACGAGAATAATAGAAAATCTTCATCCGCCAGCTTTCAGAGCTTTTATTCTTTACCTAATTATTTATATTTAACCATCAATCACCTTTACCTTACCGTTAGAAATGTAAATAATGTAGTTTTAAAATATTTAGGTACTTTTTGAATTGTTTTCTTTATTTACTGTTTAAATAACTAGCAGTTTATGTAACTAATTTACCTGTTTCTATAATATTTTAAGTACTATTAATCTTTTTTAGATGTGCTACCATCTATGGTAAAAAGAGAGTATTGACATTAAATTTTGACTGAATCTAGTCAAGATGTCACTCTCTTCTTTTTTATCCCTTTCAGAGATTAATACAAAGTGAGTAAACCAGTAAGGAATTTTAATTTATTAGATTCGACATCCTAAGACCGGTTTCTGTCTTTCGACTTCATCAGTTAGGCTTTTCGAATCCAATAAATAAAATTCCAAACTCTTACAAATCAATAGCTATATCCGCTATAAGATAACATTTTTAGATGTGCTACCACCTATGGTAAGAAGAGAGTATTGACATTAAATTTTGACTGAATCTAGTCAAGATGTCACTCTCTTCTTTTTTATCCCTTTCAGAGATTAATACAAAGTGAGTAAACCAGTAAGGAATTTTAATTTATTAGATTCGACATCCTAAGACCGGTTTCTGTCTTTCGACTTCATCAGTTAGGCTTTTCGAATCCAATAAATAAAACTCCAAACTCGTACAAGTCAATAGGTATATCCGCTATAAGATATTATTTTTAGATGTGCTACCATCTATGGTAAGAAGAGAGTATTGACATTAAATTTTGACTGAATCTAGACAAGATGTCACTCTCTTCTTTTTTATCCCTTTCAGACATTAATACAAAGTGAGTAAACCAGTAAGGAATTTTAATTTATTAGATTCGACATCCTAAGACCGGTTTCTGTCTTTCGACTTCATCAGTTAGGCTTTTCGAATCCAATAAATAAAATTCCAAACTTTAATGTCAATATCCTCTTCTTACCATAGATGGTAGCACATCTAAAAATAATTACATTTTTATATATAGCTATTGACTTGTACGAGTTTGGAATTTTATTTATTGAATTCGAAAAGTCTAACTGATGGAAGTCGAAAGACAGAAACATCTAAGCTTTTTCACATAAGACTTCATTCGAAAAATCAAAAATATCTAAACATTCTTGGGATTTTGGCCATAAACTACAATGGAATTACAGATAATTTCTACAGTTTGTTTATTATGAAAAAAATATCTTTTGATAAAAATTTCAAACATTTGTTCCTAGCTTTTGTATCTTAAATGTCTGTTTTCGTGTTTAATTGTTTTTAATGTCTATTTATTAATTTTGACTGCTGAAACATAATTAAATTCAATTTGTGTTTTTATTCAAAATAATTTTAATAAGTATTGTCCTAATTACAATTACAATTTTTAAATGTTAACACAGTGACCTGTACCATGTTTTTTGTGAAAATCCTGACGCTAATCCTTCATGAATAAGTTATGGTGAGTCTTCATTAACTTCGATTTTATTTTATTTTTCAAACTTAATTGCTGTTTTGTCAATTAAATGTTTTAACCCCATAAATAATAATAAATAACTTTGTGAGATATAAAGGACTTTTCATCCCCCTTCTCTTCATTACCTTCCACTCATATATGGCTATCTCTAACTTAAAACAATGGAATTCTTCAACTAGATTATTAAAAGAAACTAATAATTATAACAGCAAAGTTAAAGGAGGATGTATTTATATAGTAATGAATATGTTTCTAATTATTCAGTCGTTAATTCAAAAATTTGGATGCCTACCTTGTAAAAAGAATTAATCGCGAAAAGGATCCTTTTTTGCCGCCGAAATTTAACAGGTTGATTGGTTTTTAACTGGAGAGGGGTCAAAGTTGAAGACCCAAACATTTTTTATGGATTTCTCCTGCTTGCCTTTAAAATGCCATCAATTTAAAAGGACCTGTTGACATATTGGGATCAATTTTGGATATTATTTAAATTATTGAATCCATAAAATCATATGAGACACTTTTTGGTTCTTAAATATTTGATAAAATATGTTACATTTCGCTTTGGAGAAGATTTTTCATCGCGTAAATACGTGGGGGAAAAAAATTGAAACTCATTAAATATCACATATAGCACAAAAAACGAAACATATTGTCAAAATGGCTTCCCTATAAAAGAAAGTTTCAATGGCAGAAAGCATGATTACTAGCAGCGATAACGACTTCCAGTGACATTATCATACGTGAAGTTAAAAAATCGGAAATAGAGAATGAACTGAGGGAGACAAACTCTTTGACATTTTTCGATATGTCTTGTGAACAGTGGCACAGTTTGTTTTGATATTTATAATAAAAACAATTCAGTTGACTCCGCTTAATTTGTCCTGAGAAACTTCTTTCTACTTATATGGTCAAAAATGGACACAAGTGCAATTAGATGTAATTAATTATTTTAATAAAAGAAAAATTAAAAACAAGAAGATAAAGCTATTGTTGTTCAATAAAAAATTGGAGAAAGAAAGAAAGAAATCCATTGCTGTATCCAATCCAGAAAATATTTGAAAATCTCGCGCTGTGGCTAACCGCGGCGCTTCGCAACTCTGCTAGCCATTTTAGGGCTCGACTGTAACAAGGGCGGATTTACGGGGGGGTACAGGGGGTAATTACCCCCCCCCCATGATTATATATATAAAACATAATACACACAAAACTCTTTTACATAATAAAGAAAGTGGTGCTTCTTATAACGCGATAAAGAAAAATGTATGCAGCTTCCTTATTTTACTAGACTTTTAATAGTATCAGTCTAAAAGTGTTTTTTTTATTTTAACCATTCCTAAGTACTTTCCTAGTCTCTTTGTGATTATAATTTAGTATTAATAAAGTTTTTTTTAAACATGTTGTCTTTAGTCCAAGAAATGAAGTAAAATCATTGAGCAGAAATAGATCGACTTGAAATTTTTTGCAAATTGTTAGAAAAAATGTTTAGCTCAGAAGTAGAAAACTTTCGATAGTGGCGTTTTTTTCATCAAAAAGTGAGGGAAAAAAAGAAAATAAACTTGCGCAATCGATAAATTATCCTGTGTTAATGAATTAATGTTGAATACAATTTTTCATGAAAATAAACCCCTCCCGAGTTATAGGGCGTAGAAAATTACGATTTTAACCGTAAAAATCGTTTATTTCTAGATTTTTTAAATATAACCGAAAATCTGATATTATTACGTAAAAATTGATATGAACTAATTTTATGGCCTTGAGCTAACAATTAAAATGATTTTTCTTTTATTTTTCTACGATTAATACGAAGGAAAATCTGGCAATTGAAAAATGGGTGTTTAAAGAAACTAGATCGTTCTATCGCATGGGGTTCTCAAACTGTGGTACATGTACCACTGGTGGTACATTACAATGTTTTAGTGGTACAATTTAACATTTAACATTTTGGTTTCAGAAACTCATATATTTTTCTACCATTTTTTTTATCTTTGCATTTATAACCGTAATTGTCATTTTTTCGGGTCAAATATTGAAAAAACGGTCATTCCAATGAAAAAGTTTGTCATAACATGATATTTCGACGATATCCTAAGCTTTAAAATGGATTATTGTACATTATTTAATATTATCAACTAAAAAAAAGTTACGGACAAAAAATACATTTTTTTTAGAAATGTACGGTTATTGTGGTGAAACCCGAATTTTTCTGCGCACTATAACTCGGAAGGAAACATTAATTCATTAAAAAACGTAATTTATCAATTACGATTTTTTTTTCTTTTTTTCAACCCCCTCCTCCCCCCCCCCCCACTCAAACCGCAACTAACGAAAGTTTTCTACTTCTGGACACCTTTACTATGGTCTATTTTTATGCATGAGAGAGTAATAAAACAGCATTTCTAATGCAAAACTTAGTACGGTCATTTTAAATATTTTTACGGAATAATCTAAATATTTCCTAGAATTGTCATAAATGTACCCGAGCTAATACAAGTTTTGCGTCTTTTATTGGTCTTTTATAACCATAAGCTGTACAGAACAATAGAAAAAGGTTTAGACAGGCCAAAAGCCCTGTGTATTAAAGATAACATAGCCGTATCTTAAGATTATTTTCAATAAGTACCTATTTGCCAATTTTATTTTATTTTAATTCCAAGAATTTCTTACAGTAATCGAATTATAAGTAGATAAATCCCTTAGTAAGGAGGTCCAGTTGTGTATTCTTGACAGCTTACTAAATGTCGTTTAGTTGCAACATGCAAGGTGCAGTGTGCAGTCTATTGTGAATTCTAGTGTGATCGTGGAAAATTTGGAAGTACCGCGTAAACGACAAAAAATCGGTCCTTTAACAGTTAATGAAAAAACATTAATATTTAATTGTTTTAAATCATTTACAGACAAACATTTATGTAAAAGTGTTGATAACACAGTGGAATTAGTTAGTAGTACGCTTGGTGTTGGGAAATCTACGATTTACAGAGTTGTTAAAGAAGAGAAATGTGGCGAGTTTCAAACAGCACGTAAAGCTCCAGGAAAACCAAAATTTCAAATAGAAAATCATTTGAAAGAAAGACTTCGAAGGAAAGTGCATGCGTTCTTCTTTAGAAAAGAATTTCCGACAGTAGACAAAGTTCTTGCCACGGTTCGAGATGATAAGGATTACCCTGAAATGAGTCGAAGCACACTATGGAAACTTTTAAAAGAAATAGGTTTTCTATGGAAAAAGCATTCCAGAAAGTCTATTTTAATAGAAAGAAGCGATATTGTAGTATGGAGAAGAAATTACCTAAGGACTATAAAAGAAATGAGAAACCAAAGAAGAAATATATTTTATTTAGATGAAACATGGATCAACGAGGGACATACACCAAATAAATTTTGGCAAGATGAAACTGTTACAAGTCGAAGACAGGCTTTTTTAAATAATTTATCTACTGGTTTAAATCCACCATCAGGAAAGGGGCGCAGACTGATAATAGTACACATCGGTAGTTCAAACGGTTTTGTTAAAGGTGGTTTATTGACTTTTGAATCTACTCGTACCGGTGACTACCATGAGGACATGAATGCTGATGTCTTTAAAGAGTGGTTCGAACAAATGATAGATCTTCTTCCTCAGAACTGTATAATAGTAATGGATAATGCACGTTATCACTCGAGACTTACAGAAAAAATGCCCACAACCAAGTGGTTAAAAAAAGATTTACAGAATTGGCTAAATTCAAAGAATATTACGTTCCATCCCGGTTCTGTGAGAAGAGAACTGTATCATTTGTGTTCCCTTCATAAAGAGAAATTAAAAAAATATGAAATTGATGAAATTGCAAAAAATCGTGGGATGACGGTGGTTAGATCACCACCATATCATTGCGAAGTAAACCCGATTGAACTGATATGGGCACAGATAAAGGGAGAAGTTTCAAGAAAAAATAATTCTTTTAAAATGTGTGATGTTAAACAGTTGTTTTTGGAGGCTGTAAATAATGTGAAGCCTGAAAACTGGGAAAAGGCAGTAAATCATACGATTAAAGAAGAAGAGAAAATGTGGAAGTTGGACAATATTACTGATGAAATGATCGAGCCACTCATTGTAAATATTGGTTGCGACAGTTCATCTTCTGATTTCGATTCTGATTTGGATTTGTAGGTAAGAAGTAGTTTTTATATTAAAATTATTATTTATGAACGTAACGTTGTTTAAAAGTCAAAGTTTAAACCCTTATACCTACATAGCCCGTTTGACACAATGTTTTTAACATACCTTGTGGAAAAATAAAATATTTTAGAAAAAATTGCACTTTTTTACCTTCAGCTGCTTAGAAGTTATAAGCAGGTTAATTAGGTGAAAATATAAGTGTACACCCGATATATTTATTATATTTATACAAAGGTTATTTCATACGAAAATACTCGAGGTATAACTTCACAAAATATTTTAACTGTCTACTAAAAGAAGTGGTACGCCTATGGATTACGAACGCTTTATTATTTTAATACTCTCTCATACATAAAAATAGACTATAATGGATATTAAAGCCTAGTATGTTTTTTACACAGTTTGTTAATAGTAGTCTCCCTAGAAAACAATGCTTAAACTTCTAAATTTTACAAATCTTATCAAGATACACGAAGCCTTTTATTTTATTCCATTGCCAAAATTCAATTTTTTTTATAATTAAAGAGTTGAAAAGCATCAAAGCGAATTCCGCCGAACCCTTTGGTGCGTCACTGGTTATGCCTAGCAACAAATACGCTACAACGGAACGAAAGGATTTTTGCTTTTGCAAATGGTGATGAATGATTTGAAAGCCCGTTTTTTCTTGTGTTTATTATTCCTCAGTCGTTAAGTGTTGCAGTAATTAAAAAATTTTAATGAGGAAAAAGCAACGATGCAATGCCTATTTGGAAACACAAAGCGAAAATTTATCTCAACGCTTTTTTCAAAATTGGAATTCCAATTCCACTTTCTTAATGATGGTTTTAGTTTTCAAATTTGTATTATAAAGACAATCGGATTTGTTTACTAAAAAAAACATATTTACAAAAACAAATTATTAGATATATATTATAGCTCACTTAATGCAATATTTTCGGAATTACCTCATCAACATATCTGATAACAGAAAGCATGAAATCAAACTCAAATCAAATTCTTAAAATCAAATTAAACTCGTGAGTCTCTACCTATGAATATTTTAAAGACTGATAAAAGTGTGAATTCATCCTAAATATTACCTATTCGCATAATAAATGTCTATTTATGCCAACAGAATAAACCGACTTTTACCAACAGAGATATTAAAATATTGTTCGAATAACTTAATAATTATTGATTTTTAAAATAGATATAATATATTCATTTAATTATTTAATTTCTACATTAACGACGCCCATGAATATAATGAAATACGAGCTCAAAACAATTTTTATTTTCCAAACACACCATTATAATTTCATTTACGCAGGATATGCAAAGAAACTCGTGCCACCTACTCTTTAAAAAAAATCAGCATACAATTGACCGGAAGATCTCGTGATTGGTCTAAAACAGGTCATTATTTATTCACACACTATGGCTGTTGGAAATAATATTTGCAAATTGCAAAATGGCAAGTAATTTCGCAGGGGAAGTCCTAATAGAAATATAAGAGGCTCGAGTTGTGTACATAGTGTTTTAAAATGGTTGGACAGACAGATAATGATCCCCGTACTTTTGCAAAATATTCCCATTTCACTCAAAAATACTTGGATTGTTAGAAAAAAATGTTTATGTAGAAGTGTGCTGGCTTTTTAAATATATTGATAAATATATTAGTTTTAATCCGTCAGGTAAATTAAATAGTTTACCTTCGGGATTAAAAGTGCTACTTCAGTCCCGCAATAAGGAGGAAGACCCGCGAAAACCATATGGTTGAGCACGGGAATTAACTTTTGTTTATTAAAAAATACATGCTGTAAAGTTTAAGCTTATAACAACTTTTAATAAACTGTTAATTTAAATAAAAATAAACCTTTAATATGATTTTTTATTATCCAATATTTTGCAAACTGTTAATTTACAGTTTTTTAACGTTATACTCACCGAAGTTATTTTCTTTTTTTAAATCTAAATGGACACATACAAGAATATTAATATATAAATGAGAGAGACTTTACTAAATTTTTATTATATTGTCGAAATACATACTTCTATTCTTCAATTGATGCAATCGATATACAGATTAACTCTACTGATAAACATAGTGGTGCAATGATTTCATTTTTAGACAGGTAAAATTTCGGTGAAAAAGTTCGCTCTATACAGGGTGCGGCAGATAAACGGTCAATTACAAATATCTCGAGAACTAAAGGTATCTGAATTATGAAAATTGGCATGAAGGGGTTTTGAATAATGAGCTATTTAATGAAAATATTGCCGTCACCATTCTACTTCCGATTATACCGGAAGTTGCACATAACTTTGTAATTTTTAATGAACGACCCTGTATATTTTTCAATTTTAGAAATATTTACGTTATTCTGAACATTTTTTGTTAATAGTTCCCTATACCTATTTTGAACCGTTTTTGAGTTGTAATGTTTTTTATATGAAAATTACACTTTTTTACCATGTACAGGGTGGCCAAATAAGAATGCAAGGTACTGTATCTGGGAAACTATCCATCGTAGAGGCTTGCGGAAAAAAAAGTTATAACTAAAACGTCCAAGAGAAAAACCTGGAAAATATTTTCAAGTTTCTAAAATGGCCGCTAGCGGGCGTAACTGCAATCTTGAATCTAAGAAAGTGATGTTTCTGTGAATTCCGCTATATTAACCTAACAAAAAAATACATGATCTTTAAAGTAGAGGATAATCTGAATCTTTTTTGTTTGACAATTTTTGCTGCATCTCTAAAAATAAAGTGGTGGGGGGGTATTCAAAGGTTTCAGTAAAAAACACCCTGTATATTCGAAACGGCTGAGCCGATTTTTACAAACTTGGGCTAGTTGAAAAGAGCTATTCTTGGGCTAAAAATGCTATAATATTTGAAGTTTTGTTTGAAAAAAATTAAATGCATTGGTATGATTTCTTTTTCATGAAAAAGTAGCTAAATGATGCCTAAACAAGCTCGCGAAAACCGCATCTCGGTTTCTTGTTCCTAACCTAAAATTTAGGCCAAAGAAAATTTTATACGGAAATCTCTTAAATTTTTATTTTTTAAACTAATTAATTCCTTTTATTATGTAAGTTGTGGCCCTAAAAAGGACCGAATTAAAAAAGCAAAGGCAATATTTTCATTAAATAGCTCATTATTCAAAACCCCTTCATGCCAATTTTCATAATTCAGATACCTTTAGTTCTCGAGATATTTCTAATTGACCGTTTATCTGCCGCACCTTGTATAATATAAGGCATAAGTATTCTTTTGTACAAAAAGTTTTAGAAAAGTGTGAATAATTTATTTGTGTTATAAATAATAGAAAACTTAAAATAAAGCGTGCTCTTTTGTAAACATTTCTAATAAATGGGATATTAAGAGAGCTTTCAAATCCGATACAGTCCACTATGATCCTAGTAAAGATCTCAAGGCTAGGTTTAAGAGTTTGGTATGAAAACAGGCTAAAATCTTATCAAATTGCCACAGGTATTGAGCAAGGATAATTTTATAGAGTGGACATTCTAGTTGAAGTTGGAACGGTGGACGTTTAAATTTTAAAATGTCTTGCACTGGAACAATTTATATATTAATATTACAATTTTTTGGCTATCCCGTCTTACGTGGACCACGATTGACGTAGATGACGTAGATAAGTAATAAAAGAGCCTTTACTTGGTAAAGTAGCGTCCCTTCTGCCCTCCCCTTAGCGTCATCACTGATACATCCTTTCGGAAACCGTTCTTAAAAAAATTAAACGAAATCTAATTCAATTCTTTTAAAAATACAATCATGCAAGACCCTTTTTTCCAAACAGCTCGAACAAAGGCAAAATCGCTGAAACACAATCTGATCAATCTGATTTCATCGTTCTGTCAAAACAGTGACGCCATTATCGTAATGAGACATGATTTCTAGAGCCCCGTCGCTGTGTGTAGGGGTGTGAGGGAGGATTTTCAGTCACAAACACACAGGTTTTGTGTGTATGTGTGTACACAAATGTCAGATTTCATTTCCGATAACATCTAAAGACGTCTAAAAGGTTCGAATGCGATATATAGATTTGATTTTTCAATAGGTGAGATTTCATACGATAGCTTTTTGTTGAATGAGGGGCTTCAAGGGTTTACTTTGCTGCTTTTATTATTATGTAATGTGCGGGTTTTTATCATTTTGTAATCATGTGGATGTCCTTTGATTTGATTTTTGTCTAGATATAGGACTGTACTTTTTTTAATCTGAATACAAGTACCTACCGTGAAACAATAATTATTGAGGAATGTTTTTAAACAAAACAAGGAAAAAAGGCTGCATACATTTAGAGCATGATAATTATAAGGCACTTGTTTGTGTCTATCTAATCACAATATTGAATATAAATATATATACTATAATCATTTATTCAAGATACGGAATTCCTTTTTTTACTTATTTAAGTATAAGTTGTCCTAAATACAGTTTACGTATTATTCAGGAAAATCTCCAAATGGCGGAAACATTTCAGTTAATTCAGTGTTAGAAAACATGTTAACAGACAATAAAATCACTTCAAAAACACTTTAAAATTGACACAAACTTACACCGATTGAATGTCGACTGTGGCGTATTTGATTTCTTCAAGGAATCTTCAACAAATTGTTCTGTTAATAAGGCGAATTAATAAACAAATAATTTTCATAATCTTGTTGCAAACTCCAAGTTTACACAATTTAAATATTTGTACACATTTCAGTTACACCCTGTAGTGACTGAACCGTTGTTTGTGAAACACACTGTACTATTATTATATCCCATAGAATATAGTAACCCATTTATTCAGAAGTTTTTATTCAAACATGCATTAATAATTTCCTATTCATAAAAATGATTAATTTTTAATATGTAATAATAAAAACATTCCTTACTATATTATTACCACTACCAGACCCCAGCAACCCGCTAAGAAAATTGTACAAAATGGCGAGCAATTCGGACGAGGGAGATCGATTGTTCAGTTTAAAAAAAATACATTTCATACAACGTTATCAAGGTCAATACAATGAAAATATGATGGGAGACTATATTTGGGGCTTATTGAGAGAAAGTACTTACGAGCATAAAAGAAAATGTAATACTGTGCATTTTTAAATTATTTTCCACTTTTTTGTAAGCTAATTTGATAGTTAAAATTAATAAAAATAATGTACATTTATATTTGTATCGTTTTTTTATAAAATCAAAATAAAAATAAAAGTTTTTAAAAATATCGTTTAAACGCTCTCCTGGATACAAAAGCAAACTTTTTGAAGCCATATATTTTTTTTTTCGTTTAACTATCATCTAATTCATCGAAATTTCATACTCTGATGTTAAGGTCAAATTTTGTGTTGACCCGTGTTATTTGCCAATGATTTAAAGATGTTCAGATCAGTTCAATCCATGCCTGATGCTGAAAGTGTACAGTTTGATTTAAAGAACTTTTCTAGGTGGTGTAATATTATTTTATTAAAACTGAACTTGGGTAAATGTCAAAAAATAATTTACTTTAACACATACATAGAAGACTGGAAATCGGTCTGGTATTTCTTCATAAAATTAACAATAGCAGTATTGATTATCCTGAAATTGTTGAGTATACTTCACTTTCTGTAAATATTAGAAGAAATAGAAACAGTGACATTTTTAAGATTCCTTATTGTAACAAATTATGGCGAAATGAGTCCCTCAAACACCCACAACAGCAAATTTGAACTGTTCGATTCATCTTTACCATCCTTTAGAAGGGCATTAAAAAAATGTTTTAGATATCTTGACACATGTATATTTACTTTTTTTTTTTTATTGTAATTGTCCGTTTAATAAATAAATTTTAAAAAATAATCAATTCGATTTAGACATTCAGTTCTTAATAAAAGCAAAGTAATTATTTTGGTTTTATAAAATGGTTTGTTTGGTTTAGTATAATTTTAACAACATATTAACTCTTTATTTTTTTTAACTTGAGCCTGCCACTGGTCTCCATGTTCCTGACACCGGCTCTTTGTGCAGCTGCAAAATGGTGGTAATTTTAAGGACGACAGGGATTCGTTTTTGGTTCGTTAGACGCCACGATGAAAATTTCTCTTGCTGTATTTGAGATCTAAGATTAAACCGTTTAAATCGCTTAATGATATTTCGCTGATTCTGAGTGTGGCGTACATTTTATGTAATTGACTTTTACGAAACAATCCTTAATCAAGTTTCAAATCCGGTTTAACCGTCTTTTAGATAATGACAAGAGTTTTAGTTATGTGCTTAAGAAAGCTCTAATGCTTTTGTGATTTATTAATCGTAATAATTATATTCTAAAATAAATGTAAATTTAAGACAATTTTTTGGGATGCAACATTTATTCTATACAATTATTACAAACTTCTGAATTTGGTAATATTTTTTGTGGTTTTTTATTGTAATATTTTTGTCGTATAACGGCTTTATAATCCGATCTCCCCGATTTACTTGTTTTTTAAATGAATACGGTATTTTGCAGTCCTTTTATAAAATTGCTACGCTAAATCTTGATTTTAAATCTTATAATAACCAGCAATTATTGCTGTGAATCAAATCAAATCAAACTATAAAATTTTAAAGTTTGAAATATGAAATATTTTGATCAAACTAGTTTGAAAGTTTAAATAATTAAATCGTTAGTTGGTTCACAAGTATTTTATTAGTATATCTAAGTATAAATAAGCTGCTTGATACTTGAAAAAAAAACGAAAATGTTGCTATACCACTAAAGAGTTCTGGTTCTATAAATAAGTTTAAAGCATACAACTACGCTTTAACTTTGAAATTATTGCTATAAAAAACTCCTCCATTTCTTGCTCAGTTTGAACCCACGGTATAATCCAAAAATGACATCTAAGTTAACTAATACCATCTCCAATTTCCTATCAGCCAGTGCTAGTGTGAACATATAGTCGCACATGACATTTCCGCTGAAAATTACTACAAGGGGAGAGAAAATTTTTCAATTTATTCACCCCTTCAATTACTCATTATTGAATAACACGCCAAAATCGTGTCAGCCTGTCATGAAATTTTACTCAACCAATAAACGAATTCAGTCGCCCCCTCGAGGGGTAATTTTTGGCTTGATAGAGGTGCAGTCACTGGTGAAAAAAAATATGGACGCGTCGATTTTCATGAATCAACGAATATGGTGGTTGGAGATTTCTATTTCAGATAAGGGGTGGTTTTTTTAATGTAAATGTTGCTTCTACTCTTTTATACAGTGTATCAAATAAATATGAGAGGGCAGGAAATAAGTGTATTTTTTACAGTTGATAAAATAATTGTTCTTTCTATAAATAACAGTGTTAGAGACTCACGAGTTTGATTTGATATTGAAGAATTAGTAATAATAAAAAATCAAACTTAAATCAAGTCTAGCAGTGATGTCAATACGAGTGAAACACTATACTTTTTCTACAACTCCGTTTATATCATAATAATATGCTAAAGAATGCATTTTTTTCATTTTTATTAAACAAAAAAATAAAAAAGTCTTAAAACAAATATATCTTAGCACAGTTTCCGAAAATGAATTTACTTGATTATGAACTCTCCAATCCATGAATTTTTCTTTTTAGATTTTACTGGTAATTAATCCAAAGAGGTTTCCTCATCTTGATTCGCTATTTCTGATGGTGTATTTGGAAAATTTAAATCATTTTCCGAATCAGAAATCATGATAACTTAAAAAACAATGCTTTCAATGACAAGTCTAAATAATTAACGGGGAACGTCAAAATAATGAAAACCAGACAACTAGATATAAGTTGTTTTTAAATTTAACTTCAGTCAGTAGAAAGGAAAGTTAACGTTATGAGAATTTCTCTCACTTGTGAGGAAAATCATGTTTTCGCTGAAGGTATTCTATTACAAAATGACGTATTCTCGAAAAGGGTTGTAAAAAAAGAAATTTTATGGCTGTTGTACTGTGTTTTTAAAATATGTAAAATACAATAATGTTTTCCTTGCCATGCCGAGATTTTATTTAATAATACATCCATACATTATTAAAAAAGAAACATTGGACAAAATATTTTGCAATTTTTACGTCAAGTTTTACTATATCTTATTGAAAAGAAATGCTTAAATTTTGTTAGCTTGAACTTAGAAAGTTTGAATAATTTCTGATGAATAGGAAAAATCTGTGCATCAAACGTTTAACGCTAGAGAATTTTTCTTGAAACTGAAATTTCCCAGGGAAAACCACACGACGACATCACGCATACATCTTTTCCTCTAACTCAACAATGACAAAATAAATTGGATTAAGCCCATACCCTGCTCGTGACTTGTAGAGTTTCACAATGGCTCATCATTTAGATTTTCCTTCGGCTTACGGCTCCATATGTAGGATTTTGAGCTGTAGAAAAGAGGCCTTTAGAGGCCACCGCGCTCAAAGTGTTTACTCAACTGTCAGTTCCGGAAAATGTCTTGAAAAGCATTTTTCCTCTCCGTTTTCGAAGAAAAACGTGAACACTTATCCAATCTTTTCGACCTAAGTGCAGAGACGCATTTACACGGATATGTGTAACGGAGGTGTGTTAGACGAATAAAAAAAAATAACATTTAAAATAAATATGTAACTGCTTGTCATACTTTACACCCTTTAAAAATATTGGCAAAAAAAAGTGTCAGCATTTAGTAAATTATAAAAGTGTCGGTGACATAAATTGTTTTTTGACAAAAAATAATAATTATAATTCATTCTACAGGATGTTTCAAAAAGAAAGACTTTTACTAGAATAAATACTGAGTCTTTTGTTCTTGCATTTAGTTAAAATCATTCAAAACATTATCTACACTGTTAAAATATGACCAGTACTGTACTCTCCCAATAGACGTTAAAGGAATAAATACGTTGTTGGACAAACACTCCAAGGCCCTCCAAAGCCAATGTAAAGATTCCGAAAATTTTGATATAGATGTACTAGCTTTCTTTCAAACACCTCAGGAATAGACTAAATGATGAATATGTTAGATGTTCAATGTCTTTAAATTCCTGGATGGCCAATAAAGTTTTAACAGACTTTTTGATTTGATTTGATTAACAGCACTGCTAGGCTTGATTTGAATCAAATTCTTAAAATCAAATCAAACTCGTGAAACTCTATCCAAACTTGATATTTTCTTATCCTTGATTTAATGATTAATGATTAAATAGTTGTATATATTTTTCTCAATGCTGTTTATCAATTTACTACTAGATAACAACAAGTATCTTTTCTTTTGACGAATAAGTTTGGAATTTACTTGTTTGATTCGAAGGCCCAAATTTAATTCCAAACTTGATATTTTCTCAATATACACACACACCTTTTAAAATCAAATAAAAATGTTCATATTGACGCACTAATAGGCCACCGTCTAAGTATATTTTTATCACTAGTAATCTCCCTAGTGATTGAATTATACTATCGGATATATTTCCGAGAGATAGTAATTTATGGCACAAATGAAACGTGTTCCTTGAATTTTAGTTACATGAAATAATTAAAGACAAATTAATAGAACCTTCAGCAGTCCATTTAAATTTAAGTTTTGATACTAAAATTTACCGAAAATATATTTTTTGCAAATATTCGTGATGATAGGGCCACTTTTTTTTAATTTATAATAATTATATTGAGTCTCCATATATACCAAAAGAATATGTTCCTAGGATTTTAGTAGTATGAAATAAACATTTTATTATTTTACAGTGAACGGAAGGGTGTATTTTTATAATTTGACACTTGACAGAAATACTATTGCTGTGGTACCGCCCAAGGTACCCAGGAGGAAAATACTATCGCCAAGTTTTGTGGTTGCTACAGTAACGAGCTGAAACGAAAGCTTGGTGTGAAATTTTCACTAGTAATCTCCCTAGAGCTTCGACACGGGATAACTTTTAAAAAATTCATGGTTTCGGAAATATTTCCGATAGTAATTCAAGATCGTGGGAGATTCGGTAAGAAAATTTCACACCAAAGTAATATAAAAAATTATAACATGACATTTTCGTAAGATACTTTCATATACAGGGTGTCCCATTAAGAATGGGACATAGAACAACCGCAGATTCTCCAATTCAAAATAAAACGTTTAAGCGAAATATGCTTAGATAAAATGTTACACTTATTAAATATCATAAAATGCACCTAACAGTAAAAAAACAGTTCAGTAAGCTCTACCAGTGGCGTACGGCAGGAGTAAGTAATGCTTGTACCCCTTCTAAATGTTACGCCGCTGTCTAAATTTTAATTTTGACTATAATTTTAATTTTTTTGATATTTTCTAAGTCAATAATGTACACTTGTTAGTTTGTTGTAAAGTCATTGTTTTTCGAGATATTCGCAGTTAAAGATAGATAGACATGTCCTGTTTCAAGTTTTGGTCGAAATGCACCCTTTTCACCCAACCTGTCATACAGACATTTGAAAATTTTGTGTCCTGGTTGTTGTCTATTTGGATACAATTCTGAATATCGCCTAGTAGCAGCTCTACCATTAAAATTATTCTGGGCATAAATACAAACCATGTCCCTCATTTCTAAATTGGAAAATTAGTTATGACGTGGCATTTTACAATAATATTACGGTTATTAATAACAATAATCACTTATCGGCAGCAGATAGTTACTACGAAAATGTTTAACTGACAGTGACAGAACTTCATTATAAATCAAAGCCTACTGTCAAAATTTTCAATTATAAATTAATAAATATTCTCACAATCGCAACGTGCCTATTAGGAACTTAACACAATAAAAAAAAATAGAATAAAGGTTTGTCGCGAATCTCATTAATTGTAAAAATGAATATTATTAATAATAATACAAATAAAAAGTACATGTCTATCTATCTTTAACTGCGAATATCTCGAAAAACAATGACTTTACAACAAACTAACAAGTGTATATTATTGACTTAGAAAATATCAAAAAAATTAAAATTATAGTCAAAATTAAAATTTAGACAGCGGCGTAACATTTAGAGGGGGTACAAGCATTATTTACTCCTGCCGTACGCCACTGGTAGAGCGTACTGAACTGTTTTTTTACTGTTAGGTGCATTTTATGATATTTAACAAGTGTGCCGATTTGAGTAAAATTATAGGGTGTATTAAAAAAATTATGGCCATTAATAATTTTTCAGTTTTCAACTTCAACACCCCGTATTTCGGAAACGAGTAACATTTTATCTAAGCATATTTCGCTTAATCGTTTTATTTTGAATTGGAGAATCTGCGGTTGTTCTATGTCCCATTCTTAATGGGACACCCTGTATACCAAAAGAATATGTTCCTAGGATTTTAGTAGTATGAAATAAACATTTGATGGTCTAAAATAACACCGGTCAACATTTTATCTAGGCTTGTACATGGGCATCGGAGATGGTATCCTAGGGATTTCGGGGTCGCTGATTACGATAAGCGGGTCGGTTAGGCTCCATCAGGTCAGGTTCAAGGTCATTTGAAGGTCAAATCCAGGAATAACCTCAAAAAAATCTGAAAAAAATTCATACATATGTTTTTTTGGTTCATGATTTCGAATCCGTTATTTGTTTATCCCTTGCTAGAATCCTAGAGGTCACTTGAGGTTATTTTAGATAAAACAGTCAAGGGCATGTTGAAAAATCTGAAAAAAACTCATGTGTACGTTTTTCAGGTCCCTGAATCTTAATTTGAGGTCAGTTGAACTCCATCAGGTGATTCAAGGTCATTTGAAGGTCAAATCCTCAAAAAAATCTGAAAAAATTCATATATATATATATATATATATATATATATATATATATATATATATATATATATATATATATATATATATATATATATATGTTTTTTGTAACGAGCTGAAACGAAAGCTTCTTATTGGTTAAAAAATGTTGGTGTGAAATTTTCATTTTAAAATCAAGAAATTAAGTTCTTTATATTTAATTTAATTTAATTTAACAATCTTTAATTGTTAAATTATTTAGAAACCACAATTTTTACAACTCCCATAATTTAAAGTATCATTGACACTTACAGAGTCGCTTTTAAAACATTATGTATTTTTTAAAATGTATTTACAGCTCTGATAGTTTTTTCAATATTATAAATTTAAATGTATCTCAAAAACTCCACAGAAAACTTGAGAACACAAAGCAAGCACAAACCATTAACTACTAACCTCATCTTTTGATAATTAAACTCTTTCTTTAACATAAGCACCTCCTATTTGTGGTAACACTGAAAAGAGTAATGAGGAATTTTCTTCTTGACACCATCTCTGCCATCGCATAATCAGCGTTGTATTATACTCCAAGGTTTTAAAAACTTGTCAAGCACGGTAATTTCGGCTAAAGGAATGACTTCTTGACTCCCTTTTTCTCTTTGTTCTTATTCTAGTTTACGGAAAGAGAGGTGTAGGCGTAATGGTTATAAAACGACTTCCATTTTGGTGGAGTTTTTAATATCCACAATGTTATACCCTATATAGACCAGGGCCAAACCGATTTTAAATAACCGAATTCTTGAAACATTTTTAGCAGTATGTGGGTTGGAAAATTTTGGGTACATTATAAGTAAATTAAGAAAAATCAAGAATCAAGAAGGCCGGGAAAGGGTAGCTGAATATACGTTTTGATGGTTGCATATTTGTTTTTACGATTTGTGGCTGAAATATGCATCCTATATAAAAGTTGGAGATAATTAAAAAATCTAAAACTTTTGTATTAATCATTTTTCAACATAACCTCAAAATGAACGAGACAAACATTAAGTGAAACAAATATGCTATTTAAAAAAAATTAATAATTGACAAATTTAATTAAGGTAAAACCACCAATAGTTGACAGTTTCAGGAAATACTTTGTAGTTATTTCCTATAATAAAATTCAATTTTGATGGCCCTATTATATTCTACACCTACAAATATGGAAAATAAAAAAAAAGTGAATTATAACTTTCTCATTGAATATGAATAAACGTAGATTCACATTTTCGCCTAGTGATAAACTCTTAAATGGTTTTTACCAAATTAATAAATTAATCTAATACCCAACAACGTTTCAAATTCCCAACGTCAAAGATAAAAAGTAATCAATTAAAAAAAAAGTTTAAAGACGAACTGAAGCCATTACAAATTGATGAAAGCCAACCAGCAACAAAACCGAAACCATCTAAGTGCCCTTTGGAAATCTCCCCGGCTATTTTTTATGCCAAAGCCAAATGCTTGAAGTTAATGGTAGTTCAGTGGGTAGGACCGTCCCCTCACCTCTACCTATATATATTTTCGGAAGGGGCGGGATCCGTGATTCCACGATACAATCTCGTCCCGCTCACCTCACCGAAGCCCCCGAGTATTTCTCTTCATCCTATGAATAAAAAGTTAAGCTGCGTGTAAAAAGTAGAGGTGGGAACAGGACGATAATGAATTATAAAAACCTTTAGATATGTATAGCTCCTGAAAGCTACAAAGCAAACGAAAATGATTAGGTAAAAAATATTTTATCAGATTTCCTGATTTTAAAATGAAGATGATCTTTAAGACATTGAGACGAGTACGTTTGGAAACCAAGCAGCTTGGTTACAAGAGACAATGAAGCAGTCGCTAAATTATTTAGCACTAAAAAAAATATAGTACAATGACCTTAAAAATGAACAAAAAATATATAAAACAGCAAATACCGATTACAAAATAAGAAATGGTGTATATAGAACTAATATTCTTTCTTTGTTTCTAAGTAATATACATGAGAAATGCTACTACGTAAATATCTAATGCTGTGCTATGACTCAGCAGATCAGGAGGACAAGTCAAAATTCCACAGGACCAGAAGGTTAATTATGGATGTTCGTATTTGTCTATTTTTTATAACTTTGCTAATGGAAGAAAGCAGTGCTATAGGTATCTAGTTCGATAGATTGGTTTTGGACATTCGAGAATTGAAAATAGGCAAAAATTTGTACAACCTAGAGCGCATATTTTTTAAAAATGGTGGATAAGTGGTATACCTATATTATTTCCCTACCCTCTTTTCTCGAAGTTACAGAATTATCTACTATCTATCTACTTTTGTCTAAGATGCTAACCTGGCTTTCAATCTGCAATCCGTAAGACTTCTTATGCTGCTATGGTTGTCTCTATCGTTTCTATAACACGCTTGTCTGAAATCCACTAAGCAATCGTCTTATTTTGCTATATCGTTGGTTACAATATCATCGACCCATATTTTATCAAAGGTCTAATAAACCATCATAAACCATAATTCCCAATTTTAAACGTACATCCTCCGGCTCATATTGTGGTTTTTTGAGTAATTTTTTTATAGTTAGTTCCATGTCAACTAAGTAGTTTGCCCTAACAGGGCACTGCTGGCTGAGAGGCCACCTAGAGAAACTCGGATTAGTAGACAAACAAGAATGCAGATTCTGTCAGGAAGAGGAGGAAACCTCTATACACATTCTCTCAGAATGCATTACCCTGCAAAATCCAAGGGTACGATACCTCGGAGAATATCAAATAGAAGAGGAAGATCTACCTAACCTGAAGCCTACCGACATCCTGAACTTTTTGAAAGCAATAGGACTGGAGGAACTGCTCTAATCGTTGAGACATCATTAACGATTGGGCAGCAGTAGAGGCCACAATAGATCTTATAGGTCGCATTGTATCGACACCTCCATCACAGATAGAAAGATAGATACGAGTATTTTGCTTCTAGATCAAATGAAATCTCCACACCAATTACTACTGGTAACTTTAGTCCGGTTAGTACTCTTCTTTTGGTATAGTTAACTATTATAGTTTTGTGAGAGTTTACAGCATCTGTCAATAATCGCTCAAAAACAGTTCTTGAAAAATTGCCCTTATCAAAGTCGTTATCCTAGGCAATAGATACCCAGATATTAGTCGTTTGATAATGACATCTATTACTACTAAAATGGCCCAGTATAGGGGTAATAACTCGTTTCATCAGCACAGTCTTCCTCCTCTGGATGTCTGGAGGAATAATATTAGTACCCTGCCTGTGCCCTAAAAATAACAAACCGCAAGAAAGTGACCCAGGCATGGGTTCCAGGACAAAAAGGACACCAAGGGAATGAAAAAGTCGACGAACTGGCTAGACAATGGCATTCCTTGGCCTGATGAATAGCAAAAGCAAAAGTTAAGAAAGCCATCAGCAAATGGGTGGAAAAATAGGCCCAAAGCTGGTGGGAACAATCCCCAGAACATAGGTCTGACAGAAGAAACCACATGCAGGTTTTGCCAGACAGTAGAAGAAACCTCCATCCATATCCTATGCGAATGCGAAGGAGTAGCAAGAGGACAAGGTTCTGACAGAAGAGAACGAAATACCCAAAGGCAGAAGAGCCATTGTCAGGGATCCTAAACATACTTAAAAGGACGAAGCTTGCGCAATTCTTTTTTCTTCAAAGTGTTTGACAGTAACCTCTTATATCGTCGAGTGTTAGTTATGTTATCTTTCTTGATCACTTTTTTCAGCGTTTTCTTCTCAAGCTTTTCGACCGAATTAGAAAGGTCCGACTTCAAACATTCCGAAAAAACTTTCGCCGAGTGTTATATTTTTCGTTTCCATAATTCCTTAACTTCCCACCTCTATTGTGCAAACCCTCTTTTATGTCTTTTATGTGAATAAAAAGTTGCGCCGCATACAAAGGCTTTCAGTCATATTTACATATTTTTACATCTGAAAGGGCGCAAAATTCGCTATGCTATCTTATGATGGAAACCGGAACTTTCAGAATATTCATTCGAAGGGGCGCGTATGTCGTTTATGAGAGGGAGTGGGACGGATAGAGGAGGGGAGGGATAATTTTTTAGAGAAGAGAAAGACGCCAACAGCAATGGCTGAAAGTACAGTCAGTGGCAGGATTAAGTCTTTGATTGAGATGAGTTTTGGGTTTTGTCGATAAGAGATTGTTAATTTTGTTTGAATCATTAATGAGAGGGATTCTTGAAAAATAATTAGAGAGGTTTTAGTTGGTGATTTAGGGAGTCTTATTGTTTTAAAGTTAGAGTGTCCATTAAAAGTATAAATCGATTCGTTATTTTTTCATTTAATGGTGCTTTACTTGATCAATATGGAAATAAATTATGTGACAATATTAAAAATTTAATTGTCATGCGCGTAACTTCGCTCATCTTTTTTCTATATTTATATTAATCGTTGAGATTCTTTATTTTTTCATTACCCACTAAAACTTCATTTCTTCAAACTTAAAACGAAAAATATAGTAAAGTGTTTATATCACATATTTCTTGATCATCAACAGTCCGAGCAACTTACGAATATATCTCCATTATCTGTGAGTAGAAAACACAGGGACTTGGTATTCCTTTACAAAATCATAAAGGGCAAATTAAAAGCCCCAGCTATTATCTAAGATAAATTTTCAAGTACCTTCGCGTACCACTATAGACTTCTCTAATCATTTTATAATCCGTTCCATAGCTGTCTATCCAGAATTCAAAGACTCATTGCCCGAGTTCAAAACTTGTCTGATTCTGCATGTCACGTAAACAGTTATTTACATATTGGCTTTCTTTTTGATTGAGTCTTTCCTCCAATGTGCTATCATATTTTATAATTCTTAATTAAGTTATTCTCTTAATTGTATTTGTGTACGATCATACTATTTTATCTTATTCTTTGTGAAATGGTTTGTTACTAAATTTGCTGAAACATTTATTAATTCAGACATTTTCTAAAAATTAAAAAAAAAAACATTTATTGAAATCCTTTTTGATTATGCACTATCAAAACTAGAACCTTTGCAATATCTGAAAACAAAAACTATTGAAACAAAATCAGGGTGTTAACATTTTTAAATCAAAAACAAATATTTCCCATAAATCAAAATCTTCTAGTGCGTCACTGGATAAATTTTACTTAATTTATTTTTCGCCAAAAAGTTACTTTCTTAAAGGCAAAATGTCCAACAAATTTAAAAAAAATATTTACAACCGTTTTTGGTTCATGGCAAATTTTTATTTATAATTTTAAATTTCACTGTATCTCCAGATTTTTTCAATAGTAACTCATGACTAAGATATCGAAGGCCTCAAAGAGCTTGTCCAGCTTCGATTGAATAGATTATATATACTTGATTAATTGCCAAATTAGTAGAATGACCTCTCTCGAAACCATGCTGTTGATTAATTACTTGGTTTTTGAAATTATTAAAAAATTCATCAGATAAACTGATTCAAAAGAAGTTGCTGTAATTACGATTAATCTCCATACTTATATGTACTTTTTTCTTTTATAAATTTTATAACAGACTACTTTCCTATCCTATACATTTTGTGTGTAGTTGGAAATATAAAAGAATCAAAATTATTTGCCTCTAAAAAGAATTGTCTTCGTTTCAAAAATTCCACCAACACTAATCTTTCAGTTTTTCTTTTTTGGTCATTTCTTTTCTTCAATTCGAATTTTGTTAAAATTATTTATTGGTTTTAAATTCTAAATCTAAGAACCCAGTATTCTCAATTGTTCATATTTATTAAATGTAAATTTGCAGAATAGAAATTTAAAATTTTTTCTTTTCAACCTCGAGAACTGTGTTCGAAATGTTTGTTAAAAGAGAAAAGAGGACCTTCTCGAAGTAAATGACAACTGGAGAGATGCGAGTGATATTTATAACTTCTTCCTATTTCATTTTCAACCAACCAACCTCATATTGAGTACCAGGAACTATTTTACTATATAAGCAAATGAGTTAGGAATTTAAATCTCACTTATAAGCTTCCTTTATCAGTTTTACTGATAGTAGTACAATTTTGTATTTTACTATTTAATATTTTTCATTTTCTGTTAGATTTTGGTCCAAAATAATGTTTTATTGTCCTTTGACATTTTATATTGTTTAAAATTGTTGTGTGAGTTTTAAATGAAAATAAAATAAATTAATTACTTTTACATTTACTATAAAAAAGTTATTTGGCAATACTATAAATATTGGTGAATCCGCCTCCCTCAAAAATCCATATATATTCATATGATATAAACATTTTAAATTGTGTAAAATTAATGTTTGATTTCTATTTGATAAAACTAATAAATTAATTATTTTCATATTTAGTATAAAACAAAGTTATTTGGTAATATTATAAATTTTGGTGAATTCACCTCCCTCAAAGATTCTTATATTTGGCACATAAAACGAATTTATTATTTCATATTTTTCAGTTCCAGTCGGATTTTGATCCAAAATTATTTATTTGGCAAAAAATTAATTAATTATTTTTATAGGTAGAAGTAGTAATTTGGTAATATTTTAAATTTTGTGAATCCGCCTCCCTCAAAAATCCATTTATTCATACGATTTAAACATTTTAAATTGTGGAAAATTAACGTTTGATTTATATTTGATAAAAAAAAATAAATTAATTATTTTCATATTTAGTATAAAACAAAGTAATTTGGTAATATTATAAATTTTGGTGAATTCACCTCCCTCAAAGATTCTTATATTTGGCACGTAATTATAAGTGAAAAATATGCCTCGCATCCCGTTTATGTATCCAATACCCTTCGGCTTAAGAAGTCCGTCATCACAATGCATACCACCCCCTGTACTCCAGTTTGCGGTCCACTGAAGTAATCATCAAAAATCTCCGTAATGAGCAAATATCTATAAAGTAGAACGTCATTTCAAGTCAAAAAGCATAAAATATAATTTAGTCTAATATGATTTCTAGCAGCAACATTCGTATATTTCACAAATGTATGTACGACTGTTTTAATTTTTACATTTATGTGGTAAATTTTTCCCACGCCACTGTAAAGCTTCATTAACATATAAGAGGGCAATAGTGCATGACTCAGAAATCTCGTAATTAAAAACCACGGGAAATGGGAAATTCTGAAATTCATTAATACGAAAATTCTTCCTATTAAATGATCGTTAGACGGATTATGAATATTACGGATTTTCAGATTTTTAAAAAGATTATTACACGATTCTCATTACTGAGAATTAAATGATTTTGTGCAGATTAAATTATTGCTAGACACTTACTAATACTTATAAATAATTAATAATTTCCTTCGATTATTAAAGTTCTAGTGGATTAACAATTTCATTAAATAACCACACAAATTTGGCATAATTCACTCCAGTAAATTTGGTGTTGGTTATTTTGTGTCGTAAAAACAAATTTCACCAGTATGAGGAGTAGAGGTGAACATTTTGCCTCTTCAATGTAGGTGGTAACGTCCTACAGCTTATCTAGAATGTCATGGACACGTTCGCAAACTGAAAATGAGAGTTTTCTACTTCTTTCTCAGCAAAAATAATTTCCCGTGAGTGTCCTCCTCAAAGGACGTCACTGTGAAACAAGTGCAGGTACTGATTACTGAAATTCTCCGGCTCTTCTTCAAGAAGAAATAGATTTTATCATCCATCAACTATTCCTTATATTAACTGCCATAGTACCATTTGGTTACATACCAATCTTTGGTGGACTGCTGCGTCTTTATGTCGAAAACATTTTCTGCATATGTGATAATGCAACGCAATGCCCTCAAACCGCCTGATCAGTATCTCCGTGAATCAGGACACGATTTGAGTGACAGTAGATTGTGCCCAATGGTCTTTAACGCGGTTGATTTTGTGAAGTTTATCACTGGAAAGTTTCTTAGTACAATCATTTTTTATTTGCAATCTGTTGAAATTACAATAAGAAAATGGGTTGTTACATCGACAAGGCATGTAGGAAATAGCCCAGTGACAATCATTACATATTGGTGGGAAGATCAGCTGTGAACAAAAGATATGCTTCCCTGAAGCACACCTGCTGTTATAAGGTGCAAAGTTGTAACATGGTCCAGGAATTTTACTTGGAAATGTACAATCAGTAAGCTCACTTATAAATTCCTGTATTATAGGATAACAATCAATCCATCTAAGGTCTAGCTGGTCCTATTCACAAACAAAAGGAAGGAAAAATTTTTTTTAAGTAGACTATCAAACAATCTATAACTGTGAAATATCTGGGATTTATTTTGGAGGAGATATAGTCTTGGGAAAATTATACAAACAGAAAGATCCAGATGTTCTATAAACGTGCAGAAGGCTCTTTGGAAAAATGAGGAGGCTTATTGTCATCTTATTGGTATATATAGCGGCCCTAAAGGTCCTATTTAAGCTTTCTTCTCTCAAATTGGGACAGAGGGAGATGCTAGAAGGGCTTTACATAGAATCAAACAGTGGACAGTTGTCATGCCACACAACCCTCATGGATCAACTAGTATAAGAGGATGACACAAGTACGTAATCTGAATCCTGAATTAAATATCCAGCTGCTGTAGTTAGAAATGGGCTTATCTGTTTTACAGATAGGTAAAAGAAATATAAATGCATTGGAGCAGGAGTATATGGCATAGGGACGAGGATTAAAAGCTATTTCTTCCTGCCACGGTTTTCTATTTACTATCAATGCAACAGGAAAATCAGAAGAAGATATTTCAACTAGCAAATACCTATATATGTGCACTCATAGCCAGGCTGCCAGACAGCTTTAACGCCTTGGTCTTGTGCAGGATCCGTTAATCCTCCAGTAAAGAATGTAGCTGCTATATTTATTTTTTTTGATTCTATGTTTATGTTCATATAATTGTATAATAAGAAATGAAAATTTATGTTGCACATTCCAAGATCTTTTTTTCATTCAACTCAAACGAACACAGGTAGAATTGACTGTCGCCCATTTTCATATATCATCAACAGTAACAGCAAGGTGAAATATTGTATGTTCTCATTCATGCTCACCACTACGGAACCCTATCTCTTTATAAAATTGGAAAACTGGAAAATGTTGGCATTTTAAAGAGTTATTATTAAAAAACCGCAACCACTGTACAACATGCTCCTTTTTACTTATATTTTTTTAAATTTTGGATTAAAAAGAAAAATTCATTAACGTTAGCGTTAGTCGCAAATAATAACTACGTAGATTATTTAAAAAAAAATTATCTTCCTTCTTAATTTATTATTATTTAGTCTCCAAATAATTCATATTATAAAAGCCTAACTGAAAATGCTGCAATAATGGGAATAACCTTACTGGTTCCGAAAAATACATCTTTGAAAAAACTATAAGTACGGGCAATTCCCCCCCCCCCCCCCCCCAAAGTCCGACAATGAGGGGATATTTCTCATATCTGCGTAAACTAAATTTTATTTTTTTTGAATTTTTTTTGTATCTCCATTTATATCCTAAAAAACTTACTTTTCCCCCCAAAAATAGCCCAAACATTTTTTTGACATTGCCAATCGTTTCTTATACAAAATTCATTCTGCGTAAACCAAATTTTAATTTTTTTGATTTTTTTTTTGTAGATTTGAGGTCCATTTATATCCCAAAAAACTCACTTTTTCCTTCAAAAATGGCCCAAACATTTTTTATCGGTAATTTTGACATTGCCAATCATTTCTTACACAAAATTCATTCTGCGTAAACCAAATTTTAATTTTCTTGAATTTTTTTTGTAGATTCTAGGTCCATTTATATCCTAAAAAACTCACTTTTTACCTCAAAAATGGCGAAACATTTTTTTTCGGTAATTTTGATATTGCCAGTCGTTCTTAGACAAAATTCATTCTGCGTAAACCAAATTTTAATTTTCTTGAATTTTTTTTGTAGATTCTAGGTCCATTTATATCCTAAAAAATTAACTTTCTTGCTCAAAAATGGTCCAAATATTTTTTTTTGGTAATTTTGACATTGCCAATCGTTTCTTTCTTCGCAAAAATGGCGAAACATTTTTTTTCGGTAATTTTGATATTGCCAGTCGTTCATAGACAAAATTCATTCTGCGTAAACCAAATTTTAATTTTCTTGAATTTTTTTTGTAGATTCTAGGTCCATTTATATCCTAAAAAACTCACTTTTTACCTCAAAAATGGCGAAACATTTTTTTTCGGTAATTTTGATATTGCCAGTCGTTCTTAGACAAAATTCATTCTGCGTAAACCAAATTTTAATTTTCTTGAATTTTTTTTGTAGATTCTAGGTCCATTTATATCCTAAAAAATTAACTTTCTTGCTCAAAAATGGTCCAATTATTTTTTTTTGGTAATTTTGACCTTGCCAATCGTTTCTTAGACAAAATTCATTCTGCGTAAACCAAATTTTAATTTTCTTGATTTTTTTTTGTAGATTCTAGGTCCATTTATATCCTAAAAAACTCACTTTTTACCTCAAAAATGGCGAAACATTTTTTTTCGGTAATTTTGATATTGCCAATCGTTTCTTAGACAAAATTCATTCTGCGTAAACCAAATTTTAATTTTCTTGAATTTTTTTTGTAGATTCAAGGTCCATTTATATCCCAAAAAACTCACTTTTTCCTTCAAAAATGACCCAAACATTTTTTTTCGGTAATTTTGACATTGCCAATCGTTTCTTACACAAAATTCATTCTGCGTAAACCAAATTTTAATCTTTTTGATTTTTTTTTGTAGATTCTAGGTCCATTTATATCCTAAAAAACTCACTTTTTACCTCAAAAATGTAGATTCTGCAGAATAGAATCCCCCATTTTACTTAAATTAAAAAATATATATTCATGACACAAATAGCACAAGTTAAAATTATTGTTTTTAATTTTATTGACAAAGAACAATAATCCGTATCCCACTATTCCCTTCTTGGAAGATTATAGATTATTTTAAGAAATATTTAGTTTATAAAATATAATGAGACTCAACTGTCTGAATAAAATCCTACTCGAGCCAGGAAGTCCGAATAGATGAGTACTAAGACATGGAAACGCAGATAAGATAATGCTTCTTGTTGTATATTTTAATGCTGCTAGTGTTTTGAGGTTTGTTCACTTAGTTGGTTTTTTGATAAGCCCACAGTAAGATAAAGTTGTCAGCCTTATATAAGAAGAAGATATATCAAAAAAGAATGTAGGTTGGTTTTGGTGATTTTCTGGAAGATTTTACCTTTACTAAAAAATGATGAGGTTCATTAACGATACTATGGAAAGAACTTTTTATATAAAAGACAAAAAAATAAGTTTCATAAATCACAAATTATGTGAAATTAGAAGTAGGTGGAATTTACTGAAACTTTTTTAATAAAAAAATCTTTATATGCGGAAAACATGTCTGGGGCTGGTGTAGGTATTACACACTATACGAGAAATGTAGAATAGCATGGAGGATGGGATAGACGCGATAAGAGTTTTGTGCTCTTAATGGGGATTTACAATTAGAGATAATTAGAGCTGCAGTAGCGTCACTCGACGCATTCCAATTCGCTTTATACAGTGTGTCTACGTAAGTCGAAATCGTATGGAAAACTTTTTTATTATTAATTTTAGGATAAAAAGTTATTCTTCATAAAAAGTTCTGCATCATCTAAAACCAATCATCAGTAATATACGAAGTTCGTCAAAAAATATAGTTTGCTCTAGAATATCGAAAATTGTTATTAAGAAAAGTTGATCAGAATTGAAAGATACATTCAGATGAATACAACAAGAATGTACTAGCATCCTCTCCCTGGACTCAGGTTAGAAAATTGCAAAAAAAAATTGGTTGAAATTATGTTGCCCAAAGCAACAAATTGACTGATTCTCTGAATATTCAGCTTTGTTTTCCTGGGGCCTTTTCTATTTTCAAAAAATATCCTATATGTATAAGTTTAAAAAATCTTAGAGATCATCAACAAATTATTCTTTAATTTATGTGTTTCAGGTAAATTTATAATAACTTTAAATTGAATTAATATGGCCTATTAATTACATTGATTCATAATTCAATTCAGAATTATATATATATATATATATATATATATATATATATATATCTTGTCATTTTTTAGTTGCACTCATCGATCTCAAAATGTAATAGAAAAATCTTTTAAAAAATAATATTTTTCATCGATCCTGAATCTTCTATGAATAGAAAAATTGCATATGACTGTCTCTATTATTAGTTTGGAACTAATTCAGTATTAATTATATTTGAATATTATATTTTTGTTTATCCTCATGTTGTAACTGACTTAAAGACAATAGCCCATTCTATAAATAAATAAAAACTATCCCTGACCACAACTCTCTTCCAATTGGTTAATAGATTGACGACCAACACTAGAGTATAATACCTAGCCGCCATTTTTATTCAATTTTAATCTCAGATATGAAAAACAGAGAGAATTTAAATCAAATTCAACAATATTAACTTAGTAAATGAACGTAGATACTAATAAGATCATCTTTAATTGGTCTATTGAAACACAAATGGCGAATTATCGATATGCTCTTGTATACTTAGTTTTGTTATTTTAATGTCCATTAACCCTGACGAGATGTCACTGGTATTAGCGAAGTGATTAACTAACGATCCTTAATTGGATGAAATTTCGAAATAACCGACTACTATGACGGAATATGTAGAAGGTTGGATATTGGTTATCCAGTTACTTCTCTCTTTGACCATTAATTATGGTTGAAACTGTAGATATAAGTGGTGCTTGATGTTTCACTCGATTGCTTGGATTTGCGACTTGGCCAAATTTAGTTTAAGAGGATCTCACCCGAAAGATTCTGTTCGGAATTATGAATTTTGTCTTCGGTAACATCTTTTGAAAACTAACATCCCAAAACTTCGATTGAAGATTGTTCTACTCTGAATAATAGTCCAGTAAATTAACCCCAGTAAAAACCCCAAACAATTTCAGACAGCTGAGATTTTCGGGGGTGAATATACCCATGAATAACTGCAAATTTAAAAAAAATGGTGCCGGACAGACTTGATACCAGGGTTCGGCGGGCGTAATTTCGGCCGGTAATCCCTTGGCCTACCTGCATAAATCAAGGGGTACCATTTATGACAGGGGTAATTTCGGCCGAGGGGCCCTCAACGCCGTCAGCTTCAACGCCGGACTGCGTAGCCGGAGCAAAGGACTGCGTAGCCCGCTGAGGTATAATTTTTTTATCAATAGCCGCAGGCTGTTGTTGTTTTGATGTCTGAGGCGGAGCCTCCGTATTATCTTCGTTTTCACTTTCTACGTCACTTTGAAATAAAGAAATATTTTAATATAAAGCATTCTGTTATTTTATTTGATTTGCGGCCGAAAATACCTATGAGATAAGGAAGCAACTTAAAACCTCCGGCCGAATTTACCTACCGGCTTTTAGTACCTGCCCTTTTTCCGGCCGAAATTACATCCGCCCCCAGGGTTGATACCTTCGTTTATTGGACTATAAGGGGTATACAAGAAAAATATTTGGGTTCTAAGCAGGTGGTTTCAAATTATTAGTAATAACAAACTACTCTACTCTCCGAATAGATGATGGATGCAGAGTTGAGAAGGTGATTGACTGGAATGATTAAAAAAATTCAGAGACTGATTTTACGCTTAGATAAAAACGCTCCCTTTCAACGTAATTTGTATTGAAAAGTTCATTTTTATAAAAAACTATCCAAATAATCTTTCACGAATTGATTCATCTTTATTTCCCATCACCCAAAATAGTTTATTTATTTAAAGTTTTATCAACACAATCAGAAGCGCAAACAATCGTGTACTATTGCCCTTTATAGAGAATTCCAAAGCACAAAAGTGTCAAAATCGTGATGCGGGCCAGGGCACCTTTTCACTCATTCAATCCGTGTATAAATTCCCAGTTAAATTAGCCACACTTGTTTCAGGTACCATCAAAGTACGATCAATGGTGATAATATGTACCATCATCAAGAATAAGAGGAATTGCAGATGTGGTTGTTTAGATGACAGCTCCGGAACGTTGATATAATAGATGAAATTACTGTATACAAGTTTTGTTCGGCACAAATTGTAGTGTAAATTTCTTGATGAAATTGGATGTTAAGGCTTTTATGACAATGGACAGGTGAGTGTCTATTTTGATGTGGTCAGTTGTTGGTCATTTGGTTTCTTTGGACCTTTTAAATGTACCACTTGCGTTTCTTTTATATATAATTTCAATATAAATTTCTAAGAGAAAAGTGGTGTGAGAAAACATATTTTTATATAGTTAAAATATTAACAATTTTTAGGAGACATTTCGGGAACATGGTAATAAAAATGTTACAGTTTATGACTTAACAATAAATGTACATAGTTATACTTTGTACTGAAATACATGAGACTTTGGTATGATTATTTCCTTTTTATCAACATTTTTTATATCTTTATCGTCTTTTTATTTGATGTTTGTAAAATGAGGATGCGATATCAATAAATCGAGTCGAAACGCGACGGCAAAAAATAATAATGGCTATATCATTGTATAAGGATATGGATAAGGATAATATCCTTATACAATGCCCTACCCCAAAAAAACTTTGTTTTCAGGAGTTCACTGGTAATTGAGGAAATATTATTATTATAATAAAAAAATTCATTGCAAATCGTATTAATTACAATTTTGAGTTAATGATATTTCAATATCTCAGGGAACAATAGATAATCTTACGAGATGACTGTTGTTGTCATAATTACATTTTTGGAAGTTCATCAATGATAAGAAAAAAGTCTCTTATCTCTCTATAACAATAACTCTAGTGAAAATTGCAATGAAATAGTTCATTTCTTTTCAGACTATTTTACGACAGTTTATGATGATACAATAGTTAATCAAATTCCACATTATACCTTTGATAACAATGTCGACATCTGCACTTACACTGTATACACTTTTAAGAAGTCATATATTTAATACCAAGGAAACTATAAACTGGTCCAGATGAGATCACTTTGCATTTGATTAAAAATTGCATTTATCCTTAGCTAAACCTATTCACTCCTTCTTCAACTCATCTCTCAAGAAAGGAACATTCTCCAATTCCTGGAAACACAGTTTCATAAAACCCATCCATAAGGAGTGTTACACTAAAAATGTTGGAATGTTTGATTTCTAAATAACTATCATGGGACTTCAAAAGTATTTTAATCAGCGAACATGGTTTTTGTAGAGGTAGATCTATCTACCTCCACACATTTGTTGACCTACCAAAAGTATATCAAAGATTTTGAGAATAAACACCGACATTTGATAGAGTCAACCACAGCCAGTGGCGGCGCCCTTTACAAAATGTCGTTTTTAGCGCCCCCTTCGATTTTATAACTAGTGTTGTAATTGCTGAATACCAGTCTTTTAGTTTATTATTTAGAAAACTTAAAGATAATAATAATCAAATGCCTTTATTTAGTATTGTGATATACAATACAGTAAACAATTTAAAGAGGCGAAGTCTAGCTTAGCTACTCCACTTAACCCCATCATACAATATATACAATAAGAAAATTTGGTTTACGCAGAATAAATTTTGTATAAGAAACGATTGGCAATGTCAAAATTACCGAAAAAAAATGTTTGGGCCATTTTTGAGGGAAAAAGTGAGTTTTACAGGATATAAATGGACCTAGAATCTACAAAAAAAAATCAAAAAAATTAAAATTTGGTTTACGCAGAATGAATTTTGTATAAGAAACGATTGGCAATGCCAAAATTACCGAAAAAAATGTTTGGGCCATTTTTGGGGGGAAAATGACGTTTTTAGGATATAAATGGACGTAGAATCTACAAAAAAATTCAAAAAAATTAAAATTTGGTTTACGCAGAATGAATTTTGTATAAGACACGATTGGCAATGTCAAAATTACCGAAAAAAAACGTTTTTGGGCCATTTTTGAAGGAAAAAGTGAGTTTTTTAGGATATAAATGGAACTAGAATCTACAAAAAAAATTCTAAAAAATTAAAATTTGGTTTTCGTAGAATGAATTTTGTATAAGAAACGATTGGCAATGTCAAAATTACTGAAAAAAAAAATGTTTGGGCCATTTTTAAAGGAAAAAATGAGTTTTTAGGATATAAATGGACCTAGAATCTACACAAAAAATTCAAAAAAAATAAAATTTGGTTTACGCAGATATAAGAAATATCCTCTCATTGCTTAGATTTTTCTGTCGTTCTGGTTTAAAAATATTACTACTGTAAATAATAACATATATATTCTATTATTTAATTTTTTTTATGATAAATACAGTGTTACCTACTTTAAATACATATGCCCCCCCGCCCTTAATTTTTAGAACCGCCACTGACCACAGCTTATTACTTGCAAAGCTTAAATCTTTGAGAATTGAAGGAAACATTTTAGATTGGATCTTAGTGGTGTAAAGTCCAATATGTCAAATATGGAAGTTCAATATCAGATCCAATTGAAGTTCCTTCAGGAGTACCTCAAGGATCTCACGTGGAACCTCTATTATTCATTATATATTTGTCAATATCTTCCTAATGTTATCACTAGTAGTTCCTTTCTATAATATGCCGATGATTTAAAGATGTTCAGAACAGTTCAATCCATGTCTGATGCTGAGAATTTACAGTTTGATTTAAATAACATTTCTAGGTTGTGTAATATTAATTTATTAAATCTGAACTTGGGTAAATGTCAAAAATAACTTTTTCACGAAATAACGATGCTATTATCAAATCTTTTTTACGGCCTGTTGAATAATGACTGTGGTGTGGCGTTGTTTTTGGGATTTAGGTATTGGATTAAAGAAAACAATATTTCTTGAAAACCAACATTCCGTCAATTTATTTTGACATCTTCAGCAAGTTCAACAGGTTTTTGTTACGACAGTTGTGGATATAAAAATCAGCTAAAAGCAACAAAGTTTTATATGTTACGATTCAATGTAACCCTGTAATTATTTTGACTGAAAATTTTTTTCAAAAATTGTAATCGCAAAATATTCGCAAATATCTTGTATTAATATTATTAACCTAGAACATTCTTAGATAAAATTAAAATCAACGAATTATTTTTTTTTTCATTAATTCTTAGTGAATGCCTTTAAACACCACATTGAAGTTTTTTTATTAACTTTTTTGTTTCAACAAAGGCAAAATTTCTTATATAATTCAAAAATGAAAAATTGTTTAATTTATATTATGAATATGAAAGTAAGATTTTTTAATTTAAATTTTATTTATGATTAATTTTAATTATTTAAATAATCCAACCAACTCAACTTAAGCTGTTATTTCCAATAAGACGAATTCTAGATAGACAAATTTCTAATTTATTTGCACTTTCCCACAAATTCCAAAGAAGAACTTTAGTAACTCGATATCGCGGATCATCGAATTCATCAGACCTCTCTAAACATTCTTATTCGGTCCCATGGCATTTTCATCCGTCCACTCTATACATTTATTCGGTAGGTGTTTTTATTTGAGTGACACCGTGTTTGACAAGCAGTTGAAGAGTGTCCACACCTCGTTGAATACGTGTCACCTCCAACCGGTGATTGAAGCAGACACCCGCACAAAGACTTCTGCAAATACACCTTGAGACCGCGAATCGGAGTGGACCGTCGTGGATTTAGGACTACAGGGCCGGTTGTAAAATTATAAGAACTTTCTTTTTACGGAATTCGATAAATAATAAATACTGCATCAATTACTGCTCCAAGTGATTGAAATCTTCTTGCATTTCCACTGTTTTTTTTAATTCTAAAATAGATGATAATCTGAAAATTCTAAATCTGGCAAATTAAGGCACAAATAACTTCATTAAATGTCTGCAGCGCGACCGGGCTTTGGAAATTTTTTCTCACTATTTTTCCACATTTTTTTCCTTAAATGAATAAGTTATAACCTTTCCTATTATAATTATGTCTTTTTTGAAATTTTTCCTATCGTATATAAACTAGGACCATTGTATAATCTTTATACAATGCTAGGACGTTTAAATTTTGTTGATGATTACAATATGGTTTCAAAATTAGAAAAAATATGTAGTGCCTATACTATATTTAAAAGCGACGGAAAGTCCAATAGTGTTGTCTAAGTCAAGTTCAAATAACTAGAAACTATTAGAGTTTTCTAAAATTGAACTGACATTGACAGTTAACAAACAACAACATGATTTGATTGTTATATATTGAAAATGTGGGTTGATCGATACTATTAGTTATTACTTGTGTTTCTTAAACTTTGGTCATTTTTATACCTAACAAAAAGGACGAAGTTAGTTTTTCTGGAATATGTATTTAAAAACCTTTTTCCGTAAAAATAATGGGTAACAAACTAAATTAGTATACCGGAAAACTGAAATAATGGACCTTAACACAAATAACCCCCCCCCCCTCCAAGTCCGACAATTTCTTATATCTGCGTAAACCAAATTTTAATTTTTTTGAATTTTTTTGTAGATTCTATGTCCATTTATATCCTAAAAAACTCACTTTTTCCCTCAAAAATGGCCCAAACATTTTTTTTCGGTAATTTTGATATTGCCAATCTTTTCTTATACAAAATACATTCTGCGTAAACCAAATATTAATTTTTCTGAATTTTTTTGTAGATTCTAGGTCTATTTATATCCTGAAAAACTCACCTTTTCCCTCAAAAATAGCTCAAACATTTTTTTTCGGTAATTTTGGCATTGTCAATCGTTTTTTATTCAAAATTGATTCTGCGTAAACCAAATTTTAATTTTTTTGTAGATTCTAGGGCCATTTATATCCTAAAAAACTTACTTTTCCCCTCAAAAATGGCCCAAATATTTTTTTTCGGTAATTTTGATATTGCCAATCGTTTCTAATATCCAAATATTAATTTTTCTGAATTTTTTTGTAGATTCTAGGTCTATTTTTTCCCTCAAAAATTGCCCAAACATTTTTTGAAATAAATAAACGAAACAAACATCTATTAAAAAGGAACAGTGTTCTTGTCAAAAACACACTTTTGTCGATTGTATTATTTTCTAATCATATTTGTAAACCTCAGTTATAATATATACTATCCTATTCCTTATGTAATGTCTAATTGTTTGACTACCACTGATAACTGATAAAAATCGAAAGAGAGATGAACTCTATCTGTTTAATTTTGAACTAAAAGAAATTACCTGAAACACACAACTATAGAGGGCAGTAGTATTAATTATGAAATGAAATACCTGCAATACCGGCTTTACATAAATAAGTTCATCTTTTGATGTGTAGATGGTACTGATGTAAAAAGATGCATTTTCCCATTTCAAGTCCGCGTACATCGGATTTTCAATGATTTTCTAATTGCATGTTATTGTTCCATAAGTTACAAGATTATAATAGTCTCTCGAATGAGCTGACAAATGACCTAGTTTTAGTTTATAAAATATTTTAAAAAGAAGAAGAAGAAGAAAGTTAAATTAACCTCACTTTTTAAATGGTATTTTGTTTTTAAAATGTTTTCTTCCACATTATTATTTAGAAATACCATAAAAGTTAAAACCGTATCGTGTAATTTTCATTTAACAAATCAACGATATGAAATTCAAAAGCTAACCAGACTACGAGTTGTCGACAACAGTGCAATTGGGAAGCAAGCTATGGCTGAAGGAAAACCTCCTAAATGTATTCAAGTATATAATAAAACTGGTATAGGAAAAATAGGTAGGCTCTTTAATCTATTATTATTTATTTCGGACTGTTTTTTTATTCGATTTGTTAGGTGACAAAGTATTAGTGGCAATCAAAGGTGAAAAGAAAAAAGCAATTTTAGTGGGACTAAAGCAGAATCAAAAACCAAAGGTACCAAAATTCGACAGTAATAATATAGTTCTCATTGATGATAATGGTACTCCCCTTGGTACCCGAATACATGTACCTATACCTACAATCCTTAGGACAATTTTGAAAGAAAAAACGTTTTCAAAAGGTGCAGATTATACAAAACTACTTGGTATTGCTTCGAAGTTTGTGTAGATGATATACATAATCACTCTTCTTGTAAATAAAATATTTTAGAACTAATTGTGTTTCTATTAAAAAAATATATAGTGAATGAATGATTTACTTTTCTCAAAATATAGTCATTGTTTAACGTTCTACTAAATTTATACATAGTGCCTTGAATATAATGGTCTTTAATTTTATTCATTATTAATATTTTTCACTCTAAATATTTAAAAATATACAAGGTTGGACAAAAATATGCGCATTTGGAAATAAAAAACGACCTGTCCTATTTTTGCGAAAGTCAATCCACAACTGAAATAATTGAAAATTCCATACTTTATCAACACACTGTACAAAACTATTATAGGTACTATATAAGGTATCGATGTACACTCAAGGGTAAATTCATTTTAAATCATCTAAGCAAATGCAACTAAAGATACAGAAGTTATCCATGCTTATGGAAAACTAATTCGAATGAATATTTTAACAAAATATTGAAAAATAAAGCCGTTTTAATCGAAAAATTACTGCCGCCACTGCCAACGGGTGTTTTCGCTCCATTGTTGCACGATTAAACCTGACCAAATAAAGGAGGGTGTATGGGTAACTCGTTCATACGATCTTACGTGCACGATTTTACTAGCGCGATTAAAATTGTAAGTTAACATCGCAGTGTATTGGGGCCTTAAGGTTTGACAATTTGAACACGAAACAAACCGAAGTGAGCGCGAAACTAATAACAATTGAACGTACTTCTGTAAACCCCAGTTACCAATAAAAATTAAGGCACTAAAAAAATACATCAGTTTACGATTTTTATTGAAATATTCAGAATTGTACAAGCAACACAACGTTAAGTATAATGAAAGCACATACCTAACTGTGCAGTGAATTTAGTCTGACCAGACCACAAAGACTGTCATTGTAATTGTACCACAACGATTAGACAGAACTAGTGAAAAACATTTACATTTACAACATTTCTTCACTAATTTTGCATACACATAGAGGGTGCTACAAAAACATTCAAGAGTCCTTACAATATCCACCCAATACACACTGGAAAGGAATTTATAGATGTTATTTGGAGTCTATTATGTTACATAATTTGCAAAACTAGGTAAGTACCTATCTAAAATATTTTGTGACTTTAAAAAATATATATTCTTCCAAAAGTGTTGAGATTACTTTACGATAGAAAAATTTTAAAATCTTAAAACGCCTTTTTTTAATTACAAATCATTCGTTTTGCAAACTTAATTCAACGCTAATATTATTATTATTAGAGGACAAGATCTGTTGTTGAAATTACAAACAATTTAAAGTAATGTTTTGCAACTAAGTATTTTTTCTATTAAAAAATAATAGACTCTAAACAATAGTTGGTGTAGACTTAAGTCACAGCTTAGTTTTGAAAACTGTTAGGATTAGATTAGAGGCCAATTTAATTTACAAAGTACTCCGAAATAGCATTGTAGTAGTATATATCAATTCATATAAATACAATCACAGTAACAAATGGAATTAATAAAAGTTAAATCTTGATTTACTTTATAGTAATTTTGCAGGTATGTTTTTTAAATCCATTCTAAATACCCTAATATCAACAGATTGAAGGATATTTAATTAAATATATATGATTGTTTTTAATCACCCCATAATTTGAGTTTGGAAGGTCTTTTGTGTAATGCCACTGAATCTTTTTTTTGCATATTAGGAATATTTTATGGTTTTGTAAAAAGACATACCTATAACATACTGTTTTCCATCCAATTAATATTATTATAAGGTAGACTTACAATACACCTATTATTAAACTTTTATTACTATCGCTACACCCAGTCTTACTTCAACATTATTAACAAGTACCAAATCTAGTAAAGCAGTGCAAATAGTAAAAAAACCTTATACAAAATGGACAAAGGTTTTTTTTAACCTATCTAACCTATCTTTAACCTTTTCTACCTATCTAAAATATTTTGTGACTTTAAAAAATATATATTCTTCCAAAAGTGTTAAGACATTAGATAGAAAATTTCAATTACTTTAAGATCTTAAAACGCCTTTTTTTAATTACAAATCATTCGTTTTGCAAACTTAATTCAATGATAATATTATTATTATTAGAGTACAAGATCTGTTGTTGAAATTAAACATTTTAAAGTAAATGTTTTGCAACTAAGTATTTTTTTCTATTAAAGAATAATAGACTCTAAACAATAGTTGGTTTAGACACCCAGTCTTACTTCAACATTATTAACAAGTACCGAATCTAGTAAAGCAGTGCAAATAGTAAAAAAACCCTTATACAAAATGGACAAAGGTTTTTTTTAAATCCCTCCTTTTAGTCAATGAGCAAAGCAGATAATTTAGTCCGTGAGCCTATGCCTCCAGCAGTACATATTAAAAAGGTCAATTTAAAACGTTTTACCAATTTCAATTCAATTTAAAATCCATTTTAAACCATATATAATTATAATGCTGTTTTCCATAATGTCGCATATCTAAAAACGATAAAAAATTGACCATATAATTTTTTACTTATACACCCTGTATATTAAAAGCTAGCCTTGCAGCGCATGGACTAAACAATGATTCTTTTACACCGGGAATTTTTTGCTTTTAATAATTGTCAATACTCTCTTCTAATCATAGATGGCAGCACATCTAAAAATTTTATCTTATAGCGGATATAGCTACTGACTTGTACGAGTTTGGAATTTTATTTATTGGATTCGAAAAGCCTAACTGACGAAGCCGAAAGGCAGAAACCGGTCTTAGGATGTCGAATCTGATAAATTAAATTCCTTACTCGTTTTCTAACTTTGTATTAATCTCTAAAAGGGATACGAAAGAAGAGAGTGACATTTTGACTAGAATCAGTCAAATAAAAGCTTTGCAACACACAATGCAAATTGTGTATGCAACCCCAATACACCGGGAATTTTTTGCTTTTAATAATTGTCAATACTCTCTTCTAATCATAGATGGCAGCACATCTAAAAATGATTCTTTTTTTGTGTAATTTTATAAAATAATTTTTTTTGCCCAATTTAGTTATCACAGCGAGAATTACTAATCCAAAGTTATGATTTTTTTTCTACAATATCAAATTGTAAAAAAATTGTGATATAGATTACTTACATCTGCTTTGCCTATTTAAAATTGCTTATATCGAACCACTCTTTACAATAGACAGTGTGTCCAATCATAAAATTCAAATTTTTAAAGTTTCCATCTCCAAAACTCATCAAATGTTTTAACATTTTCTAATTCACGTCACGTAAGGTAGTTTTCTTGAAACTTCTCGAATAACCAATATAAAAATATAAAACTTTATGATTGTAGGTCCTGTAGAAATAAAGCTAAAACAAGCATTGTTTAAAATACAGATTTAGGTTTGATAGATAACTTTTTGGTATTTTGTTTAAAATACGCTATTGTATTAATTATTTTTTACCAAAGGCCAATGTCTTAAACTACTTTTATTTCAGTACAAAAATTCGGGAATTGTGTAATGACTAAAATATCCAGTCTATTGAACAGTTTTATATATATATATATATATATATATATATATATATATATATATATATATATATATATATATATATATATATATATATATATAAAACGCAAAATCTTAAGAATTCATATGTCGATAGTTGACAATCGGTCCATGGGAAGCATTTTAAAGTTTATGCAAAAACGCATTTAAAATTTTCTAAAAACAAAAACTACCAAAACTCAAAATTTTAAGAATTCCATCTTATAGTGCTCGACGAGTACATTAAAAATCACCTATCAATATCAATTTTTACGTTACGTCCACATATCGCGGTTTGAAATTGACGAATTCTTCCAAAACTGACACTAAAAATAGCTTTTTCGTTAATAATTATTTCACGGAAATTTCCCTCGACCAAAATGTAGTAAATGGAAGTAATAATTCATGATATATCTCGAAATTTAAATTTTGTCGATTTTGGGGGAGTTATATGGATTTTTCAGTAATTTTCTAAAAATCCATGTGTCGTATCTCCCTTATTATTAACGATATCTAATGGTACTAAAGGGCAGTTTGTAGATTTGGACGAGCAGATTCCGAATCTTTTTTAATTTTTGAGCTATCTCTTCGGATAGTCGAGAAATAGGCGTTCAAAAAATGACCTAAATCGTCCTCGGCACCCCCCTGTAAAATTGAAAAATTTGAAAAAATTTCGATGTCTGTTTTTGATGTTATCTTATAGATTTTGGTCCGTAGATTTCAAAAATGTCCAGTTTTTTGGTCTAGCTCTAACGGAAGTGCCTCAAAAAGGCTTTCAAAGTTGGAAATTTTTGAGGTTTGTTTTTTATGCCATCTTATAGTCCTTGAAGCGTAGATTCCAAAAATGTAAAATTTTTTGATCTAGCTCGATCGGAAGTGCCTTAAAAACGCAAAGATCGCTCTCACAGCAAATCTCCGTTTAGGAGTTTCCGATGGAAAAAGAACTCTAAAGCCTCTGGAACTCACAGCGATGATGAAGGTATGAGCGCAGCCTCATCTCCATTACAAGGTATACAATATTTGAAAAAAAAACAGTTATCATAAATTTCACGGAAATATTTAATAACAATTTTTCTCCAAGTTGTAGGGCTTATTACATTTTTGTTACTGTTGTCAAATGTTTTTTGTTGATTAGTTTATTTTTGCACGATTATTACTAGTTTCGAATGTTGTGTATGTATAAATAAAGTTTTATATTTTTAATAGAAGGTAGATTTTCAATTTTTGATTTTCAGTTTGACGTTCGTAGTATTTTGATATTTACGAAAAAGATTGAGATTATAGAGAAATGTTAATTTATATGTACAAAAGTTTCTAAAACTATTTTTTGTTTGGTTGATTTTGTTTGAGAAGTAAATTAAAAGTTTTGACGCTTTTCTGATAAAAATATTTGTAAAGAAACACATTTAATCTATATCATACAAATGTGCAATTTTTCACTGAAACTTAAATTTACAGTTTACAAAAAAAATAGAGGAACCACAAAAAAAAAATAACCTTTAAAAAATAATTAACTATAATTTTTTTCTATAGAAGCAGGCAGTGTAGGAGACTCAGAAACATTCGAAGGTACTTTGGTCCGTAAGCACGAATGGAAGAATACCACGACAAAAGCTAGCAACAGTTCTTGGGACAAGGTTTACAGTGTAATTAAGGGTACCCAGTTGGCTTTCTACAAAGACGCCAAAACTGCCAAGACGACGCCTGAACAAAAGTCCAAGGGGGAAGTGGGGCTGTCGCTCAGAAAAGCCGTCGCTAATGTCGCCCAAGATTATAAGGAGAAGAAGCATTTATTTAGGCTGAAGTAAGTACCATAACATAACAGTGATTTACAAACTTAAAGGCTGAAATTATGGGAAGTATTCGGTCAGTATTATTCCTTATTTGTTTCAAAAAATGTTGTGGACCTTTCTTATTAATTTTTGTATTTGAAATTTACTTCTTAATCGTAAAGATAGATCCATGTTTGCCTGGAGGTTTGATAGACACAAATTGATGTAACTTAAATACCCAAAAGAATGTATTACTGTGAACGTTTATGCAGTGATCACAGAACAAATTTCAAAATATCTCTCACAACTAGATAAACTAACTCAGAGAAACATCTATGTAAACATATGATTCTGCTCATTCTACAATTCACTGGACTTTATGTATATGTTTAGATATGCAGCGATATGGAAGCAATGAGAAATTATTATTGGTATTAAAACCTCGTAATAATAATAATTATTTATTTTTTCAGATTGGAAAGCGGTGATGAATTCCTCTTCCAAGCACAGAACGATTCAGAAATGAATACCTGGATTTCTACAATTAACACTCACACAGACACCGAATCTGCTGGTCCTTCTCGCTCACATACATTACCCGCATCTTTACTTTAAAGAAAACGTAAGATCAATGTAAAAATTCTACTACTTGAAAGTTGCTGCCACTTGTCATAGTTTTACGATTGTCTAATAATTGAATAGTCTGACAAATCATCTAGTAAATGTATTGGTTTATCCATTTTCAATTGCAGAAATATAAAAACAAAATTCCCAGATATGCCGACAAGTTGCTTTGATGTGCCGACAAGTTGCTTTGTCGGCATTGGCGGCTTGTATAAAGCGGGAACATTTTGTTCTGCAATTGAAAGTAGTTAAACTTTGTTCTATAATTTTATGTTTATGTTGACAGTTGTGTGGCTATTTGAACGTAAATTACATAATTTTTTTGTTTCAGATAAACTGTTCTACTTCTAACTCTTGATCATACCTGTATCTTTACGCTTTACCTGAAAGGACTACAGTCCAGACTTCTTTTTTTATATTAGCATAAATATTTAATATATTTTTCTTGTAGTTTGCACATTATAATTATATTGTAATTTTAAATGTATAGTAATATATTATACTATGTGATTAAAATTTATTTATTAAAACAATTTGGATATATATACATATTAAAGAAAGTTAAAAGTCCCTGGAACGAGAATAATAGCCATTACGATTAACTGTTTGGCAGTTGTTTATCTGCCTTTTTCCCATTTTATTTATATTGGTATACTTAAACGTTATTTTGTAAGGTGCAATATATTTTTTAGGCTTTGCTTAGCAAAGATCGATTCGGTGACAAGTCATTTACAATTTGTAGAGTTATGTCTATTTTACATAAATGAACATGTGTGCTTTTAAAAATGGAATTATAATAAATATTGTTTTTAGTACACCCTTTGTTTAATTTTTTTATCCCTTCCAAAATTGTAACAATAATATACAAGATTAATGTTCATACAAGTTCGTAACAACTTTAACTACTAAAAGATTACTACAAGGTTTGATTTTTAATATAATATTTGTGCCCTACAAGATAGTAGGTACATATAAAAATTTTGAAAGTTGACTCGGTTGCCATCTCTCGGTAAGTAGCCAAAGTTTAAGACCAGAAGATAGCTCGCCGCCATTTTGAATCCAGCAAACTTAAAAATATATTTTTTAAGATTTTACTAAAAATGTCTCAGAACTAATTAAAATGCCTCGATCTTCTGCTCCCCTGATACAGAAATCTGAATTTTTGACATGAATTGTAGAATTTTACGATTTTATATTTAAATCCCAGAAAAATTAAAAATTAAACCTCCTTGCTGATCTGTTATCCTAATACAAAATCTGAATTTTGTCGAATTCTACGATTTCATGTATAAATACCAGAAAAATTCAAAATTAAACCTCTTCGCTAATCTGTTATTCAAGGCATTTTTAGTCGTAAAATTCAACAAATTTTGTCTAAAATTCAGAGCGTTGTATCCGGCTAGCAGAAGAGCGAGAAGGTTTAATTTATAATTTTTCTCAAAGACATTTTTAGTCGTAAAATTCAACAAATTTTGTCTAAAATTCAGAGCGCTGTATCCGGCTAGCAGAAGAGCGAGAAGGTTTAATTTAAAATTTTTCTCGAAAGCATTTTTAGTCGTAAAATTCAACAAATTTTGTCCAAAATTCAGAGTGCTGTATTCGGCTAGCAGAAGAGCGAGAAGGTTTAATTTAAAATTTTTCTCAAAGACATTTTTAGTCGTAAAATTCAACAAATTTTGTCTTAAATTAAGAGTGCTGTATCCGGCTAGCAGAAGAGCGAGAAGGTTTAATTTAAAATTTTTCTCGAAGACATTTTTAGTCGTAAAATTCAACAAATTTTGTCTAAAATTCAGAGTGCTGTATCCGGCCAGCAGAAGAGCGAGAAGGTTTAATTTAAAATATTTCTCAAAGACATTTTTAGTCGTAAAATTGAACAAATTTTGTCTAAAATTCAGAGCGCTGTATCCGGCTAGCAGAAGAGCGAGAAGGTTTAATTTAAAATTTTTCTCAAAGACATTTTTAGTCGTAAAATTCAACAAATTTTGTCTAAAATTCAGAGTGCTGTATCCGGCTAGCAGAAGAGCGAGAAGGTGTAATTTAAAATTTTTCTCGAAGACATTTTTATTCGTAAAATTCAACAAATTTTGTCCAAAATTCAGAGTGCTGTATTCGGCTAGCAGAAGAGCGAGAAGGTTTAATTTAAAATTTTTCTCAAAGACATTTTTAGTCGTAAAATTCAACAAATTTTGTCTAAAATTCAGAGCGCTGTATCCGGCTAGCAGAAGAGCGAGAAGGTTTAATTTAAAATTTTTCTCGAAGGCATTTTTAGTCGTAAAATTCAACAAATTTTGTCTAAAATTCAGAGCGCTGTATCCGGCTAGCAGAAGAGCGAGAAGGTTTAATTTAAAATTTTTCTCAAAGACATTTTTAGTCGTAAAATTCAACAAATTTTGTCTAAAATTCAGAGTGCTGTATCCGGCTAGCAGAAGAGCGAGAAGGTTTAATTTAAAATTTTTCTCGAAGGCATTTTTAGTCGTAAAATTCAACAAATTTTGTCTTAAATTCAGAGTGCTGTATCCGGCTAGCAGAAGAGCGAGAACGTTTAATTTAAAATTTTTCTCGAAGGCATTTTTAGTCTAAAATTCAACAAATTTTGTCTAAAATTCAGAGCGCTGTATCCGGTTAGCAGAAGAGCGAGAAGGTTTAATTTAAAATTTTTCTCGAAAGCATTTTTAGTCGTAAAATTCAACAAATTTTGTCTAAAATTCAGAGCGCTGTATCCGGCTAGCAGAAGATCGAGAAGGTTTAATTTAAAATTTTTCTCAAAGACATTTTTAGTCGTAAAATTCAACAAATTTTGTCTAAAATTCAGAGTGCTGTATCCGGCCAGCAGAAGAGCGAGAAGGTTTAATTTAAAATTTTTCTCGAAGACATTTTTAGTCGTAAAATTCAACAAATTTTGTCTTAAATTCAGAGTGCTGTATCCGGCTAGCAGAAGAGCGAGAAGGTTTAATTTAAAATTTTTCTCAGAGACATTTTTAGTCGTAAAATTCAACAAATTTTGTCCAAAATTCAGAGTGCTGTATTCGGCTAGCAGAAGAGCGAGAAGGTTTAATTTAAAATTTTTCTCGAAGGCATTTTTAGTCGTAAAATTCAACAAATTTTGTCTTAAATTCAGAGTGCTGTATCCGGCTAGCAGAAGAGCGAGAAGGTTTAATTTAAAATTTTTCTCAGAGACATTTTTAGTCGTAAAATTCAACAAATTTTGTCTATAATTCAGAGCGCTGTATCCGGCTAGCAGAAGAGCGAGAAGGTTTAATTTAAAATTTTTCTCGAAGGCATTTTTAGTCGTAAAATTCAACAAATTTTGTCTAAAATTCAGAGCGCTGTATCCGGCTAGCAGAAGAGCGAGAAGGTTTAATTTAAAATTTTTCTCAAAGACATTTTTAGTCGTAAAATTCAACAAATTTTGTCTAAAATTCAGAGTGCTGTATCCGGCTAGCAGAAGAGCGAGAAGGTTTAATTTAAAATTTTTCTCGAAGGCATTTTTAGTCGTAAAATTCAACAAATTTTGTCTTAAATTCAGAGTGCTGTATCCGGCTAGCAGAAGAGCGAGAACGTTTAATTTAAAATTTTTCTCGAAGGCATTTTTAGTCTAAAATTCAACAAATTTTGTCTAAAATTCAGAGCGCTGTATCCGGTTAGCAGAAGAGCGAGAAGGTTTAATTTAAAATTTTTCTCGAAAGCATTTTTAGTCGTAAAATTCAACAAATTTTGTCTAAAATTCAGAGTGCTGTATTCGGCTAGCAGAAGAGCGAGAAGGTTTAATTTAAAATTTTTCTCAGACATTTTTAGTCGTAAAATTCAACAAATTTTGTCTTAAATTCAAAGTGCTGTATCCGGCTAGCAGAAGAGCGAGAAGGTTTAATTTAAAATTTTTCTCGAAGACATTTTTAGTCGTAAAATTCAACAAATTTTGTCTAAAATTCAGAGCGCTGTATCCGGCTAGCAGAAGATCGAGAAGGTTTAATTTAAAATTTTTCTCAAAGACATTTTTAGTCGTAAAATTCAACAAATTTTGTCTAAAATTCAGAGTGCTGTATCCGGCCAGCAGAAGAGCGAGAAGGTTTAATTTAAAATTTTTCTCGAAGACATTTTTAGTCGTAAAATTCAACAAATTTTGTCTTAAATTCAGAGTGCTGTATCCGGCTAGCAGAAGAGCGAGAAGGTTTAATTTAAAATTTTTCTCAGAGACATTTTTAGTCGTAAAATTCAACAAATTTTGTCCAAAATTCAGAGTGCTGTATTCGGCTAGCAGAAGAGCGAGAAGGTTTAATTTAAAATTTTTCTCAAAGACATTTTTAGTCGTAAAATTCAACAAATTTTGTCTAAAATTCAGAGCGCTGTATCCGGCTAGCAGAAGAGCGAGAAGGTTTAATTTAAAATTTTTCTCAAAGACATTTTTAGTCGTAAAATTCAACAAATTTTGTCTAAAATTCAGAGTGCTGTATCCGGCTAGCAGAAGAGCGAGAAGGTTTAATTTAAAATTTTTCTCAAAGACATTTTTAGTCGTAAAATTCAACAAATTTTGTCTTAAATTCAGAGTGCTGTATCCGGCTAGCAGAAGAGCGAGAAGGTTTAATTTAAAATTTTTCTCGAAGGCATTTTTAGTCTAAAATTCAACAAATTTTGTCTAAAATTCAGAGCGCTGTATCCGGCTAGCAGAAGAGCGTGAAGGTTTAATTTAAAATTTTTCTCGAAGGCATTTTTAGTCGTAAAATTCAACAAATTTTGTCTAAAATTCAGAGTGCTGTATTCGGCTAGCAGAAGAGCGAGAAGGTTTAATTTAAAATTTTTCTCAGACATTTTTAGTCGTAAAATTCAACAAATTTTGTCTTAAATTCAGAGTGCTGTATTCGGCTAGCAGAAGAGCGAGAAGGTTTAATTTAAAATTTTTCTCAGACATTTTTAGTCGTAAAATTCAACAAATTTTGTCTTAAATTCAAAGTGCTGTATCCGGCTAGCAGAAGAGCGAGAAGGTTTAATTTAAAATTTTTCTCGAAGACATTTTTAGTCGTAAAATTCAACAAATTTTGTCTAAAATTCAGAGCGCTGTATCCGGCTAGCAGAAGATCGAGAAGGTTTAATTTAAAATTTTTCTCAAAGACATTTTTAGTCGTAAAATTCAACAAATTTTGTCTAAAATTCAGAGTGCTGTATCCGGCCAGCAGAAGAGCGAGAAGGTTTAATTTAAAATTTTTCTCGAAGACATTTTTAGTCGTAAAATTCAACAAATTTTGTCTTAAATTCAGAGTGCTGTATCCGGCTAGCAGAAGAGCGAGAAGGTTTAATTTAAAATTTTTCTCAGAGACATTTTTAGTCGTAAAATTCAACAAATTTTGTCCAAAATTCAGAGTGCTGTATTCGGCTAGCAGAAGAGCGAGAAGGTTTAATTTAAAATTTTTCTCAAAGACATTTTTAGTCGTAAAATTCAACAAATTTTGTCTAAAATTCAGAGCGCTGTATCCGGCTAGCAGAAGAGCGAGAAGGTTTAATTTAAAATTTTTCTCAAAGACATTTTTAGTCGTAAAATTCAACAAATTTTGTCTAAAATTCAGAGTGCTGTATCCGGCTAGCAGAAGAGCGAGAAGGTTTAATTTAAAATTTTTCTCAAAGACATTTTTAGTCGTAAAATTCAACAAATTTTGTCTTAAATTCAGAGTGCTGTATCCGGCTAGCAGAAGAGCGAGAAGGTTTAATTTAAAATTTTTCTCGAAGGCATTTTTAGTCTAAAATTCAACAAATTTTGTCTAAAATTCAGAGCGCTGTATCCGGCTAGCAGAAGAGCGTGAAGGTTTAATTTAAAATTTTTCTCGAAGGCATTTTTAGTCGTAAAATTCAACAAATTTTGTCTAAAATTCAGAGTGCTGTATTCGGCTAGCAGAAGAGCGAGAAGGTTTAATTTAAAATTTTTCTCAGACATTTTTAGTCGTAAAATTCAACAAATTTTGTCTTAAATTCAGAGTGCTGTATCCGGCTAGCAGAAGAGCGAGAAGGTTTAATTTAAAATTTTTCTCGAAGACATTTTTAGTCGTAATATTCAACAAATTTTGTCTAAAATTCAGAGCGCTGTATCCGGCTAGCAGAAGAGCGAGAAGGTTTAATTTAAAATTTTTCTCAGAGACATTTTTAGTCGTAAAATTCAACAAATTTTGTCTAAAATTCAGAGTGCTGTATCCGGCCAGCAGAAGAGCGAGAAGGTTTAATTTAAAATTTTTCTCGAAGACATTTTTAGTCGTAAAATTCAACAAATTTTGTCTTAAATTCAGAGTGCTGTATCCGGCTAGCAGAAGAGCGAGAAGGTTTAATTTAAAATTTTTCTCAGAGACATTTTTAGTCGTAAAATTCAACAAATTTTGTCTTAAATTCAGAGTGCTGTATCCGGCTAGCAGAAGAGCGAGAAGGTTTAATTTAAAATTTTTCTCAGACATTTTTAGTCGTAAAATTCAACAAATTTTGTCTTAAATTCAAAGTGCTGTATCCGGCTAGCAGAAGAGCGAGAAGGTTTAATTTAAAATTTTTCTCGAAGGCATTTTTAGTCTAAAATTCAACAAATTTTGTCTAAAATTCAGAGCGCTGTATCCGGCTAGCAGAAGATCGAGAAGGTTTAATTTAAAATTTTTCTCAGACATTTTTAGTCGTAAAATTCAACAAATTTTGTCTAAAATTCAGAGCGCTGTATCCGGCTAGCAGAAGATCGAGAAGGTTTAATTTAAAATTTTTCTCAAAGACATTTTTAGTCGTAAAATTCAACAAATTTTGTCTAAAATTCAGAGTGCTGTATCCGGCCAGCAGAAGAGCGAGAAGGTTTAATTTAAAATTTTTCTCGAAGACATTTTTAGTCGTAAAATTCAACAAATTTTGTCTTAAATTCAGAGTGCTGTATTCGGCTAGCAGAAGAGCGAGAAGGTTTAATTTAAAATTTTTCTCGAAGGCATTTTTAGTCGTAAAATTCAACAAATTTTGTCTTAAATTCAGAGTGCTGTATCCGGCTAGCAGAAGAGCGAGAAGGTTTAATTTAAAATTTTTCTCGAAGACATTTTTAGTCGTAAAATTCAACAAATTTTGTCTAAAATTCAGAGCGCTGTATCCGGCTAGCAGAAGAGCGAGAAGGTTTAATTTAAAATTTTTCTCGAAGACATTTTTAGTCGTAAAATTCAACAAATTTTGTCTAAAATTCAGAGCGCTGTATCCGGCTAGCAGAAGATCGAGAAGGTTTAATTTAAAATTTTTCTCAAAGACATTTTTAGTCGTAAAATTCAACAAATTTTGTCTAAAATTCAGAGTGCTGTATCCGGCCAGCAGAAGAGCGAGAAGGTTTAATTTAAAATTTTTCTCGAAGACATTTTTAGTCGTAAAATTCAACAAATTTTGTCTTAAATTCAGAGTGCTGTATCCGGCTAGCAGAAGAGCGAGAAGGTTTAATTTAAAATTTTTCTCAGAGACATTTTTAGTCGTAAAATTCAACAAATTTTGTCCAAAATTCAGAGTGCTGTATTCGGCTAGCAGAAGAGCGAGAAGGTTTAATTTAAAATTTTTCTCGAAGGCATTTTTAGTCGTAAAATTCAACAAATTTTGTCTTAAATTCAGAGTGCTGTATCCGGCTAGCAGAAGAGCGAGAAGGTTTAATTTAAAATTTTTCTCAGAGACATTTTTAGTCGTAAAATTCAACAAATTTTGTCTATAATTCAGAGCGCTGTATCCGGCTAGCAGAAGAGCGAGAAGGTTTAATTTAAAATTTTTCTCGAAGGCATTTTTAGTCGTAAAATTCAACAAATTTTGTCTAAAATTCAGAGCGCTGTATCCGGCTAGCAGAAGAGCGAGAAGGTTTAATTTAAAATTTTTCTCAAAGACATTTTTAGTCGTAAAATTCAACAAATTTTGTCTAAAATTCAGAGTGCTGTATCCGGCTAGCAGAAGAGCGAGAAGGTTTAATTTAAAATTTTTCTCGAAGGCATTTTTAGTCGTAAAATTCAACAAATTTTGTCTTAAATTCAGAGTGCTGTATCCGGCTAGCAGAAGAGCGAGAACGTTTAATTTAAAATTTTTCTCGAAGGCATTTTTAGTCTAAAATTCAACAAATTTTGTCTAAAATTCAGAGCGCTGTATCCGGTTAGCAGAAGAGCGAGAAGGTTTAATTTAAAATTTTTCTCGAAAGCATTTTTAGTCGTAAAATTCAACAAATTTTGTCTAAAATTCAGAGTGCTGTATTCGGCTAGCAGAAGAGCGAGAAGGTTTAATTTAAAATTTTTCTCAGACATTTTTAGTCGTAAAATTCAACAAATTTTGTCTTAAATTCAAAGTGCTGTATCCGGCTAGCAGAAGAGCGAGAAGGTTTAATTTAAAATTTTTCTCGAAGACATTTTTAGTCGTAAAATTCAACAAATTTTGTCTAAAATTCAGAGCGCTGTATCCGGCTAGCAGAAGATCGAGAAGGTTTAATTTAAAATTTTTCTCAAAGACATTTTTAGTCGTAAAATTCAACAAATTTTGTCTAAAATTCAGAGTGCTGTATCCGGCCAGCAGAAGAGCGAGAAGGTTTAATTTAAAATTTTTCTCGAAGACATTTTTAGTCGTAAAATTCAACAAATTTTGTCTTAAATTCAGAGTGCTGTATCCGGCTAGCAGAAGAGCGAGAAGGTTTAATTTAAAATTTTTCTCAGAGACATTTTTAGTCGTAAAATTCAACAAATTTTGTCCAAAATTCAGAGTGCTGTATTCGGCTAGCAGAAGAGCGAGAAGGTTTAATTTAAAATTTTTCTCAAAGACATTTTTAGTCGTAAAATTCAACAAATTTTGTCTAAAATTCAGAGCGCTGTATCCGGCTAGCAGAAGAGCGAGAAGGTTTAATTTAAAATTTTTCTCAAAGACATTTTTAGTCGTAAAATTCAACAAATTTTGTCTTAAATTCAGAGTGCTGTATCCGGCTAGCAGAAGAGCGAGAAGGTTTAATTTAAAATTTTTCTCGAAGGCATTTTTAGTCTAAAATTCAACAAATTTTGTCTAAAATTCAGAGCGCTGTATCCGGCTAGCAGAAGAGCGTGAAGGTTTAATTTAAAATTTTTCTCGAAGGCATTTTTAGTCGTAAAATTCAACAAATTTTGTCTAAAATTCAGAGTGCTGTATTCGGCTAGCAGAAGAGCGAGAAGGTTTAATTTAAAATTTTTCTCAGACATTTTTAGTCGTAAAATTCAACAAATTTTGTCTTAAATTCAGAGTGCTGTATCCGGCTAGCAGAAGAGCGAGAAGGTTTAATTTAAAATTTTTCTCGAAGACATTTTTAGTCGTAATATTCAACAAATTTTGTCTAAAATTCAGAGCGCTGTATCCGGCTAGCAGAAGAGCGAGAAGGTTTAATTTAAAATTTTTCTCAGAGACATTTTTAGTCGTAAAATTCAACAAATTTTGTCTAAAATTCAGAGTGCTGTATCCGGCCAGCAGAAGAGCGAGAAGGTTTAATTTAAAATTTTTCTCGAAGACATTTTTAGTCGTAAAATTCAACAAATTTTGTCTTAAATTCAGAGTGCTGTATCCGGCTAGCAGAAGAGCGAGAAGGTTTAATTTAAAATTTTTCTCAGAGACATTTTTAGTCGTAAAATTCAACAAATTTTGTCTTAAATTCAGAGTGCTGTATCCGGCTAGCAGAAGAGCGAGAAGGTTTAATTTAAAATTTTTCTCAGACATTTTTAGTCGTAAAATTCAACAAATTTTGTCTTAAATTCAAAGTGCTGTATCCGGCTAGCAGAAGAGCGAGAAGGTTTAATTTAAAATTTTTCTCGAAGACATTTTTAGTCGTAAAATTCAACAAATTTTGTCTAAAATTCAGAGCGCTGTATCCGGCTAGCAGAAGATCGAGAAGTTTTAATTTAAAATTTTTCTCAAAGACATTTTTAGTCGTAAAATTCAACAAATTTTGTCTAAAATTCAGAGTGCTGTATCCGGCCAGCAGAAGAGCGAGAAGGTTTAATTTAAAATTTTTCTCGAAGACATTTTTAGTCGTAAAATTCAACAAATTTTGTCTTAAATTCAGAGTGCTGTATTCGGCTAGCAGAAGAGCGAGAAGGTTTAATTTAAAATTTTTCTCGAAGGCATTTTTAGTCGTAAAATTCAACAAATTTTGTCTTAAATTCAGAGTGCTGTATCCGGCTAGCAGAAGAGCGAGAAGGTTTAATTTAAAATTTTTCTCGAAGACATTTTTAGTCGTAAAATTCAACAAATTTTGTCTAAAATTCAGAGCGCTGTATCCGGCTAGCAGAAGAGCGAGAAGGTTTAATTTAAAATTTTTCTCGAAGACATTTTTAGTCGTAAAATTCAACAAATTTTGTCTAAAATTCAGAGCGCTGTATCCGGCTAGCAGAAGATCGAGAAGGTTTAATTTAAAATTTTTCTCAAAGACATTTTTAGTCGTAAAATTCAACAAATTTTGTCTAAAATTCAGAGTGCTGTATCCGGCCAGCAGAAGAGCGAGAAGGTTTAATTTAAAATTTTTCTCGAAGACATTTTTAGTCGTAAAATTCAACAAATTTTGTCTTAAATTCAGAGTGCTGTATCCGGCTAGCAGAAGAGCGAGAAGGTTTAATTTAAAATTTTTCTCAGAGACATTTTTAGTCGTAAAATTCAACAAATTTTGTCCAAAATTCAGAGTGCTGTATTCGGCTAGCAGAAGAGCGAGAAGGTTTAATTTAAAATTTTTCTCGAAGGCATTTTTAGTCGTAAAATTCAACAAATTTTGTCTTAAATTCAGAGTGCTGTATCCGGCTAGCAGAAGAGCGAGAAGGTTTAATTTAAAATTTTTCTCAGAGACATTTTTAGTCGTAAAATTCAACAAATTTTGTCTATAATTCAGAGCGCTGTATCCGGCTAGCAGAAGAGCGAGAAGGTTTAATTTAAAATTTTTCTCAGACATTTTTAGTCGTAAAATTCAACAAATTTTGTCTTAAATTCAGAGTGCTGTATCCGGCTAGCAGAAGAGCGAGAAGGTTTAATTTAAAATTTTTCTCGAAGACATTTTTAGTCGTAATATTCAACAAATTTTGTCTAAAATTCAGAGCGCTGTATCCGGCTAGCAGAAGAGCGAGAAGGTTTAATTTAAAATTTTTCTCAGAGACATTTTTAGTCGTAAAATTCAACAAATTTTGTCTAAAATTCAGAGTGCTGTATCCGGCCAGCAGAAGAGCGAGAAGGTTTAATTTAAAATTTTTCTCGAAGACATTTTTAGTCGTAAAATTCAACAAATTTTGTCTTAAATTCAGAGTGCTGTATCCGGCTAGCAGAAGAGCGAGAAGGTTTAATTTAAAATTTTTCTCAGAGACATTTTTAGTCGTAAAATTCAACAAATTTTGTCTTAAATTCAGAGTGCTGTATCCGGCTAGCAGAAGAGCGAGAAGGTTTAATTTAAAATTTTTCTCAGACATTTTTAGTCGTAAAATTCAACAAATTTTGTCTTAAATTCAAAGTGCTGTATCCGGCTAGCAGAAGAGCGAGAAGGTTTAATTTAAAATTTTTCTCGAAGGCATTTTTAGTCTAAAATTCAACAAATTTTGTCTAAAATTCAGAGCGCTGTATCCGGCTAGCAGAAGATCGAGAAGGTTTAATTTAAAATTTTTCTCAGACATTTTTAGTCGTAAAATTCAACAAATTTTGTCTAAAATTCAGAGCGCTGTATCCGGCTAGCAGAAGATCGAGAAGGTTTAATTTAAAATTTTTCTCAAAGACATTTTTAGTCGTAAAATTCAACAAATTTTGTCTAAAATTCAGAGTGCTGTATCCGGCCAGCAGAAGAGCGAGAAGGTTTAATTTAAAATTTTTCTCGAAGACATTTTTAGTCGTAAAATTCAACAAATTTTGTCTTAAATTCAGAGTGCTGTATTCGGCTAGCAGAAGAGCGAGAAGGTTTAATTTAAAATTTTTCTCGAAGGCATTTTTAGTCGTAAAATTCAACAAATTTTGTCTTAAATTCAGAGTGCTGTATCCGGCTAGCAGAAGAGCGAGAAGGTTTAATTTAAAATTTTTCTCGAAGACATTTTTAGTCGTAAAATTCAACAAATTTTGTCTAAAATTCAGAGCGCTGTATCCGGCTAGCAGAAGAGCGAGAAGGTTTAATTTAAAATTTTTCTCGAAGACATTTTTAGTCGTAAAATTCAACAAATTTTGTCTAAAATTCAGAGCGCTGTATCCGGCTAGCAGAAGATCGAGAAGGTTTAATTTAAAATTTTTCTCAAAGACATTTTTAGTCGTAAAATTCAACAAATTTTGTCTAAAATTCAGAGTGCTGTATCCGGCCAGCAGAAGAGCGAGAAGGTTTAATTTAAAATTTTTCTCGAAGACATTTTTAGTCGTAAAATTCAACAAATTTTGTCTTAAATTCAGAGTGCTGTATCCGGCTAGCAGAAGAGCGAGAAGGTTTAATTTAAAATTTTTCTCAGAGACATTTTTAGTCGTAAAATTCAACAAATTTTGTCCAAAATTCAGAGTGCTGTATTCGGCTAGCAGAAGAGCGAGAAGGTTTAATTTAAAATTTTTCTCGAAGGCATTTTTAGTCGTAAAATTCAACAAATTTTGTCTTAAATTCAGAGTGCTGTATCCGGCTAGCAGAAGAGCGAGAAGGTTTAATTTAAAATTTTTCTCAGAGACATTTTTAGTCGTAAAATTCAACAAATTTTGTCTATAATTCAGAGCGCTGTATCCGGCTAGCAGAAGAGCGAGAAGGTTTAATTTAAAATTTTTCTCGAAGGCATTTTTAGTCGTAAAATTCAACAAATTTTGTCTAAAATTCAGAGCGCTGTATCCGGCTAGCAGAAGAGCGAGAAGGTTTAATTTAAAATTTTTCTCAAAGACATTTTTAGTCGTAAAATTCAACAAATTTTGTCTAAAATTCAGAGTGCTGTATCCGGCTAGCAGAAGAGCGAGAAGGTTTAATTTAAAATTTTTCTCGAAGGCATTTTTAGTCGTAAAATTCAACAAATTTTGTCTTAAATTCAGAGTGCTGTATCCGGCTAGCAGAAGAGCGAGAACGTTTAATTTAAAATTTTTCTCGAAGGCATTTTTAGTCTAAAATTCAACAAATTTTGTCTAAAATTCAGAGCGCTGTATCCGGTTAGCAGAAGAGCGAGAAGGTTTAATTTAAAATTTTTCTCGAAAGCATTTTTAGTCGTAAAATTCAACAAATTTTGTCTAAAATTCAGAGTGCTGTATTCGGCTAGCAGAAGAGCGAGAAGGTTTAATTTAAAATTTTTCTCAGACATTTTTAGTCGTAAAATTCAACAAATTTTGTCTTAAATTCAAAGTGCTGTATCCGGCTAGCAGAAGAGCGAGAAGGTTTAATTTAAAATTTTTCTCGAAGACATTTTTAGTCGTAAAATTCAACAAATTTTGTCTAAAATTCAGAGCGCTGTATCCGGCTAGCAGAAGATCGAGAAGGTTTAATTTAAAATTTTTCTCAAAGACATTTTTAGTCGTAAAATTCAACAAATTTTGTCTAAAATTCAGAGTGCTGTATCCGGCCAGCAGAAGAGCGAGAAGGTTTAATTTAAAATTTTTCTCGAAGACATTTTTAGTCGTAAAATTCAACAAATTTTGTCTTAAATTCAGAGTGCTGTATCCGGCTAGCAGAAGAGCGAGAAGGTTTAATTTAAAATTTTTCTCAGAGACATTTTTAGTCGTAAAATTCAACAAATTTTGTCCAAAATTCAGAGTGCTGTATTCGGCTAGCAGAAGAGCGAGAAGGTTTAATTTAAAATTTTTCTCAAAGACATTTTTAGTCGTAAAATTCAACAAATTTTGTCTAAAATTCAGAGCGCTGTATCCGGCTAGCAGAAGAGCGAGAAGGTTTAATTTAAAATTTTTCTCAAAGACATTTTTAGTCGTAAAATTCAACAAATTTTGTCTTAAATTCAGAGTGCTGTATCCGGCTAGCAGAAGAGCGAGAAGGTTTAATTTAAAATTTTTCTCGAAGGCATTTTTAGTCTAAAATTCAACAAATTTTGTCTAAAATTCAGAGCGCTGTATCCGGCTAGCAGAAGAGCGTGAAGGTTTAATTTAAAATTTTTCTCGAAGGCATTTTTAGTCGTAAAATTCAACAAATTTTGTCTAAAATTCAGAGTGCTGTATTCGGCTAGCAGAAGAGCGAGAAGGTTTAATTTAAAATTTTTCTCAGACATTTTTAGTCGTAAAATTCAACAAATTTTGTCTTAAATTCAGAGTGCTGTATCCGGCTAGCAGAAGAGCGAGAAGGTTTAATTTAAAATTTTTCTCGAAGACATTTTTAGTCGTAATATTCAACAAATTTTGTCTAAAATTCAGAGCGCTGTATCCGGCTAGCAGAAGAGCGAGAAGGTTTAATTTAAAATTTTTCTCAGAGACATTTTTAGTCGTAAAATTCAACAAATTTTGTCTAAAATTCAGAGTGCTGTATCCGGCCAGCAGAAGAGCGAGAAGGTTTAATTTAAAATTTTTCTCGAAGACATTTTTAGTCGTAAAATTCAACAAATTTTGTCTTAAATTCAGAGTGCTGTATCCGGCTAGCAGAAGAGCGAGAAGGTTTAATTTAAAATTTTTCTCAGAGACATTTTTAGTCGTAAAATTCAACAAATTTTGTCTTAAATTCAGAGTGCTGTATCCGGCTAGCAGAAGAGCGAGAAGGTTTAATTTAAAATTTTTCTCAGACATTTTTAGTCGTAAAATTCAACAAATTTTGTCTTAAATTCAAAGTGCTGTATCCGGCTAGCAGAAGAGCGAGAAGGTTTAATTTAAAATTTTTCTCGAAGACATTTTTAGTCGTAAAATTCAACAAATTTTGTCTAAAATTCAGAGCGCTGTATCCGGCTAGCAGAAGATCGAGAAGTTTTAATTTAAAATTTTTCTCAAAGACATTTTTAGTCGTAAAATTCAACAAATTTTGTCTAAAATTCAGAGTGCTGTATCCGGCCAGCAGAAGAGCGAGAAGGTTTAATTTAAAATTTTTCTCGAAGACATTTTTAGTCGTAAAATTCAACAAATTTTGTCTTAAATTCAGAGTGCTGTATTCGGCTAGCAGAAGAGCGAGAAGGTTTAATTTAAAATTTTTCTCGAAGGCATTTTTAGTCGTAAAATTCAACAAATTTTGTCTTAAATTCAGAGTGCTGTATCCGGCTAGCAGAAGAGCGAGAAGGTTTAATTTAAAATTTTTCTCGAAGACATTTTTAGTCGTAAAATTCAACAAATTTTGTCTAAAATTCAGAGCGCTGTATCCGGCTAGCAGAAGAGCGAGAAGGTTTAATTTAAAATTTTTCTCGAAGACATTTTTAGTCGTAAAATTCAACAAATTTTGTCTAAAATTCAGAGCGCTGTATCCGGCTAGCAGAAGATCGAGAAGGTTTAATTTAAAATTTTTCTCAAAGACATTTTTAGTCGTAAAATTCAACAAATTTTGTCTAAAATTCAGAGTGCTGTATCCGGCCAGCAGAAGAGCGAGAAGGTTTAATTTAAAATTTTTCTCGAAGACATTTTTAGTCGTAAAATTCAACAAATTTTGTCTTAAATTCAGAGTGCTGTATCCGGCTAGCAGAAGAGCGAGAAGGTTTAATTTAAAATTTTTCTCAGAGACATTTTTAGTCGTAAAATTCAACAAATTTTGTCCAAAATTCAGAGTGCTGTATTCGGCTAGCAGAAGAGCGAGAAGGTTTAATTTAAAATTTTTCTCGAAGGCATTTTTAGTCGTAAAATTCAACAAATTTTGTCTTAAATTCAGAGTGCTGTATCCGGCTAGCAGAAGAGCGAGAAGGTTTAATTTAAAATTTTTCTCAGAGACATTTTTAGTCGTAAAATTCAACAAATTTTGTCTATAATTCAGAGCGCTGTATCCGGCTAGCAGAAGAGCGAGAAGGTTTAATTTAAAATTTTTCTCGAAGGCATTTTTAGTCGTAAAATTCAACAAATTTTGTCTAAAATTCAGAGCGCTGTATCCGGCTAGCAGAAGAGCGAGAAGGTTTAATTTAAAATTTTTCTCAAAGACATTTTTAGTCGTAAAATTCAACAAATTTTGTCTAAAATTCAGAGTGCTGTATCCGGCTAGCAGAAGAGCGAGAAGGTTTAATTTAAAATTTTTCTCGAAGGCATTTTTAGTCGTAAAATTCAACAAATTTTGTCTTAAATTCAGAGTGCTGTATCCGGCTAGCAGAAGAGCGAGAACGTTTAATTTAAAATTTTTCTCGAAGGCATTTTTAGTCTAAAATTCAACAAATTTTGTCTAAAATTCAGAGCGCTGTATCCGGTTAGCAGAAGAGCGAGAAGGTTTAATTTAAAATTCTTCTCGAAAGCATTTTTAGTCGTAAAATTCAACAAATTTTGTCTAAAATTCAGAGTGCTGTATTCGGCTAGCAGAAGAGCGAGAAGGTTTAATTTAAAATTTTTCTCAGACATTTTTAGTCGTAAAATTCAACAAATTTTGTCTTAAATTCAAAGTGCTGTATCCGGCTAGCAGAAGAGCGAGAAGGTTTAATTTAAAATTTTTCTCGAAGACATTTTTAGTCGTAAAATTCAACAAATTTTGTCTAAAATTCAGAGCGCTGTATCCGGCTAGCAGAAGATCGAGAAGGTTTAATTTAAAATTTTTCTCAAAGACATTTTTAGTCGTAAAATTCAACAAATTTTGTCTAAAATTCAGAGTGCTGTATCCGGCCAGCAGAAGAGCGAGAAGGTTTAATTTAAAATTTTTCTCGAAGACATTTTTAGTCGTAAAATTCAACAAATTTTGTCTTAAATTCAGAGTGCTGTATCCGGCTAGCAGAAGAGCGAGAAGGTTTAATTTAAAATTTTTCTCAGAGACATTTTTAGTCGTAAAATTCAACAAATTTTGTCCAAAATTCAGAGTGCTGTATTCGGCTAGCAGAAGAGCGAGAAGGTTTAATTTAAAATTTTTCTCAAAGACATTTTTAGTCGTAAAATTCAACAAATTTTGTCTAAAATTCAGAGCGCTGTATCCGGCTAGCAGAAGAGCGAGAAGGTTTAATTTAAAATTTTTCTCAAAGACATTTTTAGTCGTAAAATTCAACAAATTTTGTCTTAAATTCAGAGTGCTGTATCCGGCTAGCAGAAGAGCGAGAAGGTTTAATTTAAAATTTTTCTCAGAGACATTTTTAGTCGTAAAATTCAACAAATTTTGTCTATAATTCAGAGCGCTGTATCCGGCTAGCAGAAGAGCGAGAAGGTTTAATTTAAAATTTTTCTCGAAGGCATTTTTAGTCGTAAAATTCAACAAATTTTGTCTAAAATTCAGAGCGCTGTATCCGGCTAGCAGAAGAGCGAGAAGGTTTAATTTAAAATTTTTCTCAAAGACATTTTTAGTCGTAAAATTCAACAAATTTTGTCTAAAATTCAGAGTGCTGTATCCGGCTAGCAGAAGAGCGAGAAGGTTTAATTTAAAATTTTTCTCGAAGGCATTTTTAGTCGTAAAATTCAACAAATTTTGTCTTAAATTCAGAGTGCTGTATCCGGCTAGCAGAAGAGCGAGAAGGTTTAATTTAAAATTTTTCTCGAAGGCATTTTTAGTCTAAAATTCAACAAATTTTGTCTAAAATTCAGAGCGCTGTATCCGGTTAGCAGAAGAGCGAGAAGGTTTAATTTAAAATTTTTCTCGAAAGCATTTTTAGTCGTAAAATTCAACAAATTTTGTCTAAAATTCAGAGTGCTGTATTCGGCTAGCAGAAGAGCGAGAAGGTTTAATTTAAAATTTTTCTCAGACATTTTTAGTCGTAAAATTCAACAAATTTTGTCTTAAATTCAAAGTGCTGTATCCGGCTAGCAGAAGAGCGAGAAGGTTTAATTTAAAATTTTTCTCGAAGACATTTTTAGTCGTAAAATTCAACAAATTTTGTCTAAAATTCAGAGCGCTGTATCCGGCTAGCAGAAGATCGAGAAGGTTTAATTTAAAATTTTTCTCAAAGACATTTTTAGTCGTAAAATTCAACAAATTTTGTCTAAAATTCAGAGTGCTGTATCCGGCCAGCAGAAGAGCGAGAAGGTTTAATTTAAAATTTTTCTCGAAGACATTTTTAGTCGTAAAATTCAACAAATTTTGTCTTAAATTCAGAGTGCTGTATCCGGCTAGCAGAAGAGCGAGAAGGTTTAATTTAAAATTTTTCTCAGAGACATTTTTAGTCGTAAAATTCAACAAATTTTGTCCAAAATTCAGAGTGCTGTATTCGGCTAGCAGAAGAGCGAGAAGGTTTAATTTAAAATTTTTCTCAAAGACATTTTTAGTCGTAAAATTCAACAAATTTTGTCTAAAATTCAGAGCGCTGTATCCGGCTAGCAGAAGAGCGAGAAGGTTTAATTTAAAATTTTTCTCAAAGACATTTTTAGTCGTAAAATTCAACAAATTTTGTCTAAAATTCAGAGTGCTGTATCCGGCTAGCAGAAGAGCGAGAAGGTTTAATTTAAAATTTTTCTCAAAGACATTTTTAGTCGTAAAATTCAACAAATTTTGTCTTAAATTCAGAGTGCTGTATCCGGCTAGCAGAAGAGCGAGAAGGTTTAATTTAAAATTTTTCTCGAAGGCATTTTTAGTCTAAAATTCAACAAATTTTGTCTAAAATTCAGAGCGCTGTATCCGGCTAGCAGAAGAGCGTGAAGGTTTAATTTAAAATTTTTCTCGAAGGCATTTTTAGTCGTAAAATTCAACAAATTTTGTCTAAAATTCAGAGTGCTGTATTCGGCTAGCAGAAGAGCGAGAAGGTTTAATTTAAAATTTTTCTCAGACATTTTTAGTCGTAAAATTCAACAAATTTTGTCTTAAATTCAGAGTGCTGTATCCGGCTAGCAGAAGAGCGAGAAGGTTTAATTTAAAATGTTTCTCGAAGACATTTTTAGTCGTAATATTCAACAAATTTTGTCTAAAATTCAGAGTGCTGTATCCGGCTAGCAGAAGAGCGAGAAGGTTTAATTTAAAATTTTTCTCAGAGACATTTTTAGTCGTAAAATTCAACAAATTTTGTCTAAAATTCAGAGTGCTGTATCCGGCCAGCAGAAGAGCGAGAAGGTTTAATTTAAAATTTTTCTCGAAGACATTTTTAGTCGTAAAATTCAACAAATTTTGTCTTAAATTCAGAGTGCTGTATCCGGCTAGCAGAAGAGCGAGAAGGTTTAATTTAAAATTTTTCTCAGAGACATTTTTAGTCGTAAAATTCAACAAATTTTGTCTTAAATTCAGAGTGCTGTATCCGGCTAGCAGAAGAGCGAGAAGGTTTAATTTAAAATTTTTCTCAGACATTTTTAGTCGTAAAATTCAACAAATTTTGTCTAAAATTCAGAGTGCTGTATTCGGCTAGCAGAAGAGCGAGAAGGTTTAATTTAAAATTTTTCTCAGACATTTTTAGTCGTAAAATTCAACAAATTTTGTCTTAAATTCAGAGTGCTGTATCCGGCTAGCAGAAGAGCGAGAAGGTTTAATTTAAAATGTTTCTCGAAGACATTTTTAGTCGTAATATTCAACAAATTTTGTCTAAAATTCAGAGCGCTGTATCCGGCTAGCAGAAGAGCGAGAAGGTTTAATTTAAAATTTTTCTCAGAGACATTTTTAGTCGTAAAATTCAACAAATTTTGTCTAAAATTCAGAGTGCTGTATCCGGCCAGCAGAAGAGCGAGAAGGTTTAATTTAAAATTTTTCTCGAAGACATTTTTAGTCGTAAAATTCAACAAATTTTGTCTTAAATTCAGAGTGCTGTATCCGGCTAGCAGAAGAGCGAGAAGGTTTAATTTAAAATTTTTCTCAGAGACATTTTTAGTCGTAAAATTCAACAAATTTTGTCCAAAATTCAGAGTGCTGTATTCGGCTAGCAGAAGAGCGAGAAGGTTTAATTTAAAATTTTTCTCAAAGACATTTTTAGTCGTAAAATTCAACAAATTTTGTCTAAAATTTAGAGCGCTGTATCCGGCTAGCAGAAGAGCGAGAAGGTTTAATTTAAAATTTTTCTCAAAGACATTTTTAGTCGTAAAATTCAACAAATTTTGTCTAAAATTCAGAGTGCTGTATCCGGCTAGCAGAAGAGCGAGAAGGTTTAATTTAAAATTTTTCTCAAAGACATTTTTAGTCGTAAAATTCAACAAATTTTGTCTTAAATTCAGAGTGCTGTATCCGGCTAGCAGAAGAGCGAGAAGGTTTAATTTAAAATTTTTCTCGAAGGCATTTTTAGTCTAAAATTCAACAAATTTTGTCTAAAATTCAGAGCGCTGTATCCGGCTAGCAGAAGAGCGTGAAGGTTTAATTTAAAATTTTTCTCGAAGGCATTTTTAGTCGTAAAATTCAACAAATTTTGTCTAAAATTCAGAGTGCTGTATTCGGCTAGCAGAAGAGCGAGAAGGTTTAATTTAAAATTTTTCTCAGACATTTTTAGTCGTAAAATTCAACAAATTTTGTCTTAAATTCAGAGTGCTGTATCCGGCTAGCAGAAGAGCGAGAAGGTTTAATTTAAAATGTTTCTCGAAGACATTTTTAGTCGTAATATTCAACAAATTTTGTCTAAAATTCAGAGCGCTGTATCCGGCTAGCAGAAGAGCGAGAAGGTTTAATTTAAAATTTTTCTCAGAGACATTTTTAGTCGTAAAATTCAACAAATTTTGTCTAAAATTCAGAGTGCTGTATCCGGCCAGCAGAAGAGCGAGAAGGTTTAATTTAAAATTTTTCTCGAAGACATTTTTAGTCGTAAAATTCAACAAATTTTGTCTTAAATTCAGAGTGCTGTATCCGGCTAGCAGAAGAGCGAGAAGGTTTAATTTAAAATTTTTCTCAGAGACATTTTTAGTCGTAAAATTCAACAAATTTTGTCTTAAATTCAGAGTGCTGTATCCGGCTAGCAGAAGAGCGAGAAGGTTTAATTTAAAATTTTTCTCAGACATTTTTAGTCGTAAAATTCAACAAATTTTGTCTAAAATTCAGAGTGCTGTATCCGGCCAGCAGAAGAGCGAGAAGGTTTAATTTAAAATTTTTCTCGAAGACATTTTTAGTCGTAAAATTCAACAAATTTTGTCTTAAATTCAGAGTGCTGTATCCGGCTAGCAGAAGAGCGAGAAGGTTTAATTTAATATTTTTCTCGAAGGCATTTTTAGTCGTAAACTTCAACAAATTTTGTCTAAAATTTAGAGTGCTGTATCCGGCTAGCAGAAGAGCGAGAAGGTTTATTTTAAAATTTTTCTCGAAGACATTTTTAGTCGTAAAATTCAACAAATTTTGTCTAAAATTCAGAGCGCTGTATCCGGCTAGCAGAAGAGCGAGAAGGTTTAATTTAAAATTTTTCTCAAAGACATTTTTAGTCGTAAAATTCAACAAATTTTGTCTTAAATTCAGAGTGCTGTATCCGGCTAGCAGAAGAGCGAGAAGCTTTAATTTAAAATTTTTCTCGAAGACATTTTTAGTCGTAAAATTCAACAAATTTAGTCTTAAATTCAGAGTGCTGTATCCGGCTAGCAGAAGAGCGAGAAGGTTTAATTTAAAATTTTTCTCAAAGGCATTTTTAGTCGTAAAATTCAACAAATTTTGTCCAAAATTCAGAGTGCTGTATCCGGCTAGCAGAAGAGCGAGAAGGTTTAATTTAAAATTTTTCTCGAAGACATTTTTAGTCGTAAAATTCAACAAATTTTGTCTAAAATTCAGAGCGCTGTATCCGGCTAGCAGAAGAGCGAGGTTTAATTTAAAATTTTTCTCAGAGACATTTTTAGTCGTAAAATTCAACAAATTTTGTCTAAAATTCAGAGTGCTGTATCCGGCTAGCAGAAGAGCGAGAAGCTTTAATTTAAAATTTTTCTCGAAGACATTTTTAGTCGTAAAATTTAACAAATTTTGTCTTAAATTCAGAGTGCTGTATCCGGCTAGCAGAAGAGCGAGAAGGTTTAATTTAAAATTTTTCTCGAGGACAATACAAAATCTGAATTTTGTCGAATTGTACGATTTCATGTATAAATCCCAGAAAAATTAAAAATTAAACCCTCCTCGCTCTTCTGCTCTGATACAAAATCTGAATGAGCGCGAAACTAATAACAATTGAACGTACTTCTGTAAACCCCAGTTACCAATAAAAATTAAGGCAATAAAAAAATACATCAGTTTACGATTTTTATTGAAATATTCAGAATTGTACAAGCAACACAACGTTAAGTATAATGAAAGCACATACCTAACTGTGCAGTGAATTTAGTCTGACCAGACCACAAAGACTGTCATTGTAATTGTACCACAACGATTAGACAGAACTAGTGAAAAACATTTACATTTACAACATTTCTTCACTAATTTTGCATACACATAGAGGGTGCTACAAAAACATTCAAGAGTCCTTACAATATCCACCCAATACACACTGGAAAGGAATTTATAGATGTTATTTGGAGTCTATTATGTTACATAATTTGCAAAACTAGGTAAGTACCTATCTAAAATATTTTGTGACTTTAAAAAATATATATTCTTCCAAAAGTGTTGAGATTACTTTACGATAGAAAAATTTTAAAATCTTAAAACGCCTTTTTTTAATTACAAATCATTCGTTTTGCAAACTTAATTCAACGCTAATATTATTATTATTAGAGGACAAGATCTGTTGTTGAAATTACAAACATTTTAAAGTAATGTTTTGCAACTAAGTATTTTTTCTATTAAAAAATAATAGACTCTAAACAATAGTTGGTGTAGACTTAAGTCACAGCTTAGTTTTGAAAACTGTTAGGATTAGATTAGAGGCCAATTTAATTTACAAAGTACTCCGAAATAGCATTGTAGTAGTATATATCAATTCATATAAATACAATCACAGTAACAAATGGAATTAATAAAAGTTAAATCTTGATTTACTTTATAGTAATTTTGCAGGTATGTTTTTTAAATCCATTCTAAATACCCTAATATCAACAGATTTAATTAAATAAAATTTAATTAAATATATATGATTGTTTTTAATCACCCCATAATTTGAGTTTGGAAGGTCTTTTGTGTAATGCCACTGAATCTTTTTTTTGCATATTAGGAATATTTTATGGTTTTGTAAAAAGACATACCTATAACATACTGTTTTCCATCCAATTAATATTATTATAAGGTAGACTTACAATACACCTATTATTAAACTTTTATTACTATCGCTACACCCAGTCTTACTTCAACATTATTAACAAGTACCGAATCTAGTAAAGCAGTGCAAATAGTAAAAAAACCTTATACAAAATGGACAAAGGTTTTTTTTAAATCCCTCCTTTTAGTCAATGAGCAAAGCAGATAATTTAGTCCGTGAGCCTATGCCTCCAGCAGTACATATTAAAAAGGTCAATTTAAAACGTTTTACCAATTTCAATTCAATTTAAAATCCATTTTAAACCATATATAATTATAATGCTGTTTTCCATAATGTCGCATATCTAAAAACGATAAAAAATTGACCATATAGTTTTTTACTTATACACCCTGTATATTAAAAGCTAGCCTTGCAGCGCATGGACTAAACAATGATTCTTTTTTTTGTGTAATTTTATAAAATTCTTTTTTTTTGCCCAATTTGGTTATCACAGCGAGAATTACTAATCCAAAGTAATGATTTTTTTTCTACAATATCAAATTGTAAAAAAATTGTGATATAGATTACTTACATCTGCTTTGCCTATTTAAAATTGCTTATATTGAACCACTCTTTACAATAGACAGTGTGTCCAATCATAAAATTCACATTTTTAAAGTTTATCTCCAAAACTTACATCAAATGTTTTAACATTTTCTAATTCACGTCACGTAAGGTAGTTTTCTTGAAATTTCTCGAATAACCAATATAAAAATATAAAACTTTATGATTGTACGTCCTGTAGAAATAAAGCTGAAACAAGCATTGTTTAAAATATAGATTTAGGTTTGATAGATAAATTTTTGGTGTTTTGTTTAAAATACGCTATTGTATTAATTATTTTTTACCAAAGGCCAATATCTCAAACTACTTTTATTTCAGTACAAAAATGGCAGTGTTCGGGAATTGTGTAATGACTAAAATATCCAGTCTATTGAACAGTTTTATATATAAAAAAAATATCTTTTCAAACCTAAATCTGACCATCTCTTAATTGTATCAAGTACAAAATGCCAAATCAATAATTAAAAACATACAAATTGTCAATTCTTCATATTCGGTTAAGTAGTTTTTATTACATAGGTTCTAAAATTTCAAATAGTCAAAGGACAAGAAAAACTTACATTGTAGGATTAATCCATTTGAAATCAACAAAGAAAAAATGAATTTTTAACATATTTATTTTTATCACCATCTGAACCAAAATTTTACTACACATTTAAGAAAATTAAAAAACTGATCATAGCAAAATTTATTTCGGTATATTTTTTGTTGGTGCAATTTTTTTACATTGGTTGATTTGAGTTGGATTGACCCCATTAAGATTTTGCAAATATTTACTTCAATAATTAAATATTTACAGAATCTTTTTTGTGTCCCCTGTTAAAATAAAAATAGATAGAAATAGAGGTATAGTTTGAAAATATTTTCTATTAAAGAATATTAGGTGCTCATGCAAAAAACCAGGTATACTAAAACTAAGCTGCATCTGATTCAAATTTAAAAAAATCGTTGCAATGAACTCTAGAATTCATATAAATTATCCAAAAAGCAAGAATTAGTATCATTAAAAAGTGGAAACACATACACGTTTAAACAAAAATGAAGATTTTATCCCGAATTTAAAAAAATATACAATTTTGATGGTACTAGATTTAATATTTTTTTAAGAGATTGTTAAAAAATTAATGATACCAATCCTTGGTCAATTCCAAAAGTATTCAAAACGTGCATTGTAAAAAATAGATGTTTTTATTACACTTTTAATTTAAGTATATTTCTGAATATACTTAAAAATTCTACATTACCTATATAAGACAATTCCATAATATTTCAAAAGAAAAATTTAGGAAGCCTGCCTCCAATTATAGTATAAGTACATTTATTTTTATAAATAATTTAAATAACAAAAAGTATTTGGCACATCAGTTTTATATGAAATAGATGTCGATTTCTTTCTCAGTGCTTAGTATTTATTGGGTATTTATTTAGAGATAAATGTACCTATACTCGACAATACTAAAGTTTCAAAACCTGACTTTTATGACTGAAATTTTCCTATCATTTGCCCACTGAATTATTTCACAAATTTGTGTGAATATTCTATAATAAATAAAATAACACACTACTAATCTACATTTTGTTGCAACATTTAAATATAAAAAGTCATGCATCACAATGATTGTATATTTTTAATTTCTAAAAAAATTTAACTACACATGCTCCAGTTGAACAGGGTGTCACAAAAAATCCCAGAAGACACTCTGTATAAATAATCATTTATTTATGGAACTATGCTTTTCAGTGGGTATTGAATAAATCCATACCTATCACTACCATTCAAAACCAACTTTCCTAATTCACCATTCGGTTGTTTTACCAGCAACAGTAACAAGCATGCAGGGTATTCCAAATGTTTGGATTAACCTGCATTTTGCCAACAATCAAGTTAAAGAGAGCGATTACCATACTATTATTTTGTCTAAAATAACGAATGTGCTTAATCATACCTAAAAATTGCAATCGAATCTTCTCTTAACTTTTCTCAAAAACTTACCTAGCCTATCCGTCCAATTTGCTTTTAGTTTTATCAGTCATTGCTTTTAAAAAAAGTCATGATAAATTATATTTTATAAAATCACGCCTGACACAAAAACACAAAAAATTAATTGGGGTATCGAAGTGCGAGAATGATACTGGTGGTACTGTAGAATATTTTTTTAGAGGTCGTTACTTTTACTAAAATATATGTCTGCTTTACGTTTAGCACTATAGTTGTAGATTATTTTGAAATAAATATATTTTATATAAATGCAAACATATTTAACCGTTTATTTTAGCTCTTTGTCTACCTCCTTGTGAGTGAACCATTGCTCGAGAGGGTTAGTTTATAGACCTTCTAATTTTTATGTCAATATTTAAAAAATATACAGATCTGGCAAAATTTTAACGGAACATAGGATTTTCAATGTATTTTGGACAAGAGCTCATGTAGAAGTCGACCAGCACGATATATAAGAAAACTATTCAATTGAACCACTCTACATTGTTGTATCCGTACTCTCAGCCAGCAGAGCGCGTGTCTGCGTTAGCTTACTAGCACTGACCAGCAGCAGTATGAAAATGCTAGAAAAAGAGGTGTGTCTGTGAGACATTCAGGAACAGATTTTCCGACGCTGAAGTTCCATTGTATGCGAAAAATTATTTGCTGCAATAAATGTAACAAATAATTTCTCTTCTGAAAATAAGTGCTGCGGTTCCTTTTTGCCATAATGGCTTTGAAAATGAAATACATTCTACGATTTAAAAAACATAACGGTAAAAATAAACACATTTATTAGATTTTGTGCTGGTCAACTTCTACGTGAGCTCTTGTCCAAAATACATTGAAAATCCTATGTTCCGTTAAAATTTTGCTACTATCAAATCAAAACGAATTGTTATGAACACAGTGGATGGTCAGCTTTAGTAAATACCTTACTTTTTATTTTGGTTAACGTTTTAGCATTTTTGCTAAGTATAATATTTAAATCTCACCTTGATCTATGTTTTGAAAATGGTTCACTCAAACACAAACTAAAAAAAGAAAAAAACTAAGGCAAAAAAAACAAAAATGTCAGGCATGATTATATGAATTATTTTATTGAGAAATAAAAATACAAATAAAAATTGCGGAAAATTGCTGACAGCCTTCTTTTTTTAAACAAACAACAAAATTTCTTGCATTTTGAATTTTGAGTTTTTAAGTGTGTTCTGGTCATTAAAAAAATGTATAAACTACATATACCTATGGCATAACGAAAAACAATATTTATAATTATTTTCAAACTTCATCATACGTATACCAAATTTTTCAAAGTTATGTACAAAGATGTAGATAAATATTAAGTTCCTAGATGGACCTGGTGATAGGAAAAACTGGTATACAATATCACCACTAAAATTACTTACAATAGGATTATAAAAATTTCCTTATCTTTCCTAGGGTTTTGGGTTAATTTTATTATATTATTTTTTAACACACTATATTAAGAAGAATGTTGTTATAATTATGGTATAAAAAACCAATTTTGAGTAGTTGAAAGACTAATACTTCGTGAATTCATAAAACTGAATAATTCATTTTGTCCTGCTACATAAATTTTTAATTTCATGCAGTGTGTATTGTCCAGTTTGTTACAGAATAAATAGGGGGGCTATCGTGTATTCTGAAACTTAAGGAAATTGAAAATAATAACCCTTATGCCTAGGAAATTGAAATATTTGTTTTTCCTATCAATAAAAATCCACCTAAGAATCAAATGCAGAATGAAAAACAACGAACTAAAAAAAAACGAAAAAACTTTTCCCATGCATTCAGATCGTGCACTGAACACAAACTAACTCTAAATGGTCGCGACTACGCGGCCAAATCTAAAATTATAAATATATACAAAAAAGGAACAAAACGTTTTTCACTATATTTTCTAATATAATGATAAATATATATTTTTGGCGTTTCAAATAAAAGGAAACTTTACTTCTTTTAAGTAACAAAAAATATTAAAAAAAAAATAGTCATGTACAATTTTTATTTAGTAGTACCACTCCTCGACGCAAAACAAAAAACAGTTTTAAAAATATATATATCAAAATCTGCTCATATTTATTTGTAGGTAAAATTGTGTTCATACTCGTGTAACTAGAATCTGTCTCTCGTAAATTGTTTAATTTTTCAAATTTAACAATTTTTCACTAACTGGGAATTCCGTACGTTTACGCCTTTAGATAATTTCTAATTTTTGGTATTAATTCTTTGAAAAATGATAATGTAATCGATTGATACCCAAGTACTACGCAAACTTTACCTACAACAGGATCAATATGGACTGATTATCTAACAAAATTAGACTTACATAACTATTTTTTACAATTTTCCAAAAGTTACTATCCATACCTTTTAAATGTGTCTGTTCACATTTTTGTTTAAACTTTATTTTTTATAAAATTCATTAAGTATACTCTCCAATATTTCTTGGAAGCAATGTTAGTCAAATTCCTACTAGAAAGCCTTTATATCGCAGGAATCCATTCCAGTAATAGTTTGTTAAATTTCTGAAAATACCTTTCCTCTCTTTCCACGCCGCAGGTATTATTTGTGAAAATAATTTTGTTTTTTCTGTAGATTAATAATTGCGCAAATAACTGAACAAAGATAATGATAGGAGGTATTTTCAGAACTTTAAAAGATTGAGTCACTCAAAGAGGTTCCCAAGTCCTTCTAGTAGGAATTTAAGTAACGTTATTTGTCTGGGGGAAAGATTAGAGGGTATATATATTTAATTAAAATAAAATAAAGGTCAAAAATGCAAGTGAACATACCCATTTTTAAATGAAGAACGTTTCTCGGCACTGTCAATACTAATTATAAGCCAACAATAATAATACTTCAGATTGTTTCTGTAATATTTTATAAAGATTCAGATATGATAATACTAAATCAAATAATGTCAAATATGCTACAAATCAAGTCCAGAAGTAGATATTTTTTGTAATCGACATTGATTTTAGATTGAAAAGCCCAGAAATCTAAAATTTATGAGAAATTAATCGACATTGATTTTAGATTGAAAATGGTCTAGAAATCTAAAATTTATGAAAAATATTAGTCAACATTGATTTTAGATTGAAAATGGCCCAGAAAACTAAAATTTATGAAAAATTAATCGATCGATTTTAGATTGAAAATGGCCGAGAAATTAATCGACATTGATTTTATATTGAAAATGGCCCAGAAATCTAAAATTTATGAAAAATTAATCGACATTGATTTTAGAATGAAAGTGGCCTATAAATCTAAAATTTTGGTTGGATATTCAAATGAAGCGTTGAGATAGACAATATAGGATCGCAAAGATAAATTCACCGCACCGTGAAGTGCATTTGGTCGCGTAGCCTACCCATTATTCGATTACCAATTAGCGATTGCACATGTTTTTAATTTATACTCTTTCCATTCTAGCTCCCGAGCTGTAAACTAAAGGAGTATATTTCTTTGCGGTCAGATAGACCCTGCACTATTTCATTTAAATTTACTTTACCGATTTAGATTAAACGCTGAGAAACTCTCTAAGAAATAAGAATACGTTCGGCGAAAATGCAAATAAACAGTAGATGATAAATATTTAAAAAAGTAATTACTAATACTGAATCTTTATATAATCGAAACTCTCGTTTATAACACGAGAAAAAATAATAATTGCAGCAAAGTAAAATGCTAGAAAAATTAAATAGGAAATAGTCTTATATTAATTTCGTTTAGATCTACTATAGAATCGAAGTGTCTATTGTCACAACAGCTTTTAATTCGAAAACAAATGACTTTATGGGTTTTCCAAACCCAGGGATGAAAAATTTTGTTTTTTAAAAAACTTATTTGAATTCGAAACTTCAATTTGTTCACCACAATAGTATTAGATCTCGAGTCAACGAAAAGGTAAGGAAATAATATCTACTTTACCACAGAACACTGTATAAACGAGTTAATTCGCCAGGAGTGGACTATTCAATTTTCTGAAGACCATAACACTGAAATGTTTTAACCCCATCTACATATTAATTTTATAATGGGTTAGAATAATATAAAAGCTCAATTAAAATCATTTTTTTAGATATACTCGTGGATATAATTTACAATTACCTCGAAATAGCATTTAAAGTAAAAATAGTGAGATAGTTTGTTATCGATTAAAGAACACATTTAATGGAAATTAATTATTTATATAAAATCGATAGGGTGTTTACTGAACAACGTTAATTATTAATTATCTAATACTTCAAAATAATAAATAGGCGAGAAATTTTAATGAAAATTTAAAACTAACTTGTTTTGTTATTAATTTTGGAAATATGTGCACAATGAAGAGAATTTATTAAAAGATCATTTAGTCCTATAAATAACCGTCCAGCATGACATTATTTTGATGCAAACGGCTGAATATAAGAGTAAAAAAAAGAATTTAAACTAATCAAATTTGCCATTTTTGATATCAATATCAAACAATATTCAAATGAAACACCCTAAACAAATTACTCGAAAAAAATACCAAAATCGATTAAACATTCTCATTATCTTACTGATAATACATAAAAATTTTTTGAAAAAATTACGAGGTGAGAAACAAATGTTTTTCAATAAATCAATCAAAATCTTACGTTTTTCGAAAAAAAAAAAGTAAAACGATTTTTCCTATAACACCCGCTACCCCCACAAGTATACCATATAACTTATTCGAATTAAAAAAATTCACAATTTCAATCGCTTTAAATTTTAAAAAGAATCTAAAAACGTAATTTTTTTCTATTAAATCCGGTCCCCCCGGATAAAACTTAAAATATATTGTCCAAGTGTAAGAGTCATTTCCAATCGAACAATTTTTATTTACTAGAAAATTTAGAACATTTAGATCTCACCAGGTAACCGACTTAAATTTCTTAAAAAAATTACAAATTTCGAATTAGATGGGGCCGACATAAGGGGACGAACGAAAAATAAATTAGAGAGAGAAGAGAACATATTCACATAAAAGAATTGCCATTTTAGTAAGAAAAAAATGGCGCGCAACGTCATCATAACATTTTTGCTATTTATTTGGATTATATCGAAGAAGGGGCATTCGAGTTCTACAATCGAGCCCGAAGCCGTCACTTTTTAGTCCTGCCTCGCCCGTCCGCTAGATGACAGACTGGCAAAGTGGATGATTTTCGATCACGATGCTTGTTTCACGACAATCACACCCGGTCGTGACTGCTGGTATTGCTGGACTGTCGTCGCGTTGAACTCAAGGTAGGCCTGCAAAAAAATTTTAAGTTAAAAAAAACTGTGAAGTAGAACCAGAAATATAGTAAGGTCATCGAATCGAACCCGCGTCTCCAGTATTCCGTACTGATGTCCTAATATATCTCCTCTTAACCAGCTAGATCATTGCCGGATTACATGCCGCGATGGTCTAGCGGTTAGGGCATCAGTATGGAATACTGGAGACGCGGGTTCGATTCACGCCTGAAGCAGAAATTTTTCGGGTTCTTTCTTCAGTCCCTGGTGTACAGGAATTTATTTCTGTATGCTGCCTTGGAATAGGTTTAATATTATGTAAACATTGCATTAGTGAAATTATTCATTTTTGTCAACATTTCTTACCGTGTGCATATCGGCCTTAAGACCGTTCTCTGTAGAAGACCTGGTGGTAAGCGCTAGCGGTACATCTTGTTCATCATCGAACATGTGACTCCCTTCGAGGTGTCTGATTGCCTCGACAATGGTCTCGAGGTTCTGTCTGGAAGTATTCGAGATGTTGTAGGGCCGGCTTGGGTCTTCATGCGGCGACGTGTTTGGGGATGGCAGTCGTTCGACCTCCACCTGAAAAAAAATAGATTAAGACTCCGTTCTCTCTATGAAAATGCTTGGTCTGTAAGGATTGTGCTTTACCTGAAAACCTTTTCATTTGTCATGTGAAAATCATTCAAACCAATCAGAAGATTATTTACCTTAGGTTCAGCTTTGATCGCTGCTTCTAAGACAGAAGGTATTCTCTGAGGTTCTGGCATTACGGTTATCGGACTCGAGCTCCTGGAATTGGGTGGCGAACTGCTACATACGACAGTTTGCGTGTGACCTACGGGCGGTAAACTATCAGCGGCTATTAACTGCATGCCCACCGTTTCTCCACTCTCTTCCAATTCAAATATCTGCGTTTGAGTCTGTTGTTGCTGTTGTTGGAACAATTGAGCTTCGAGCTGCCTTACTTGGTCTTCGAGTATCAGCCTTAAGTTGCGTTCGTTCTCCAGCTGTTGCTTCAACTCCACCGTGGTATTGTCCGTCGTTTGATTGTTGACGACAATTAGTTCCGGTGACATCGAACCTAAAATAATAATGTATATTAGGAAAATCCAAAATAGTACGATATTCCATCAAGAACACTTTTATTAATAAACCAGTTTTAAAGTAAAATATTTTGACATACCAATGCCTTCATCTGATGATTCTGCCGTTATGGTGGGAATTATCAATTCAGTCTTTCTCTTCTTGGGTGGCAGCTCACCTCCTTCGTGTTGGTTCACCAGCCGCTTCAGCTGACAGTTTTGGGACAGAAGTCTCGTCTTCTCCTGTTCCAAGGAATAGATATATTCCGCAGTCTGCTGAAGAATCGCAGCCTGCAAAAGAAAATAAGTATAAACAATTATTGAAATATGAAAGACAGACTTTATATAATAACATATTACGTATCAAGAGTTGTAAGTAGCATATGACGTACGAGTGGAAAAATTACGCACGAAGTCGCGAGTGCGTAATTCCACAAGTGCGTAATATACTTACAACTTGTGTTAGGTACTATACTTTATCTACGCCTCAACAAAAATAACTATTTTGTTTTAAATATAAATTTTAAACACTGACATTTAAATAGTAATTGACGTTTTTAATTAATTTCATAGTAATGATAGATTTAAAAGTGTTGTTCTGAAGACATTTAAGGGGATTTATTGATTTTATTTTTTTGTTGTTGAATTGTTTGATTCATCAAAACATAGCACGTCAAGAGTCAGCAATAAAAAATCGCTGTGTTACGTAGAGAGAAGTTAATGTCCGTGAAAGAATGAAGGAAGAATTTTTGTTTTAGTACTAGTGGAGGGTTTATTTTGCAAGTCAGCGTATCTAATTCGTGTTTTGTGTATGATACTGGATAAAACCTAATTTGTCACTCGCTTTAATGGAAGTCAAAAGTAATTGATGATGAATATCTAAGTCGTTTTAAGTGTTGCGGCAAAAGCACATTGTTAGCCAACTCGTGGGTATCGGAGAAGAATGAATTCGGTTTTTATTGTATTTTTTTAAGTAGAAATATATTTTTTTAAATATCAAAATAGAGTGTTTCCCTCTTCTTGTGTGGTAAAAATAAACGTTGACCATAATAATATATAAATGGCTAAGAAATCTCTTATTAAAGCAATTAATGTTTTCTCGGCCGTGTTGTTTAACCCTCCGGCGGGCGCGCCAGCGGCAGATAGCCGCAACTTTTTATTTGTGTTATATTTAAAATTTGACGAGCCCTTCGATGCTGTGCATTTAGGTATTCCTTTAAGTTATTGACTCCGCCTATCGACACTCTGGTGCAATATGATATTTCTGTTCAGTTGTTACAAGCGGCAGATCCAAAGCAGGTAGAATTTGCAACGTATTTGCCGCCGGCGCGCCCGGTCATGTAACTTTTATTTATTACTAATTTTTGTCAGTTTTCTTAGATTGGTTGTTTTGGCAATGTTATATATATATATATTTTTTACTATAATGAAATGATTAAGAATGTGATATTTGTCTTGTTATACTAAGTAAAATAAATTTTCTTCGTTAGTTGTAAACTACAAACCTGAAAAACCAAATGCGCGAAGGTGCTATTGCTACAATGGATAAGTACCTAGTGAATACCGACCGAATAAACAAAAGTTTTTATTTATTTTAATCCTCTCGCTTTAACCAATTGGCGCGCCAATGGTCGACCGAACGTCCATGATCCCGAGAATTTGCATTCATTTTGCATTGCAATATCAAAACCAACGACAACGTTGTATCGTTTCTGCGAAAGAACCGGTAAACTTTATCCATTTCTAAAAATAGAATCGCTCGTAATGCGACCACCGCGAGGTGCTGCCCCCCCCACGGCGCGGTGGAATTCCGTATTAACCGAAACACGCGACTCTACTATCAGTTCAAACGTACTTAGATACAAACTTCTTTAGAACCATCTTTGGAGAATGAATCAAGACCGGCTAGGTATGGGAAAATTTATTTTAATTTGTTGTTCGTTCCAGGGCATTTTTGTTAACTTATTTTATAGGTTTTAAATAATAATAATAATTCGTGTACAGAGTTATGCCTCCTCATCTGTCTTGTTATAACGGGATTTCTTAGGTTGCTAAAATGTTAGGCATATTCGCTTCTCGTCCTAACTGATACGCCCTCTGGTGAAAACTGCGAAAACTGAGCTAAGGAGTAGTTTTGACATTTTGGGTTATTTCTTTAGCGTTGTTAAGTAATTTTCATAGTGTTTTTGTCTTGTTTTTACAAATAATTTTGATTTATTGATCTTTTTTATAATGAGTAATCATTATTGTTGTGTACCTAAGTGTTCATCATGGGGAAAAAGAAACCCTGAACTAAGTTTTCATTCGTTTCCAAAAGCAGGAACGTCCAAAGTTTTTTTTGAAACCAAACTTGGCAATAGAGAATTAGTGGATAGGAAAAGATTGTGGATCACAACATTAAAAATTGGCAAGAACGTTTCAAATACCATGAGAGTGTGTTCTCTACATTTTACTGAAAGTGATTTTATTCAAAAAGGTATGGTAAAAATATTTAATTATTATTTACCACTTTGCTTTGATTTATTATTTACAGTTAGAGTAAAACGGAGAACATTAAAGCCTCTTGCTATAACTTTACAAGAACATAAGAGGTTCTCCACTTTTACAGTGTTAGAAATAGATAATTTCCCAGTAATTTCATGTGGATTAGATTCCAATGCACTCGTTTGTAAACACAAACCATATATTTCTATCCACTCATAAGTTTCTATGGTCTTTCCCGCTAAAATAAGATGTCCTGCATTCAGGACATTTTCACCTTCAACTACATATTTAGAATTAGCCGATCCTCCCAAATAGTTCATGTACTCTAAAATGCTTAACTTCATTTCTAAAAAATAATGGAAACAATAATTTGAGACTAAAATGTATTTGAGTAAAACTCCTGACTCTACTCACCTAAATACAACTGGAAATATCACACTTTTAAAGATATAAAATAAATGTTTATGTATAGTTTATAAAATAAAATGAATGTCACACTAAACACTAGACAAAAACAATACACAATTTACACCTAGAAATAATTCAAAAAAACAAAACTGATACCAAATAAACAACTTAAATACACATGAAATATCCCATAAGAAAGCACGAAGTAAACAAACTACTACTCCTTAGCACAGTTCCAATTTCACCGCATGAGCGCTGCAATCTTAATCCGAGTTACCTATTAGAGTATTTTGATAATCATTATCACTTTCTCAATGTATTTGTAAACTAACCTGGTCTTTTATTTCAAATCGCTTTAACACACATACCTAACTCACTTCAACACTAAACTAAACATCAGTTTTTGAATACCTAAACACTTCAAATTGGCTAAATGAAGAGAAAGACTTTCCATATCATTAAAACTAATACATGCATACAAGTGCATTCAGCCATAAATCCGTTTAAATTTAAAAAATGGAGGCGAATACATCTGTGTGATTGATAAAGAAAATATTGAACACTTGTGTGTAAAATGCCTTTTGTATAAATGACTATATTCTTTGTTTTTAATACAAAATGATTCAAAACATAATCTTTCAAAATACTCTCAAATTTTATAGATTAAATTTTAGGTTTCCACACTCAAACGCCTTTATTTCCAAATAAAGCCGTTTTCCTTTGATAAATAAAAACTTTTTTTCAGACAATTGTAGGGGAAATATTTTTGTAGGAAACATTTTAAGGTGGCCTCGTCCATGGATGTAAGTGTTACTGAAATTTTAAAATTGGAGGAATTATGAATACAAATCAAATATTGATTTTCGCCTCTCTTATTACAATTTGTTCAACGGGGATACTACACAGTAAATAGATTCTATGGATCATTAAATACAAAAAAAAAACTACTATTAAAAATATTTATTACAGTGACTTTAGCACAACACTGTACATTGCAACATTGATATGACTTTGACCTTGAATTAAATTTTCTATTGTGCATAAAAAATATCACGGATTTATTGACTGCAGTGGTAAGTAAACAACTTTTACGATTTCCTAGAACAATATTCAAAACATATATTGCTGGAATTATGAACAGTAAGTAGTAACATTGCAGGTCAAAATCGCACGTTTAAAGGTAAGGCCCCGTTTCCCCCAACTCGGACAAGCCTCCCTGGTGACGAGATAGCCGAACAGGGAGCAGTTATAATACTCTTAAAGAAAATTAAAAAAAAAAAGATGCAGTTGGGGAGAAAACCCTGTATTTCAATATCCTTACAAGTCCATTTTACCCGCCAAAGTTCGGTAAAGCGAAGATTTCCTGTACCGTATTCTAGTCTATTGGAATATTGGATTTGGACAATATAATACATTATATATAATTATTAGTTCTTTATGAATAAGTTTTGCTCGTCGTATTTGAAAATTAGTTTAGAAATGTGTAGGAATAATAATCTTGAATCTACGACATTTCAGAATTTCTATTTAAAGTAATTTTAAGATTTTTTGGTCCAATCGACCATTACACTCTTCTATATCTAATAAAATATATCGGCACGGCAACTCTATTATAAACTTTAATAATAGTCACAAAAGTTAGCAAATAGCGGAAACATTTACAAATATTTTAAGCCAACCCTGCGTATTCCGGCACGAACGCGTAATAAAATGTCTGCCTCGCCCCTCACCGCTGCCCTTCAGGAGAAACTCTGAAGGATACAGAGCGGGGCCTTAACACAATTATCCTTCTTAATGGCATTTTAAAAATAGCATAGATCTTGCTTATATTGGCAAAAACAAATATGTCCCAAAATTTTAATATGATTATTTTTTTCATCTGTCAATACAGTCAGATTTTCTGGTTTCAGCCAATAACAGCTCAGGATCCTAACCAATCATTGTGTTTTATACTGATAAAACCGCTTCTTCGTATTTGCTTCTTGATTAAACTGTGTTTACCTTTTTTGAAATGTCAAATGTAAACATTTAACAATTTTTATTATACTAAAATGTATTACAAATCTATGTTAATAACCAAATTTCAAAATGTATTTGTAAACTAACCTGTTTTTATTAGTTTATTTCAAAACGCCTTTAACAGTTTTACATACCTCACTTCAACACTAAACTTAAAATTAATTAAATTAAGAAAGACTTCATTTCATTCTTCTTCTTCGCTTTTATTTACGGCGCCGTTTCGCGGGGTAGCCATTCAAAAAATAGCCTTGGTGGCCCTGTTTGTAAAACTATAACAGCTCAGGTTTCAATTTAAATTGGTAAAGAAAATTTTCAATATTTGTGTGTAAAGTGTCTTTTGCATAAATGACTATGTTCTCTGTTTTTAATACAAAATGATTCAAAAAATAATCCTTTCAAATACGACTCGTCCTCTGAAATTTTATAGAGTAAATTTTTGATCTTCATTCTCAAACGCCTTTATTTTAGGCAAAACAACTCAAACAAACTGATTTAAGATAAAATCACTCGTCCTGCGGACTCGTGATTTTATCAATCAGTTTGTTTTCGTGGTTTTTCCAAATAAAGCCGTTTTCGTGAAAACCAAAAATTTAATCGATAAAATTTGGAGGACTCGTGGTATTACCTTTGATAAAATAATATTTTATTAGCAATAATTTTTACTATTCCCACTTATATAAATATTTTACACTCTCGAAAGATATAAATGAAATCCAGTAAAGCCGTGAACTACACTAAAAAAAAGTGACGTTTGTGTTGTGGTTGTACACTAGAGAAAGATGTTAATCATTGTTTTGTTTTTAAATAAGGATTGCAATTTTTTATCTATTTTAGGAATATTTTATTACAACGCTTATCTGTATTTAGTCGCAAATAAATAATATTTATCTGTAGACACATCACATTTCAACAATAACTACATAATCGTTGCATTTGCATTTAATGGCGCCCGATAAGCCTTAAAATATTATGTCGCTTTTATGTAACACCATAAAAGTGGTTTTCAAGGAAAACAAAATCCTTAGTCACCCTAACCGTCGCAAAAATTATTTTATGTCGGTCGTTACATTGCGACGCAGTAGTCAATTTTGTCGCCATATTGAGAAAATGTGTGTAAATAATTTTCATAAGAGAATTCGGTTGATTTGACCTATGAAGTAAAATCCAGACCGAGCTCGATTTCGATTAAGGTAATTTGGGCAAATCCTAGCTGATCAAAGAAGCGAATAAAACGCATTTGGGAAGTTTCAATATTAATCTGACTGTCCGTTTCATTTTACATCAAATGTATACACGGATGAATTAATTTTAACACTATAGTTTGTCCAACTTAGAGGCAAGCAATGTAAACAAACATCCACGTGTTATACTGTATTTGAAAATCAAGAGAGAGTAAAACTTCAATATTTGTAATGCATTCTAAATTGTTTTTGTTAATTTCAATACAAAATTTATTAAATTTCTTGGACTATCACATTATTTTATGATCTCTCATTGTTACTACAGTAGGCCTAAGAGGATTAACGTGCGTCATAGGCGTAACCAGAATAGAAAGGGATAATTGTTATTTAACGACCTCCGAATGGCAACAGCTTCTAATGACAGATATTTTGACTTAAATAGTTTCTAGAAATGCAGTTATTTGATTTTCGATAAACGTGACAAATAGTAGTGACTAAAAATGGAAGCAGTTTGTGAGTATACGCCAGTGAAAAAATTAAAACTAGACCATTTATCGCTCAATGAAAAGAGTGCTGTAGTGAATGTGTACCACTATTTTAAACATCAAAACAACATCTAAGGCAATGGGATATGGAAAATCTACAATATATAGAGTTCTAAAGGAGGAAAAATCAGGTGGAGTAACCTCACCAAAGCCGAAATCAGGTAGACCAAAACTATTAAAAGTCAACGTGGACGAGTTTTTTAAAAATGCTATTCGTAAGCTTGTTCACTCATTTTTTATAAACAAGCAAATACCAACTTTAGATAAAGTTTTGCAAGCCATTACGAATGATGTTGATTTACCCACAATAAGCCGGGATAAACTATGGAAAGTGTTACATGAGTTAAACTTTAAATTTGAAAAAATGGGCAGACACTCAATGCTAATTGATTCTGAAGAAATTGTATGTTGGAGAAGACAGTACCTCAGAAGAATACAACAAGTTAAAGCTCAAAATAAAAACATTTATTATTTAGATGAAACATGGGTTAATGAAGGACATTGTGTAGGAAGAGTTTGGAAAGACAAAAATATAAAATCATCCCATCAAGCTTTTCTAGAAGGATATACTACTGGTTTTAAGGAACCTATAGGAAAAGGTAAAAGATTAATTATTTGTCATATAGGCAGTACAAACGGTTTTTTTGAGAATGGTTTACTCTTATTTGAATCAAAAAAAACCGTTGATTATCACGAAGAAATGAATGGAGACGTGTTTGAGGAATATTTTGAACAGATGATTCAATTCATACCAAAAGGATCGGTTATTGTAATGGACAATGCAAGTTACCACTCCAGATTACTTGAACCTTTACCAACCACTAAATGGAAAAAGGGTGAAATTGCAAAATGGTTATCTTCTAAAAATTTAGCCTTTGACAATACAATGCTGAGGGCAGAATTGTTAACTATTGCTAAAAAACATAAGCAAAATTATAAAAAATATAATATTGAGGAGATAGCCAAAAAACGAGAAATTGAAATCCTTCGTTTACCACCCTACCATTGTGAGCTGAATCCGATAGAATTAATATGGGCTCAAGTTAAAGGTTATGTTGCCAGAAATAACACTACTTTTAAATTATCAGATGTTAAAAATCTCTTCAATAAGGCAATATCTGAAGTAACAAGTGAAAATTGGCAAAAATGTATTAGACACGTTACAGAAATAGAAAAAAAAATGTGGGAGCTAGATAACATAATTGATATTACTATAGAGCCCATTGTAATTTCTCTAGAATCAGATGGTGAATCTTCTGACACAGAGTGCGAGGAACCATAACTTTAAAATTATTAATTTATGTACTTTAATTTTATTTTTAGATTTTTATTTTTTAAGATTTAATATTGTCGTATTTTTTGCATGTTGCTCGTCAAATTTTATCCTTGCGGTTGGTTTTTTTTTTCTCATATACCTACTTAATTGTTTTTTTAGCTCCTCATATTAATTTATAAATAATTGTAATTATCTGTACATATTATATACATATTTTGTAAATAAACATATGCCTAAAACAAAATGCCTAAAATAATATTGACTTTTTCTTCATTTTACCCAAATTAAATTACTACTTACGAATTATGTTTATCTATCTAAAATTGGTAATCTAGGTATAAATAACTAAAACAAATTAAATATTTCTATTTCCATATTAATTTAATTTTGAAAACGCACGTCTATGGTTTACTGCCTTTAACACTGATAACTGCAAAACATTTCTGGGAATTTACTCTCTCTTGATTTTCAAATACACTATAAGATCGTGACACTTTTAGTACACAGGGTCGCATTAAGGGTTTAAAAATCTTATTTAAAAGTAAATCCTTAATACACATCTGTTACAAATTCAGCTTTCAACTGTAAGTACGCACTGTGCAGTTGTTTTCGTTGTATTTACATCGCTTGCGTTTAAGTTGGATGTAGTATATACATTTGACTATTTTTGCTTTAAGTTGTATTTTATATTTGAAACGCCTTTTATTGAAAAGCATATTATTATGACAAAATAGTCGACAGTCCAACCGTCCAACGTTTAGGAGCGTTTTGCGGCACTGCCATACCGACTTTAGACTCCCCCTCGTAAGTGTTAGATATCGGTTTGCGTAGTATTTAGGCTCCACCCACAAGGAACCGGGAATGGCTCTCATGAAAAAACACGTTTTTTCTTTACAATTGACCCATGATGATTTTTTCTAATGTCTTTAAAAGAGATTGATAAACATACTAAATGGAGGAATTTTAAAAATATTAACTACAATGCCAGAAAAAAATTGTCAAACTTTTTTAAGTTAATTTTTTAGAGAAATCAAGCAAATACTTTGGAGTAAATAGGGTTGGGAGGTAGTATCAGCATTTTTTTAGTGTAGGGTTCCCTTAAGTGAGTACTATATTTAAAATTAATAAGTTAGAGGCGTACCTACAAATTCTATTTTAGTCATAAAGTGTTCTAGGTTGTTTCATACCGATCATGTGAGGCGAACAGGCTGATTTGTACGTTAACCTTGGCCACGACGTTCGCGAACGACCGGCGCCACACGGGTATTACTATTTGCAATTGTATTTTCTTTTATCAGCTGTTTTTATTTAAGAATACTTAATCATTAAGGCAACATGAAAATGAAATATAAAATTAACCCTAAATTATATTTTTATAAAGGTACACAAATACATTAAGAAAATAATTGTAAGTCAGCGTGGCGCCACGCCCAAAAATCGCACCGCTCTGTGATATACCGGGGAGAGGTAGAGAGAGGCTTCATTGATAGCATCCAGCTGCACGCACTCTGCATGCATTTGAGTCACACTTTATCTCGGCTTGTGAATCATTACGAATTTAGGAAGAATTTACAAATTATCAGAAAGAATGAATGTAAATCTAGTTCACGTGTCCGTGGAATGCAAGATACCTAATAGAAAAATAATTGTTTTATGAGTTGCTTTTTTTTCTAGGTGCTATAATTTTTGTCGTGATTAATATTTAACACTTGTATGACAATGACTAATAAATGATAATATGTCCATAGTAGCGGTTCTGAAACTTTTTAAATTTTATACCACATTAATATAAAATGCGTCGCGTTAAGTCAAATTTTTTCAAATTGGAGAAAATATGTAATTTTATGTCGGGAAGACATGGATAAAATTAAAAAAAAAAAAAAACTTTTTTAACAACTAAGTGGTTTTAATCCAGTGGAAAGAGAGAGAAAAAAAATTATTTGTCCCGCCAAAATTTTTCGAAAAAAATTGAATTGGCCGCCATTTTTGGAAAAACAATAGTAGAGAAAAATTTTTTATCTTAAAAAGCAGAATTTTGTGTGTACTTTTGTCTAAGAAATCCAACATTTTATTTTTTTATTTAAAGTGCCCAATTTAGGGAATAAAAAAAATCGATTTTCATTTTTTTCCAATTTTTTTATCGCGATATTTATGCTTGATTCTCTTAGAAAAACTATATTTCAGGTTCTAAAGTAATATTTTTGTGAGGGAACGAATCAATACAGGGTGTCCCACGACGTACTGTACACAGTCCAACCATAAGTACTATGCACCGAGGCCATTTCATATCTGGTATTAAAAAATGGCTTGTTGCGTTTTTGACGGATATACAGGGTGATATTTGAAAATATGTGAATTATTCTACGTTAAGTATATCTAAAAGTAAAAATATCAGACCAATCAAATTTGGCACACTGAGTGTGCTCCCTGAGCTCAATAAAATAGGTTTTAAAAAAATTTTAATTTCAGGTCCGGACTTAGTTTTTTTTAGATTTTTATTGGTTTTTTGAAAACAACACCCTGTAAGGCAGACCAGACAATTTTTATTTTTCTCACTTTAAAGCTTAAGGATGATACTAAGCAACAGTTAAAAAAATTGAACGCGCAACTTTTTGTTTTCTGCAGAAAAAAATAAAACTTTGAAAAATAGTATAATTTTAATGTATTCACATTCTTCTTATGACTGATGCGGCACTACATTGATAGCACATCATCATTTTTCAACAAAAATCATAAGGACAGTTCATTTTACTCGATATAAAGTATTATTCAATCAACCGTTGAAATTCCAGGGCCGTATTTATTTTTTGCAGTCTCTGTACGAGTTGGGGGTGATATGGATGGAGGAGATCTTTCGTTAACGTCCTGAAAACTGTGGACTTAGAAATATTCAAAATACTGGATATTCGCCGGGTACTTAGCTTCTGATTTTGATTTACCATTTCCAAAATACCCTCTTTTTGGTCTACTGTCAGTCGCTCACCACGTTCTTTCACAAACTGTCAAAATGGACGTCAAAGCGAATTCAAAGCCTACTTGCATTTGCACAATAATCAAAAGTAATAGTTTTTTCTTTGACGTTACAGAAAGAAAATTTGTACAACTCGCTTACAGGGTGTTGTTTTTACAGGATCAATAAAAACTTTAAAAAAATTAATACGGCCCTGGAATTTCAAGAGTTGATTGATTAATACTTTATATCGAGTAAAATGAACTGTCCTTATGATTTTTGTTCAAAAATGATGATGTGCTTTCAATGTAGTGCCGCATCAGTCATAAGAAGAATGTGAATCCAATAAAATTTTCAAAGTTTTATTTTTTTCTTCAGAAAACAAAAAGTTGCGCGTTCAATTTTTTTTGGTTGTTGCTTAGTATCACCCTTAATCTTTAAAGTGAGAAAAATAAAAAATTGTCTGATCTGGCTTACAGGGTGTTGTTTTCAAAAAACAAATAAAAATCTAAAAAAAACTAAGTCCGGACCTGAAATTAAAATTTTTCTAAAACCTATTTTATTGATATCAGGGGGCACACTCAGTATGCCAAATTTGATTGGTCTGAGATTTTTACTTTTAGATATACTTAACGTAGAATAATTCGCATATTTTCAAATATCACCCTGTATATCCGTCAAAAACGCAACAGGCCATTTTTTAATACCAGATATGAAATGACCTCGGTCCATAGTACTTATGGCTGGACTGTGTACAGTACGTCGTGGGACACCCTGTATAAAAAATGAAAATCGAATTTTTTTTATTATTATTTCCTAAATTGGGCACTTTAAATAAAGAAATAAAGTGTTGGATTTTCTTAGACAAAAGTAAACACAAAATAAAGATAAAAATTTTTTCTCTACTGTTGTTTTTCCAAAAATGGCGGCCAATTCAATTTTTTTTCGAAAAATGCCGATTTTGGCTGGACCAATACATTTTTTTTTAATTTTTACCATGTCTTCCCGACATAAAAATACAAATTTGACTTAGCTCTTACATCTATATAAAATTCTAATTTCACTCCAATAATCGTGATAATGGTTGTGGTTCACGAACAAAATATGTAGATGTTCACATAATTTTTATGCTTTTAATTTATAATTTGATTCTTTAGGAAAGGCTGTTTTTTTTAATTGTAGTAATCAATTAAGTTAAAAATTATTAGTTTAAATAAGGATGAAAAAACGTTTTAAAAGAAATTTTAGAAATCAAATGCAAAAAACAGCATAAGTATTTGATGAGTTAAAATATGCAAAATGATAAAAAAAGTTATTACCATTATTTATTGCTAATTATTAATGTTTTCATTTAATTTATCGGTATAAAAAACATTACTAATACAAAAAAGAGAAAACTCAAACTCATAAAATACTTTAAGGCCGTTGTCCTCACTAAATACAATTTTAATTCTAAACCTTCCTCAATACTCCCCCTCTCAATGTTTCTGACCAATCAGAAAAGAAGAAAAAGTATGGAATTTTCAACTTTCCGGGCAACCGCTAGAGTTACATAACACTTTTTTCAGTGGCCAACGTTTGTTTAAGAACATGGGCGTCGTTAAAAAAATTTTCGCGATGTATTTTAACGGTGAAAATAAAAATTGATGATAAATAAATGAAACAGTTCAGTAAAATAAACATTACAATTTAAAAACATGGAATGAAGTGAAAATAACTACCGAGTCTTGTTTAAAAAATTTAAAAATTTGGGTAGATCACAATTTATTAAGCCGAAATATAGAAAAAACTAAATATATGACTTTCTGATATAAAAATAATTCACAAATTTGTGTTTCTCTCACAGTACAACATTAGAAAATGTCAACAAACTTGTTAATAAGGTTAAGTTAGGTTAAACTGTCAAACAATGAGGTTACCGGCATAAGGCGACTCGATGTGTAAATTCTACGGACTTTTATTATTGTTCATGCAATATAAAATTCAGAAAAAAAAATTATGTGTTTTGTACACTTCAAATTTACTGTAATTTCTTTAATAAATAATAAAAAATAAATATAATTTTTATGTTAATCGCTCCTCCAGCTATTGTTTATAGTTATTTTTAAAAGATATGTTCCTTCAGCGCCGCCTATGCCTATTTAGGAAGCGGGAAAGACCGAGATGCCGGCATTTTCCGGGATTTCGCAAAAAGCCGGCCGGTCCGGGCAGGCGGCGTGCACGGGCGGTGGTAGTAGCTAGAAAATCGGCTCTGGCAGGGGTTGGTGGAGGCTACCCAAAGTAGGCCGTTAACCCCGCTGACGTCGACGGATGCGGGCGTCGTATCGACCAAGACGACGCCGACGCGCCATGACGTCACTGCGTCATCAGCTGGGCCGTAAGAAATGATTGGCCACAGCGCCGGTCACCTTAAAATCATCTTAGAACTTTGGTCCAATACAAACTTTCAAATAATTGTTTTACATCCTTGTAACGAACGTGAATTATAGGGTCACATTTTAGGGTCCCGATGCGATACGACCGAAATTACTTGTGGCAAAATACTGCTGGAAGTAAAGACATAAACTGGAGTAAAAGTATTTTTTCACGCGTTTTTGGTTCCCACTTTATTACAGAAACAAAATTGTTGATTGTAAGTTTGAAAGTATCGTAGAAATAAGTACAATATATGTTTGGAAACAAAAGATACGATTGAATAGACATTTGTTTGTATATTACTGTTCATTTGCGTATCAAGTACACTCTGATACTGCTAACTGTCGATGGCTTGTTATATATTTTTTACGTAAAATGATTAGGTGCATGTAACTCCAGTATTAAATTTCGTTTACGCATCGCGTATTTCCGAGTATAAAAAAGCTCTTTAAAAGACAGGCATTACGGTCTTGTACTTTACATACAGGGTGTTTCGCAAAACACTCTGTCAAAAAGAGCGAAAAAACTAAAGTATCTGCCTAAAATATACGCAAAATAACCATTTTAAAGAGGGGACAGTAAGCATTCTCAGGAAAATTCTCATTCTGATTTTTATAAAATTGAAGATATACAGGGTGCGCCAATTATTTCCACTCAATCTCTAGCACCGAAACTAAAAGAGATATCAACAAGATTTTTTGTAGGGGTAGACAGTGTCACTCGGACTACAATTTTAAAATATTTTGATGTATACAGGGTGGCTAATTTTTGTGGAATGAAAATTAATTTGGTTTTTTTAAATTGAACACCCTGTATACGATTATGTCTTCTGATTCTACTTAATATTAGATTTACGGTAGTTTTTTGTATTTGTAAATCCGACGCGGCGTTGACAAGTTATTCCTATTTTAAGCAGATTTAATGAAAAAACAGCACTTCAGAAATATTAGCACAAAAACCACATTTTTTAAAAAATTCCTCAAAAAAGCTACTATGATGTAAATGAAACATGCACCTATCACAATAATCACACAACATCTTCACTTGTTGCACAGGATGTTTGCCGATGTCGTGCCAATAGTCTAGTTTTCAAATGGCAATTACTTAATTTTTTCAAATGGGACGCCCTATATATTTTTCTTCAGTTAGAAGCTCTCCCTAATACGCATTAAAAAAATATAGGGTTTTGCACATCTAACTTTACTATTTACTTTAATAATTGACGTTAAGTGACAAACAACATATTTTACACAATTTTTAATAAGAAATCAAGTTACCTATGAAAATGACAGTAGGTATATTTTGTTATGGCATTAATTGTCAACATAAAATTTTGTATTGTATCACGTCTACTATATTTAATCGGTATTGTGTATAAAAAATGGATTTTAATAAGAATTATAGTGTTCAAGAAAATATTGATATGATATGGATACTGGGTGAATGTCAAAAAAATGCGATTCTTGCTAGTAGGGTCTATCGTCAAAGATACCCAGAAAGACGTCATCCACAAAAGGATACTTTTGAGAATTTAAAGAATAGATTTGATAGAACAGGAACCGTCAAGTATGAAAAACATTCACGTGAAACTACTGCTGTTACTATTGACAACGAATATAAGGTAATGATCAGTATAGTTGAAGATCCCAATATAAGCACAAGGCAATTAAGCAATCAGTTAGATATTTCCAATACCACAATTAGACGCATAATAAAAAATAATAAATATCACCCCTATCATATCCAGCTTCACCAAGAATTGTTACCACGTGTATAGTGGAATACTGTAGATGGTTAATAAACAATACAGAGAGTAACTTTTTAAACAAAGTTTTATTCTCCGACGAAGCCTCGTTTCATAAGAACGGTTGTGTAAATAGACACAACTTCCATTATTATTCGGACCACAATGAACATTTATTTAGAACCACATCACAGTGTCGATGGTCTTTGAATGTGTGGGCGGGAATAATAGGTGATTATGTAATTGGTCCCTATTTCTTTGATGGGACTGTAAATGGAGCTATATTTTTAGATTTTGTAGAACATGATTTTCGCAACTTATTGCAAAATGTGCCTCAAAATTATCGCAACGGAATGTGGCTTCAATTAGATGGTGCCACACCACATTACCTATTAGATGTTCGCAATTGGTTAAATAGGGAATTTCAGGATCGTTGGATAGGAAGGGGAGGACCTATAATTTGGCCTACTAGATCGCCTTGCCTTACACCTTGCGATTTTTTCTTGTGGGGTTTTATTAAAAATATGAAAGAAAGAATTACTGCAGCATTTAGACAGGTGACCCCTGCAATACTAAGAGATGTGCGTAAATCAATGAAAAAAAGGGCAAGAAAATGTATAAATGAAAATGGAAGACATTTTGAACACCTACTATAAATTTCAACTTTCACTATTGTAGTTTTCTTACGATTAAACTTTGTAAAATTTTGTACTTATTAAAAATTGTGTAAAATATGTTGTTTGTCACTTAACGTCAATTATTAAAGTAAATAGTAAAGTTAGATGTGCAAAACCCTATATTTTTTTAATGCGTATTAGGGAGAGCTTCTAACTGAAGAAAAATATATAGGCCGTCCCATTTGAAAAAATTAAGTAATTGCCATTTGAAAACTAGACTATTGGCACGACATCGGCAAACATCCTGTGCAACAAGTGAAGATGTTGTGTGATTATTGTGATAGGTGCATGTTTCATTTACATCATAGTAGCTTTTTTGAGGAATTTTTTAAAAAATGTGGTTTTTGTGCTAATATTTCTGAAGTGCTGTTTTTTCATTAAATCTGCTTAAAATAGGAATAACTTGTCAACGCCGCGTCGGATTTACAAATACAAAAAACTACCGTAAATCTAATATTAAGTAGAATCAGAAGACATAATCGTATACAGGGTGTTCAATTTAAAAAAACCAAATTAATTTTCATTCCACAAAAATTAGCCACCCTGTATACATCAAAATATTTTAAAATTGTAGTCCGAGTGACACTGTCTAACCCTACAAAAAATCTTGTTGATATCTCTTTTAGTTTCGGTGCTAGAGATCGAGTGGAAATAATTGGCGCACCCTGTATATTAATAGAGGCATAACAAAAAAAATTCCTTTTACAGTAAAAAATAATTAAAATGATGGAACATTGTTTTTATGCAAATAATCATTTCTATTCTCAAGAAGTAATTAATTTCTGATTTATATAAACAATATTTTGAAAATAAAAATGGCGTCGAATGAATGCTGTAAAAAAATGAATGTCTACCCTATCTATGTTCGGCTTACTTAAGGGTTTGGAAATTCTTTGATACATAAGGAAATTTTCTTAAACACCCTGTATTTAATATATAATAGCTATAAAGTTGCTCATCATCATCAACATCGTCGTCGTGAATCGTAAAAGGTCTTTCACCTGTCAGCAGACTGTTGTTTGAGTGTGCCATGCATGGCCCCGAAACAGCTGCTCAGCCACGATCAGGTTAGCTTTGGCTTTTAACCGAACAGATGACTGACGCTTAAACGCCTAGGCCTACTACTAAACAACAACAAAGGAAAAGAACGAAAGAGGTTTCGAGTATTTTAGGAATTTCACTTTTGGATGTTATGTAGGTGATGGAATTTCCAGCTGTTTCTGGGTGCTTTTTCCCTTTAGTGAAAAGTATTTTTAGTCGAGTTTTAATTAAAGAGAGAAAAGCAATTCCCGAAACACCCTTTTATAAGACTGATTTTGATTATTAATAATAATAAATAAAATTACGGTGAAGATTATGCTTAGTAAATTTTATGATTCAACAGTTAATATTAAAATAAACATAAAACATATTTTTTTCATTTATGAATATGAATAATCTGCCGTTATTTCATCAATTACTATGACCCCCGTTGTGCCACGCTATTCTACAGAGCTCTTTAAAAAAGAGAAGGCAATAACCCGCGTATTAAAAAATATGCGTAAATAAATATTCTTCCACCTTCTTATATCCTCTAATAAACTATATTACGGATGTCTCTTAAATAAACCATCTTGTGATTGCAGTTGATGGACTGATCTTTCCGTTTTGTGTTTCCTTTTTACCATCCCAACGACATGACAACTTCAAATGGGCCTTGTCAGGACAGCTGTGATAATAAATTTATTTCTTTTGTGCGGTGGGATGCGGTGAAGACATTAGGATTGTGTTGGCATGTCAAATATTAATCAAGGAACAAGCTTGTAGATTAATTATCTTTTTATTGCACGTTCTGCATAGCACTGGAGTGTTTTGGGACTTTTATTTATTGGCTTCGAAAGTTAAGCGGCCGCAAATGGTGTTGAGTTAAAAAATCAATCTAGTCAGTAATTTTTTTTTAAAAACATTTTAGTTCGATCAACAGATTATATCTTGAAGTAAAAGTGTTTTAATAAAGAATTCTGGATATTTTTTTTTTACAAAAATACTCTAGCTGACATTTTGGATGATGTCACACTAGATCTAAGACCAATGTGGTTTATACAGGAAGAGGAAGAAGAAAATCAGAGCAAATGACTTTGAATGGTCATCAAAAAGTCCAGAGACCCACTGGATTTATATTTTTAGGGACATATGATACTACAATAGTGAAATGTGTGCTCTGTGTTATTTGACTACTGTAGTATTTATATTTGGCAACGCCGCGTAAAAGCAAGAGAGGCGCAGAAGTATGTTTTCTTGCTTTCAGTAACAAACAAAGGTGCTGTCAAAGTCAAATGCACTAGTATAGTATGCGTATGGGTTTGACATTAGGTTATAAATAACTCGAGTTTCATTAACTGGGGAAGGAACTGTCGGTTCAGAAAACTATTTAGCTGGTATCTTCTTGTTCAGCTCAGGGAAATCATGTTTTGGTCATTCACATTAGGGCTCTGGCTGGGACATTAGCCACATAAAAACGCGATTAGAGATGTGACACCACAGATGGGCGAAAAATAACGGTATCATAGATATGCGTTACAATTTCGCCCGTGTCATATCTTCTTTGACGGCGTTGCCAGATGTAATCAACATAGTACATTTTTCCTAATTATTTGCTAATTACTTTTATCACAGGCTCTGAAGCTTGATTTGTGAGTAATCAATGTTGGTTAGAAAAGTATCAGTGTACTATAGAATTTAAAGAATTTTCCAATTCCATTTTAGAAGAAAAATAGATATTTAAATATAAAAAAAATGTGTTTAAAGAGATCAAAGTTATTATAAAAATGTTGTTCTCATTTCTTCATATCAAAACCATCATTTGCAGAGAACCAATAAATTCGTCGGCACTTGAGGCTTTTAAACAGGATGTTGCAATTGTTTTCAAACAACGGCTCTCTCTCTCTCTCTCTTAGTCTAGCGATCTATTATTGTCTATAATATGAGGAAGTAAACTTTGAGCTCATTCCATTGTTATATTTTTTCTTCTTCGAATGAAATTGATAGTTTTATTTTAAAATAAAAGTGGATCAAATCGGACAACAGGTTGTTTAGAAAATAAAAAGCGGTTATTTAATTAACAAAAAAAAAAATAAAGAAAAATTATTGTAGTAATTTTCAATCAAATTACCCTTTTGTTTTTGTTCTCGATTTTTCTTTAAATCCTTAAATATACCAGCGAGCTAGAATTTTCGGTAGAATTCTGACGGGAAAATAATTAAAAGGCAATCCTTTCGTCCTTCGTCAAGAATAGGAGTTTATCTTGTTTTCAAACGTTGGATTGCTTCTAGCAATTTTCTTGTCCAACCCAATTTTTTTATTAGTTCCAAAAAATCATCATAATCTTGTTCAATTACTTTGGGAGTAAAGAAGATTTTGGTTTTGAACCAAATATATTTCTTAAGCATCTTTGGGTTAATATTAAAATTGTTTTTCTCCAAATGACATTAAAAGCGGCTTTTTAATGACACTTGACAGGCTTAAAAGGTGTATTTTTACTGCATAGACAGAAAAAGTTCGTTGCTATGCAACGTTCCAGGTAATAATCAAACTGGTAATCAAACTTGACAATGACATTAGGTAAACGCAAATAATAAATACGAAAAAGATGATTTTGCGTGAAATTGGAACATATTTGGAGAAAAAGTTATATTTCACACGGCAGAAAATTAAATTAAATTAATTAAATCTTGTGCTTTTCTGCTTAGTAAAAAAATAAATAAAATTAAAATAATTAACAAATTAAAAGCCTACTTCCTTCCCCAAATGAAAAAGTTCCCACATATACAAAATGTTCATGAAAAATATGCACTTATTTACCAAAATATGGTATTGGGAAATCCGGATTTCGTGAACGTGTGAGAAAGAGTCCAGTCTCGAATTCTCGCTCGTCTGGTTCAAAAGTTATGCTATTTATACAGGGTTATACAATCTCATTCACTGGGTATTTAAAAAAAGTGCAAATTACCTAAATTACCAAGGTTTTTTTTTAGATCTTCGTGTCTAGACCCTACGCTAAAAGTAGTAAATTTCCTGATCATTTCATTTCCTAATGTTATTTAAGGAAGAAATCGAAAGGCATTTCCATTCGTACATATTTCGAATGACCCCGTATTTTGTTTAATTAGATGATTAATAATCTCCCAGTCCCGAAATGTTTATGTTGAACATCAGCAGTATGAATGAGGCCCGAATTTTTTTCGCGTGAAGTCATCGAACTGTCTGGTGACTGCTGCGTTGTTGCTTATTCGTCGGTCGGTGTTTGATCGTGTATCAGCTGTTTTGGGGTCGGGCGGGCCCCACAAAAGGTGCTTCGTTGATCTCCGTCGTTGCGATTCTAGTGCAAATTTAAATACCGTAATACTGATTGTAATCTCCCAGAATCAAAACATTCTGGTCTTTACAGACTATTGTATACATTTTTCAGTTTTGTTGGCAATACTTTTTTTACAACCTATGACCTAAATACTGGATTATCTATTATTATATACAGGGTGTTTCACGACGAGCTTACACTACCTGTATATTAGAAACTACCTACACGATTTTTATGAAAATTGGGATATATGGGTCTCAAGTTATGGCGAATTCATTGAAAATATTTTGAAAGACATGACATTTCCGGTTATACCGGAAGTGAGCAGCAACTTTGTTATTTTAAATGGAACACCATGTATATTATTAACTTTTCGAATTCTGCATTAAATTTTAATGTCACTTTGTGTAGAATACCCTATACCTAAAATTTATACTTATCGAGATATTAATTTTTTTAATAAAAAATTTACAGGTGCAGACGTTCCATATTGAAAATTCTGTGTGAACAACAAACGAAGGTGTGATAAAAAGGCTTACTAAATGCTTGGAGGTTGAAGGACGAAATTTTGAACACTTGTTATAAGTTTTTGTAATTTATGTATGAGGAATTTCAATAAAAAAACACGACCTAATTATAATCAGCAACAATACGTCAAAAATAACTAAAATTTCAATTTTATTATCATTATTAATAATAACAGACTTGACTTTCTTATCTTTTGCTTGAAAACAACCAAATTGTCTTAAATTGTTCTGGATATCTTGTAGCAAATAAAGCACATGTTCTAGTAACAACTCTGTCACATTCACCATGTATTAAAAGTAAATTCAGATAATTTTCATTGTTTAATTCCAACCGAGCCATTTCTATCACAGTAAGATGCGATTGACTTCAAATAATGACAATTAATACTATTTAATTATGACAGGTAAATACACAGCCTGCTAAAATAAAAGCTGAAATAATATTTTTAAATACATGTTAATATCTCAAAAACGCTTAAGATTGGGTATAGGGAAGTGAACATAAACTGCCCTTATTTTCGGCCTTAGAATTAAGTAAAAGAATACAAATATAGTTCTTTCATTTAAAAAAATGAAGATATTTGACATTTTTGAATTTGAACTTTTCATCATTTTTTTAACAACCCTGTATACAAAAAAGAAGTTTTCGACATATCACCAATTACCTTGATCGTCCTACTAATCAACGAGACAAGATGTTTTTTTATTTGATATTGGGGATGTTCACACAGAATGTTCAATATGAAGGTCTGCACCTGTCAATTTTTTATTAAAAAAATTAATATCTCGATAAGTATAAATTTTAGTATTTAGGGTATTCTACACAAAGTGACATTAAAATTTAATGTAGAATTCGAAAAGTTAATAATATACAGGGTGTTCCATTTAAAATAACAAAATTGCTGCTCACTTCCGGTATAACCGGAAATGTCATGTCTTTCAAAATATTTTCAATAATTTCGCCATAATTTGAGACCCATATATCCCAATTTTCATAAATATCGTGTAGGTAGTTTCCAATATACAGATAGTGTAAGCTCGTCGTGAAACACCCTGTATGTTCGTATTCCAATATTCCAGTATAATACTCGAATTAGTTTAAAATTTAGGTGTCTGTCTGGTACGCTTCCTATTTAATGTTAAAATTCTGGGTATTAAGGGAAAGTGATACTTTACAAACTGGAACACCGGCGCCGGTGGGGCAAAGGGTGAGGCAGAGATATAAAATTCGCAACTGGCGGGTGGAGCCTAAATACTATCCATATCGAACACTTACGAGGGGGAGTCTAAATTTTGTACGGCGGTGCCGACTTCGCATGCAAAATGTTGTCATGCAAGGGTTTCGTAGTCCCTAACTTTCAAGGTTTAGTGTTTATTATTAGCGGATAAAATTTTGAAAAAAGTGAGAACATAGGAACATAGATTAGACCTTTACCAATAAGTACTTATTTTTTTGATTCCCTAAAAATGAAAAATGAACCTAAAAGTTAGAGACTACCAAACCCTTGCATACAATGTTTTATAGAATAGTACAACTTCCTCTTAAAAGAAATATTAACCATTTCCTCGAAAAACTTTCTCCGCTAGATTTGTTTAAAATGTGAAACATTTCTGATGGCGTCTGTTTTGGGCAAGACCATTACCGAGAATCCGATCATCAAGAAAGAACACCCGTGATTCAATTGTTTGTAACTGTAAAAAAATATTTACATTACGATTCTGATTAAAGAGAAAATTTAACTGCTTTATACGCTTCTTTTTCCGTTATTTTCGGTTCAATTTGTTTTTGTTTTTTGATAGATCGGGATTAACACAACGTTTATATATATTTAAAAAAATATTTTCAGTGTGGACTTGATTGACGGGTGTCAATAAGCAGAATTAACCAATTAGAACAAAGCTCGTCGCTTGGAGAGGCATTCGACTGGCTAAGAAATGTTGATTCATAAATTTCTAAACTAAAATCGAAACAATATATTTTCAAGTTTTTTTTTATAACAAGGAAACGATTAAGTCTTTTCTGTAGAATGTTGAAGTTTATTTCATTTAATTCAGTTATTTCTTCGTCAAATTTATTCTCACCTTTACACAACGCACTAAAAAATGTTTAAAAGGTAATTAAATATGCACCAAGGAAGGAAACATTTCTAATTGAAGGGCAACTAAGTTCATTGTCACGTTTAGGTAATTGCCTTGACGAAATTAAGCAGCTAGTTACCATCTGGCTCCTCTCTTTCCATGCGTCACTTCTCATTCTTGTAAGCGTTATTCTGCTAATTATCAAAAAAAGAAATGCGTTTCCAATTAGCTTTTTTCTTTCTTAATTTGTCCAATTTTTAAATAATTTAATATGAAAATGTTTTTATTTTTTGCTGTTATTTCTCACCAATTATTTAGAAAATATTTTTTTGTTTGGAAACCCAAAATGTTTCCGGAAATTTTTATCCCCCAGGGTACCTATCTCGGTCAAAATTATTTTTTTATTTAATTTTTAAGTGGGAATGTCAAAATAATGACACTCTTGCATGCGTGTCTTTCAATGCCGTTAAGCATTCGGACTATCCGAACTTGGACGTATTATTACAAATTAGTAAAAAAAAACATTATTTTTTATTAATTCCGGTATTTAACGCTATTTTGCTTGCGCAGTTTCGTAATTAATGATATTTTAATGACATAATGCATTTATTGTATGAATGAAATCTGTTTTGCATTAAAAAATAATAGGCCAAAATAAACACATCACAGGAAACGGAAATAAAAAAACAAATAACAGCATTACCAATGTCAACACATTTTTTATTATTATTATTATTTTCAGATTGGACCGTTTCCCACACTTATCTACGCATGGTTAGTTAGTTAAAACGTAATGAGTAGTAAATATTTTGAAACAACAAACAGGGTCACACGAGATATTGATAATTTTCTTTTCGTTTAAGACATCGGTAATAATAAGTATTTTCCTAACAAGCGCGCAAAGTAGTATTTTTCCGCACGCAAATACAGTTAGGATAAGTTTTTGCGTGCGGAAATAGTATATTGTGCAACAAGTGCGCTAAGTTGTCGATTGCCCACTCGAATGAGCGCACTCACTTCGTTCGTGTGCTAAAACTTCGCTCTCGTGGGCAATTGACAATACCGCACCAGTTGCAGATACTATATTTTTACTAATGCTGCGATAAGATGATGATCAGTTAACTTGTGGCACGGAAATAAATAGCCAAACAGGCGTTTTCCACCCGAAAAGGCGGGCGCTAAGATAATACTTATCCCGCACGAGTAAAAAAGACATTTATCGTGCGGAATAGGCATTTTGAGTGCGGAACAGGCATTTTGCGTGCGGAAACGGCATTTTAAGTGCGGAAAAGTCATTTTGCGTGCGGAATAGGCATTTTGAGAGCGGATAAGGCATTTTGCGTGCGGAAAAGGCATTTTGCGTAATTTCTGACAACTAGAATAAACGATTAGTTTTAAGATGATTTCAATAACTATGTTGAAGTTAATATATTTTTTAATGATCATTTGTAAACAAAGTTCGTTTTAAATCAACTCTTTACATGTATAGAACATAAAAATATGATTCCGCTTTAAATAAAAATTCATGTAAATCGGTTTTTCCCAGATATTAAAATAAATATTTTACGTGTGTTCGTATCAGTAAACTTTATGATTATGCAAAAATGTTCGTATAAGTTACATAATTGGGTCCGTAACGGAAATAATATACAATGGGTTTAGTTAGCTTTCAAATTAATTCTTAAAATATTTATGTATTTAATTTTTAATGAGACGGATTAAGTTCTAATGAATCTTTTATCTTCAATTAATTCAGTCAAGTAAAAATTTTATATTGCCGTTATTTTTTTCTGTGATATACATATCAACCGTTTTTACAATAAATTAAACAACACTATTTTAAGGAGCACAGAAATATAAAATAATTGAAATGTCCAATTATTCTGTATTATTTTGTCCTACAAATATTGTTTCTTCACCTTTAGTTTTTAAGTTTTTAGGAAGGAATGGGAAAATTTGTTCTTTTTCAAAGCAAGCTAATTCTAATAGCACAAAATACACATATTCTTCTTCAGGCCAGGGTTTTTCTGGTTATACACTGCCAACATCGGGCATTATAAACCCTATAACATGTACAATGTATTTAAAAAAATAATATAGCTCGCCAATGCCGATCAAAGCAACTTGTCGGCACATCTGGGAATTTTGTTTTTATATCTGCAATTGAAAATAGACAAACCATAATATCAGTTTACGTTCTATGGGTCTATAAGAGAAATATCATTATTATTTCCGATCATTTCGTCAATTAAAAGAATGAAAATCTTTACATTGCAACATTTAATAAAGTAAACTATATTTTTAGCTTGATACTATTTCTAAATTCTCGTTCTTTGGTATGTCATACCATATAATGATACTTAACTTTTATACTTATGCAGAAGGTGTCCTTGATTTCGTAGAAGCTATTGACCTATTCATAGACGTAGCCGATTGTAATCGAGATTTTTCAAGGTGAAAGACGGAGTCGTTGTCAACTACGTTGTCGAATTCAAGAGGTTTTTTAAACCATTTCCGTTTATTATAGTACACAAACACACTTTGTGAACGACTCGGAGTCTCGGATGAAACCCGACTCTTATGATAAAACTTTTGATTATGCTACAAATAATCTGCGTTACGATAAAGAATCCGACGTCGCCACTTTTAAAGTTGAGATAGACAGGATTTTTTTTAAGGAATTTAATATTTTGTCATGATTTTCTATAAAAAAAAGTGAAAAGTTAAACATTGTTACAATAGGGATACCCTAGGATTTGTTCAATATAAAGTAATTTTTCTAAACTTTTATAATGTAGATGTGCTGCCATCTAGGATTAGAAGAGTATTGACAATTACTAAAAGCAGCAAAAAATTCCTATTGACTTGTACGAGTTTGGAATTTTATTTATTGGATTCGAAAAGCCTAACTGACGAAGCCGAAAGGCAGAAACCGGTCTTAGGATGTCGAATCTGATAAATTAAATTCCTTACTCGTTTTCTAACTTTTATAATGTAGGTACCCTTAACGTTAAAGTATATTGTTTTGAATATAAATCACTTTTCTACTTGACAGAAATTTGTTATTTATTCTTCTCAGAGATCTTCCTAAAGTCATTAAAAAACTTGGTAATAACACTTTAATCCAGAGTATTTAAACAAAAACCTATAAATATTAAGAACCAAGATTTCTAATCGACATTATTACTATAGTTTTTCAATTGCAGAAACAAAATTCCCAGATGTGCCGACAAATTGTTTTGATCGGTTTTGGGGCTTGTAGATGTGCCGACAACTGGCTTTGTCGGCTCGTATAAATCCGGATAATTTTGTTCTGCGTTTGAAAATGGACAAACTATAACACAACCTTTAAATTATGATTACTTTAAATTAGACAGGGTGTTCCACGACGTACTGTACACAGTCCAACCATAAGTACTATGGACCCAGGCCATTTCATATCTGGTATTAAAAAATGCCTTGTTGCGTTTTTGACGGATATACAGGGTGATATTTGAAAATTTGTGAATTATTCTACGTTAAGTATATCTAAAAGTAAAAATCTTAGACCAATCAAATTTGGCACACTGAGTGTGCTCTCTGAGCTCAATAACATAGGTTTTAAAAAAAATTTCATTTCAGGTCCGGACTTTTTTTTTATTTTAATTGGTTTTTTGAAAACAACACCCTGTAAGCCAGATCAGACAATTTTTATTTTTCTCACTTTAAAGCTTAAGGGTGATGCTAAGCAAGAGTTAAAAAAAATTGAACGCGCAACTTTTTGTTTTCTACAGAAAAAAATAAAACTTTGAAAAATAATATAATTTTAATGGATTCACATTCTTCTTATGACTGATGCGGCACTACATTGATAGCACATCATCATTTTTCAACAAAAATCATAAGGAAAGTTCATTTTACTCAATATAAAGTATTATTCAATCAACCGTTGAAATTCCAGGGCCGTATTTATTTTTGCAGTCTCTGTACCAGTTGGGGGTGATTTGGACGTAGGAGATCTTTCTTTAACGTCCTGAAAACTGTGGACTTAGAAATATTCAAAAAACTGGATATTCGCCGGGTACTCAGCTTCTCATTTTGATTTACCATTTCCAAAATACCCTCTTTTTGGTCTTCTGTTAGTCGCTCACCACGTTCTTTCACAAACTGTCAAAATTGACGTCAAATCGAATTCAAAGTCTACTTGCATTTGCACAATAATCAAAAGTAATAGTTTTCTCTTTGACGTTACAGAAAGAAAATTTGTATAGGGTGTTGTTTTTACAGAATCAATAAAAACTTTAAAAAAATAAATACGGCCCTGAAATTTCAACGGTTGATTGAATAATACTTTATATCGAGTAAAATGAACTTTCCTTATGATTTTTGTTGAAAAATAATGATGTGCTATCAATGTAGTGCCGCATCAGTCATAAGAAGAATGTGAATCCATTAAAATTATACTATCTTTCAAAGTTTTATTTTTTTCCACAGAAAACAAAAAGTTGCGCGTTCAATTTTTTTTAACTGTTGCTTAGTATCATCCTTAAGCTTTAAAGTAAGAAAAATAAAAATTGTCTGATCTGGCTTACAGGGTGTTGTTTTCAAAAAACCAATAAAATTCTAAAAAAAACTAAGTCCGGACCTGAAATTAAAATTTTTTAAAGCCTATTTTATTGAGCTCAAGGAGCACACTCAGTGTTCCAAATTTGATTGGTCTGAGATTTTTACTTTTAGATATACTTAACGTAGAATAATTCACATATTTTCAAATGTCACCCTGTATATCCGTCAAAAACGCAACAAGGCATTTTTTAATACCAGATATGAAATGGCCTAGGTCCATAGTACTTGGACTGAGTACGGTACGTCGTGGGACACCCTGTATACATGGCGAAATATAGCAGCCTAAAGTCTAGAGAAGAATTATATGTTTCCACAGGACAAACACTAAAAAAATTACTAATGACTATGAAAATCCTTTGTTTAAAGAAAAACTCTCTGTTACGAAAAAACGTTATTTCGTTTTAATACACCGTATATGTTTTTAAATAAATTAGTGGAGAAAAAATTTCCTGATATACACTAATGCCAATTAAGTAAATTGAACCGTGAAACGAGTTGTCCATCATCTGTTAAAGAACAAAGAACGATAAAGTATTATATTAGCGAATACCCCACACGGTGCAAAGCGATTTAAAAGCAGTCACAATCGAAAAATGCCGAAATGGGGAATACCACAAACTGCACTTATTTTAAGAAATTCGTCCAAACACAAGAGATTTTTAGGCAATGAGCAAACATTTTAGAAAATCATTTGTTGTTAAAATCGTATCTAGAAAACCAGCAGAAGAAGTAAAATCATACAGACCGATCAGCTTACTGCCAGTAATGTCCAAAGTTCTGGAAAAATTAATACTCACAAGAATTGAGCCAGTCCTAACAGCCCGTAAAACTATACCAGCTCACCAATTTGGTTTTAGACCTAAACATGCAACCACTGAACAAATTCATCGAGTCTATAAAAATATAACTCAAACACTAGAAGACAAGAAATACTGTTCTGCAGCTTTTTTAGACATTTTTCAGGCCTTCGATAAAATTTGGCACTTCGGCCTCCTCTACAAGTTAAAAAAATCCTTCCCCTTAGCTATTTCCTTACCTTAAAATCCTACCTAGAACATCGTCATTTTCTCGTCAAATACCAAGATGCATATACACTATTTCCTGTCAAATCTGGAGTCCCTCAGGGTAATGTTCTCGGACCAATGTTTTATCTTTTGTACACAGGTGATCTACCCACCACTAACGGAGTTGTAACAGCCACATATGCTTATGATACCGCTATACTATCGTCAATCTTCGACTCGGGATAACTTTTAAAAAATTCATGCTTTAGGAAATATTTTCGATAGTAATTCAAGCTCTAGGGAGATTACTAGTGAAAATTAAAATTAACCTCAAAATCATCCCACCAATAGTCCTACATTAAAATTAGTCTATAATATATATTTGTTTTATGAGGCAGCTTTAAATTGAAACGCAAGTGCAGTTGTGGCTTTCCCTGAAAATGAGTGAAACGAAGACGAAAAGAGAAGAGAATGAATCCACGACGAGAGAAAAAACGAACGAAGTATGCAGATTTTTATCGTTGATGGTCGGTCGGATGGGAATGGCCGATGGAATTCCTAACCTGTTCCCACGCGTACTCATAAACACGATCAGAGAAAGATGCAGACACAACAGGATAGAGACAGAGAAACCTATAGATAAAGTGAAAGAGTTTGCAATTCTCTCAGTGGCGGATGTATGGAGAAGAGAATAAAATAATTCGAATGGGGTCAAATCGGGCTAAGGCAACTTACGAATTTAAAAAATGGTGATTGTTTCTCGTCAATGAAGTATATATAAATATATTGTAATGATATAAGAGTTTTGGACTCCATTATGTAGATGACATTTTGGTATATTCAAAAAAATTATATTATTACAAATTGCGCCCAACGTGGGGCACCATATATTAGATCTACGAGCCTATTCTTCTTTTTATCAAGTTTTCGATCTGCCGTTTCTTTTTTGGGCATCCTTGTTTCGGTTTTTCCTTCGTTTGTTCTTTTACATCTATTTTTCTTCCTCCAAATCACTTTTATTTTCTAATATAGGTCAGCATGTCCTCTCATACAGATTTATTGTACGGGAATTGGCCTTTTTATACCGCAATTTCAAAATTTGTCTCGCCGTCTTTAAATATATAAATATAGCATCGCAATGAAAACACTTTCCACTACACTGCTGTGCGTTTAAAACTTGATATCGGATAGCACTGTTGCAGCGAAGTCAGCATAGCAAAAGTCGAGTGTCCTGTCACAGAACCGATCTTCGATTGCATACCGCTTCGGTTACGTCACACATTCCTCTGCAATGTTGTAACTAGATTTTTATTTTTTTATCATTGGCGAGGTCCACGGTTTTCTTTTTGTCGTTTATTTTGTCAGAGATCGTTTTGTGAATGAAACATAGAGAAGGTGAAAAATGTTAGGTAGTTTTGTTGCATAAAATTTTGGTTTTAAATGCATGACATTCTTAAGAAAGACTATAGAGGGTTTGAATCGTATGTAACAAGTTTTTTATTCGAATATGTTGAAAAACGTCAAATTCCGGATAATACACAATAACAAGAAAAGTAAAATATTGTCAAGATAATGAAAATTCTTAGATTTTTAATACTTTTTAATATCTTTATTTCAGTTAATATCTGACATTTTAAAAATTATCGCTCATGTCCATTTCTTCCCGATTTTCATCTAATTTTCTATTCAAATCTCCCCTCATATTATTCATATCTCCCCTCATATTGATCAAAAATTCCATCAATCGATCTTCTCTACTTGTTTCCTCCATCTTTTGGATTAACTCATTTTTAGCCCCACGTTGGGCGCCATTTGTAAAGATAATGAAAATTCTTATATTTTTATAATGATAATGAAAATTCTGTTTTTCTTGTTTCCTATCCTTCTGTTCTTCTTCATTACCCATCAGCGTCTGTTCCGGTTCGTCTTCTGTTTCATCTCCCTCTGTACAGGGTGTCCCGTTTAAAATTCAAAAGATGGTATCACTTCCGGTAAAACCGGAAGTAGTAAAAGTGAAACAAACTGACTAAAATGAGGCCACTAAGGTCCCATTTAATGCCCTAAAATTTTATCTTGAGAAACACAGATACTGTAGCCTATTACATGGTTGCTGTGTCACCCTGTATATTAAAACAATTTCCTTTCACGTAAAAATACTAGTTAGCAATTTTATTTTAAAATAAATAATTATACGAACCCAAAATTGCTTAGTTAATCAATTATGCGCATAAGACAGCTGACAAGCAAATTCCATCAAATCGTAAAATAATTCAATTATCAACTCTATAACCATGTCTAACGATTTTCCTTATAAGGGTGTTTAATGTCTAACATCAAACCATATTTGTACTGTAGAATTTCAATGCGCATAGATAATTTCTTAATTACCGTGAGTTCTTTGTAAATTTCTTAAAAATATTTAAAAAATAACATTTTTATACAATGTTGATTTATTACAAACATACGTCAATCGTCCCTCTTTCACTCTTTCTTTTTTAGATAAATTCACGCAACGTGAAATGCATTTGGTCGCATAGCCGACCCATTATTCGATAACCACTTAGCGATTGCGCATGTGCTTAGTTTATTTAATTTATACTCTTTCCACTCCGGCTCCCGAGCTATAAACTAAAGGATAGCCAGGTAGCTGAGTCAAAAAGGATTTAAGGAAACCAAAGTAATTTTGTGCAAGAATTTCGTATTTATACAACAGTAATAATAAACAAAATGTTTCAATATTCCAGACCAAAAATAACTTTGCGCAAAACATTATTAAAACGAATGCGAAAATATTCGGCTGTAGAGTTTTTTGTGAATCACCCTATATCAATTATTGTGATTCTAGTTGAAACCTTCAAAGATCGAGAAAGACGGTTTTCGGTTATTCAATTGGACGAGCTTGTTAGATGATTTTTGCTATATGTCTCAGAATGGATAATTTGTTGTCATTTAATAATATGATTATTCTCTTTGTAATGTTTTAAATGCCACCGCGTATATGAATGGAACTCCTCTAGAGTAAAATGGTCGCATTTGGTCTTGGAAATTGCGCCTTTGTATTTTGTATCGAACAATCAATCAGCTCCGGGTAAAAGCAATCATTTATTCCATTGAAATTAAGAAAAAAAAATCAATCAAGCGAGTCAGCGTTGGCAAAATAACGAAAACAAAAACAAAACAATACGGGTTCGAACCGACGCCAACTAGATACCGATTGTTGGATAAAACCTGCGATAATAATTAGTAGTAGATAGCACTTAGGTAATCAGCTGTGAACCATCGCGATTGTACCATACGACGGTGAATAATGATAGTCTAGTCGCAAAATTCAAAACAATAGAAAGTAAATCAGCTGTTTGGCAATGACACTCGTTCTGGAAGTCTGCGTTTTATGCTACTAAGATACTTACGAATTTGTCATCAACAGTCATAGCGCGTTATTTTGATACAATGAATAGTAATTAGTTATATTATTTTATTACCAGAACTACGATATTCGTTTTGATTTGACAATAAAAGCTCGTTTGGAACCCAATACGCCAACCTGACACCTCTCGACGCGACATCTGGAGGTCGGTGTCAACAACAATTGCCAGTCAGATTTAATATGGTAGCGCTGTTACGCATTAGTGGAGTCGATCTGGCGAAAGAGTTAAAATGAGGAAATTTTTTTATTCGCCATCGGTTGCGGAATTTTTGCTCTTTGATTTGAGCCCTACAGGGACTCGATCCGATAATCAGGAAGGGAGGGAGGGGGGTAAACGCGTTTAGCCCTGTAGAAGGGCAACGGATAGGGTTTTAGGCTCATTTTCAAGGACCTGACTATCTATCGGAGGAAAAAAAAAGTTTCTAAGTTTCTAAGTCATTTTCTTCCATGAGAAAAACGCGAACACGGCTCTAGGTGTGTTCTCGCCGCGTCGAAAATCCATATATTTTCAAATCGCAATATCTTAAGAACCCCTAGACCGATTTGGACGGGTTAAAATTCAGTTTAAGCGTTTTCGCGAGTACTTTATTTTATATATAGAAGTCGTTTCGATCCGAATAAAACTCAGCGAGCTACGTGCGAAAAACCGATTTTCCATATCTTTACATGTTAATTTACCCCCCTCCACACCTCCCTTAGCTTTCATATATTGATCACGTGAAAGAGGGACCTCGAATCTATAATCACAAAAATTTTTTTTCGAAAAGAGCGACTTTGTTTTCAAAACCAGATCTACTCCACTACATAAGTTTGATTGCAAAACACGTTTATTTATTGTTATTAACAGTCAATTTAACAATTTTCCGACAGAAAAGTCTCACTAAAAGATAAAAAAACTCGTCGAAAGCAATCATGTTTCCGACGTATTCGACATGAAAATTGGCGGATCGCCTAAGATCAAAGTGAGTGGAACACAGGGCCGCATTAGAGTTTTATAAAAATAAGTAATATATTTTATAAAAAATATTTTTTTTTATTTTTTAATAATATTCTATTTTCATTTTAGTACGTATTATATTATGTACAGCGAGTTTACTTAAGTTACCCCTTAAGGAAAACTTTTTTATTATTAGAAAAAAAAGAATTTTTCATTTAAAAAAATGAAGGTATGACTGTTACGTGAAGGGGTATTAAGCAAGGGTCCAAACTTTAATGACATTTTTCTAAAGTATGCTAGTTAATAATTAATTAATTTCAGCGCAATTTTTAACCGTTTTTAAAGTTTTAGTACTATCAATTGAAAGAGAATATCAAACTAATTAAGGTTTACATTTTATTTGAATTTTTGTTACTGCCCTCGAATGTATACGAAGAAGAAAGCGGCATTTTAACCAGACTTGTCATGGCTATGTTTGTTATTGCCTCTACTATTTTTTCATCACTCTATTTACCAGTTTCCTCTGATCGCTAATAGATGATAGCACATTTCGTCTTTGTGGTTATCCATAATTAAAAAATAATTACAATAATACAATATTATCTTAAAATATTATTTAGACGTTAGTAACATTTTCGGAGATACAAGTATATTTTGATCCCGGACTAACGAATTTTTAGTCGAGTAGATTGCGGTGTGGTGGAAGAGCGGGCGGTCTGCAATCGGCATGGCATTTAAAAATAAAACGTCGGGCGCCATTACAGTACATTACACACAACTGACAAAACAACTGTTATAATTAAAGTTGGTAAACAACGATCAGCTGATCCTCGGCGCCGACAAATTTCCAAATCACGCCAACTGCAATTATTTCAACTTTACAATTTGGATTTCCAAGTTGTTCTGAGTCATAGCACTTATATAACGAACGAAAAGTGATTATCTGATGTATGACACAGCATATTTTTGGATTTGCTAAAATGTATTTTTAACGACTTGTTTTATTAATAAAATTTTCAGGTACAAAAAGGCATTCAAAAATGGTTTGGTTAACAACCTTCCAACTCGCATCTAAATCGATGTAATTCAATGCCTGTGAGGGTTTTTTCTCTCAGGAGTAGTTGTTTTCGATTTTGACGCGATTGCATTACAATATAATTTTATGTTATGTTAAACATCGACCATACTGCAACAAAATATTACTGTTTCGAGTTGCTTAGCCCATTTGTCAGATACTGACCTCTAATAAAATGTGACATCGCTGAAACTAGACTCTTAAGTGTATCAGTGGCGGATCCAGGGGGGGGGGGGGGGGGCTCGGGGGCCATGGCGTCCCCCCAAGAGTCCTAATTTTTTTTAACGTATACTAACATGGGTCTCCCATCAGACCCATGCGAAATAAGTGAACTAAACGCCTGTTTTTTCAGAAAAATTTTGTCTCGTTTTCTGTTCAAACGCTAATGTCTCGGTTGTTGAAATCCGCAGTAGTAGTAGTAATAATACCATTTTATAAAAACACAATTTAATTAATAATAGGTGATTAATTCTTAAAGCTAAATAGATTGGTAATTCAATTTTATTATTATTAACATGATATGTAGCATGTAGCGTAATTTATACTACGAAAATTAAGTTGGAGATACAATGTTTTCAAGTATGCAACAAAATGTTTTTATTGTTAATAAAAATAAACTCTCCATCTTTAACGCGCCGACAAGCGACTGACTGAAGCTCCAGTGTGTGTGTTTACAGCTTCCTGTCAGGTAACCAGGGAGTATGCGAGTAAAGCACGGGTCAGACTAGGCTGGTTAGCAGCTGAATCACGTGACCCTCTACCTGCTACCAAAAGTTGAACATGTCCAACTTAGCCAGCTACTGACAAATATTCGCCGGCTGAAAGTGTCAGCTACGGGTTCTGTAATCAAACCAAGCTGATAGTAGCGGCTTCTTTAATTCGCAGCTGATAACCAGCCTAGTCTGACCCGTGCTTAAGCGACCATCTAGGCTACCAGCGACCTGCTCTGCTTCACTGTGTTTTTACCCTTAGCATCGCGCAAGCGCTCTCAGAAAAAGTTTGGGCGAGAAGGCAGACTTTCGCTTCTGTATAGATAAGGTGATCTGTGGCCTTGTTGCCCACTCGTTAACAAAAAAAAATAGCGCATGTTAGAGGATGCCCCCCCCCCAGAACATGTCTCTGGATCCGCCACTGAAGTGTATGCTCTAACTTCACAATTTCGAAAATTTGGCAACTGGGCTAATATGCTTTGTTACTGTTTCCCAACGCCACCCATCAGTCTATGATCGAGTGGACAATCACACTTGGTATACGAAAATGAATTTCTAAGTTTTTATTTCGCCTTTAATGGAATACGCACCCACAGTTGGTTGAACCCCACGCCCAGTCGATGGTGCACATGTAGAATTAAAAAAATGACATAACTTGCTTGAGCGATTTTAAAATATGTTAAATGCATAATCTATGAAACATTTTGCAAATGTACGAATATGCGGATGTCGCCGATTTCAACTCTAAGTGTTGATTTTTGAATCGGTTCGGAATGAGTCCGGAACGACCAGATTGGTATGCGGACGACAGAACAACATTCTTTGTCTGGTGTTCGATGCGCTTCTGCGGCCAAGGTCAAGCTCTTCACCGTCGTTATTTTCCTCTTAGTTACTGGTTGAAATAAAAGCAGCCGTTCGTGTTCTTTACAATTATTTCTTCTATTTTGATATTTTTACCTGGCCGTTGATAAAATAAAAAAATATATTTTTTTTTAATTACTTTTCAGCCCAATACGAGTGAATCCCAAAAAAAGCAAAGCTTGTCCTAGAAATGGTCGGGTGTGATTTTTACTTGTCGACAAAAACCGGAAACCTCACACCTTTACCGACGCGGTGGATCCCGCTTCGAATCAAATATTTAAAAATCTATTTGCTCACCTCCGGATTCGAATTAAGAATGGACTGTACATATTTAAGACTAAACAATGAAGTGCAGAGCCGAAATAGAATTTCCTGAAAAAACTTGTATTTAATTTTCTGTTCTATACTGCTACAAAGTCCCAACAATAATCAAAATGTATAGCGCAATTTTTCGAAATTAGAGCAGAGCCACATTTAGATGAAAAGCTCTCGTATAATGTGATATCGCTGAAACTAGGCTCTTAGGTACTTTAAAGCGTGTAGAAAACGATAAAAAAATCTTTGCTGCTCTAAGGTCTATGCTAACTTCACAATTTCGAAGATTTGGTTTTTTCATTATATCTCGAAAAGAAAAAAAAAATGGAAAAACTAATAGCACCACTTAAAAGGGGGAAAATTTTACTAAAATGTAAATTATAAGTTAATTTATGTTCTATTTTTGTAACTTAAAACGCTTTTCATTGTACTACCAATGTTTTGACAATTCCTATACATTTTTGTAATGTCATTTCAGGAAATAAAGATTTTTGACTTTTTGACTTCTTGAATCTCGGAATCCCATTATTATTTAATTAACCAATAGAATAAATAGGCATAGGATAAGTAAGTGCAGTATAGTTCCTTTTCTCTCTCGAGTTGGCGGTCCCGGAAAATTTCAAAGGTTAAAGTGCATTCGGTCATAATATGGCTCCGACGTATTTCCACACAGATTCCAGGGCGTGCAAGGGGGGGGGGGGGTCTTATCTTACAGCGCAGATGCACTTTGCTCTCCGCATTTTGTTCAGGTTTTCAGACCATTACAAAAAGGAGTGAGATTAGAAGAGTTTTATGTATTTTCGCGAAATATAAATTTGAACTTATCGAAAAAGTTATGGATAATTATTTGAAAATGCAAGAAGTTTTCATCGAATAAAGCAGTAATACAGGGTGTGCCGTATACATTGGGTCAATATTGCTATCTTGTGAACTGTAATAGATACGCGAAGAAGGTTAAATAGGAAATAAGTTACCTAAATAAAAAAACAAAACCCCAAAAGAAAATCTAAAATGTATCTTACGGTTTTTAAGTTATACAAGTAAAATAAAAACTTGTGATTTTTGTTTTTTGACTCTAGAAAATTTATTTTCAAATTTATCAAAGAACAATAGTGTAAACAAACTTGCACGTGGAGACAACGTGACTGGTCTAGTACACAGGGTTGCATTAAGGGTTTTATAAAACTAAGTAATCGATTTCATAAAAAAATTATATAAAAGAAAATCCTATTTAAAAGTAAATCCTTTAATACACATCTGTTACAAATTCAGTAATCACACGCTGAGTAGATGTTTTCGCTGTGTTTTCATTACTTTTCTTTAGGATGAACAAACTATACATTGTTTCCAAAACGTTTTTTAAAGGAATCTGGATTATTTCTTAAGTTTTCATTAGTATATGAATTTATAAATGCAATGATGCCAAATTTCACCTATTTACAACGTTTCTTATGAAAAGTAGTTTTGAAATGCAGATTATTTTTTAAATCAAATCACTTTTCTTTTAGTTAATTACCAGCTCTAAATATTTATACGTACACAAGATGATTTTTTTAAAAACCAAAAAAAATTAAATTATTATTTTTTTATTTAAATTTAATTTCAGATACGTTTCGAGCTATTGTTAAGGAATGTGGGCCGACCTGTATGATCATATGTAGCTCCGGTTTGTTATTGTGCAACTAGAAAGTTAAACAACAACATTATTTTGTAAGTTTTAATAAAAAAAATACATCAGACTCGGGTTCCCACACTCAGTCTCGCAGTTTACAGGTATATACTTTTATAATCCGCCAACAAGCTTTAAGACTTGTTTTAATTATTGTTGTGCTCGTTTTACTATAAAAAAAAATCACGTACATATCACGACGGTTTTGGATAATTAACAATACAGTGGTGTACTAAATAAAGTAAAGTTTATTTTTGGAACCACCTTGTATATTTGTTTGATATCAATAGACATAGTTACCAAAATTAAAATTCAGCTCCAGCTTTAAAAAAATTATCGAAATGATTTTGCTCTTAAACAACACCCTGTATATCAAAATTTTAAAAATTGGGTTGCATATTTGAAAATAGCTGAAAAAGTTTAATGGGAATACAAAGTTTTTGAGACTGCACATTTCAATCTACTAGTAAAATCTTAAAAGCAAACTTAAGAATTGCGAATTTTCAAAATTCCAAAACCATGAATAGTTTGAATATAAATGATATTATGTTACATGAAAATTAATCTTTTTCATCAATTTCAATACTTATTTCCAATAAAAAATAAAAAATTGTCTGGATTAACTGAAAAATCGATTATGAAAAAGTCGTTTTTTGGTTTTCTGCATTTTTAACGATATTTTTCAATACGAACAATATATTTTTTTCATACCATCTTAAAGTGAAGAAAATGAGCACTGACAAAGTTAAAAAATTGAAAATTTGTATCGGAACTTTTTCGATTGAAAATTAGGATTTTTTTATTTAAATTCGTATAAAATCAAAATATAAATCGTAAAAAAACAAAATCCAACACTCAAATTGTATATTTAGCTACCCCCACCCCCTTCCGGAACGTTTAATTTGTCCAATTGATTTTTTTTAATTTACTTATAATTACCCTAAATTTTTTTTTGTTTAAAAAATGATTGGCCCCGAGTGTGATTACCGAGTTGGTTGTTACGTAATACTTACATATTTATGTTGTAAGAGTTGAATGCTTTAAGCGAATATCTTACCTGAAAAAAGAAAAATATATTTAGAATTGTATATTTTTATTAAATTATGAAAATGGTAGATAATAATGTAAATTAAATTCCAATAAAAATATTATTTTATTATAGGTCGTAAAATTATTTTAAACAATAGTCTATTAGCATTAAGTATATATTCTTTTTCCATTAAAATATTCATAAATATTTATTTATGTTTAAATTTGCCTCATTTAAAAAATTCTGTGAGTAGTTACAAGTTTTTCCTTCCATTTTATGCCTCCTAACAAATAATAAGATTTTACTAAAAATATGTAGAATTATTATACGATTCAAGATATTTGAGATGACCTCGAATAGTACTTATCATGATTGCATATAATATATTGCGTCACAAGGGCAGAAAATGATCTTTAGCAGCCCACTACGGTACTATTGTGTCGACACCTTCATATGTATTTAAAGATATATCGTATTAGGTAAAACCTGTCCTTGTAAAAGCGATAAGTCTTTGTAAAATAAAACCGTCTTCAGTGTAATTTTTCACGTCTGTCAAGATAACGTCAAATAATCCATAAAGGCAGCACTCACAGCCAAGTCAGCATCACTTTGATCTCATGTCTCGATCTCTTTAGTCGTAGAGGTCTAAAAATGATTTAGTAATTTTTATTTTAATTCTAAGTACAAAAATATCAAATCTTATATTACAGGAGTCTGATTTTGCTTTGAATTAACTGTTTGTTTATTATTAAATCTTATTACAAATTATTACCAAATTCGTTAGTTTCCAAATAAGAATTGTTAGAACACCACTTACAAATTAAAAACATGATTTGAAACACTCCTTTTGTGATTACTCAATAGATGGAAAATTTGCTGGTTATTTTCCTTTCAAAGACAATCGAACATATTCAAAGTGACTTGTTGAGTTTGTATTTGTAAGTCTTTATTATCGAATTCATACCTGTCCTACCAAAACCCTCGCTCGATGAAATTTCTTAGCCTGTCGAATGCCTCTCCAAGTGACGAGCTGTGTTCTAATTGCTTAATTCTACATATTGACACCTGTCAATCAAGTCCACATCTGTATAATGTCGCGGTTCCGTTATATTTCAAAATCACTTCGAAGTATTGAGCCAAAAAACACATAAAATAATAATTTAGGTTCCCCTTGGAGGAAGGAGGGGTACGGACATTTCGCTTATCCTGGTAGAACCTTTAGAAAAAACTAAGACCTCCTAATTTCCCATGATCTCAAACTGATACCGCTAAGACTAAAAGGAATAAGAAAACTTATATTCCCATTACCTATTACAAGCGCGATGTTCACACTTTTTGCCCATTGAGAAAATCCCCGATGCCTTTGGAAACTTTTCTCATTACATCGGTGATGTTGGAACGAGAAGACATCGAATGCCAGCGTTAAGATATCCATCCCATTCCCATTGTTTCCCACTTTTGTTTTTACCCTTGAATATAAATCACTTTTGTTCTCTCGATCAGAACAGCTAATTTGCGAATATAATGGGGCTCTAAGCTTATTCGGGAAACAATGGATTTTGAATTGGCCTAGGTAAATAAATAGATATGTTTTTGGTGAAATTTAAATTACAGTTATTTATTTTTTCTTTTAGAAGCAGTAGGAGGAAGGAGGAAGATCCAAGTTATCAGTGCATAATAAGTTGCTGATATACAAGCAAGTCCTAAAACCAGTACGACTATACGGAATACAACTCTGGGGATGTGCCAGGCCATCGAACATAGAAGGAATACGTTGATTCCAGAACATAACCACCCCAATATTGAAGTCATCCAACTCCATGACCATATTTTGATCTAACCTGGGCGTGTTTTATCTAACCTGACCATATTTTGATCTAACCTGGGTATGTTTTATAACATTGAAAAGAAAAAACCACAAGACTTAGTGAATTAAAACCTAAAAATTCTCTAAATTTGGAAAAAGTAAGCACAAGGTTAGTTAGAGGTAAACTCAAGGTTAGTTAAAGGTAAGCGTAAAGTTTTATACATTATTGGAGCGGTTATGCCTTAACGTATAAGTGGGACCAATTTTTAATTCACTCTGGAGGTTGGGTGGCTAAATTGGTTATTTTTGGATGTGGGTATTAATCTACTGGCGCCCAGTTAAAATTTTATTATCTTATTTTGCTTCACCTACGACGTCTTCACTGAAGAGGAATATATAAATCCCACGATATTTTAAAATAATCAAAATAACAATATGTCTAGTAATTGCGGTTCATTTGGGTCCAAAAAATTTAATATCAGTCACTTGCTTTATCTCCTTTCACCTTTTACCATATCAAAAGTTTTTCAGCCGTGCTATGAAATAACAAATAAACAGCTTTTATGGAACATTTGTAGTTTTAAATTCATTTTATACAGTGAATTTTCAAACCGACAAATCAAATGAAAAATGATCGGACTAATTCTCAAAACAATTTACTCTTAATTTCAATTCATTCATCTCTTATATCTGGCACATTTATTTTCCGCTTCCCCGGTTGACATTTGAATCGAAGCCAAAGAGAGCTTTTCCGAATCCAAATACCGCACGCGACACGTGACAATCCTATATGAGTAATTTCGGCAATTGATCCTCCATTCAGATCGCAAAACCGGTATATAAATCAAGCCGCGAACCCTCGTGCCTGCAACTCTTAAAAAGATGGTAAGGCAGGTCCGAACTAAGAGACAATCTAAAAGAGATTTAATACAACATGGAAGTATAAATAAAATAACTTTTTTTAAACTCATCATTCACTTTTCTCTGTTTAAAATATTTATCATTTTTACTTAATTTAGTACAAATTTCCGACAAAATTTGGCAAAAAACGTACAAATGGCCTTCAAAAACATCAAGAGGGGGTTAATTAAAAAGTTATATATATATATATATATATATATATATATATATATATATATATATATATATATATATTGGAGAATTTATTGGGACCACATAGATATTGAATCCTTATCACTCCTATTTTTCAAATTTACTAGGGCCACGTGGATGCTATAAAAGAAAAGGTGTCTTTAGACGTGTTTACAGACAGCCAACTATATCGCAAAGTTTAGTTTCTACACAAAATATATAAACAAAATTCCCAGATGTGTCGGCAAACTGCTTTGATCGGCTTTGGCGGCTTGTAGATGTGCCGACAAGCGCCAATGCCGATAAAGGAACTTGTCGGCACATCTACAAGCCGATCAAAGCAACTTGTCGGCACTTATATCTCTCTCCTCTCGGTAGGACCAAAGGATGTTATAGTACTTTTTGTATAGTTTATCTATTTTCAATTGCAGAACACAATGAACCCGCTTTTTACAAGCGACAAAGCAACTTTTCGGCACATCAAAGCAGCGTGTCGGCACATCAAAGCAGCGTGTCGGCACATCAAAGCAACTTGTCGACACATCTGAGAATTTTTTTTGTATATTTCTGCAATTCAAAATGGAAAAACTATACCTATGTGTTACGAGTGTAACAAATCCCAATTTTTTTCTGCACAAATGATGTGAAATAAGTTAAAATCACAGCTCCCAAGAATTACGACATTAGAAAATACCCACTACACCTACGTCTGGACTTCAAACAACTACTACTCCTTGGGCTATATGCCCCAACAGTTATTGAATTATAGAAGTCCAGACGCGGCTGGAACCCGAAACGTTTCGGGACTTAAACCAGCAGCTTTGATTTTGTTACTAAAGGAGCCTGTCATTATTAGACCGGTTTCGGCATTATTGTGCCTCATCAGTTACCAATTGTATTCAGCTTGTAAAAAATCTCTTTTCTTTTCACACGTGAGAGAAACAAGACATTCCGTTTGTCCGGTCCTGATTTTATATCGTTCAACTGGGAGAAATTTTCTTTTACCACTCATCCAATTCTCCGCCGAGGTAACTCCGATGCCACACGGCATACGATAAGCAACAAATCTAATCAGAAACTTATCCCGGAATGATTCATAGCAGGGAATAAATCACCCGAATCACACAGACCAGGGAACCCCCAAATAAACAGAGACGTCCTCTAGGGAATTCCGGAAAGAAGGCGGCCATCAAAAAAAAAAGGTGGAAATTACGGTTTTCATTTGCTAAAAGCACGACTAATACTCTAAGGTAATAAAGTAGCGGGAAAATATTGAATTTTTTTTATTACTTGCACAGTTATGTATTTAAAAGGTTTTTTATGCCGGCCGTAGCGTGTTGATTAGATTTTTTGATTCAATAAAATTCTAAATTACTTTAGTCTTTTTTTAATGGTCGGTCCTTTCTTGATTTCACTCATACATTTTTAGGATAAGAAAAAAACTAAAACACAAAAGGCTTATTTTGTACAATCAGAACTAATCAAGGGAAAATAAGTAATTAGAGAATAACAAAGCTGTTATTGCCAAAAATAAAGCATTACAATTCAAGAGAAACTATTTATTCCTATTTTTTCTATGAATCCAATAATCTGGATGCACGAGAATTGTTTTTGTTAACCTCTTATCCCAAACCTGCTTTGTGTGTTCTAAAATAAAGTCGCTATAATGGGCACTTTAGTGTAAGTGTATCATCATCCGGTTTTTCATAATCTCTATTTATTCCAGTAAAGGAAATTGTTTAAATAATCTCTATATAGATTTGAAAAGTACTTTGAATTCCTGTCCACAACTCTCCTCTCATTGGGCGACACATTGACGACAAGTAATGTGTCGTTTAATTTGTATTAGGCAACATGCTTTACAGTGAAGTATAAAATATTGTCTAACTTAAAATTCCTTACATTTTACATTCTATTTGTTGGCTCAATTCCGTCGTTTTTCTCAAAGTAAAGTGGGAAAACCCAATAATACAACACATAATATATGAGTTAAGGGAAAGTTTTTAAATTTTGAATAAATTGTTTGAATTTTAGCATCGTTCTAATACTTATCAACCTCCTAATTTTCAATAACAATGGGTCTTTTATATCTCAGAGTAACTCTTATTTCTTTCTCCGCCCGGCTGCTCCTCAAGTCATCCGTCAACGTCAACCGAGCACCCAACTCCTCCACTCCAGAAACTCCCGTTATGAAGTTGGAAGTAGGGGTTCGACGAATTTATTCCAGCCATTTCGCCCTTGCCGTTGTTTGAAAATAAATGCGATTTATTACCATAGACGTGACATGGGTGAATTGCTGAGGTCGGTAAAGGATATTTAAGCAATTTAGCCTAAACTCCGATGATGGTTTCTTTAAGAGGATAGGTTACGTTTTTAGACAATATTATTTTTATATTTTTATAGTATGTGTACTTTGTGTTCTGGAACCCATGCGAGGGTCATTTTCTTGCAGTTTTTTAGTTCATTCAGAGTACAATAACAGTCCCACACAAGTTTGGAAATTACTTGGGTGTTCTTCAGTGCTTGTAGTGTTGCCTGGCTGTCGGAGAATGTAACAACGGACTGACCTATGCTGTTTTGTCTGTTTTTTCTCCGTTACAGAGGTGTATTGCTAGCAGATGACAGCTGTCAACAGAGTTGCCAACGTAGTTAACCTCAGAACCCTAACCCAACTTTTTACGTTGTCTTCGTGCATCGTGCATCTAGATGTTTACTTGCACAACTGTCATCAAAGATTAGGTTAGACCTATGTGCGAAGACTGCAAGTAATCACTAGTTAAGAAAAATCACTAGTTAGGGTTCATTTCTGAAGCTCCTAAGTCCAGAGTTCCGTTATGCTATATGAGGTTGGCTTGTTGGCCACCCTGTGATGTCAGGTTAGATTGGCGACCCTGTTGACAGCTGTCACCTGTCAAAAAGTGGGCGAGGCTTTCCATAAGAGCTGTTAACAAGATTCTCCCACGCTCAAGTTGGAAAGACTTTGCTTTGGAGAAGATCAAGTTGAAATTCATCGATACCTTATCCAAATTTGGTCACGGTAAATTCCAGACCAAGCAGACTGCCTTTATAGGACCCGTCGTGAAGGATGGAATTAATAAAGGTCGAAGAAAAAGGGCTGCATTTCCAGTGAAATTTTGAATTTGAATTTTTATCGTGTTGACAATTAACTGGAAATAAGTAAACCCAGTTTTTGTTCTAATATTTTTATGATGATTTTAGTAAAGGAAGGTTTTATTTTTTCTCTTCTTCAAACCAACAGCTGGTTTTTCTATTACTTTAGGCTGCCCCATATTTTAATTTTCAATGGTAACTTAATAATTGATAAATCTACATTTTTTGATAGAAGATAGAACATCTTTGAATATTGATTTTTTTATTCTAAACTGTGCATATACTCTTAAGTTTTTTAGTGAAAACAGCGTTGATGTCGCGTTTAAATGCGAGGAATAATAACTTTTTTTAAAGTGTAGGCCATTTATGAGGGAATGGGTTTCAGCAAATGGTTTTTAGGGTTATTGCCCGAAAAGAGGGATTCCGATTATAATGTAACTTTTATCTTTTTTTATTCAAAATTGGTGTCTTGTGATATCCGTATGATGTTTCAGAGGCGAAGGTAGTACAATTTATGGAAACGGGTCTTTTAATATTGTATTATTTTCTTCGTAAATACGTAAAAAGGATCATTCCTTCACTATCTCTATTGCTTAAAGGACTTAGATAAAGACCAAGGAAGTCCATACTTTCCTTTTAGAATAGTAAATTGCTTGAAACGACATTTTCTCTCAAGCTTTATAACATTCTGATATCCCATTGTAAAGTTTCAATAAAGTCAAATTAAGAACAAAGCATTTAATTGCAAAAATCAAACATTTCAGACCATTAAAATGATTTCCACTTTTGGTCGAATAATTTCAAATAATTGGCCTACAAGATGTCCTCACACACCACAATTTGTCTCTTCAAATTACCCATAAACAGAATATTAAAAATTTAATATTTACGTTCGGCAATTTGAACTATTTCGCAGCCCTTCAATCGTTACGATGAAAATTAGAAACTCTCATTAATGAAAGAGCGAAAAAAAGTAGGCCAAATCCTCAATGATGTAAAATAGAGACCCTGCGCATTTAGCAGAGAAATTTCGCTGATGAATATGAAAGGCTGCGGGTGAGTCTTTGTAGTATAGTATCGTATTCGTAGTAACACGTCACAAATGAAAGACACCTTTAACACCCTCCGAAGTTGAAGTGTTCATGCTTCTTTCTTTTTCCTTTTTTTTAGTGTCGTATTTCCATTAATGAAACTGTTCTACGCTTTAGGTATTTTATAGTAGCGTAAGTTGTATCGTATATAGTAAAGAAACGCCACTATTATTATATTTCTATTGATGTGATTTTACTATTAGGTTACGCGATACGAACTAGCACGCAAGCAAGCAACTCTTTTTGTAACTTGGTCGGGATTTTATTATTGTGAACTAAAAATATTTTCACGACATTATTTTATCGTTTTTTAATAATAGGATTATGTATTATTGTCGTGTTTAACAAATATTTTCGTTGGTTATATAAACGTCAAGTTTTTACTTGTTCCTAATTTATTGGTAGATAAAATATCAAAGATTGACATAAAATTTTGTTCACTTCAAAATACTGCCCTATTAAAAACAATTCGTAACTATTTAATTTTATTTTAGGCAAATTAATAGAAACAGGAATGAATCCAAAACAGAATTAACTCATAAAAGCAGGAAAAAGTGCGTTGATCAAGGGTCGAAGAAAATATACGTTACTGTCATATAGGCAATTGATCTGTTACACAAAATAACTCGACCTGCGGTCTCGTTACTTTTTCACAGATCACGTTAAATTTCCAATTCCAGAAATTCTCACCTCTATTTGTATTTACTTCGAATGTATGTAGCTCGGTGTGCATTTTACCTATGGGATTACGGTTCCTTAAATTTACCATACTCATTAAAGGATTATTGGTGTGCAATTTACCTGTGCCCCGGTTTTTTTCTCAAATATCTCAGAAACCGAACCTGATATTTTAATTTTGAAAAAACCAATAAATTCGTCTTGAAAATACACATCTTTTTCCCCATTTAATCAACTTTGTATCTATAACGGTTTACGAAATCCCAATAGTGTTCAATTAAAGGACCCCGCAGTTTTTGATAGGAAAATGGCTTTCGGTGATTTCTCTCAAACTTCGGAAATTTATTCTTCATCCCATCCCGATCAAAAGTGTTCACGAGCCCAACTCAATCCTATGTAGAGATTTCGAGCTAGCCCGAGTTTAAAATGATTAGGGGGAACTCGATATATGCGCATTTATTGGCAAGTTAGGCGTTCACCTCTTTACGTTTATGGTTTATATGATGGATATATGTCATACACACCCAGATACACACACACGCACACATTTAGCGTATTTTAGAATATTTTGTTTTGATTTCTAAACTATTTTTTAAGAAATTTTTTTTATTGACATTATATTTTTCATTTTTCAATCACTTTTTTGTTACCATGAATACAGCTAGACTATGTCCGACATGGGCGTTTCATTAACAGGGTTAAACACAGCCGGACGGACACCTTGAAATAAATACAAAACTAAATGTTCAATGCAGAATGCTGACATTTATTTTTCATATATGTGTAACTTTTTGAAGTTTGGGAGGGGGGCATGACGGGATAATGGGTGTGGGGTATGAAGGGATATAAGGGCACTATAAAAATGAGCTGGAAAATTTTAAAATGCCAATCCTCATAATCTACACAAAAAACTGCTAAAAAAATACTAAACTTTCAGACAAAACACAAAAGAACATTGATGAAGACACAATTTTTTTACACATAAATACTTTTCTGAAATCACTAGGTTGGATAGGTTGCCAGCTTTGTGAACATTGGGGTAACAATGTTTGTGCCGGTGTGGATGATGAAGACGCCGAAGAAATGCACATTTGTTCGTTGTGAAAAAAATTAGCTTTCACAATCGTAAGATGGTTTTTCACATGTTCCATTTTAATAATTCATGTTAGAAAGATCCGTCAACAAGATTATTAGATTGAAGGTTGACCGCGAGTGATAGATGTCTAGATTATAGAACATAGAGTTAAATACATGTTACTTTAATAGGGGCACTATGAAAATGAGCTGAAATAAGCATCGTTGTTATTTCGCTGATGGCAAGATGGTTTTTCGTATGTTCCTTTTTAATCCTTCATTTTAAACAAATATGACGAGTTGATCTCCCAAAGACTACGCCAAATTGTAGTTAGATTAATAACACATGTGCTATAAATAAATAAGAATAATAAACATAATGACTATGCTGCATTTTTGCTCTATGCGAGTCGTGGAACCCTTGCAGGAGTATACAAGAGTAGGGTTTAGATGAGATAACGACAAGTGACGCTTGTGCTGGACATTAATTGTTAAGCGTTCTCTTACAAAAAATATTTCTCCATTGAACATTTATTTAGTTTTTTAATTTATTTCAAGGTGACTGGCTGTGTTTAACCCTGTTAATGAAACGCCCATGTCGGACATAGTCATGGTAACAAAAAAGTGATTGAAAAATGAAAAATGTAATGTCAATAAAAAATAAATTCTTAAGTAATAGTTTAGAAATCAAAATAAAATCTTCTAAAAGACGCTAAATGTGTGCGTGTGTGTGTATCTGGGTGTGTATGACATATATCCATCATATAAACCATAAACGTAAAGAGGTGAACGCCTAACTTGCCGATAAATTCCCATATATCGAGTTCCCCCTAATCATTTTAAACTCGCGCTAGCTCGAAAATTTGTACATGGGATTGAGTTGGGCCCGTGAACACTTTTGATCGGGATGGGATGAAGAATTTCCGAAGTTTGAGAGAAATCCACCGAAAGCCATTTTCCTATCAAAAACTGCGGGGTCCTTTGCGCCATTCTGTATACTCTAGTTGAATTAATATTCCGATTAATTATTTAAAGAATCTTACTTCTAAAATATTTATTTGATATAATATAACGTTAAGTCGAATAAAAGATCTGAAACTACAAGATGAAAAAATATACCCGAAGGGGAAATTGATCTCGTTTACCAAAAATAGACCTGCGATAACGCACCCCAAATTTACGCATCGTCTTTGCTGTAACCTTGAAGTAAATCAACGACAGTTCCTTACCCTTTCACCTCGCACCCTCAAAGGCTGGGAAGTATATCCGCGTTCCGGAGTCAAATCTCGAAATGTCGCCCGTCACCTTTTCTGAAAGACGTTCGACACACACATGGTGCGTTAGATCAATAGAAAAATGCTGCCAAGTCTATGATTTTCAACCGAATTAGGGGAAACCCCAAATTGTAATTGTTTTATTTACCATTCTGTGGTAGCTCAGTAATGAGGAAATAAACTGTTAGAAAACGATGCTGAATCATTGACCTGGCTTAAAAAAAATTAAACTCTTGTAAATTGGACAGTCAAGCCTATTTCGCGAGATTTAAAGGAACTATATGTTTGAAGACTTTGATCAGACCACTCATTACTTACGCCCTAGAAACAACAACTATAAACAAAAAAGAAGAAAATCTAAAAATACTAGAAAGGAAACTAGATTGTAGATTTGAAGTTTTGCGAACATTTTGTGATCGTGGTTTAAAAAAATTACATTTTGAGTGAAATTTGGCAACAGCGAAAATAGTCGCTGACGGGGCGCTGGCCCGTTACCCAAGGACGCTCAGATCGCCTCGACGCCACGAACTTTTTGAAGGCCATCGCCGAAATTCGGTAGTTGAACCCGTTTGGAGCCTCCCGCCCTCCCTCCTCCAGCCACCTTTCACACGCTAATCCCTCTGGATGTGAGGGTTTGAGGCGGAGGCTCAACGAGTCTCGGTTTGGTGGACCAATTATTGGTATTAGTTCACTAGTTACTAACAAATTTCCTGTTGTGTCATTCCGGGTTATATAAGGGCGTTTAATAGAGCGGCGTGTGTCTAAGAAACTGGAATAACTAGAAGTCAATACGGAAGAAAATGATACACTCATCTGAACGTAAACATTTTTGCTATTTTAAATAAATACTGCGGGGTGGATTGATGTCTAAAATTACATTGTAAAACTTCAAACAAAGCATGACCGGTATAGATCTAAATTTTGATTAAAAGTTATACATGTTACTAATTTCTTTTTTTAATGTACGTAAATTTTTTTTTGGCACTTACACTAGCAACACTTTTCGATTCATCAAATTTTGTTAAAGTTCCAAAAATATTTGTTCAAAATATAATTTGATGTCACTCATTTTTTATTGTTATCAGTTATATAATGAAAAATTATGCGCAAATATTAATCAAACTGACAATAACGAGTCAAGTGCTTTCATCTTGTTTTCCAACGATCAATTTCCTTATTGAAAAATCTAAAAAGAATCGAAAATTTGAATCCTGCCATAACCGCGCCATATATCAAAACCGACAAGACTATATTACCGAGAGTGCTGCTTGCGTCAAGTCCGAACAAACGAAAATCGCTCAATCATAATCTCATCAGAGCGCGGTTGTGACAAGATGGCGGGAGTAGAAAAGCACAAAATTAATTGTTAGATTTTCGGTCGTAAATCGTGTAGTAGGTAGAGGTACGCCGGAGGGGCTAATGACCCCGTTAAATAAAAGCGTAGTGACGACGCCGCAGCAGCACCGTGGCTCTGGCTATGCCCGTCCCGACGTCCATTTATCAACGTCGAGATTCGGTGGAATAGAGGTGGACAATTATTCCTAAGCTAACTAGATGAATAAATGTAAATTAACAAAATGTACAGCGGTTTCAAGTAGAAAAATTATATTTTTTGTTACTATTTGATTTGAAAAAAACATTTTTAAGCAAGTGCCTTGCGGAATATCTTTGTGCTTTTATTAAAAAAAAATATTTCTAACAAAAATGCAAGAAGTACATCGCACGAAATCGTTTTATAACATGATTACACTCACACTCTATGTAATTTATCGTTTTTAAATCAAATATTCTACTAAAAATATTGGTATCGGTAGAAATATATCAGTACTAAAACATTGACAGGTCGCTGCTTTTTGCTAACTTTGAGTTTGTTATTATTGTGATAGATGGCGCTGAGCTTTCTCAGTTCTTTATACACTTGCTAACGCAACTGTATTCTATAGGAACTGGGCTAGTCGGATCCACTGTCAGACTTTCATTAGAGATTGAAAGTCGTCGAGCTTGTCTACGCCATACTGAAGAGGCACAATAATGCCGAAACCGGTCTATGGATGACGGGCTCCTTTAATAACAAAACCAAAGTTGTTGGTTTAATGTCCTGATATCTCAGGTTCCAACCAGCGTCGGGACTTCTATAATTCAATACCTGTTGGGGCATATAGCCCAAGGAGTAGTTGTTTGAAGTCCAGACATTCAATGTCCAATTCCTGGGAGATTAGACTATTTTTCTTTTCATTTGTGCAAAAATATTGAAATCGAACGCTATTTTCAATCCACCTTGTATTTGTTAAAAAACGTATATTCTCAATCTTGTCTAGTAACCAAATATCTCAGAAAACAAGACAATCATTTCAAAACTCATTATATCATTAAGAATTCGAGAGAACGACGATTCTCCATTGTGTAGCTAAGTTTATGGTAGTCCATTATCCTTCGTGGTTTTTCCATAAGTCACCCGTTCGGTGTAGACGACGTGAACGGGCGTGGTACAGTCATAATCCAGGCACCGCAGAGTCTGGCATTCCCGCCATGTATGTTGCCATGGCAACTTCCGGTTGCTCATCGTCAGAAGACATCCCCTTTCGTTAACTTCCATCTTTCCTTTTTGGAGGTGCTTCTCGCTCTTTCCTCCAGGCCCGGCCTCCCGGAAACAGGGCCAAGTAGATCACGAATAACGGTATACAGGATTACTATTCATGAATGGCTAAAAGTTATATGTTGATTTTGTAATACCTGTAGTGTAAACCCAGTACAAATTCGTATAATTGAATAATCTGAACTGAGCTATGGTAAAGCTATTTTATTACTATTGGGATCTGACATGGGGGCGTGGGCTATCCAAGATGATATTAAATATAAAAAATGAGCCTCACGATTGACTAAATTTGCGGATGAGCTACAACAGACACTGGCAAACTAAATTTTAAACAAGTTAATAAATGCGGGAGAAAAATTAATGAAAGTGAAAGTGGCCGTGTGGATGTAGTGGCTTTATCAACTTCGAATTTGCGAGATCATCCCCATCAAATTAATGGAAAAGTGATGAATGTTGTTTGTTCCTGTAAGGCTTCAAGGTCAATGATGGGCTGATCGTCCATAAAGTCTGCTGATTCTGCAGGTACTTCTTCCTTGCTTTGCTGACTGAATTCATCAAGTTTGATTTTCGTTGTTTCAATATTTTGATTCTGATTTAATTATTAATCAAAATAAAAAAGTCATTCGTTAATATTTATATCTTACAAAAACAGGTAAATAGAGGGCGTAAAAGTATTGTACAATTTTTTATTCCTCAAAGGGTATAGCGGACATCAGTGCCCTTAAAACCAAATGACCTATTTGGATTAGATTTTTTTAATTGATAAATTCACACTAAATCCATTTGTTTGCGAATTTATTCTTATTTAACTCCCTCTAAACGTTAATTCTTCAATATTTATCTATTGCTATGATATATTTAGAGCCATTCCTGCGTTTCTCTTTCCATAGTTCTTTCTCTATTTTTCTTCATGCTCATAGCTATTGCCGCCTCTTTCTTTCAATTTCTGAACCTGCCGCGCCGACGGCGGCGTCTCGATGCCCTCCCGACATTGAAAAATGGTCCATCAAGCAGAAGCAGGCTTTGCCTGACCGCTCCAAATGTAGAAACGCCGATCGCTCATATATGTTATAGGGAAATTGGATTACTGGGTGTGTAGATCACTAGTTTTGTAATAGACCACATAAATTTAATGTTTATATATCTCCAAATTTTAAAGAGAAAAATGGCTCAAATATATTTCAATGTCATAATTAAAAAAATTCTAAATATTAAAAAAAATACCAAAGATAGAATCTACCACCCACAACCAATCTATATAAATAAAAATCAATTATCTGTTTGGCTAATTCATTTTTGTTCTGTTTGGACAAGTTTTGTATGAAAGAAAATGTTTGAAAAATTGTAAGTTTGCAATTTATTTGCTGCTTCATCATAGTCTTCGCCCAATGCTAAAATAGCTGTATCATTTGCGAACGTTGCTATGGTATTGCATTCTAAAGTTGGAATGTCTCTTGTGTATAATAGGTACCTATAGCATTGGTCCCAAGACACTCCCTTGTGGCACACCACACCGGCGTTGATCTTTCTTAACTCTGTATATGCTTCCTCATCTTTTACCCGGAAGTACCTGTCAGTTATGTAAGATTCCAATAGTTGACAATGTTGTTTTGGCAAGTAACACTTCATTTTGTGTCCTTCATACCAGACTTTATCGAAGGCCTGGGCTACATCAAGGAAGATTGCAGAGCAGACTTTTCTTTTTTCTAAAGTTTTTTCAATTATATCAGTTATTCTATGAAATGAAATGGTTCTATCTAAACCCAAACTGATGGTTAGGGATTAGATGTCTTTCTTCTATTAAAGGTTACTGAAATAAGCCTGTATGACTTGGCTTTGGTGGATTATGTATTTATGTATGATAGGTCTTTTTAGTCGCTTAGTGGCCTTCCACAGGGTATAATCAGTACTAATATCATTTGTTGGTTCTTTTAGGTAGTCACTAATTGATTCATTTTTAATTTTTTAAGAATTATTTAAGTTGAAAAAAGTTTATTTTGTTTTTCAACTAAATAAATTAAACATTTGTAGTTTCAAAATATGCCGATCTGAGTTCCGCTATTATTTGTAATATTTGTATCTGTTTCATAATTGATTAAAATATTGTTTAGTCCAATAATACTGAAATATAACCCGCTTTAGAACAAAATTGCTTGTCAACAAATTAACGCCGATCTTGAAATACTTATCATGCTTTTTAAAAAATATTGCCTGGAGGTTAAGATAGATAAAATAAAGCTTGCCTTGCACTATTTTTTAGCAACAAATTACGTATCAAATGGACATAGTTAAATGAACTTTTTCAACCATATAAAAATACAAAGTGGCTATAGAGAGAGAGAGAGACTGGTAACATCCCACAACAGATTCTCTATCTGTGATTACTATAGAATCACGATAAAAAAAGATTTACTGGTTTGATTTATAAAGAAATATATCTGACAAAGCGATCGAGAGCCGACCAAATAAATTAGGAACCCAAATAGTCTCCCAAATCGATCGGCAATTTTTTTACAGCTATTCAAGTTATTACAATAATAGATAGTTATTTCGTGGAAGCGAAAAAAATAGATTTTAAATTTAGGCCAATGACTTATTTAAACTCTCCGAAATGTATAGAAGTTTGCCAAACATATTTTTTACTGTTTACAACAATACAATAGATCAATAAAAACTTTTAAAAATAAACAATGAGGTTTCAAATATAAGTTGACCCATTGTGGAAATAAAGATGTTATTATCTAACGATTATGTTTGTTATTATTAATAATTAATTACATAACATAACTCCAGACGACAGAATAGCACTAAAAATAATGTACAGTGATTTATGGTATTTTATGCAACAGGCTCCTATATTCAGTGGTAATACTATAAAATAATCAGGTTATACATGATTATTTCATTCACACATGGCTCCGCCAATGAAAAGTCACGAATTTAGTCACATGATATGCAATATGATCGACTATTTAGGTAAATAAAGAAATATGAGCGGATATTTAATCGATTGTATAAGTGTGCTATTAAGTGTCAAAATTTGACGTAACATTCACTCAAAATTGAAAATGTCTCGTTTTGGTTCATGTTCCACTACGGAAATCAGTGATACTATAAGCAAATATATCCCAGAAAATATAAAAAAGAGAAAGGAGTCTGTTTGGAGACAATCTTAGCGAATGATTTTGTAATAGTAATATCCCAAGACCTTCACAAATAGCCGATTATTTTTATTGCGTCTAAATTTCTAGTTTATTTTAGGATCAATTCGTCGAGACTTAAATTTGGCATCAATAATCTGAATAACTCCCTAGAGATTTAGCTCGAGGGAGTTATTCTTTGATTATTAATGCCAAAATTGTCGAAACAAATTGTAAAATATACGAGAAATTTAGTAGCAATAAAAATAGTAGCTAATTCTGTACGTACATATAAATACCGTCCTTCAGGTGAATATTGGGGATGATGATCAAATAGCCGACTATTTACCACCAAAGTGAATAGTCGCTTTATTTTGTTTTGATTGGCTGCGTCAAATCAGTTTCCAAGCACGTGATTGGTGAAAAATTGATATTTGACAGACAAGGGAAATAATCTTCCTGAATATCATTCGACTATGACAAATAGAGACTAATATTATCTCTTACATGAAAATAAAGAAACTGCGAGCTCCTACATACTGCGCACCAGACTATACGCAAAATTTGCAATAAACAGGCTTTTACTGAAAAGTTGTCAGAATGACAGGACCCAAACGGCACTAAAGAGGAAAATCTCAAATCTGTTGGCAAAATTTAAAGTTTCTAGATTATTTAGTTAGTTCAGATAAATTTTATCTTTATAGCATAATCAATCAAATTAACATTTTTTATGTAACACAACGAATTACGTACAATTCCTTATCAAGAAGGCGACAACGGTCAGGTCCAAACCAATTGCATCGTGATCAGCCACCAAAACCGAAATCAGCCACAGCCAAAGCTTGCTCTGCTCCGACGAAGAACAAAATCGATGACCACGTTGCCTAGGTAACCGACAGATATGACGTCAGGCGATCGATTGTAACAGCAGTGCAAAACGGACCATATTTCTCCCTGGAGAGCGCGAATGATGCGGCGGACACGAGGCTCCGCGTGGCAGTTACTACAACGATACACAAATCCGCTAAATAGGTTAGGAGTTTTAAATACCGATGTCCATTACGGACAAACGTAGTCAACCGGTATTGAATTAAAATTCCTGTGAAGCGAAAATACAGTTATTGAAATAATACGAAACAGAATGAAATAATCGTAAGATTATGGAGAAAAATTCAAATATGCGAAGGTTTTCTCCACAAATTGGCATCCAACAAGAAATTTCTTTCACCAAAACGTGGTTACTTGGTAAATATTGAACACAATAACATTGAAGCTCTACTAAAACCTTAATAATCGTCCATTTAAATACCAATATCCATTCATTATGGACAAATGCGAGGGGTAAACCGCGAATTAAATTTTTGTACACTAATGGCTAGTAATGGCTCCTCACTATTGGCTAGTAATGGCCGGTAATGGCTCACTAATGGCTACTAATGTCTAGTAATGGCTACGAATGGACGAGGTCTGTACACCAAAATGGACCACGCGGTTTTCCCCTCGTACAAATGTAACCAACTGGCAAGCCTTCAGCAAAAATAGTTACAGATAATTAAGCGCATTGTTTTTTAATAAATTGAACTATTACGTACAGAAAATGTACAATTGCATCTCAACATTATCACTGAAAATCTCTGTGAAAATGAGAATTTTCCGAGAAAGAAAATTCATACACCATTACCACCGCAGAATGTTTTTAAACCCATTTAAATTCATGTGCAATTAGCCTATTATTATTGGCAACATTGATCTAGAACATCCACGATATTGCATCACGGGCCGGCGATATTAAAGTCGGCCGAGGCGTGACGTCACCGTCACGGCGGCGATACGATTATGATGGTCTAGGTGTGGAGAGGGGAAGAGGACACGGCATCGAAGGAAGACGTAAAATGGAGGTCGCAGGGAGAACGAGTGAGAGGATCCTATGCGTTTCGAGCATCGTAGTCGTCGAGGACTCGGCATCGTAGCGTAAAATGCAAGCGTACTCTAACTGCATATATAAATGAGCACAGCGAAAACGTCAATAAGCACAAGGCCTTGCTCGCTTGCATCTAGTGCAACGTAGTTGTCAGTTCAACGTGGATGTCCAAGAAATAATTATTTTATTAGATTTTTATTTAAATTCCTTTTATGTTTATATTAATTAGTCGCATGCTAAAAAGTAAGGCCCCCTTCTTCTCTCTTATTGAGGATTGACAATAAAAGACACTATTTATAATTCAATATTGTTACTTGTTTTTCGAAAGAAATTTTATTTTTAGTAAAAGCTAATCACCACTTCCGAAATACTATTCGATCTGAAATATTTGGAGGTCAAAATAACACGTGTTTTCTTATTTTTTTGTCTATTAATAAATTTAGTATTAGTAGGTACACACCATACTAAATCAAAAATGACTATAATAGCTCTCCAAACATGATTTTGTAATTGATTTATAAAATGAATGCTTTTATTTAGATATACATTTCTGACCGCTCTTAATGTATTCTTCGATGAGGAACAGGTGCATGGCAAAATCTGGCATCACCGTATTGCATTGAATCTATTTTTGCGCAACTCAAGTAACTTCTAATACGAGAAACGTTTCTTTCATTTTAATAAAAACAAGACGGAATAAAACGCATTTAAAAAAAATAACATACATTAAATAACTTTTGAATTCAATCACATGTTTGTCTATCGATTAAAAAAAATTCCTCTCGACCTAGAATCCACCTAACATTCGTCGTAATAATAATCAAAACAACAAAATTAAATCACCTGAGTTGACAGGTGACTGAGGTGACACGGCATGTCATTATAAAATTACGCCGTAGATCGCGGTGTGCTATGGATAGGAATTCCACGCTTACTACGCCGTAACGAAAGATACATAATTTAGATCGGTTTGGTTCGATTTCGAGTGTTACTAGGTTTCTGCATTACATTGCGGTAGGTCAATTTATATAAGCGCGGTAGTATCGGACTCTGGCCGTTTGAATAATCTTGTGTGCACTGACTAAACTGTATCTTTGGAATACTGATTATTTTAAGGAGCTAAGTGGTTTAGTACAAATGTAAATTTGTGTTTGTAAGAATTGCAATAAATAAATAAAGTAAAAATATGCAATTTTCATAATAATAATTTATAACGATTTTCTTTTTATGTCTTTGGACTTTATAACACACTGAAAAAGTGCAGGATGGTACATAAAAATGACCTACGCAACAAATTATTGCCGTTTGGTTTAATTTTTTATTTTTACTTCTTATTAAATTTCTAAACATTGGACCAGGGCCGTAGTGGAGAGTATAACGATGAGGACAACCTACAGAATGACCAGAGAAGGATCAACCAAAGCAAGTTTCGACTCCTTCCTGGAAATCACCAAACCTGGGACATGCCCCAAGATGAGATGACAAAAAAGTTTAGCTTTGTGAAAGAATTCAACACAAAGCTAAGTAACAAAAGCGAATGGGACAAAGATACCATCCCAAAACTCAAGAGAAGTGCCATTAAATGGTACACAGATGGTTCTAGAACAACAGAAGGAACAGGAATAGGAGTATATGGGCCTGGAACCAAATATTCCGAAAGTCTAGCCAAGCTGAAATATACGCCATCGGAAAATGTGTCCAGTTCAACATAGAAAGACAGCCAAGCAGACATTAATGCATTAAACTCCCACTTAATCAACTCCAAGATGGTTTGGGAATGCCTAGAGAATCTAAACGAACTAGGCAAGAACAACTCTGTTACCCTCCTATGGGTTCCAGGACACACTGGAGTGGAGGGTGATGAAATAGCAGACGTACTCGCAAAAAAGGGGCTAAAACACCATTTCTGGGACCTAAACCCTTCTCCGGAATAAGCACCAGTACAATACTTGATAAACTTCGAAAAGAAGTAAATAACAAAAGATCCTAATACTGGATAGAACTACAAGGAATGAGGCAGGCCAAGACACTACTGGAAAACTATAACCAGAAGAGATCTGACGACTGCGTCAGTAATAGTAAAAATAAGCTCAGAATATTAACGGGTATCCTAACAGGGCACTGCCGGCTGAGAGGCCACCTAAAGAAACTCGGATTAGTAGACAAAGAAGAAGGCAGATTCTGCGAGGAAGAGGAGGAAACCTCTATCCATATTCTCTGCAAAATCCAAGTGTACGATACCTCGGAGAATATCAAATAGAAGAGGAAGATCTACCTAATCTGAAGCCTACCGACATCCTGAACTTTTTGAAAGCAATAGGACTGGAGAAACTGCTCTAATCGTTGAGACATCCATCACAGATAGTTAGATAGATATAGACCAGGGCCAAACATTTTTGAAACAAAAAAATTCTTAGCAGCATGTGGATGGTCGGAAAATTTAGCGAAAATTATAAGTAAATTAAAAAAAATCAATTGGGCAAATTAAAAGTTCCGGAATGGGGTAGAGGTAACTAAATATACAATTTCAGGGTTGGATATTGGTTTAATTTACGATTTGTGGCTAAAATATGTATCCTATCGAAAATAATAGTTTTCCTAATCAGTCGATTGATGATTGTGTTATATCGAGTCGATTAATGATTGTGTTATATCGAGTCGATTAATGATTGTGTTGTATCGAGTCAATTAATGATTGTGTTGTGTCGAGTCGATCAATGACTGTATACCTAGTTCGATATGACCAAGAGGGAAAACTACTTTTCGCACGTGTTAGGAACAATATTTTTTCTACGAGTGAAATAATTATAGGACATCTTCTGGAAGTCCTCCTTCAGTGTCTAAAACTTTTACATTAAACTTTTTTCCACATAACCCACCAATTAGAAAGGAAGACGGGAGTTGGGCACGAAATAATATACAAAAAGCAACCAGATTCGCAGAACACTTAGAAAAGACTTTCCAGACCAACGATGGTGAGGAGTCCCAAGACTGGAATGAACCAGAACAGGAAAATTCAGTCATTAGACCTACTTCTCCAAAAGAAGTTTATGTGGAAATCGAAATAAATATAAAAAAATCCTAAAAAAGCCCCTGGATTTGATATCATTACCGGGGAAATCTTGAAACAACTCCCACGTAAAGCTGTTGTCAAACTGATGGATGAGATACGTACCTCAGCTATGGAAAGTAGCAGAGGTTATAATGATACCTAAGCCAGGTAAACCTCCCCAAGAAGTAACGTCATACCGACCAATCTCATTGTTGCCTGTTATTTCGAAACTCTACGAAAAATTGCTTCTTAAGAGATTAAAACCTACAATAGAAGAAAAGGACCTGATTCCCTCCCATCAATTTGGTTTTAGAGAAAAACACTCAACGATCGACCAGGTGCATAGAATCACAGACATAATTGAAAAGTCTTTAGAGGAAAAGAAAGTCTGCTCCACCGTCTTCCTAGACGTGGCCCAGGTTTTTGATAAAGTCTGGCATGAGGGCCTTAACCACAAGTTAAATTTGTTACTACCACGTCAGTATTCAGAACTTTTAAAATCCTATTTATCAAACAGATATTTCAGAATAAAACAGGAAGATGTATATTCTGATCTAAGAGAAATTAAGGCAGGAGTACCCCAAGGTAGTGTACTAGGTCCAGTACTCTACTTACTGTATACCAGTGATATTCCTAACCTTGAGCACGATACTATTGCAACATTTGCTGATGGTACTGCCATTCTGGCTGTTGGAAAAGACCATGAAGAAGCTAACCGAAAATTACAAACATCTGTAGACCAGATTAACACCTGGACTAAAAAATGGTGTATTAAGTTAAATGAAAATAAATCTGGTCATGTTAACTTTACTAATAAACGAAACCAACACATTCCCATAAGAATAAATAACGCTCAGATTCCCTATGCTAATACAGCAAAATACCTTGGAATGACACTCGACGCTAGACTTCGCTGGAAAGTCCACATTAAAAAGAAACGTGAAGTGCTTAGTATAAAATATAAAAAGATGTATTGGTTATTAGGAAGAAACTCCAAGTTGTCCACACATAACAAACTGCTCCTCTACAAGCAGATATTGAAACCCGTTTGGACGTATGGTAGTCAGCTTTGGGGCTGCGCCAGTAAAAGTAACATTCAAGTTATCCAACGTTTTCAAAATAAAGTATTAAGGAACATCGTCGATGCACCCTGGTACTGTCGCAACAGTGATCTTCATAGGGACCTGGATGTAGAAACTATTGACAAGACTATATCTAAATCTGCCAGCAGCCATGAACAACGGCTGCTCCAACATGGGAACGTTGAGGTCATCCAGCTCCTCGATAATACCAATTTAGTAAGAAGACTCAAGAGGACCAAACCTTTTGAACTAGTTCAGTGACAGTGCTAGTTACAAACAGAGTATTGTGCGGATTTGTGTTACACGTTACCGGTAGTCTTACTAAAATTATCAGACCCTAAGGTACACTAGTGAGTAGGACCTTAGTATTTAAGAATTCTAGTTAAGTTAGGTTGGAACAAAATTGCTTATTGATCTTCATGATCAGATTGTAATTATAGAAAACCTTCCCACAGGATGTTTTGCTACGAAAAAAAAAACTTTTTTCGATAGTAGTCACCCCTACTCTTCTTAAATATTAAACAGCTACTAAATAATTTGAAAAAAAAAAATAGAAATATATCAGAATAAGAAAACACTCGTTCCCTTATGCTTGAGGTATTTAAAAGACATCCTCGGTTGAGTGGCAACAATGCATTTATACGATACCCATCGTCACCCACTGGCTGGTCGGGCTGGTGGCGTCACACTATATCGCCTACTAGTGATCATGCAAAAATGCAATTGCATTCCATGTTAATGTTGTAATTAAGGCCAAAAGCATTGTAGCATGATTAGGGCGCCACGCTGGGGCCACGCCACGTTGACTTTACTTGACTTGTTACCTGTGGAATAACCTATTTGTTATTGTTAGCCCTTTTCCACTGACCCTTTGAATTAATCTAATTTACTTTTGTATAAGCTGTGATTCTAAAATCGATTATGATTACTTAGAGGCAAGAGAGGTCGATGGAACTATGTGAATACTTGATGATTGTTTAAAAACCAGTAAAAATATATAGACCAGTGCCAAATATACATATCAAAACGTCGATGAATTTAATTTAAGTTAGTCTTTTTTTAAAACTACTTTTTAAAGTCTGTAGTAATTAATATTGTCTTAGAACATACTCGAACAATGTTATCATATAGTTTATGTTACGAGAAAACAATTGCACTGAATGTTCACTTAATGGGTAACGTAGACGTCTTGTCTTGTGCTTGGGTTGATTTGCAAACAAGGATGTTCATGAATCGTCGATGTGTCTCTTGTTTGCCGTCTGTTGTCTCCATAAACTGGAGTGACACTTCCAAACATGTTAAACCGTTAATTAAATTCCTCTACAACAGTCAAGACACGATAGGGTAGTGGGGTATGTGTACTTGGTCTAGTTGTCTACTTCGTGTGTATACACAAAATATCGGAACCGTTTATTAATAATCTCGGAAATATGAAAGATAATTTAAAAAATTATCACGTATAACACATACGTTTCTTTCATTTCAGAAAGATGAGAACGAAGAAAATGTCCAAGAAGGGATACTGACAATAAATTTGGATCATCGTCTGGGTTCTATCATTTGAGGATAACATAAATTAGGAATTTTTCTAGATAACACTGACAGGAATATATCAGAAATAGTATATTTACAGACTTAGTGCGAGCGCGTAAGAATTATTTAATTTTTCTTTAATGAAAGGAGTTAATGATCTAAATTATGTATTATGCAACTATTAAAAATGTATTTGGGCCACTGGCAACATTTTCTGAAAGCATCAAATGTTTATTGATAAATTTAACGTATAAGAAATCCTACAAATGATTTGATTCATTGTATAAATTGTACCTGTGGCCCCGCACTATGAACAAGCAGATTGTTTGCCTAATATAGGCCAGGCCCTATTAAACACAAATAATTGACATCTAATTGCATGTTTTAATTAACAATTCCAAACTTTTACAAAAATAATTTTGGCCTAATTTTTTCAATAAAAATTCAAATAACCAAGAGTTATTCGATCAATCGGGTGACAGATAAAGCCTTTTTCACGTTCATGACCCGGACCCAATTTTCCAATTGAGCTACAAAGGTATAACCTAATCTTCATTGTACTATCTCGCACCGACATCAGCATGACACACGTGAAACAAAGAGAGAAAAATGAGCAAAATGGAAAGAGAAAGAAAAGTGTATGTAACGCTGGGCTTTGACTGGTAGTAGTAACAAGTACGAGGCCTTCGTTCATTCACTACAAAACGTTCACATTTTATCAGACACAAGAATTTTTAACAGCGACCGTGGTCATACGTATACACGTGGGACGATAACATCTGCACCTATATTTGAAGTGGGATAAAATATTTAAATTGTTTACAGAAAAATGGAAAAATTAAAACAATGAAACAGTACAAGGGTACCTACCACTCCATAAAAATCAAAAACTTTTTATAATGTATTAATATATTATTAATTGTTATATAAACATTTAAAGAGCTCTGGGAGCTTTTTTCTGTTTCGAAAACAGTAGCACATCTTCGTTTCATTTAAAAACGTTCTGTCTTAAAGTAAAAAAGTTAACCAATATAGAAATCTTACACCATTTACCCCTATTAGGATCTTCAGTTAAGTTGGATATTGAATCTTTGCACAGTGGTCCTAATAGCCAAAATATTATTTTATTTTTATGTTTTCGATATTAAAGTACTCAAAAATGTCCAGATGCATAACTATTTGTTCTATTGGCGGTATCCTTTGCTGTTTTTATATCACTTTTTCATTCTCAAGTAGTGGGTTCGACTATACCCCAGCTCATTTTCTTTTGTAGATGTGATTTTAATAATCATGCACCTAAATATTGACCTTCTGACTAAAAAAGTATGAATTTGTTAGTGCAGTTGATATTTTCCCACATATACATTCACCAACAATAAAACAAGCAGCACACTTTTAGCCCGGCAGGAAGTGACGTCGCAATCACAGCAGCGAGTAGCCATCATTTCCTCGATTAGATAAGAGTCTGGGTTTCATTCACAAAATTGGTGAACAAAACCAGCTTTCATTTTAATATTTACCGTTGTTGCATTTTTCCCCATTCTACAGGATTCGTCTGCAATATGTATTTTAATCATTTGAATGATCCTCGTAAGGTACTTCACTTACGAGCATAATACTTTTGTTATTTTTAAATGTCTTTTTAATTGTGGTAAAAAAAGTTAACTGTGATTTGATTAAAACATAAATAAACACTAGAAAAGCATTAACCACCTATCTATCCATAGGTGTGTTGGTATTTCTGGTATGCATTTATTTACGTTAAACGGTTCACGTTTTCCTCCATAGAAGTTTTTGGTTCGTTGCATAACTGAACGTATAATGTGCAAGGACGTTGACTTGGCACATCGCAGACCTTGATTTGAACCACTGAATAGTTAAAAACGTAAAAGAAGACGAAGAATAAGTCAATTCCCTCCTTGGTGTTTAATACACGATAGTCGTGGACTAGACCGTGAAGGTTTTTTTCCGGTCGGCCAAAGCATTACATACACGAACCTTATTTACTCCCTGGGTTTTTTAAATTTTTAAATTAGTCGTTTTTAATTTTAAAAATTATATGACATTGGGTTCAAACATCTGCGGTAATTATTTTTAAGAATTTATAAATCGAGTTTTGTATAATATTTTACTTACTCAATAATCCAAGTAGTCAATTATTTACCTGTAACAAAAGAAATAAGAAAATTGTACAAAATGTTCAATAACAATTGCGGGTATTTTCGCTTGTTCGTAGGGGTATTTTGATATGGCGAGCCCGGCAACACTAGTCTCAAAGTTAGGCAAATTAGTTGAGGGTTACGCGAGATTGGAACGCAGTAACATTGTTTTTCTCCAAGACAAATATAAATGATAATGGATACGAAAATTTCTTGATTTTGAATATAAAATACCTCAAGGATTTATCCACAACCTACAACTATAGAATTCATACAGAGAATATTCTTTAAGATTCAAGAAAAGTGTCAGCCGTTAAAAAGAAGGTTTTCAATTTCATTAAAAAAAAATTCCCGGTGTATTGGGGTTGCATACACAATTTGCATTGTGTGTTGCAAAGCTTTTATTTGACTGATTCTAGTCAAAATGTCACTCTCTTCTTTCGTATCCCTTTCAGAGATTAATACAAAGTTAGAAAACGAGTAAGGAATTTAATTTATCAGATTCGACATCCTAAGACCGGTTTCTGCCTTTCGGCTTCGTCAGTTAGGCTTTTCGAATCCAATAAATAAAATTCCAAACTCTTACAAGTCAATAGCTATATCCGCTATGAGATAAATTTTTTAGATGTGCTGCCATCTATGATTAGAAGAGAGTATTGACAATTACTAAAAGCAAAAAATTTCCGGTTGTATTGGTTATTCTAACTTTGTATTAATCTCTGAAAGGGATACGAAAGAAGAGAGTGACATTTTGACTAGAATCAGTCAAATAAAAGCTTTGCAACACACAATGCAAATTGTGTATGCAACCCCAGTACACCGGGAATTTTTTGCTTTTAGTAATTGATACTCTCTTCTAATCATAGATGGCAGCACATCTAAAAATTTATATTATGTGTTTGAATGTCACTGTGAATTCACACCAAATAATTACCAAGTAAATTCACAGGTTAATGAAGAAATCACAGTAACCATTTCGTAATATTACACATTGAATCTAGTGAGTTTCCATTATATTTTTACAGAATTCATAAGGTAATAGGATTAGTACATAAATATCTGTATTTTCACATGATTTTACGTTGGTTACATGTGACCAATGTAATATTATGTGATTTTACACAAACTTTTTTATCAGTGTTGATGCTTATTTTTAAGAAAGTAAAAATTTCAAACAAATGTACTGGCAAATATCGTGGCTTTTCTGTGAAGCCTAATAATAAAGGTGACTGCCCTCGATAATAACGTCGCGTTTTATTTTACCATATATTTTTAGGAGGTTTTTTTTTCTAAGGCAATATTCCATTCAATCAAATGTGACGTTTATAATAAACGTGACATTCTATTTCTAAGAATAATGCAGTTTTCGTGATACCCAGCGACATAGATTACAAATCATGTTTATATAAAATATAAACTAATAATTGATTGCTATTTTTACTACTACCAGTCCGAAAGGCTAAGACCACGTCATATTTACACGACAAAGGCACAATCAATTTAGGAAGTGCTGGCCAAAGGTACATGAACGCTCGTTAGCAAGAAACATTAATTTTATGTACCTGAGCGTTGAACGGACATCAATTTTAATGGACACTACCTAATTTACGACACTTTCAAAATAAAAACCGTAATGTAAAGTAATCAACGGCTAATTAGATAGTGATGTTAAAGGCCAAAAAGCACAGGTGTTAAGATCCTCATTGTTTGGCTTTAACTTAACGCTTTTAAGTTTTCAAAATAAATAAGTACATACTTACTTATTAAAGATCCGCTTTAGTTTTGTTTCATAAAAATGACTAGTAAATGATAAATAATTTTTTTCCGCATTATTCTATTAATTTATTTATTATATAAACTATAACTCACGCTCCAGAAGTCGAATTGTCATAGCAAGAATGTCACTATAAGGATTGCTCGAACGGACGATTCTGTCGGCTATTATCACGTGGTTAAACGACGTCAAAGGGTGACCGCAATACATGAATTATCAGTTTTTTTAATAGAAAGAAGTAAAAGTGTTGAGAAAAAATTGAGAATTGACATTTTGAGCCAGGTCCTAATGGATTAAAATTGGAAAATTATCCATACGTCAGTTCTGTTGATTATCGGTTATTTTATATGATTCTAGACTACGAAAAAATATGGAATGACGTTTTCATTGGCCCACGTGCAACTTATTGACTTTGTATTATGCTTATTATTCGGGGCTGATATTGTTATCGACACATGTCAGTTCTCTGCTTGAGGTATTGGTTTTTTTATTAGTAAAAAGTTAGAACTGACATTTATAACCACCCCCGTGCGAGCCAACTGGTTTTCCGTAGTGTGTATTGATGCTTTTAGTACATTCTGTCATCTATACGAAGGTGGAATTTTTTTGAACCATTAAAAACCCAAAAATGGATCATGGGAGTGATAAAAACTGTACAAAGGATGTGAAATAAAATCACACAAGCTCCCAAGAACACGGACATTAAAAATGTCCTACACTGCACCAGCGTCTGGACTTCAACAACTACTCCTTGGAATATATGCCCCACCAGGTATTGAATTACGAAAGTCCAGACGCAACCACTTTTATCAAAAACGAGGCGAGTCGAATTCATTTTCAGACATCCTTTAGTGACAGGATGTCGAGCTAGCCCTGCTTCTTACTGATGAGGCACAATAATGCCGAAACCGATCTAAGAATGGCAAGCTCCTTTAATAACAAAATCGAAGTTTTTGGGTTAAAGCCCCGACTTGGTCGGGCACCAAACCGCGTCTGGACTTTCGTAATTCAATACCTGGTGGGGCACATAGCCCAAGGAGTAGTTGTTGAAGTCCAGACGCTGGTGCAGTGTAGGACATTTTTAATATCCGTGTTCTTGGGAGCTTGTGTGATATTTCACATCCTTTGTACACACGAAAAATACAAATAATTTTTGAGACCCCAAAGCACGTTTTCGAGGATGCTGAACACGATGACGGGGGTTAAAATTCTTTTTGAGTTGGCAAAAGGGTTAATCGTATCTTTCAACGGCGAAACTAACTTAACCCCCAATTTTCGAGGATGCTGAACGGATGGTGATGTTGGATCTTCCCCCCAAGTCGACTCCGCCCCCCAAACGGCCAAAAACGAGCCAAAGCAAATTTATCACCCTTTCAGTGGTGGTTTTTGGCCTTTTTGGGGTGGGGGGTCAACTCTAAACGAATTGTAACCACCGCCATCGTGTTCAGTATCCTCGAAAATCGGAAGGGGGGGGGGGCTTCAAACAATTATTTGCATGTTCGTTCGAGTCACAGAATGCACTATTTCTATATTATGTAATTCGTGTAGCTGCGTGCGGTAGAAAATGTCAGTTTGATTTTTTTAATTTTAATTAAACTTTAGTTATCTGTGAATACATGCCTGTTTTTACATAATTAAAAGAAATCAACAACTGACGTGTGGGAATAAAAAAAAAGATATTTTTTTTACAGACGGTAAATCGTTTACAAGACTACCGTGTAACTGTAGAACTTTTTGCCATGGGAAAATCTTATTGTATTTGTGTAAATCTATCGACTTATACTTGAATAAAGCTTGTGGCGATAACAGGCCATTTTGAATACTATAATAAATAATTATCCTATGTGGGTATGTATAAGTATTATCCTAGTAACTGATGGCCCACGTCTAATTAATTTTTTTAAAGATCGTTGATAAATAATAACACCAATAATGGAACAAAGTAAGAACCTTGTGGAACACCTGAGGTGTCATTAAAGTAGAGGTGAAGGATTATTAGATATCAATTCCAACTTCTCAGATTTGGGAATTCTTCTAAAGCCCAGCAGCAGATTTTATATTTTCCCACATTTTAAAATGAAAATATTAACCTCTCAATAAAAAATAATTATTAGCTAATACCGTCGTATTTTTTTTATAACTTCGTTAAAATTCCATTATAATCAGATATTCTTAATTGCATAGTTATTATGCAAAGTCAACTTCAAATAACGTCGGTCAATAACTCTGTATTTTATCTTATTAAAGTTAATTTGATCTTGAAAGGTATTAAAATCATTAAAGGAAAATTATTTCCAGCTATTTTTGTTAATAAAAAATAAAGTAATAACGTTTCCGTCTTTAGTCATTTTAATCTATCTGAAACAATGTTGTGAATTACATAAAGTTAATGAAGCGTGATTCTGATTTGTGCGAGAAAATATTTTTTCCCGATAGGTTAGAAACCATGCATGTTATTGTCCATGCACAGATTAAAGCCATAATAGAAACAAAAAAAAAGTAATTTCAAATTAGCCACATTGTTTCAAATGCAAATCTATTTAAGCAACTCTCGAAGCGGTTAGACTGTGGATAGGTGACTACCGGCATGCAGATCGGCATCTAGGCCATGTCTGAAGACCCCGTTGGACTAACCAAGCTCATAGTAGAATCACTTGCGTTAAAGCAAGAATTCAGAGAGAGGAAAGACGCCATCTTCACTTATAATTTGCATCAAAAACTTGCGTAATCGATAAATTATCATTTTTTAATGAATTAATGTTAAATACAATTTTTCATGAAAATAAACCCCTCTGGAGTTATAGGGCGTAGAAAATTACGATGAAATGGGCCCAGAACGAAAAAGAAAAAACGAATGATGAAAAACTGTCTTAATAATTAGTTATGAGTAAACAAAGTTGATTTGTTGTATCTTAGATGTTCAGGTAAATGTTTACACTGAATGTGCAACATTGTAGTTCGTTTGTATGCACTTCTGTGTTTATTTTGCCAATCAAAATACTATATTTACACAATTTACACCAACCGACATAAATTAGTTAATTTTTTTTTTAGCCAAGGTTGCTAAAATACTAACAGAACCTCATCTAACGTTTATAACAGCAATTCATAAAAAAAAACAAAAACAACGCAAAAATTACAATCGTGTATAAAATCATTCTGTCAAATAAAAAACTTTTATAGTTAATTATCTATCAATCTTTAGCAAAATATAGGCATAACCATTAAAATTGGAGGCCACATTTTAGTTTAATTCAGTCATACTATGTTAGCAAAAACATACAACGAAAAAAATTTGCGTATTCTATAATTTTTGACCTTGGCAGAATTTCGCGGCGCTAAAAAAAAAATAATAACGATCAACCAGCGCCAGTGGCAGAGTCTTTGCCCTAAAAAGTAGGTCAGATATGGGGTTGATTTTAGGGTTAGTGCGTGTTAGAATTTTGGCACTGCTTTAATTGTTTAAGAAAATGACATTTGACAACGTTATGGTTATTTAAATATAAGGAATCGGAAACGCTGAAGTGTAATTAGAATATAGAATACTTAATTTTTAATGGATGGTGAGAGAATGTTCAAGAAAAAAGAATAAAAGTGTACAAAAATGCTATTAACAGATGATCTCTATTGTCGGAAAACCATGGATTAATCATTAAGATCCAGAAAACAAATTTTAATCAAAGAAATACAAAAAACGCTGATTCCCTCCGCCGTAAGGCTGCGCCCACATTGCGCGTGAAAAGCTGCAGTCGTTCTCTAGCTTTGTATAGATACAGTTTAATAATTTTTTTAACCTGTTTCGGGTTCGGATTGGAAAAAAAGCCTAATTTGCAATCGAAAAAGTTGGTTTACAAATTTTCAATTTTTTAACTTTATCAATGCCCATATTCTTCGTTGAAACTACGACTTTAAGTTAGTATGACAAAAATATATTGTTCGTATGTAAATGTAGTCGTGCGAATCAAGGAAGAAAGAATTTAAAATTTAAACTTTCTCAGATACGGATTTTTACTGGTATTTTGTTATATCACATTATGTGTGCGAATTTTTCGATCTTCCATTTAACAGACATCCTGGATACACGCTCAAGAACATAATATCAACTGCTAAAGTCGTTCCCGCCAAAACAGATGCGAAGCAAGGTCACGTCAACATTATCGGGGAGAAACACAGTCGCAACCGGCCGGTATAAGTTTTGTTGGTGCCGGTATTGTTGTTTGGACTTTAATGACCTTGAAAGCGGCCAAGAGCCGCCATCTTGCACGCCGCGTTCTCACCGGTTCGCGGTTCGGGTACTGCGTGGCATCTGCCAAGGACTCTTGATCGGCTCGTTTATTTTGATGACGACATGCGAAATAGTTCGTATGCCTACCTGCTTCATAAACACAAGGCGAAGAAAAATTATGATACAAACAGGTGTCTAATCATTTTAATGGGTTTTATATTAAAATTAAATAAACTGGTTAACATTTTTGAGTTGTTTGAGACTTTTAAATGTCTGTTACGAAATGTTATGAGGGTTTCATTATATAGTAACAGAAGAAATAATAATACAAACAAATATACCCTAGTTTACCCAACCGTGCGCTCATCAGAGTCTCAAAAGGGATTAAAATAAGTATAGTCTATTGTTATGTCCAATAAAAACCGGGCACAGGCAAAATTCTTAATTTTAACACACTGAAAGTACATAGGCTGGCGATACAAAATTATCAAAATAAAATACTTGTTTTACGATTGTGGGGGGAAGAATTGATCCCATGGCATCGTTTTCAGCTGTAAAATACGACAAAAAAAATTTAAATTTGGCTTTGACGTTTTTTGTCGTACTCTGTTTACTTTTACTTGTATAGGTAACTCGGATTAAGATTGCAGCGCTCATGCGGTGAAATTGGAACTGTGCTAAGGAGTAGTAGTTTGTTTACTTCGTGCTTTCTTATGGGATATTTCATGTGTATTTAAGTTGTTTATTTGGTATCAGTTTTGTTTTTTTGAATTATTTCTAGGTGTAAATTGTGTATTGTTTTTGTCTAGTGTTTAGTGTGACATTCATTTTATTTTATAAACTATACATAAACATTTATTTTATATCTTTAAAAGTGTGATATTTCCAGTTGTATTTAGGTGAGTAGTAGTCAGGAGTTTTACTCAAATACATTTTAGTCTCAAATTATTGTTTCCATTATTTTTTAGAAATGAAGTTAAGCATTTTAGAGTACATGAACTATTTGGGCGGATCGGCTAATTCTGAATCTGTAGTTGAAGGTGAAAATGTCCTGAATGCAGGACATCTTATTTTAGCGGGAAAGACCATAGAAACTTATGATTAGATAGAAATATATGGTTTGTGTTTACAAACGAGTGCATTGGAATCTAATCCACATGAAATTATTGGAAAATTATCTATTTCTAACACTGTAAAAGTGGAGAACCTCTTATGTTCTTGTAAAGTTATAGTATGAGGCTTTAATGTTCTCCGTTTTACTCTAACTGTAAATAATAAATCAAAGCAAAGTGGTAAATAATAATTAAATATTTTTACCATACCTTTTGGAATAAAATAAATCACTTTCAGCAAAATGTAGAGAACACACTCTCATGGTATTTGAAACTTTCTTGCCAATTTTTAATGTTGTGATCCACAATCTTTTCCTATCTTTCTTTCCTATCTTTTCCAATCAAAATTATTTGTAAAAACAAGACAAAAACACTATGAAAATTACTTAACAACGCTAAAGAAATAACCCAAAATGTCAAAACTACTCCTTAGCTCAGTTTTCGCAGTTTTCACCAGAGGGCGTGCGTATCAGTTAGGACGAGAAGCGAATAGTAGAACCCACTTGTTTATGAGAATGAAAAAACGTTATAAAAACACAAAGGATACCGCCAATAGAAGGAATGCTGATGAATCTGGACACTGTCCATATACATAAAAATAAAATAATATTTTGGCTATTAGCACCACTGTGCAAAGATTCAATAACCAACTTAGCTGGATATCGTTATAGGGGAGAATGGCGTATAATTATTTAATATGAATTTACATTTTAATTTCTAACGCATATTAGATTTGAATAGAGGTTGATATCTTCATTTTTTGATCTCTTGTGATATTAACAAACGTTACTAATTAAAATTTTGTCTTAAATTAATTTAACTAAACTGCGGGGTGTGAGGTTACACTCATAAGAGGCGACAATGGAAGTGTGGTTATAGTTTTTACATTTTCAATTGCAGAAACAAAATTATCAGATGTGCAGACAGATTACTTTGGCGGCTTGTAGATGTGCCGACAAGTGGCTTTGTCGGTATTAGCGGCATGTAGATGTGCCGACAAGTGGATTTGTCGGTATAAGCGACTTGTATAAAGCGGGATCATTTTGTTCTGCAATTAAAGTAGGAAGTAGAAGTTAGACAAATATTGTCTTCAATAGTGGGGGCTAGGAAAATATTCATACAGTGATACACTGTGCTTGTGTTCGCACTTGATTTTTGATTTAGTGAATAGTAGGTGGTAGGTGATTCGTGGCGTTAGTTTATTTCAGTTAATATTATTCCTGGCTTCCGTGTATATACATACTTTTTTTATTTTGAAACATTGTTACAGTGTACTTCTTATTTATTTATTCGGTGTCAATTTCAATATATTTCGTCCTTGGGAAAATACAGTTTCTTTAAGTGGATCTAAAGAATCGGAACAATCATTAAATGATCTTTTTTAACAAATGTTCCCATTAGCACTCTTTATAGAATTATAAAGAATGGTCCAAAAAATCGTAAAGAGAGGTGTGATAAAGGATGTGTTAAAACTTTAGATCCTTCAATATCAAAATTAATTGGTAGTATTATTTATGAATGAAAGAAATGAGTTCCCAACAGTGGATAGTATATTTTCTTTACTAAAAAGTAAAAGGCCAGATTTAAGAATTTCTAAAAGCACAACATAGCGTTGGATATCGAAAATTGGATTTAAATACCAAACTATCAACAAGAGGACTGTAATAATGGAAAGCCAGAGGATCATAAAATGGAGGATACAATATTTGGAAAAAATTAAAGCTTCTCGAAATAGTAACAGAAAAGTATACTATTTAGATGAAACGTGGTTCGATACCCACGATACGCCAAAGAAAGGATGGTCTGACGGAACAAGAAGATGTTCAGTAAATGTTCCTTGTAACAAGGGAACTCGACTTATAATTCTTCACTGTGAATCGGACTCAGGGTGGGTACAAAATTGCCTCAAACTCTCTGGAAAAAATTTGGAAGATTGTAATTTAGATTACCACAAAAATATGTCTGGAGAAAGTTTTGAAGATTGGTTTAAAAATCAGCTGTTAAACAATATTGAAGAGAATAACATCATAGTGATGGATAATGCTTCATATCATTCCCGCTTAATAGAAAAAGTTCCCGATACCAACTCAAATGAGTCTTAGATTCAGGAATTTTTAAGAAATCATGAACTTTATTTCGAAGAAAATTATACAAAAAAAACAATTGCTTCAAGTATTAGGCACACAATCATTTGAAAAAAAATTCTTTATTGATGAAATGGCATCAAAAAGGGGCCACGAGGTATTGTGCCTTCCAGGTGTTGGGCCGATTTTAAAATACTCACACCACTGACTAGAGCAGCGGTTCTCAAATTTTTCAAATTTTGTACCACATAAATATGAGACAAAAATCTGTAAAAATTGTACCACTAAAATATTGTAATGTACCACCAGTGGTACATGTACCACAATTTGAGAACCGCTGGACTAGAGCGACTGTCGTCGTTTGGAAATAAAAATGGTTTATTTACCAGTAGCACAGATCAACGGGCAATCACTTTTGTTTGTGCTATGTGGGATACTAAACCAATTAACTGTACATAACCACGGATGGCCAATTTCTGATAAACAAATTACGTTTTACCACTGGATAAATATGTGCTTTGAGCTGATGTTAGAGATCATGCGGCATTCGATGACAATCAGAGGGATTGACTTTTAATGTAGGCATATTCCGTTGGACTATATATTCCAGCTTGTTTACCTCTCTCCATTTGAATCTGACACGAACAAATACTACCAACTAAAGGGCTGTACGTGAATTAACAAAACAAATCCCAGTAAAGATAAATTGACGTTGTTAGTCATGAAAAAGCGAAAACTACAAAACAACTCAGTTGCAGGCGAATTTCTGAAAGCAAGAAGGCACGCCTTGAGAAATAATAACATGGACACGCCAGCATGCCGAGGTTACTAAAACTCAATTACTATACGAATCCGACATCGACATGAATGAAACGAAACTGTTTTGCATAAGTACAACTTACGCTACGTGTAACTCCATTTTAATGTTATGATAAAGCAAGGTGTACCGTCAACTGCATTGCCAACTCTGTGTTTTGCAATATTAATCAATTATAGGCGTATAACGGAGTACAACTTTCATTGTCGGCATAAGAAGCTTTAAGGATATTTGCACTCGAATCTTAGCCTAGAAGCATTTTTTGATAAAATCCCAGTGATGATGAGATCATGTCAAAGAATACTTGATTGTAAAAAAAATTAAGGAGAGTTACGAGATGCAATGAAGAATATCACCAACTTTTGATTTTTACCCTAAATACACTGTACTAAAAATAAAAAAATACCGTAAAATGTTTTTTTTGATACGTCTTATAGTTTCCGAGATATTTAATTTTTTAGCTAGGCGTGCGACGACGCTGTGACGTCACTTTACAACGGTCGATCAGTGCGTGCTCTGCTCACGATTTGTGTGTATGAAGCTTGCGGCGAAAATTGATAAAAATGTCGAATCCAGAAACAATAAAATCGTGTATTGTGCCAAAGTGTTTAAATACAACTCGATCCGGGCAAATTTTGTTCCATATTCTTTCGACTCACACAGGCTATTATATGCAAATCATAAACAAAGCTGATTCAAGTTACCAATGTCCTTTTTCAAAACCGTCATCCATATATACACTTATACATAATATTACACTTATAACACGAGTGTAAATCTGATTCACATAAAAACTTAAGTTAAAAACGTTATTGTGGTCGAACATAGAGAATATCCGATAGCAAAGCAATGAATGAGTGTTCGGTGAGAACGTTGTGTTGTAAAATGACGTCACGCGAGCCTGGCGCGCTCAGCGAAATATTTGAATATGACTGAAACTAAAATTGTCGTAACTTTAACACTACTTGCTTGATTTAAATGAAACAAAAACAGGAGTATTTCTAAACATTTAGGCTATATGATTGTAAAGTTTTAAGTCATTTAACAGACCCAGTGATGATTCATTAATTTACTATTTTAGCTAATTTTCTTTGAGGGTGTCATACAAATATTAAATTCTAGTTTTAAAGCTAAGCCTTTAATTTAGTTTTGGCTAATTTTTATCGATGTTAGAATACTGTAGAGAGAAAGAGAGAGAATATGCTTTATTGTCAAAGAAAAATTACAAAAATTTTATAGACAAAGCTAGTGTTACAGAATACTAAATTTTTACTTATCTGAATTTTTTCCACAAAATGGAAATTTTAAACGATAAAAAAAGCAGTCCCATTCCTGTTTCTAAAACATTAATGACATGTTTGAACGAGACATGATGATTGTGAGAAAAATTAAGTGTTCCCTAGCTCTATAGGCACTTATTTACGGCATGCCATTATGAAAACTGAAATGAAATTAACAACGCTGAAGTTGTAAAGTACTCAGAATGTTAATTAAGGGGGAGAGAAACAGACGAATGGGAAATTCAATTACTTCAGGAAGAAAAAAAAATTATATATAAGGGGTTCTCGAGTAAAAATCTTGTTTAATGGATTAAAAAAAAACAGGATATTTAATATTGAAAAACTAGACATAATCGAGATGTCAAGGAAGTTATTTAGGGAAAAAAGGACATTGTAGTTTTAGAATTTGTTTACACTTTTTCATCCGAAATACTAATAATAGTATTTAACGCCTTGTATCTCGTTTATTATTATGTTTTAATTTTCTGAGCCATTGGAATGTCTAAACTAAAATTACTTGCTGTACCCCTTCGACTAAAATATCAATGTAAACAATTTATAACGACCAGAAGCAATGTAACTCAATAATGACAGTTGTTAAAGAAACTAATGAATATAAATCAAAATGAAAGCTGTTAATAAAATAAAACAGTTATGTGGGTAATCCATTTTAACCATTATTAATCTGCCTTCCTACATGTTATGCATGCCATGCATTACTTTTTCTGTATGCTATTTTCCAGTAAATCCATTTGTATACTTCCCACAAACATTAATTTTGCATAGAGTACCAGAAGCGTATCTAAGAAAGCGCAGGCAAGGTATAAAAGTAAAAAATTCAAATGGGAAACTGTAAATTACAGTCTCAGATGAATTACAATAACAGTACACTCTGTAGAAAACACACTTTTTGAAGAAGTTCAGTAGAAGTTCGCCAAAGAGATGACTCTATAATAGAGTCGACATGGAAAAGGCAAGATTTCATTTTACTTTGCATCTTCAGGCCTTTTTTATATTTAATGATAATGTTTTAATTTTAATTTGGTTTGGCAACCCCGTCTATCAAAATCTTGTCGGTAGCAGGGGATGTCTAGCAGGAGATTCATTATTAACATTAACTCATTTGTCTCATTAGAAAGATGTTCAATAAACGAAGTTATTAGTAAATGTTAAAAAATTACAGTCCACTTTAATCCCGAAGGGGACAAGATTTTCATAACAATATATATATGATACATTTTTTTCATAAAAATTTATTTTTGTCATGTACGCTTCGATGTAGGTTCAGGTCATTTTCTTTAAGTAATTTCTTTTGTCACCTTTATAGCCTCTAGAGACTTTGTCTCGGCTACGACCCCGGTATAGTAGATTTATAGCAATACAACTAATCATTGTAGTTACGTAGGTAGCAAAAAAAACGTGTATTGACAGCCTACGAATATTTAAATGTATATCCTCTCCCGACAACATTTAATTCATTGACTGACAAATGTTAGGAAATCACGAATCGCAAACGTGGGTTGACAACGTCGAAAGCTAATGAACTTTCTATGGATTTTTTTTAAAGCTAAAGGATATTTATATAGTATACTATAAATGGGTTTCTTTAGAATGAAGTTATAGTGTAATTACTGCTATAATTGTTTTAGTTCTTTGAGCTCGATTTTCAATAATTTCAGTATACAAAGGTCTTGTAAAATTTTTGTCATAATGAAAATAAAATCAGTAAATAAACATTACAAACATCACAAACCGTGTGTGGCCATGCACTGTAAATAATAGGGTGTAAATTACATTAAACTTGTCTAAAAAAACATCTTTTTTGACGTATTTTTATGTTATAAAATAAAATACGTTGTATTTAACGATATTTTAATAAATTATTACGGTGAAAGAGGTAAAATCACCAACTAAATTAATAATTGTGGAATATTACACGTAAATGATCGAAATTTTTCGGTAAATCTGTGAATTTTACCATTTCCTTATTTCGTTTTCCGAATGCTCACGATATATTAGCCAATGAGCTAGTACTCTCCTGGTCATGGGAATTTAAGTGACGTCAGTTCACCATGTACCACTAGCTTGCGGCCATATTTTCATTCTTTTCGGCAACACAAGTGCAAACTCAGGTTACGCTTCTCCATTTTTTAATTAATGTAATTCATTTTGAAACAACAGTGTTGACAATTTTATCAAAATTATTAGCAGTGGTAGAGCAGAACTCGTTAATCTTAAATCAGATAAAGCTCCAATTAAACCTAGCAAATGCTGAAAACTGATTCCCCTGAAAATGTTCCAGACCGTTTTCCATTCTCAACACTAGAAGAAATCCAAGATTTTGAAAAAATCTCTCTGATAGTTTTACGTTAAAATTGCATTAAAATTGCATTATAAATACGATAAAAATGTAGTAAAAATACATCATTTTTCTATTACTTACCTGAAATATTTTGTAAATTTACTCAGTTAGTGGTGATTTTACATAGTAAACTAATGTAATATTCCGGTTTATTTACTGTAACAATCCAGAATTTTAATGTAATTTTCATTTGTAATTTTACGATTATATATGTAATTTTTCGGCAAGTTTGATGTAGTAAAATTACATTAAATTACGGTTTAACATAAAATCACTAATTATTTTTTACAGTGTGTTTAGACAAAAAATGAAAAGCAGTTTATTACCTACAAAAGTTGTCCCTATGGATTTTTTCGCTACACTAATATTTTTTGCAAAAACGGCGTTTCAAAAATTCGCAAAATTATTGTAGTGAAAACAGAATGTGGATTTTTCATTGGGGTGAGAATTTTCTCAATTTTCCGAAAAACCAAAAAATATGAAAAAGAAAAGAAAAATGCCATCGACAAGGGGACAAGATAAGCTTTCTAATGATGTGCGTTGAAAACCGATATGGTCCTTGATTATCTATTAATTCCCGATAGACCCGAGCATTTTCGAAAAGTCCGGAAATCAAAAAAAAAAAACGCCCTCAAAAAACATGTTGTTTATGAAAATACACAAAAATAATTTATTGAATCTTTCTGAATATATTTAACACCTTGCAAAGCCCCATTATCCAAAAGGATTCGGTGAAATTAGTCTTGATAAAAAAAATATGAATAAATTTATAGGAGGGTCAATATATCAAGCAAAAACAAACTTTCAATAATTCAGAGAAACTGACAAAAGGAAAAAGTAACATGATATTATAGCTACAGGTTCCTTCTTTCATGTGAACTTTGAATCATGAAAAAATATTAATTTTTACGTGATTTATTGAAAAATTTGTAATCCGCTTGGGAGTGTCATTCCTTTAGAGCGTGCTCTCTAAATGCAGGGTCGGTTATGTCGAAAAGTATATTTTTGATGACGATAATTTTTGTAGGTAATGAACTGATCTTCATTTTCGTCCAAACAAAAATTCTCTAAGTGTCATATTTTCGGAAATATCGGCGAAAAAAACACATTTTTAAGACCAATGGGCCATTTTCCCGCCCTTAAACAAATTTCTAATTACAAATTGAACATCTTCATTACATTTCTTTTCATTCGCTTCATCCTACCACTGGAATGGAGAAAAGGTATTGAAAAAATACAAATAATAATTTAATAAAATTAAACCCGCAGACCACCGGCACTGCACCCAGGCCCGGTTTAAGGCGTATGCGGAGGATGCGGGCGCCGCGGCCAGGGGGCGCCACAGCATTTTTCTGAATGTAATGTAATAAAAAGTAGTCCAAACTAGCATTTTAAGCTACTCAAATTTTAAAAAATTTCCAGTGGTATAAGGGGCGCCAGTGAATTGTTCGCATCCACTAGAAAAATGTCTAGAACCGGCACTGACTGCGCCATAACTTTAGACGCGCTCTAGGTTCGAAATGTTCTAGAATGTTGTCGCTTAGAGAAGAAAAAAAATTAAAAATCAAGCAGTCTTCCATCAGCCTCCATCGACTCTTAGATCGATGTAAAAGAAATTTCGTTTTCATTAACGACGATGGGGTTAGTACGTTCAAGTAGTCTTCGGTAAATCCTAAGTGGTTTTATTATTTTTTTACATATTTTTAGTGTACATATTTTTCAGTAACTAATTGGATGTTATTTTCTAACGTTACTACTGATTTTGCTTCAACTTTGTTAGTTGCTTTCACTATTCCCGGACGGTTTTCAAAGTTTCCTGAAGCAGGTGTAAGACGGGAATCAAAGCTTCGCAACGCAACGGGTTTCGTTTAGTCTGTGTCTGCCTACCCAGAGTTAAAATACTAAAACTAGGTCAGGGTATCTCGCCGGTTAGGTCGGCATGCACCGAGAGACCAAAAGCACATAGTACACCGTCTGCCAACGTGTTCTCGACTTTAAATTGCTCTTTTGGAATTTACTTTTGCTTGTACGGATCCCAGGCGCGGTCTATTTCGACCCCGTTTCTAAATTAAAATAAAAAGAGGTTCGGTAAGTTGCCAGCAACTGGGTCAATTCCATTATTTAACGTGGAAAAGTAATTTAAAAAAAAAACAATGCGGAAAAGTAATTTTAAAAAAGTCACAACGATTTGCTGCTGAAAAAATGAATCCGTCAAAATATTATGGATTTAACCTTTTTTTTTGCAAAGAAAAAAATTGAAGCGGCTATCCTATATACAGGGTGTTTGGTAGAGGGTTAGCTAAACGATAGGTGAATAGAGCACATCTATCCTAATTGCGACAGTATTTTTTTTATCAAGAGTTCCAAACGATTTAGACAATGCGTTTCCAAATGCTTTGATAGGCCTACATGGTTCGATATTGTGGCCTCCAAAGTATCCAGACTTAACTCACCTCGAAATTTGAGGGTCGAGCAAAAGAAATTTTGTACGAAAAATACAAAATTTCCACCGGTTCTCATTTGAGTATGTTCCCTAATGGTTCAAGTCGTAAATGTTCATTATTTTAGATAATCTGAATCATGTCAAGTTGGAAATTTTAGCTGGGAACCTCCGAGTTTCAAGAAATTTCGATAAACGTTCTTTATTTTTGTGTAATTTGTACAAATAACAACAAATTCAGGTTGCACAATAAACAAACGGAAATCCATAACCGTAAACATTCGATAAATCGCTTTTTGAGTAGCATTTTGTTTGGTAGAAAATTCCATGCTGTTCTTTTATTTAATTATAACAATGAACATATTTTTCTAATAGTTTAATCGTGAGTAAATTAAATAAAATCGTTCAACGTCATTAATTCCGAATAGTTTAACGCTCAATGACGTTACTTTAAATCATTTAACCACCGTACAATTTCTGGCGCCTATAATAACTAGTTTAGAAAAGAATAAAATTATATTAAACGGTTGTGAGATCTGGGTCAACATCAATGTTCTGTACAATGCAGCCAAGACTGTGAAACTTTTTTTTTTGCATGAATCAGCTGTGAGAATTGCAAAATGGAATGCAGATACGGCGTTGCCGATGTCAATTAGGGCAGAATTGGCGAATTGTATAACGATGATTGTACAAAGAAGCCGTAAATTGGATGTTGACAATTAAGAGTTCATTCATAAATGGGATGGGGTCTTTGTAGTATGGATGGATGTCTAGAATTACCAATTATTTTATTAAATATATAATAATGAGATAGGCGACAGAGGGACAAAACGCTATATATTTAAAGTTTGAAGGTCAATAATTTACAGAAGGTCGTAAATGAATGAAGCAGAGGATAACTTGATGGAGAGACAAAGTAGTGTTAATATGACAAAAAATTGGGAATTTCGGAATAGAAAAAGTCATGTGAACAATACAGTCTAAGGAAACATAATGGGTCAAAAAAACCTAAGAAATTTGTGTCGAATCAAACATTTATGAGTCCAGAAGAAATATAACTGGCTCAAATGATTAATAACTATTTGGCGCTGAGGCTACTACTGACTGGAATTTCAATAGACAAGTTCACGACCATCTGAAACGTCAAAGGCCTCTATTTAACAGTAGCATATGTATATATTTTATCAGACCACAGGAAAAGCACTAGAAGTACTTATATTACAACTGGAAAAAAAAAACAACACTTGTATTTAAATCCAGCTTGACAGTTTTAATTTCAAATTAAAAAAAAAACTAGTTTAATGGGGCATTGATAAACCGACTGTAAAAAATTAATGTATCTAGAAATTAACTCTTTGAATACACACACACACACACACATCCATTCATACAATTTGAAGTTCCATCCATATGTTTTGTACAGAATTTCCGGTGAGGTCAAAATCACAATGATATGGAAATAAACGGTACGTATGCATTATTTCGTAACGCAAAAAACATGAATGAGATTCCCACCACGCTCTCTAGAGTAAATTTTATTTACTCCGAACTGTTGTTTAATTCAATTCCATCCTCGGGCTCCGGCTAGAAAGTGGAAACGCCTCTGTAGATATATTATGATCTTGCGACCGTTAGTCGCTCATTCGCCAACGTACCTCGCCCACTACAACACGTACAGGATGTTTCCGATCAGAAGAGACAACGAAAGACATCTGATCGACATCTTTGGTACAAACAATTACTCTCAGATAATATATATCTTGAAATACAATAAAAACACTTTTTTAATTCAAAGCATGGCTCATATCGCTTCAAAGCAATAAGTTTATTTACTATATTTGCAGGAAAAGTGTCAAAAAGTACATATAGTTCTCACAAACTCAATTGAACGAGCTGAAAAAACCGATAAAAACATTAGTGGATTTTTGGATAACTTTGCGTATTTTTAACAAATATTATACACGGTACGCTACAGTACTGCATGTCATAAATAACTCCAGACGACTTAATAGCAATAAAAATAATGTACGGTGATTGGTTTCCACGCGGAGAACGGTTCCACTCAATCTGGTCTGATGTTTACTTTATATAGGGACTAATATTTATTTAACATTCCGTTTTCATCCTTTATTCGTTATTATTCCATGTACTGTTTTGAACTAACCCCATATATTGAGCTGAAGGTAAACATATTCAACTGAGAAATGGAAAAAGTATACTACTACTGTCCTACGAATGAAAATGTTTGTATTGTTACAGTGATTATTTTTTTCATCTGTCAAAACAGTCAGATTTTGTGGTTCCAGCCAATAACAGCTCAGGATCCTAACCAATAATTGTGTTTTATACTGATAAAACCGCTTCTTTGTATTTGTTTCTTGATTAAACTGTGTTTGTCTTTTTTGAAATGTCAAATATAAACATTTAACAAATTTTATTTAGCATTATCAATTATTATTATACTAAAATGTATTGCAAATCTATGTTAATATACAAATTTCAAAATTTACTTGTAAACTAACCTGTTTATTCGTTTATTTACATATACAACATCAGTTTTTAAATACCCAAATACTTAAAAATCCATAAATCTCTTTAAAACTGACAAATGTCAAACTCTATATCCGAATTAAGCCAAATCACGTATGCCTTGGTGGCCATGTATCATGTATTTAAAACTATAACAGCTCAATATTTTTTGATGTTTCAATTTAATTTGATAAAAGAAAATACTGAACATTTGTGTGTAAAGTGTCTTTTGCATAAATGACTATATTCTCTGTTTTTAATACAAAATGATTCAAAAAATAACCTTCCAAATACCACACGTTCTTTCAAATTTTATAGATTAAATTTTTGGTCTCCATATTCAAACGCCTTTATTTCAGGCAAAACCACTCAAACAAACTGATTTGAGATAAAATCATTTTGTTTTCGTGGTTTTTCCAAATAAAGCCATTTTCCTGAAAACCAAAAATTTAATCGATAAAATGAGGTGACTTATAGAGATCGCCGAGCTTAGCAGGATTAAAAATGTATGCTGCATAATTGAGGATCTTTTTCTCAAGCTACCACATTAAACTATCATGCAGATATGTACAGAAAATATAGTAGTTAGACTTAATGAAGAAGAAGTTTGTGGAATTTTGTGCATACTGTAACGGTTTCATTTTTTCCCCAGATTCTAAATTATTTTTTGGATGCCCCTGGTATCAATCTTTTTTTTTTTTTGACAGTAGTGACTGACGTTAGGAATGGATGACAATTCCTAACTGTTCTAGTTTATTGTAATTTTGCGTTTTACTCCAATATATCCACCGTTTTAGTTTTAAAAGGGTTCTTAATTTTTGGTATGCGCTAATATTTAAATTTTATAGTAAAAATTGTAAAACGAACGTTGACGACAAGTTCGTTTGTATTTTGATTTGGATCTTTTGGAAAGTCGGTAATGTAGATTTTATTTTCGGGTTGCTATTAGGATTGGTCCTAAAGGTCACATGACTGACGCCAAATTTTCCAATTGGTTACGGAAATTCAGAGATTTGGGGAGGATGCGCTGTTTTGGTTTTGAGAAAAGGGTTGTTGACGAACAGCTTGAAAATTTAGACAAGCGTCGGTTTATTTTTTCATTTGGAAGAAGCACTTATATAGTGGCAAATTGCCATCCCTAAGTTGTTTGGGGGATTAAAAGTGCCATTCCATCTGCGAACAACTTGTAGGTGACATTTTGGTTTGTTATATACTGTTAAGTATTGGGATACTCGCCTTTGTTCGCTCGACTGTCGTCGGATTATTGGAAGAATTTGCCGTACTTGTAAGACAACTCTACTGCCTAGCTGATTTCTGTTGACTATTGGAAAATTTGATTTGGATTTTATTATTTGGAAACTTTATTTTGGATTTGGTCTACTGGAAATTAATTTGATTTAGATTTGGTACATAGAAGATTTTAGAAGTCAAACGGTTTGATAAATTTATTTTTTGTATTCTTTCGTCAATGTTTTGTTGAGTTGCGTTTTTGTAGTTTTCTTTGTATCGCCCTTAATTTTAAGTATTTTATTATTCCATTCAGCATTGGTACCACGGCTAAATGAGAACGTTTCTGTTTATTTAGTTGTTTTTGAACCATATTTTTTGTTTTTGAAATTGCCATTTGAACATTTTTATATTTAATCTACGCACTTTTGTATATATTTAATTATTTGTTTGGGATTGGGGTTATTCGTTTAAATAAATCGGTGATATATTGGAGTTTTGTCTTGCATTTACCCCTTTTGTTGATTTTCAGAGGTAAATTAGGTCAGATAAGCTAATTTAAATCAACTGGCGCCTCCCGAGCACTTTAGAAAAAGTAAGATTTCGATCAATATTATAAATTGGAACCACGACCGTCTCCACTACAGAGCTACGCCGATAGGCATAAGGTTGAGATCGACAACCCACCTTTATATGTAGCCCTATATTGTTTTATAGGCGTATAGGGCGTTACATATTTTTACACCCCCTTACTTTCAGAAAATTTACAGAGGTAAATTTTCTCCAGCGCTAGCTGTTTTCAAATCCTTAACACTCCAAACACCTTGATCAACACCATCTTTATCTACTAAACTATATGTACAATAAGAGACTTTCTTTTTCACAAAATAAGGACCAACCCACCGAGGGGCTAACTTTTTAGCAAAGTACGAAGAAGCATCGGAGTGCACGAAATTCTTCCTCCAGACCGCCTGTCCGGGGAGAAATTCAACAGGTCGCCTACGCAAATTATAAACCTTTTGACTCCTCTCTGAGACTTTATCTAATCTTTTCCGAATATCAGCAAAAATAGTTTTAAGAGAATTCGCCTTCTCCTCAACAGATCTAACTCGGTTAGGATCGACAACATCACTAGCTCTAAGCCTATCTTTTAAAGGAAACTCTTGGCCATTGAGAATCATATTCCTTCCGAAGTTTACGAAATACGGATTTTGACCAATTGATTCATGATAAGCTGTCCTAGTTGCACAAGCAACTTTGGCCAAGTTCACGTCCCATTTTCTGTGATTATCTGAGACATACGTGGCGATCATGGTCTTTAAAGTACGATTATATCGTTCTGAGGGATTCGCTTGCGGGTGGTAACGAGCATTATATCTAACTTCAACTCCATAGGTCTGTAACAAATCTTTAAATCCACGAGAAATATACTGAGGGCCATTATCACAGATAAGTAGACGCGGGACTCCAAATAGAAGGAAAACTTCTTCTTCGATTCTCTTAATGACATGGGGTGCCTTAGAAGAGCGTAATGGAAAGACTAAAGCAAACTTACTGAAAACATCCATAACAACCAAAATGAATCTATGACCTTGTGATGATCTAGGAAATGGGCCCATCAAATCGGTAGCTATAATCTCAAAAGGTTGAGTAGCACGTGGTTGCGGAGTCATAAAACCTTTAGGTCCGCTTTGATCCACTTTATGTGCAGCACACTTCTGACATACCCTCACATATCGCGACACTTCGCTTTTAAGTTTCGGCCAATAATACCTCTCACAGATTCTCTTATAAGTTTTCAAAACACCAGCGTGTCCAGCCAAAGGATCATCATGATACCTTACTAAGATTTCCCTACGACCACTTTTTGGAACAACTTCCTTCCAATTGTCAATATCCTCAGAAATAAAACCGGTAGTGGGTCGAACATATTTCATCAACTTACCCTCTACAACACGCCACTGTGGGTACTTGAGAGGAGTACTCACAACTGATCTACAAAGTTTATCATACCAGCGATCTCCTATACAGCTTTCAACGGAATCTACCACTGGAACAGATCTCGATAATAAATCAGGCACAACATGGTCTTTACCTTTACGATGAATGATCTTAAAATCGTATTGTTGCATTCTTACAGCCCATCGAGCTAATCTTCCTGTTGGATCCTTCAAATTCTGTAACCAAACCAACGATGCATGATCCGTCACTACAGTAAAAGGAACACCTTCCAAATAACCTCTAAGACGTTCTATAGACCATAGAACCGCTAAACATTCTCTTTCTGTTGTGGAGTAGTTACGTTCTTGTCGTGTCAAAGATCTACTCATATAGCTAATTACTCGATCACCATCAGGATGTGGTTGGATCAACACTGCACCTATACCATACCCAGAAGCATCACATTGTACAACAAAAGGCAAACTAAAATCTGGACAGTTCAACACAGGAGCAGAAACTAAACATTCTTTGATTTTCTTAAATGACTCATCACATTCCTTGGTCCAAACGAATTTTCTATTCTTTTTCAACAACGACGTTATGGGAGAAATCAAAGTTGCACAATCTGGCAAAAACCGACGATACCATGAAAAAGTACCAATTATGCCTCTCACTTCTTTGACGGAGGTAGGCACGGGTATAGACAACATAGCTTTCACTTTGTCCGGATCCACGTGCAAACCATTACGATCTACTACATGTCCAAGATACTTGAGTTCAGGGCGACAAAAATGACACTTGTCCCAACTAACAGTCAACTTGGCTTCTCGTAACCGTCGAAAAACTTCATCCAATACCTTCAAATGTTCCTCGAAACTATCAGTCACAATAACAATGTCATCCAAATAACACATTACATTAGGCTCTAACTCAGGTCCAAGAACACGATCAATAAGCCTTTGCCAACTAGCTGGAGCATTATGCAGACCGAAAGGAAGCCTTCTAAACTGAAATAATCCTCGGCCAGGAATAGTAAAAGCTGTGAAAGGACGGGAAGATTCACTGACCGGTATTTGATGATAAGCACTACGAATATCTAAAGTCGACATGTAATGAGCGTTACGAAGTTTGTCCAAGATGCTAGATATGTAGGGGAGGGGATAACTGTCCCTCTCTGTCACTGCATTCAACTTGCGATAATCCACACAGAATCTGTATGAACCATCCTTTTTCTTCACTAACAGTATTGGCGACGACCACGGACTATTAGACCTTTCAACGATACCTTGAGCCAATAATTCGTCCAGTTCCTTGTCAATGTGGGTTTGCATAACCGGTGACACAGGATAGTATCTTTGTTTAATTGGAGCAGCTTTACAAACAATGACATGTTCAGCTACATCCGTACAACCCAGACTTGACCCCATTAGACTGCGATTCCTGTCAACAACTGCATTCAACCTAGCCTTCTGGAGTTCCGACAACACGGTTTGACTTCGAAGATGATCAACCGTTGAAATTCCCATCGACGATTCCGAAAACTGCCATTCGTTATGTCTTAAGTCTGGAACGATTCCCATAACTCTCCAAAAATCAGCTCCCAAAATCAACGTATGAGGGACGTCCGTAACAACCAAAACAGATAAAACTCTTAACCTATCCCTAACTACAAAAGGTACATCGCATTCTCCTTGAGATTCCACAAATTGTCCATTGGCTACTCGACAGGTAGTCTTCCTAGATGTGTCCAATCTTAAACCTAAACTATCAAATAATTTCCAACCAGTACTACCTACAATGGTTCTAGTAGCACCAGAATCTAAAAGTCCTAAAATTTCTAAACCAAGTACTCTACATTTCAAATAAGGTCTCTCATCACCAACAACATGATCCAAAATAAAATCTAAAAGAGGTTGAACAGAAGAGGTCGAGCGTTTCTCAGCGTCTCTTTTTCGATCTTTTCCCTGACTACAATTCGAACAATTCCTAAGAGTCACACCATCTTTCTTACACTTAAAACAACAAATATTTTTCGGTAACAAACAACCAATCGCCTTGTGTCCAGGTTGATGACACCGAAAACATGTAATATTCTTAACATTGGAAGTCCTACCAGAAATAGAGGAGGAAGTGGAAGCAACTTCCAAGCCCTTTTCACTTTCAATCTCGACAAAAGCTAAATCTTTTTCCAAAACATTCGATTTTCGACTAGTGGGTTCTACATAGCTTCTAATTGCATCTCTGCGTTCTTCCATTTTGCGACATATCGCACGGAGTTCATCCAAAGAAGTAGGTAAAGGGTCACGCAATCGATCCTGATAATATGGATGTAAATTCTTAACGATGATAGCTAATTTTGTTTCCTCGGAGACTGAACACCTCAGCCTATTAAAATAACTCGACATTACAGCAAGATATACCCCGATTGTCTCTGAAGAATGTTGAGTACGTTTCCTCAACTCCTCGAATAAAGCTTCACCATGATTAGACGGCAAATATTCCCTACGAAATTCTTCGACCAATCCGTCCCAATTAGAAACTCTATAACGAACATCTTTATAAAATTGATAAGCTGTATCGGAAAATAAATCCACTCCTGATTCTAATAAAACACTCTTGGGGACATGACGAGCTAGTCTTAGTTCCTCAACTAATTCAAAGAAAGCTGAAACTGAAAGAGACTTCATAGCGCCTGAAAATTTCTCTATTCCCCACTTATGGGGTGGTACCATCTGAGAACTTGAAACACTAGGTACATTACCCAAATTCTGATGAATTGCACGGTTAGGAGACGAACTAGGACAAAAATCTGACAACACACACTGACTCAAACTTGTTACAACATCTAAGGTTGGTGGTACAGGATCTGTAGAATCTGGATGTAACTTATTATAGAAAACATCACCTAAAGAGAGAATATTGCCTAACATAGTTCCTTTGGCCTTCAACTCTTCATCATCTCCAGGTACCATCTTATCAATCCTACCAAGGACATGTTGGACCTTAGTCTCGCACTTAAGTGCTTCTGAACTACCAGGAAGTCCATCAAAAACACCTAAAAGTGTCTCTATATCTTGCAATTTCTTTTCTACTGCTGCACGATCGTCCTGAAAAGAAAATGGATGGGGCGGATAGCTATAAGAAGAACCAGTTTTCTCGAGTCGCAGAGTAGTAGCCAATCTTCGTCTCATCTCATCAACACTCCCTAATTCAACACCTCGAATACTCAACTCATACTGTAACTCATCCTTGTCCAATCTATTAATGGTCATCTTAAAGGCCATTTTGCTAAATATTAATTACCAAAAAACAAGAAAAATAAAATTATATACAATACCCCAATACCAACAATATTACCAATATTTCATAAAATGAAACTCGGGTAGGTCTCTTTATTTTAGGGTCAAATAAAACTCAATTTTACTGTAGTAAATTTCAATTAACTATACATCAAAACTACAATCTAAAAATTCAACTAATACCACATAAAATATTTTCAATACGGTTCTGCTGCTGTCTGGGGACTTGGTCGTTCAAATCTTGTTTTCTTGTACTGTATTTTCCATTAAAGAAATAATCACTACACCAATAAAAAATAAATAAACACACTTTTATATTAAAAAAACACTTGGGTTATCACTAAATTACTCTTAAGTTTCAATAAATCGAGCCCCACATTGGGCCAGCCAAAATATGTAACGCCCTATACGCCTATAAAACAATATAGGGCTACATATAAAGGTGGGTTGTCGATCTCAACCTTATGCCTATCGGCGTAGCTCTGTAGTGGAGACGGTCGTGGTTCCAATTTATAATATTGATCGAAATCTTACTTTTTCTAAAGTGCTCGGGAGGCGCCAGTTGATTTAAATTAGCTTATCTGACCTAATTTACCTCTGAAAATCAACAAAAGGGGTAAATGCAAAACAAAACTCCAATATATCACCGATTTATTTAAACGAATAACCCCAATCCCAAACAAATAATTAAATATATACAAAAGTGCGTAGATTAAATATAAAAATGTTCAAATGGCAATTTCAAAAACAAAAAATATGGTTCAAAAACAACTAAATAAACAGAAACGTTCTCATTTAGCCGTGGTACCAATGCTGAATGGAATAATAAAATACTTAAAATTAAGGGCGATACAAAGAAAACTACAAAAACGCAACTCAACAAAACATTGACGAAAGAATACAAAAAATAAATTTATCAAACCGTTTGACTTCTAAAATCTTCTATGTACCAAATCTAAATCAAATTAATTTCCAGTAGACCAAATCCAAAATAAAGTTTCCAAATAATAAAATCCAAATCAAATTTTCCAATAGTCAACAGAAATCAGCTAGGCAGTAGAGTTGTCTTACAAGTACGGCAAATTCTTCCAATAATCCGACGACAGTCGAGCGAACAAAGGCGAGTATCCCAATACTTAACAGTATATAACAAACCAAAATGTCACCTACAAGTTGTTCGCAGATGGAATGGCACTTTTAATCCCCCAAACAACTTAGGGATGGCAATTTGCCACTATATAAGTGCTTCTTCCAAATGAAAAAATAAACCGACGCTTGTCTAAATTTTCAAGCTGTTCGTCAACAACCCTTTTCTCAAAACCAAAACAGCGCATCCTCCCCAAATCTCTGAATTTCCGTAACCAATTGGAAAATTTGGCGTCAGTCATGTGACCTTTAGGACCAATCCTAATAGCAACCCGAAAATAAAATCTACATTACCGACTTTCCAAAAGATCCAAATCAAAATACAAACGAACTTGTCGTCAACGTTCGTTTTACAATTTTTACTATAAAATTTAAATATTAGCGCATACCAAAAATTAAGAACCCTTTTAAAACTAAAACGGTGGATATATTGGAGTAAAACGCAAAATTACAATAAACTAGAACAGTTAGGAATTGTCATCCATTCCTAACGTCAGTCACTACTGTCAAAAAAAAAAAAAAGATTGATACCAGGGGCATCCAAAAAATAATTTAGAATCTGGGGAAAAAATGAAACCGTTACAATACCTGTGAAAATGTGAAAACAAGAAAGCACATAAATTTTTGGGGGTGAATTTTTACATACTTTCATTTAAATTTTTTGCACAAAAAGTAGGGTGGTGTATTAATCTCAATCTTATTGGAAATGTTTTCTTTATGGATTTTCGGTAAACCATAAAAAAGTGGGGCTGATGCACTCATGTTTTTATGGAAAATATTATTTCGCATAATACGCTTCAAAATGCAGATAAAAATGAATTATGACAACGCTGTTTTATGTTTCTTCATATTCCAGATGCTCCTATTCTTTATTTGGAAGGACATTACTAATGAAAAACACTGTTTGTTAGTATTATTCATCATCCTGCCGTGGCTAAATGAATCCAAATGTAGCCTGGGTAACAAGAAAAACAACAGGAGAGTGTACTTCATATGAAAATGTCTGGACAGACACTTATGAACCACGTTTGACTCGGAGAATAATAAAAAAAAAATAGGGCGTAAATATTCCGAGAACGATGAATTCTGCGAAGAAAGCCATTGACCTTATTTAATTTTGAAAGTGGTCAGTTCAGAACCTTGAAATGCCTTGCATATCTTCCCGACATGTGGTACTTACTGCATGATTTCCATTCTAACAACACAACGCCTGTCGAATATTTAAAATATTGCTTTTGAAGAATCAATGAATGAATAAATAATACGTCAACAAACCATAACCTACTCCTATATTACGTTCCATAAAAAATGTTTGCCAATTATTAAAAGTTTAACCTTTGAAATTATCTAATATGTCAAATTTGTTAAAATTAATTCACTGATAAAATTTTGCTTTAATAAACTAAAACTTGGAAAAATGCGTCGTACGAAAGCATTTAAAATTATATTTTATAAAATGCTGGAAAATAGAAAGTGTTATACAAAAATAACTTTAAATTTTAATTATTTAAGTTTCGTTATTCGAGAGAGATATTTCTATATGTACTTCTATCCTCTTATTCTGCACCTACGACCAAAATGACCAAAACGCTAGTATATGTACTGATAGAAGCAAATCGCGCGTTCGCAGACAGTGGTTGACCTCAAACCTTTCACTATCCGACAGTTTCTTTTTTAGCGGAAAACAGTAAAGGCAATAAAGCCGAACGAACGGTTGCTTACAGGCTGTATGGAGGCGAAGAAAGAGAACTGCGACGTTAAGTGCTAAATACCATGCGAGCACCAAGCACTAGCATATCACGCTAACAACTCAACCGTCTAGAAATTGAGAGAGTCTATGGTCTGTGAAAAGAACATTCATACTTTTCTGACACTGGCTGCTTGGCTAACGACGACAAGACTGCAAGTTGAAAGGCACAAAAGTGATTTTTTTCATGAAAAATACAAAATATGTTGAATAACGAAGCAAGTTTGTTCAACAACTCTTTTATAACAAGAAACGAAAAAGTTTGATCGTTTAACTGTTAATGAAATGTTAAATAACTATGTAAAGCTCACTCTTATTTTTTATTTATATATAAGGGGAAGTAGGACTTGACAAACTCAAACGCCTGCAGGCCAGCGGTGAGAGGCGAGGAAGAAAATTTACTACCAGTGGGCGTTGTTGCGACTTTGGACCTAATCGATATCTAACACTTACTTGTATTATATACATTTGAATCCAACAAGCCGATTCATGCAAATATCAATTCTGTGTTAAATTCTTTACCCATCCGTCTATCCCTCGTAAACATTTAAATATGTGAAAGTATTTTGTCTCCATTCATAAACGATTATTTCTTTTGAATTCTGAGGGTGGCGCCACGTTATTGTATGTAAAATGTTGTCATGCAAGGGTTTCGTAGTCCCCAACTTTTAAAGTTTATTTTTCATTATTACTGGTTGAAAAAATTTATACTTGTTGGTAAAGATTTAAGCTTTGCTCGGACGAACTCACTTTTTTTAAATTTGCTTTGGTTTTGTTAAAAAAAAATGAGAAAAATTTTTTTTTTATAAAAAGCGAGTTTGTCGGTGCATAGATTAGACCTTTACCAATATGTACTTATTTTTTCATTCTCTCAAAATGAAAAATGAACCTAAAAAGTTAGGGACTAAGAAACCCTTGCATACACTGTTTTATAGTATAGTACAGGGTTATTCATTATAAATTATCCACCCCTTATTATCGTTATTATTGCCTATAGAAAAAAAAGTTTCAAATAAAAGTTGTATGGTTATAACTGTTTTTTGTTAAAATGCTATCAAATGTACAGTGGCGTGCAGATTTCAGGGGATACAAAAAAATAATATTTTTTTTAAATGGGATACCCTATATATTTTTACATTTTTATAATCCTCTCGATGAGCTGATTTCAACGATGTATCACACTTGATGTCTAATCTGGATAATAAAGGATCTACATCCACCTGAAAAATCACATTTTTTGAATTAAAGTAGCTGTAGTAGCCAAACGGTTGAAAATCGAGAAAAACGGCTTACGTCTCTCTATCCTAACTTTTCTAATTCTATACTGTGGCACTAAAAAATATTGTATACAGCGTGATTAAAAATCAGATGGGATTTCCAATATCCAAAAAATGTGATTTTCAGGTGACTGTAGATCCTTTATTATCCAGATTAGACATCAATTGTGATACATTGTTGAAATCAGCTCGTCGAGAGGAATGTAAAAATATACAGGGTATCCCATTTAAAAAAAATATTATTTTTTGTATCCCCTGAAATCTGCACGCTACTGTACATTTGACAGCATTTTAATAAAAAACAGTTATAACCATACAATTTTTATTTGAAACTTTTTTTTCTGTAGGCAATAATAACGGTAATTAGGGGTGGGTAATTTATAATGAATAACCCTGTACAACTTCCTCTTAAGTTGGAATCTAAAAGTCTGAGTCGGTTGGAGAGGCATTCGACGGGCTCAGAAAGTTTAGAAGTCTGATGGAGGATCAGTGGTTTACTTTTTAAAGGCGTTTTCCAATAATTGAAAAAATAACAGAGCTCGGGCAGTTTTGTTATAAAACGAAATCTGGCAAATAAAATATAACGAAAATTCTATGAAATCTTTCTCTCAAACGTTTATTTTTTTAATTCTCTAACTGCTAATAATGTTTGAAAGTTCAAAGCTGCGAGTTGTGTAGTCTGGTTATTTAATCCTGTTACAAATATCCAAAAATAACAGCGTGTACTGTCTAGACTGGTGAGTAGTGTCTAGGTCGAACGAGAACGGCAAAACTCATACACATACACACAAATATAATATAGTGGACTCTCTACAACCAACAACGAATGAACTTGATCCTCGCCTACACTCCATTCGCCGTTGCTGCTGTTATACTCTCCTGTGCGCTTTCATATTTCGTAACTACTATCAGGCATCAGCTGATCGATCCGTTCAAATGAAAAATAATTTTTGTTCGTGAAGATCAAACATAATTTTCTTATCATCGATCTAAAGTTAAACACGTCTCACCGCGGTTAGAGTGTGGATGGGTGACCAAAAAGTAACGCCCCTTTATTTCTAAAACTTGGCTTTTGTGGGTTGCCCGCAAAAGACAATTTTTTAGACAAATACAGTTTTTTTATTAATGCTTTTCAGAAAGTTAAGTAAATTAATAAAATTACAAGTCTCGTCGCAAAAGCATGCTTAGATCGTCTGGAACTAAATTGTACTTTTGTGTATTTTAATAACAAATTGCAGTTAGGTCAATATATCGCACACATAACTGTTAGTTTTAGCAATTAGATAGCCATGCGTCAATCTAGTCTGACTCTGGTGTAAATGTGTTAATTTGACAAAAAGCGGATGACTAAAATTTACTTCGTACCAGGATTTTGTGTATAATGTGACGGAGAATCGATTGGGAGAGACGGCACTGATCGATTGGGAGAGTTGGCAGTGATTGGAAGAAATTGAACTGATTGATTGGGATAGAGTAGGAAAGATGGCACTAATTGGTTGGGAAAGATGGCACTGATTGGGAGATATGTCACTGGCTGGAAGAGATGGCAATGATGGAAATAAATTCCACGGATTCGGAAAGATGGCACCAATTGATTGGGAAAGATGGCACTAATTGGGAGATACGTAACTGATTGAAAGAAATTGCATTGATTAGGAAAGATGGCACTGATTGGAAGAGATGGCAATGATTGAAAGAAAGTGTACTGATTGGGAGAGATGGCAGTGATTGGAAGATATGTTACTGACTGGAAGAGATGGAAATGATTAAAATAAATTGCAATGATTGGAAAGATGGCACTAATTGATTGGGAACGATGGCACTGATTGGGAGAGATGTCACTGATTGGGAGATATGTCACTGACTGGAAGAGATGGCAATGATTGAAATAAATTGCACTGATTAGGAAAGATGACTGGCTGAGAGAGATGGCACTAATTGATTGGGAAAGATGGCATTGATTGGGACATATGTCACTGACTCGAAGAGATGGCAATGATTGAAAGAAATTGCACTGATTGGGAGAAATTGCACTGATTGGGAAAGACAGCACTGATTGGGAGAGATGGCACTGATTGGGAGATGTGGCACTGATTTATGATTGTTATTCTAAGACTTGATTTTTTGACTGAACATAGTACTAAGTACTAAGCTTATAATTTAAAATTTGATCGATTATGTTCAATACATACAAAAATTGTTTCAAAATAGTTTTCTACGTAAAGCTAAGAATTTATCGTAGTAGAAAATAGTTTGTAATGAATTTGTTTCTTGTTATTAGCATTCAAAATCGTTTTATATAACTGAAATGGAGCAAAATCCGTATTCGAAGGGCCTAACGGACCTGTCAATCACAGGAATCTAACTTGTAAACGGGAAGGGATAATAGGGGACTGTTTACAAGCAAAACCGTAAGTACCTGCGTTTTTTATTTCGAAACTGGTAACGTGGGCATTGTTTACGGCACCATGAATGCAATTACTTCAGTAATAAATATTTTATTATATTGTCGTTCATAATTTGTATTTGTGGCTTAACGGTGTGTGAAAATGATATGACGGAAGTACAACGCAGATAAAATCTGAATTGTTCGTAATGATAGTAAACAAATGAAGTACATTAATTTAAATATTAACTAGTTATTTAATTTTCTCTTATCAGATGTTAAGAATACTATGTTTTGATTGATTTTGTTGACGAAAATAAAGTAACTGTAGCAAGAATTGTTTTTTTATTCCTACAAATTCAAAGGACCGTTGACTCTTAATATTACAAACATAATTTAACCAGACCGAATATATTGTTCTTTGAACCGAAATTATCTGGCCCTTGATCGAAACAGAGACGTAACGAAATAGAAGAAAGTCAAAGTGAGAGCGAAATGGTGAACATTTTTTTGTTGTTTTGTTCGATGATCGCTGGCGTGGGAGTTTCACTACAAGTACGTGGCCGTGTGAAATAAAATCAATTACAGGAACTGAATTGAATGTAGGTTGATTATTGATTGATTTCGATACACCATTTCTAGCAAAGAAGAATAGAGAGCCGGAAGATAATCTCCGCAGTTGTAAGAAACTCGTTAAAAAATGTAAAAACATGTCAATAAGTATATATACAGGGTGTTTTATTAGTAAAGGGAAATATTTTCAAGGTAGGTAGAGGTGACATAGGGGGTTCTAAATAACATATATATAATGGGTTATTTAGAACTCATACCTACCTTTAAAATATTTCCCTTAGCCTACGAAACACCCTGTATATGTTTGCGAAACTACAAATACACAAATACGGCACTTTCTTATTGTCAAATTTATTTTAGACTGCTAAAACTGAATGATCATTCATATTTAAAGCGAGCGTAAAAGGCTTTGCGAAGTCAGCCCCGAATTTCAGCCCTCTCTGTTGGTAAATCGGATTATTCCTTTTATTTCACTTTCCTCTTCTTCCCAATAAGAAAATATTCAGTCAACGTCTCGACAACCTCTTCACCTACTACAAAAATCTTTTCACCCATTGTATTTTTTTGTGAAAGAGAATTCCAAATGAAAATAAGATCTCCACCGAGATTTATATGAAAGACCTCAATAAAAAAGGTTTTTATTTACTAAACCTCTTGCAAAAGTTGGGTATATCCACACGTTTTACCGGCGCGGCCGGCAAAGGAATTCTGAGCCAAATTTGGTTATTTTATAAATTGAAATCGACTCTATTTCAGCTTAGCAAAACGACAACAAAATGAATTTATGAATAATGCAAATTTTTCAATAGCCTTTAAAGATCAAGGAGTTGCGTACGTCGTGTTTTCGTTTTCAATGACTAAATATGAAATTTATACGGCAAATCTGTAAAGATATTTCTTAAACAGGTCATTTTTCGCTTTAATTGTTTCTAAACTGACACTGAGTAGTTTTTTAGAAAATACTTTCCAGTATTTTTGTTGTAAAAAACGCAGTGGCGGATCCAGGGGTGGGGGTAGCGGAATTAAAGCGCCTCTTTCCCTCGTCTTAATTTCCACCAATAACAAACGCGCAATTTTGAATTACAAACGGTTTCTAGATGTATGACAGCTCCTGTCAGTAGAAGAAAGAAGGGATTGCTGAACAACAATTAATTAAAATTACTGGCCACAGTTCAGCCAACTCAATTAAGCCTTATCTGCAAATGGATAATGAGCATTATTCCAACATCATAAACACCCTTAGAAGTGACGCCTCAGAACTTCCAGCTAAAAAACAGAAGATCCTGCAGCCACTCCTCGAGCTTCTCACTCTACAACTGGACCCATCAACAACATTAATGATTTACCTACACCCAACGTTATCAATGAGTTAACAAAGATTTCAAACAATACTCCCACTGTGTACCAAAATTGCAATTTATATTTTAATTGTACCATAAATAATTAAGTTTGTAGTATTTTGTGATTAAATAAATTACCTGTTTTTCAGTTTTCAAATTAATACCTACATATTTATTATGGATGCATATAGTTGTAAGCTATGTGTATGCAGAATAATCTGTTACTCATGAAATAGTCTTGTCAAATACCATTCGGGCATTAATTTTTCCTGTGAAAAAAATCGAAAAAACACAATGCAAAGTAATATTTTTTTTTGCATTCGTGCAGGTGCCACCAGCACTCATGCTTCTTGTTAAAATATTACTTAGAATTGACAAAAACATGTCTTTAATATCCAAAAAAGCATTTGTTACTGTCATTTTGCAATAAATATAAATCAGCTCTACGAGACTTTCTGGCCCATGGCTCCACGCTTCTTTTTGTTTTTTCCAATGGCTTCTGTACTTTGTTTAATACTGCTATTCCTCTATAACTATACGATCTAGGGTTTGACGGTTTTTTAAAATGGAAAACCGGTTTAAAAGAATTCAAATTATTATGTAAAAATTGATTTTTAACTTATTTTATTTGATTTGCCATTCGCTCTTTTGGACCTTCATAAAGTGTTTGGACCGATTCGTCTAGCAGCTGAAGGCTTATGGCGACGAGATGCCAATTTATTGACAAGTAAGATATTGTCTAGAAGATTTCCAAATTCTTAAGTGGAAACTGATTCTGGTGAAGAGCAAATCGAAGAAAGTGAAGAAACTATTTATCAGAGTAAAGCTTTTTTAAAAGAAGCCATGGAAAAATCAATTCATAAGTTTATTGAAGACCCTGAAGAAAAACTCACAAAACCAAAGACGCTGAAAGCTGAATTTTCATTATTTGAGGCAACAAATAAAAGAACCAAGAACTTTGTTATTTGATGCCCTGAAAACTATAAAACCAAGCTCAGTACTAGTGAAAGAAAATTTTCAATTTCAGGCAATATTTGTGTCCAAAATAAGAACAAGACTTAGCCACCGTTCAGTGGTTTTTTAAAATCCTATTTTCTTAGGAAAAATGAAAATTTGTGAAATAAATATTATTTATAATTTAAAATGTTTGTTGGAATTTTCGTTGTTTTGTATAAGTAATGTGTAATCACTTAATTTATTTTGCATTTTTTGAGTTTTGACTTTGATACTGATATTTTTTTAACAAAAATTCGAAAACAGGTTTTTTGAAAATCTGGAATTCGAAAACCGACTTTTGAAAAAGTCGGTTTTTGTATAATCCACAGTAGTGATCCATATCCGAAGACCCAAGCAAAATATTGCATTTATCTACCAAAAAATCGATAGATTTAGCATAATTGTGCTGGACCACGAGTAGCTTGTAACGCCAAACCAATAAAATCCGACCAGACTTAGTAAATCTACCGAAAAAAACAATAGAACTGACAAAACTGATGTCACAAAGTTTCGATTAAAAAAGGGACACATTAACGGTCATGCTTTATTTTTTTTTTGTAAACGATTACTTTCTCCTAACAAGGGATACAAATCCCGAGCAAACCTTTTTCGCTTCAAATCCCGATTCTTTAGGGCTTAATCGTTTCGGAAAAGTAATGATCACGCAATCACTTACCTTGCTCAATTTTTCACCCTCATGATGTGGCAAAAGGGACCTCAGAGACTGAAAACCATTATTGATGCTCTGCATACGTCTTCTTTCATTACTGTTGGCGATTTCCCTTCTCATTCGCTTCTCCTGTTCCAATGTAGCCGTTGGCGGTTCGCCGCCCTTGTTTATTCTGCTAGAAAAAATAAATAAATCGAGTTTAGGCTAAGTGGACTACCTGGTTTTCGGTACGAGATGGATTTTTTGTGTAGTAATTGGAACAAGTGAATTCTGTAATCGTTTTTAACATCTCACGCATATGTACTTGAAGAAAACTTTAACCATATTGGGATCTGACATCCAGCGATACGCCTCTGACGCTTTGTTTTCGAACACGAAAGACATTTTCGAAATACGATTTTAGATGAGGGAGTGAAGAAATTTCTGAAAAAGTACGCCTTGCCATCACGTAATTTGCCAAATGTGGATCCAGCTGAACATAATGAATCCAGTTAGCAAAGCAAGGAAGAAGTACCTGCAGAATCAGCAGAATTTAAGGACGATCAGCCCGTTATTAACATAGAAGCATTGCAGGAACAAACAACACTCAACACTTGTCCATATCCATTAATTTGATGAGGATTACCTCGCAAATTCGGCGTTGACAAACAGAAAGCCACTTCGTTCACACCGCCAGTGTTACTTTCATTAATTTTTTTTCATTTTAGCTTGTTTGCCAGAGTCTGTTGTAGCCCATTCGCAAACTGTGTCAATCGTGAGCACTCATGTCACATTCAAATCTTCACCCTAATTGACGCCATCTTGGATAGGCCACGCCCCCTGTCAGATCACAATACCTTTTTGAACATTTACAACAAATACAAAAAAAAATTATCATACAAAACATTCCTAATTATTATTCCCCTCTATTCTCTACTATTAATAGAAGATTCGATTAAAAATAAATTATTAATTTTTATCGTCATGGAATGAAACGGAAACAGTAATCAGAGGATAAACTTATAGTATAGACTTCAAGGGTGGTCTGAATTTTGAACTCTCTTTGTTTGTTGTTGATTTTAATGAATAAGTTTTTTTATAGTTGTAGAGATACTAAATGAAGCTTTAAAAATACAGACACAAAGGCTTTTTCTTGTTTTTAATAGTAGTTTTTGTCACAAGGTTAAAATGAAAAAATTAGATACGAGCGTGATGAACCACGAGTATCTAATTTTTCATTCTAACCGAGTAACAGACTATATTTTCTTCAAGACCGAAAAGAATTAAAAAAAATCAAATTTAAACAGCTAGAGTTATTTTTATTAAAAGACATACATTACATTGTATTCATGTTAATATTTAAAGTGTTGGTACAATTATTAAAATTTAATACTGGAGCATTAGAAAGATTTTCTGTATTTTTTTTTAAAACAGACTGGTTGGATGACGCAGATGTATAATACTTATGTAGCAGGAAGAATTGAATGTTGATGAATATTGAGAGGACACTAATTGATTTGCTACCTTTACTCTATTTTGCAAAGAATTTTCTATATAGCCTTCAGCTACTTGAGAAGATTTCCATCCTCCATGTCTTTTTAAGGTTGTTAGATCTGCACCCACATTTACCAATATGGTGGCTGAGGTACGACGAAAACAATGCCCAGTATATTCATGTGGGTTGTCTAAATTAAGAAAAGTGCCAATTTGTTTAGGCATATTACCTAACTTATTTATCCCAAAAAAAGACCTTAGATGGTCTCAGAGCCCAGTAATTTTTTACATTATTACAAAAATCTTCAGTGATCTATAAACTCTCTTGGTTTTTTTGTTGTAATGTTAATATTATATAGTACACCGTTTTTTATTTCTGGAGGAGTATTTTCAAAGGGAAATGTTCTTGTCCATTGTTAACTGTTTTTTGTTTTATTGCTGTTAATAAAAAATTTAAAGTAACAGGCGAATTTTATTCCAACTCAGCATCGACATTCATACAGTCCACTTTGATGCCAACCTTTACTATTGGTTGGATAAGGGATACCCAATTATAAGGGCAATTCCCAACATATATTTATAAGTATTTATAATATTTGTGGTTGTCCTACCACAAAACGAATGTTAAAATATATCATTGTGGTGTGGCACTTGAATTACTGCTAAAATTTAAAATATAAGAGTTTTCCGAGACCTTGGTACGTAATTATTTTCGCTTTTGCATACTATGTTTATTTCCCGTTCTACTTTTTCTCCCTTCCAGTTCATAGTTTACCATTTCTTTAAAAGTAAAATTAAAAAAACACTGGCATTCAATTTTTAAAATTTTTTTTGTTTAAAAATTATGACGCTTCTAAAAAATTTTATATAAGCATGTAAAAATCAGATGCATTCAATTCACTAGTCATTAATCAAAACCAACTTGACGAAGTTAAATTAAAATGCGACGTTGCGACACACATCCAAAGTTCATTCACATCATTATCACATCACATGTCTTGACTGTGTATATATATGTATAACTTGTATAAGTTGGCAAAGGTTGTCTTGTCATTGGTGCGGATTTAGATATACGACGTCGGTATCTCAGTAGAAAGTCAACGTTTTGAAGTCATTTTATAAATTAGTCTAGTGGCTTAGGTCAGTTTTTGGAAAGCCGTGTAGCTTATCAGCTGGTTGGTATTTTTTAAATGTTTATCGTATTATGTATTGCCCCAGTTACGTTTAGTTTAATTTATATAACCGTTCAGAGTACGAATAATTTTAGTTCATTCGATAATTTATCGAGTAATAGAATAATGCTAAAAGTTCAGGCGTCTAAATGACAAAATTTATTAAATAATTGAATATTGCCTGACATGAATGCCATTTTTATTATTTTTGAGCCTAATATCTACTGCTGAAACTTTAGAAATTTAGTATTTTTCTTAGATTAACTTCTGTACCAAATTCAGAGTTGTGGATACCGCCAATTGTTTGAAAATTATATGACGACACAATTGAAGAAACTAAAAAAAAACAGCTGAAATCTTGTAAAACCCTAGACTATATTTTGAGGCTTGTATGTGCCATGATGGTGACCCCATTCACACGTATGGATCAGCTGATGCAAAAAATTCTAGAAATTTATAGTATCGACATATCTAGGTCTAAGGATTTAACCATTTAATTAACAAGACGTTAGATTATTGACGTAAAAGGTAACCAAGTGTCTAATTTGTGATTTGGATTATATATTCTATATAGGGTATGTTTTAAGGCACAATTGTCGGTAGTTCTATAATAAACAACACTAATAATTAACTAATTAATATTAAATTTGACCAAATATAACAAACATCAACATTTGAATCACCGTTGTTTCTTCAATGAAACTAGTTTACTGTTATCTTCTTCTCAATGGCATTTACACAGTTCAATATTATGCAAAACAATAACAGCTGACAGATAAAGGAATATTAGCATTATAAATTCCACGAATTATGTTGTTTTTTAACATTACGTACACTTGAAGTAACTGTACATATAGCTTATCTGATAAGGCAGCAATTGCACAATCGTAGAAAAAAAGTATGTATAGTTTAACTATTTTCAATTGCAGAACAAAAATTATGAATATATATAAATAAAAGTGCGAAATTATGGGACAAAACACAATGATCTCTACCTGTATTCTTTGCCACACCCTCATTCAGTCCATGTGGACTTGATTGACAGGTGTCAATATGCAGAATTAACCAATTAGAACAAAGCTCGTCGCTTGGAGAGGCGTTCGACTGGCTAAGAAATGTCGGGTCGAGCGAGGGTTTTGATAGGGCAGGTATGAATTCGATAATAAGTTGTAACTATTGAAAACCGAGCTTAAAGAACCGAAACAATATTTTATTAAAACTGAAGAACAAGCTGATATAATAAAAATAGATTAACCGACCGATATTACCCTTATGATGCGGGCGATACCGGACTAAACATGATTTTAGCCGTTACAAATTTTTTTTTATTTTCTACGCCGTATAGCTTTTTAAATGACTATAATTTATTTATACGATTCACTGGTGGATATATTACTACAATAATGAGGTTAAATTTATTCCGTTCTGTTTATCAAATATTTAAAACTACCAAATAAAATCTATTAATAACAAGAAGGTTATATAACGAGTCATTCTTATCTGTCAGCTGTATTGCTCGGGGTCAAGATATTCAAATAACAACTAACGCCTTGTTTTTTCGTATCTCGAGAGCCTGAATTAAAAACGACTTAGATATTTAAAGGTACAAGGTGTCTCAAACTTTCGTTATCACAATATTGTTCCGGTATTAAAAAGTGTATGTTCAAATTTTGATCAGAATTTGTAGGGCAATCAAAAATAGTTTGAGAGAGTTTGTAAGAGGACAAAAGGGCGCCACTCATTTTATATACTGGGTGACCCAGTGATTACGTGAAATAACATTTTTTAACTCGAAGGATTTGTAGATGATTAAATACTTTGATTTCTTAACTTTTTCAAGAATTCATTTTCATTTTAATTGACATTACAAATTTATTATTATTTATAAATCTTCTAATCACTTTTTTGTTACCGTCAAACGTTCAGGACCAGTTTTTCGAAAAAAAAAGAATTTTTATTCCCATAATCACGTGTCCTAACTTGTTTCGTTTTCGAGATACAGGGTGTTAATGCGTTTAGAACAAAAGAGTTTTTTATGAAAAACAATTTGGCTGATTTTGATCAAACTTGTCTTGCTTATTTGCGGCAATAAGGGACTTCTTTTAATAGCATTAGAATTAAATTATTAATTCCAGTGGCGTCCCACAAGGTAATCTAATTGATGTTAGGACAAATCATTGTACGCCACTGTTTTTTTGTATTTTTATTACTTTTCTTGGGTTAAGCAATTGGAAACACAAATTTTTTGTCGCTTCAATTTTATTCGTATTTCGCTTTGAGAAAAAAATTCATAAAAAACTGTTCTGTTCTAAAAACATTGGACATCCTGTATCTCGAAAACTAAGCAAATTCGGACACACACTTATTGGAAATAAAAATCTTATTTTTCCTGATAAACCGATCCTGAACGGTTTAATCCTGAAAGATATTTAATAATAGAAGGGACAGAACTGTGAATTAATTTTTTTAAAAAATCATAAAAATCAGTTTTACAAATAACGTTTTTCGTTTCTTTACTTTTTTATTGCAAAAAAAACTGAAAAACGAATGAACAGACATAAAAGTTGTCAAAATTGAAAATTACTGAAAGCGCAGCATTTTCAGTTTTTATACCAAGTAATTTTTAAAAAGATTTCGTTTGGGGCACCCTGTTAAAATATTTGTAGCTGTTAAGTGCGTCAGCTGACGAGATCTGAGTTGTATTTTTTTTATTTTGTTAAGTCAAAAACTTCTTTATGACGTAGGTAACTTTGTTCTTAAATTTTATTATGTACCAGTATTTTTTATATTTAAAAAAATTTTATTGTTCAATTAAATATTAGCGTTACGTTAATTTTTATGTAAATAGAAGTAAGAACAAATTTAAATACGATAAGAAGGCAATGACGTCACATAACAAAATTCTGCGGCGTTGCCTGGTACATTTTTTTACGTTCACTTAAAGATAAAATTGTGCCAGTGCCATCAACTTGATGGAAGATTGGAATGGATGTAAAAAAGAGCTGGTAGTCTTTTAGAACAATAAAATCTTGACTATAAAGCATTTTCAATAGTAAGAAAAGTGTTTTAAGTAAGGTTCAAATAAAAATTAATAGTTAAGTCGTTTTGTAATTTTTATTGTAATATGCCACTATGTTACAGTTCATTGACATGTTGGAGGTCAATTTGTAGGCTATTTAATTTAAGGGTGTGATAATTATAGCATGAGAACTTCTACTATAACTTCTGATGTCCGAGTTATTTAATTGAAGGGTGTGAGTACGGCTTTCGTCTTCGTAAATAAGTAGAAACATTAAGTGCTTGCATTTATTTTATTTATTGGATGTAAATATCATCTTATAGAAATAAGTGGAAGCAGAGGGCCCCTGATTTTAACATTCTCGTTGAAAATAGTATATAAGTTAATGAATATGCATTTTAAATGTTTTGAATTTTCACCTCACACTGAAGACTGACACAATCAATTAGTTATGAAAATAATTGTTTAATTATGAAAATTACCGTTTCTTGTAAATTTTAAAGAAAACTGAATACACAAAAAAATCAAACGAACAATCTAACCTACAAACGAATGTATATTGATAAATCAAAAATTTTCGCTATGGCATATCGGCAACTTCGTGAAGTGTTGCCAACCTTTAACAGTTAATTTCCCCTGCACGGTAAGTTTAAATCGTATTTGCTCTTGGTGTTTTCGTGTTTATTCCGTTGACAATAGAAATAACTAGAAATGACTTCATTGCCTTCTTCATTTATTTAGTTTTTAATTCACTCGTATTTATTACGAATTAAGATTAAATAAATTTCTCTTTCGTTTAAAAAGACTATTAAAAAACGGGTATCGTTTATTTTAGAATATTTTGTAACAAAAAAAATTAACAATTCTTAAAATGCGTTTATATAATTGGTGGTAATAATGAATTGAAAGACAGGTTGGTAAGTAAAAGTATACGATAACTAGACGTTAAGTTATCCTTATAAGTAGACAGATGTCTATAAATGGAGATGAATATCGAAGAGAGAGAGAAATTGGTTCATGTGGTATCTGGTCGACTGCGCCCACAATCTTTAATCGAATGAGCAACATATTTTATTTTACAGGTTCGGACCAAAAAAAGAAAGCTCTAAAGAGAAATGTTTAATTTCTTATTCAACAAAAACTTTTTTTATTTTTGTTGTTATGAAACACGAAGAATTAAAATTTAACAGCTTACATGTAAAAATTAAAAATATACAGGGTGTTCGGTGGAGGGATAGCCAAACGAAAATGGTAGGTGATTTAGAGCACATCGATTTGGTATTTCTTCGGTGTACACAAGTTCTTTTGCTCGCCCCAAACATCAAAATCGAGGAGTGTCAAGTCTGGAGACATTGGAGGACGCAATATCGGACCATGTCGGCCTATCCAAGCATTTGGAAACGCAAATAGGCTAGATGTGTCCTATTCGCCTACCATTTTCGTTTGGCTAACCCTCTACCAAACACCCTGTATATTATAACTAACGTTCGTTACCAAAAATGTACTGTATTTCTATCAATTTTCTTACGTTACGTCATTAAATCAAAAACAATAAGCAAAGCCAAAGTTTAAAACAGTTTCACAACACTTTCACTTAATCAACTTGAAAACTCAGAACGTTTATAAACGAGGTCCATTATCAATTCATTGTGGGGTTGAATATTTCAAGATATACAAGTTCAAAAAGATTTTATGTTCGTCAACTGAAAGTTACAAACTGTAGATATAAATAGAAAATGAGCGTGAACATAAATGAAAAATGAGCAAGTATGAAGAACCACTTCAATTTCTAATTCTAATTTTGAAAACTATTAAAATATTTACAATCGACTTGAATATTGTCCATAGGCGCCCAAAGAAAAGTTCTCAGGGACTATAAAATGAATCAATTGTAAAATATCCTTAATTTTAATATAAACGAATCAAAAATTCTATATAATTCGATAAACGCACTTTTACCACAATTGCTTTTTGTTGTAACAGTTGCATACTGTGAAAACGCATTTGGAATCAATATTTTGCATTTTCATGAACAAAAAAAATTTTCCTATCACGACTGTACTATTGTTGGAAAATGCATCATAAAAAACTAAATTATTTCTATTTAGAACGATTGTGCTGGAGTTAGTAAATAGTATGTCGACGAAAACGTATTTCGAATCAATATTTTGCAATTTCATGGCCTTAAAAAATTTTAGTGCATTAAATGGGACATTAGAAGCCTCATTTTAGGCAGTTTGTTTCACTTTTACTACTTCCCGTTTCACCGGAAGTGATACCAACTTTTGAATTTTAAACGGGACACCCTGTAGATTATTACATTTTTGGAATCTACATGACAACCTGATTTCATCGATGTATCATACTTGGTATCTCAAGTGAATAGTTAAGAAGCTACACACAAAAATACGAAAAATCAAAATTGGCTCAAATAACATACCAAAGAAATAAACAACGGGAAAAAACGGCACCAACTTAAATATTACATTAAATTATTTAATGTAATTCAAAAAATATATAAATTTAATACAACATAACTGAATTGTACGATTTTTTATTTTTTTTTAATTTAACCCATTTCCCCCCTGTTTTCATATCTTATTTAAATTGCAACCCTTGTTTTTTTTCTTCCTAAAACAATAAACGCATTCTATTCTAATTAACTGCATAATTTTAAATTACATTTTGTGTACATTTCTTAGTTAATGTACTCAAATGAGAAAACTATCATACTCTAAAGCATTACATTAAATAATTTTTTAATATTATCAAGGCGGCGCTGCGGTGACTATTACATTATTTTGACTTATTTAGGTGACGGTGACAGTTAGCTATCATAGAGGTGGTGATTTAAACTGCAAAATAAAGTACTTGATCTAAAATCGTTTTTGATAAAAATGTATACTCGTAAGGAACAAATAGACATGTTACTAATATTTGGTGAATGTAGAAAAAATTCAAGGGCTGCTGCTGAGTTGTATAGAAATAGATTTCCCAACAGGAATCATCCAAGCAACAATTATTTCTGGAAACTTGAAACTCGGTTAAGAAGGGAACCGTTTGCTGAAAATGACGAATCTATAATAAGTGAAGAAGTTGAGATAAATGTACTTGCATATGTAAATTATGACCCATCTTCCTTGAGAGAAATAGAAAGACAGTTTGATGTAAGCAGGGAATATGTTAGAAGAATTTAAAAAAAATATAAATATAAATCTTTCAAGTATCAAATTCATCAAGAGTTGTGTGAAAATGATTTTGCTAGAAGAATTACATATTGTAATTGGCTTTTAAATAATTACCATTTAAACAATAACTTTCATCACTCCATTTTATTTACTGACGAGTCTAGATTTACGAATTTAGGAATATTTAATAAAAATAATACAATGTATTGGGATACAGAAAATCCACGACTAATAAGACAAGGACATCAACAAGTAAGATTTGGATTTAATGTCTGGTTGGGCATATTAAAGGGAAGAATTTTTGATCCCATTATATTTGATGGAGCTATAACAGGAGAAAGATATTTAGAATGTTTACAAAATGAAATGTCAACAAGATGGTGCTGACCCTCAAGTCTGGTCCAAATTATTTACATTTTCGATTTGGAAATAGATGGATCGGAAATAACGGTCCTATCAGATGGCCAGCAAGATCACCTGATCTTAAGCCAATGGACTTTTTTATTTGGGGACATTTAAAAAATATTGTTTATAAAAGAACATACACTACAAGAGAAGAATTGGAAATTTCTGTTCGAGATGCTATTAACAGCATAACAGCAGGTCAAATAAATCGAGCCTATGAGACAACTGTTACTAGAGCAAGACTGTGTGTCGAAAATAATGGACAACATTTTGAAAATTTGATTAAGTTGTAAATATTTTTTTGTGTGTTTAAGGATTATTTTTTTATTAAAATTGTCAAATGAAGAATAAATATTATTTATTGTTTATTTCTTTGGTATGTTATTTGAGCCAATTTTGATTTCTCGTATTTTTGTGTGTAGTTCCTGAACTATTCACTTGAGATACCAAGTATGATATATCGATGAAATCAAGTTGTCATGTAGATTCCAAAAATGTAATAATCTACAGGGTGTCCCGTTTAAAATTCAAAAGTTGGTATCACTTCCGGTAAAACCGGAAGTAGTGAAACAAATTGGCTACAATGAGGCCACTAAGGTCCCTTTTAATACCCTAAAATTTTATAATTTTATCTTGAGAAACACAGATACTGTAGCCTGTTACATGGTTGCTGTGTCACCATTCGAGAGTTATTAAAAAGTTAGAAAATTGGGCGATAGAATCATTTTCATAACTATTTCGGGGAAAAAGTTATAGAAGAGTTGTGCCAGCTTAACAGTTAAGCTAGCACAACACCATTTTCTCGGGAACCACTTGAGTTAGAAAATTATAGTTTGTGTTAGAAAATACTGCAATATTTTCGGTTGATTGTGCTGAAACATTTAACTAGAAATTAGACTCTAACAATGGATAAATACTTCCCCTTCCGTACTAATCATTAGGAATATTTTTGTTTCCATTTCTTAAATAGTCATTAATCATTTTGATCGGGAATATTCCCTCTCGGACCTTCTATGAATAGGAATTCTCGTCTTTTCTCCCGTATTCGAGAAGGTCGTTAATCCCGTCCCCAAAAATAATTTCGATCAATAGAAGTTTTAACGTTTCCTTTTACGTAAAACTAGAATGCGTGACTTTACGGATTTGGAATATGATGGTGATGGATCGATTGCATTTTAATATTTTATATGTAAATCACTTAGTACCCGTACATTGCCCGGAATATTCAAAACAAAACACCTGCAATATTTTGATAAATTCCCACTTCGAATAGATCACAAAGTCTCGATAAAATAAATCGGGCCATTAATAATGGAACAGCCGGAAAATTTTGGAATTTTATTTTAAGTATATTCAACTAACAGCGGGAAGTTATAGAATACAAGTGACTTAACAGCCCAAATGTTAAAGATAGAGCCGTAAAAAATGTTTTTACATTATTTAAAGAGTTCTGCAAACGTTCAGAGTGTTTTTCTCTATTGAATGAGCTGAAAAATCCTATAAAAACATTAAGTTATTTTCTTTTACTTACTGGTCGTTCAACAGGTAGTGAAACAAATATTATACACGGTACGCTACTGTTCTGCATGTCATAAATAACTCCAGACGACTGAATATCAATAAAAAAATGTATGGTGATTTATGGTAATTTATGCAACAGGCGGTTCCACTCAATCTGATCTACTTTATATAGGGAATAAACACTATAGTTAAAAATCAATTTAAAAACATTTTAAGAAACACAACATTTAACAGAATAAACCACTATGAACTACAGAAATATTTTTTAATTCAAAACTATATGTATTTCCCTACACATGATTTAAACTAATAGAAAATTAATATTAGAATAATATTTATTATCAGTATTTCTATTATTAATTATATTTTTAGAAATAATCTCAAGAGTTAAATATCTAACATACTTATTTTAAATTTAGATTTGACATTTATTGTATATATCGAAAAAATTATCGGTTTTTTTATGTAACGCACCAGCGGTTCTCAAACCACTGGTGGTACATTACAATATTTTTAGTGGTACAATTTTCACAGAAAAAATTAAATAAATGTAAAATTTCGCCCCTTTAACATTTTATTTTTAATCTTTATTATTCAGAAGCACATATATTTTTCAATTTTTTACTTTTACGGCTCTAGGGCTCTAGGACAAGTTATTGGGACCAAATATACCTTAATAAAATATTGCTGTGGAATAAGATACAGGGCGTTAAAGTTGGAATTTTTTTTTCGTTTTTTCGGATAATGTCCCTGTATATTTATCAATTGTTATCAAAATCGGCACAGAGGCATAACTTTGGACAAGGACTATTATTTTATATATTATTTCTCATTTTGTTATAGGGGGCGCCACGTGAATGATTCCTGATGATGAAATTAAGTGGTGACGAAACTTTTTAGTGATTTTGATTAGAAGATATGACGTAAACATCATTTCTACGTAATATTGATACTCTTGTTTAAACACGATAATTTCACCCGTTTTCGAGAAAAACGCGATTGAACAGTTCTGAGAAGGGGATTTCAAACAACAGACAAAATACTTGTGACATAAGGCTTCTATTTCAACCGTTTATAAAGCAGAATTAAAAATAATTTAACATAAAAAGACCAAACTTAAATTAAATGTTCTATGTGGCCTCCTCCGACCTCTATGCCTTTTCTAATTCTAGTATTAAAGGATATCAAAGAAAACATTATAAAATTACCTGTTCAATTGCGTTTTTCTCGAAAACGGGTGAAATTGTCGTGTATAAACAAGAGTACTAATATTATGTAGAAATGATGTTTACGTCATATTTTCTAATCAAAATCAGTAAAAAGTTGCGACAAGAAAAGATACCACTTAATTTCATCATCAGGAATCATTCACGTGGCGCCCCCTATAACAAAATGTGAAATAATACATAACATAATATTCCTTGTCCAAAGTTATGCCCCTGTGCCGATTTTGATAACAATTGATAAATATACAGGGACATTATCAGAAAAAAACGAAAAAAAAAAAAATTCAACTTTAACGCCCTGTATCTTATTCCACAGCAATATTTTATTAAGGTATATTTGATCATATCGCAATATTTTGGTCCCAATAACTTGTCCTTAGCTTATGTCCCAATAGTTATGAACCACCCTGTATATTTTTGTTTCATATTTATATGGTACAAAATTTGAAAAGTTTGAAAACCGCTGCTCTGTACGGTACAGTAGTTCGGGGAAAGGAACCTTGATCTATATTAAAAACACATTACAATTTACAATAATAGTGGCACCACTGACCTCATTTTCTAAAAGGATTTTAAATCATTTATCACTTTTAAACAGTTTATAGCTTTTAGAATTCACTTCTTTCATCTGATTTGTTTACTTCCAGACTGCCATTTCTTTCCTATTAAAGATATCGTATATATCTCTTCTTTTCTACACATTTCATTCGATATATGTATGCAAACATTTTTTAAAGTTCACTAAATTCCTCGAAACACAAATTGACACTACAAGTTGCTTTGTTTAACACATTATGTTGCATTTGTTAAATAATAAATAATAATAATATACATAACAAGCTTTACACGGGTCTAAAAATCATTGAAAAATGCTGGAAACCAAGCCGGTAAATGAGATTTAAAAAAAAAAAAGTTTGCATCAATTTCAAAAATCGAAGTTTTCTTGCTATTTGCAATCCGATATGAATGCGCCTTGCTGGATTCAAATGCACTCAACCATCATCTTCAAGCTTATAAAAGCTAGTTGACAGTCCGACTCCCCCTCGTTTGCGTAGTATTTAGGCTCACCCATCAGTAGCGAATTTTATACCTCCGCCTCACCCGTTGCCCAGCAGGTGTTTCAGTTTGTCAAGTGTCAAATAAATTAATGTTTTAGTTTCTAACTTGTAATTGTATGATAAAATCTTCTGTATAACTTTCTCAATATTAGAACAAGCAATCGATCACCTCAAGTGTTCATTGTTTTCGTCGCCGCTCTGTATATGCAAAACTCGAAGAGTCCCCCATACACAAGCGATTTTTGCATGACAAAAGGATCATCCATTTCCTCATAAGAGTTGGTCTAGCAGACTGGGACGGTGATATCGCACCATTGTTCCACTCTATACTTATTCAATTCGACTTCCGATGGAAGAATAAGACGCGATTGTAATGGGTTTAAATCTCAGGAAACCTGTTTGGTACACATTCTTCACGAATACCAGGGGGGCATGATTTTAAGTCTAGTTGAGAAGGGTCAAGGTCAAAATGTATGAATGAGAAGGGTTAGAGCTCACAGGAAATTATATCATATCGTATTTTTATTTGTTGGATATGATTAGATGAATATTTTGCTGCAGAAATTTTTTAAAAAGACAACGCACTTGGGGATGATAATTTGATGTAGATGTATTATTTTTAGTCAAATTAATAAATAAATAAATAGTTTATTTCATCTGTCTTGCTATCTGTACAAATGGCCACCTTTATAAAGTAAAATATTCATCACAATTCCACTCATATGTAAAAAATGACATACGAAACTTCAAAAATCGTAGTTTGCTATGGGATATAGGCCTCGTGCATACTACTAAGTGGGGGTAACACTGTGGAACACCAGCGAAACAGGTGGCGTATTTTGAAAACTTTTTGAGGCCGCTCTCCATTAACTTAACATAAGGTTTTACGTGAAATTTGTAATTAAACGGATTTAGAATAACCATTGACTGTTAAAATATCTAGGTATATCAAATAGTAAATTTAATATTGTTCTATTCACATATTTTTTTTTAAATAATATTACGTGAATATTGTATTATTTCTCTAAAAATACAACTGAAATGTGGTTATGTTATTAAAAACTAAAAATTACGAAAAGATTATGACGTAAACTCACTACTTTTATGCATGAATATTATGGCAAATCACTTCATTCATCTTTCAACAAAGTTATCTTAACGTTTTATTTATTATTTTTGAAAAAATTTCGTTTCGCAGTTCGCAGCTCCCCTAAAATATAAAAAAGCGGCCTCAAAAAATGCGATGCTCGCGCATCTGCACGAGGCCTATTTAGCCTATGAGGAAGGAAGAGAAAATATAACTGGATAAAACATCGATAATACCACGTTGCCCGGTTAACGACTTGTGTTTGTTGACATTTTTGATAATATTTTTTTGTAAGTTTGATTTCTCGTATTTACTTTCATATCGGCAATTTAACTCGATCTGTTTGACAAAAGTTTGGATAAAGGTTAATTGATTTACTATTTTACAAAAAGAAAATAAAAATCGGTTGGGCAAACAATCCAAAATTAAATTTCTAACGAGCTTCGAATTCGTCCATGACCTCTTAGAGCCCCTTTTATATGCATATTCAGTGCCCAAACAATTCGATTATTCAAAGTTCCCTTGTTAGAAGAGTGCACACTTGGCCTTTTCTTCGTCGCCCAACACCTGTCTCTTTTATTTCTTATTCTTTTTCATTATTTGGTATCTTCCTCATCCATCGGCATCACGTTACTACTTATAATGCGCGTCAAACCTGTTCAGAACGGAAGTACGAAACCAAAGGGGGAAGGGTCATATATATTCAAAATAAAATATCATAAGAAATTTAATACGGCTCATAAACACTTGCATAACTGGCTCTTACCTTGAACCTAGCTTTTAATAGTTGCATGTAGGGTTCTACTCTTTTACAGCGCTTTAATCTACGTTTTTTTAAATTACATTTTTGACGAACAATATATGTGTTCTTTAAAGGGCTATATGTAAGGTCCGCCATGAGTTTAAAACTTAGGTAAAATATATTATTATCCTCCATTTTATGATCCTCTGGCTTTCCATTATTACAGTCTAGAAATTCTTAAATCTGGCCTTTTACTTTTTATTAAAGAAAATATACTATCCACTGTTGGGAACTCATTTCTTTGGTAAGATTCATAAATACTGCCAATTAATTTTGATATTGAAGGATCTAAAGTTTTAACACATCCTTTATCGCACCCGGTGCTAAGGGGAACATTTGTTAAAAAAGATGTTTTTGGGCATCTTTACATAGATATTATAAAATTCTTTATTGATGAAATGGCATCAAAAAGAGGCCACGAAGTATTGCGCCTTCCGCCCTATTTTTGTGTATTTAACCCCTATAGAATTAATTTGGGGACAACTTAAAAAAAGAATAAGGCGTCATTACGTGTTTTCCAAATTTGACGGGTAAAAGAATAAATTACCAAAAATTTCAGCTGATATTGCCAGAAAAAAATTAAACATGTCATCAAAGAAGAAAGAAGAATGTTTATACAATAAATACTCAACTAGTTTTCCCTTTAGCTAACTTGCATTAAGACTTCCAAGATTTCTAGAAATTGTATTAAACGTCGCAACCATGTAATCGTCGGCGGCGGCGGTAGCATATCCGAGGGTGGCGTGAAGGGCGAGGGTGTCGCGACGCCCAACGGGGATACGTCCTCGACGTGCCTTCACCCCCTTCATCTCGCCACACTTCTACTGTCTCACCCATTTCCATGGATCGCTACGCTACGCCACGCCGTTGCTGCAATAATCTTGTCTCATGGACGAGAAATGGAAGTTTTCCGCGTTTTCCCATTAAACAGGTAAAAACGTGGGGAGTGATATTTCCGACGTAGGTGGAACGAAATGATGAAAAAATTCTAAAGAACGGCTATATGATAATATTTTGTAATTTTTGTTAAAATGTATTTATATTGGCTATATAAGTCAATCAAGATTTTTTCTAAATCTATGTCCACGGTTTTTTTACAAAAAAAAATAATTTTAACAATGTTATAAACAATTGTGACATGGAACACGCTGTATATATCAATTGTGACGTGGAACACGCTATATATATTTCTGTTCCACTCTAAAGAAACACCCCAACTTGAATAATTCACTGTGGATAATTGTTTGTTTGTGGACTGTATAAACGATTGTTGATTATGGAATAAAATTCTACATTTTACTAAACTGTATATTAAACTTTTTTAAACATCAGACATCCACAGTTGGTTATTACATGAATAATTAACTTCTTAAGATGTTTTTATATTCTTTGTGGTTAGTAGGGATAGTATTGGTGAAAAAAAAAAACCGCCATTTTAAATAGAACATGTCCCAGTCAAACATTTGTGATGGGACATAATTTGAAATATTCTGTACAAAATGAGTTCAATTTGAACCAGCAGCAGTTTAGAAATTTGTGTTATGTTGATTTTCAACAAATTGAATGGCCATTATTCTAAAAACAATTGGGCCACGGTCACGAAAAAAATATATTGGTGGTCAAGGACTTTTTATGTCCTTTTTTACTTAATTTTGATTTTTAATTGAGATATTTTTAACACTGAACTGTGATCATGATTTATGTTTTCATTTTCGATGAATTTCTTGGACTCCAGAAACGACTAATTTAATGATGTAGTCACCCCAGCAGAACAGTGCAGGTAGAAAGGTAGATTTTCACGTTCCGTTTATTCAACAACCACCAATTAACAAAACGTAAACCGAACACGTCCCCGTGTCCAGGAAATACCCAATTATTTCAATTACGGCAACGTCATTAATGTTCGGTCATTAATTTAGTTACTACAAGAAGAAACACGTTTCCAAAAAAATACCTAAAATCCCGTTTCGTATATTCGTTCAGGCGAAAACAAAACGCATACCGTACTCGTCAGTTTAATCACGGCCAAAATAAATATTCGGCCTACAAACCCAATGAGATCATTTTAAAAAATCTATATTCTCCATTTAGTTAGTCGTCAAAACATTCTGTCCTTTCTAAACTTTGTTTTGGCAAAAAATATTTCTTTTTTATTATTAATTCAAAATACTTAGCCATATTTACACTTCACGTTGAACATTTTAGCTGAATGTTAAGAGGTTGGCTTAGGACCGATGATCCCGGGTGATACTTTTTTTTTTATTTAAAATTACAAAATTGAAATATAATTTAATTACAGCCATTTTTCATTTCAATCTGACCCAAAATGGTCATAGAACACGCCATTTTATGAGTCGGATATGCTTGTATGTACCCTTTCAATCAAATCTAATCAGAGAACATGCAAACGTCCCCTAATTTGTTCTCAATTTTGTTCTTCATTAAGATCTACAGATTTCAATAATTATTGACAAGAAAGACTGAAACGAGCTAGCTGTGTATCTTCTAATTCGCAAAAAAAGACGGCGCGACACTAGTGTGAAGAGTTAGCTGTATATCTTTTAATTCACCAAAAACAAAAGAAACCGCGTGACAATAGTGTGACCAGCTAGCTGCGTATCTTCTAATTCACCAAAAAAACCGGGTGACACCAGTGTGTATCTTCTAATTCACCAAAAAAACTGCATGATCCTAGTGTGACCAGCTAGCTGCGTATCTTCTATTTCACCAATAACAAAAAGAAACAGAGTGACAATAGTGTGACCACTAGCTGTATCTTCAAATGTACCATCTGATTGTCTAGTTAAAAATGTATATGTGTACATTTTGCAATTACTATAGGTTTGTTCCAACATAAGACAAATCCAGTTTGCGTACTGTCGGGATTCTGCGCAGTCTAGATTTGGTGACACCGATTCTAGTCTGCGCAGAATCCCGATAGTACGAAAACTGGTTTTGTCTTTGTTGGAAGAAACCTTATAGAATCGACAAAAATGATATTTGACTAAACATTTAAAGAAGCGTTGACCTGTAATGCGCACGTGGGTGAAACAGTTCCAAGTGAGAACTCAACTGAAGAAGAAGAAGAAAAAAAGAACTTCTTGAATGAATGCTCATATCTCGTGTGGCTCCCATCTAAAATCATCTACTTGTGAGCATAAGATATTCAATAGTTTAAATACTTTGATACCGGACACGGTGGCCTAGTTGGTAAGGCGTCTGCTGATTCAGCTTGGTCAGTGTTCGGGGATTAGGTTCGAATCCTGCCGTATTCAAGTGGAATTAAAGTCAGATAAGACTTTGGGCAAGTGCAAAAAGGTATTTGTGTCATACGCAGTTTCATTCACGCCGGTAAACAGGCCGGATGAGATCGGATATCTCGTGGAACTGATAGGGGTTGGTGATACAATTACACACTTGTTAGTCGGTAGATCACCTGCATGACAAAGGCATAGTCCTGGGTTTAAGGTGATTGAGGACCGTGGTTCGGATCCCACGATAAGCTGTAGGTCCCGTCCAGTTTAGGCCATTAGGTCAGAAAAGAGACGTTAAAATTAACAAACAACAACAAACAAAATACTTTGATGGATTCCCAGTTAAGAAAAGGGTTAACATAAGAAGAAGGCTTCTGTAACAAAACAAGAAAAAGTACTTTTGTGAGCAGTGAAGCAAGATTTGTATTCTTTTCTTATCAATTTATTTTTGGCTTTACTTTTCTAATTCCTACATGCTTTTCTTTTACGACTTCAAGAGTATCCTCCTGTGCAACCTTCTTTTGCCTTCCTTTTTTTAAATTTAAAGAGATATATGACTCCAAAAAATGTGTCTTCAAACTGTGATTTAGATTCGAGTTTATGAAAATAGCAGAAGAACAACGATCAGTTCAAGCCCTGAGGGAAATTGTTATGATTCATATTCAGCATTAGTACATTGTCATACATACATTTTATTTCTATTATTTATTTTGAATTTTATTCGTTTATTTCGGCAACATTGGCCGCCAGAGTATTCGCTTCAGGTCATCGGGTTCGTTAATGCGTAGTATACGGCGACGGTATCGATTTTTGTGTAGTAGAGGGCGCCTGTACTGCACATACAGTACGTTTTGCGTTTCTACGTTGCCTTGCGGGTTATGGCCTAACCTCCACGCTACTCACCCGCCGTCGACCCGACACATTTCCATCGAGTACTTTAACTCAGCTGATCAGTATCTCCGTTTGTTCGACAGACACATTTTTAGGACAAGTTCTAAATACGTCATTAAGTATTTTTTCGTAAGCAAAATAATAATAATAAATGGATATCCAGCAAAAAATTAAATTCTTGTTCTCTTGGAGTTTTAAAATACATAACAAAATTTAAAGAAATATTTTTACACCTAGAAACCAATATTACCTGTCTCACATAACGCATGTTTAATATACGTCAGTTTGACACTTTTTCTGTTATTCTAAAATATGAACCTGCTTGTCGAATCACACAAAAAGAATGTTATGAAATTTTCATTAAGAAACGTAATAATGTGCGTTAATTTAGTATTTTTTATAAATAAAAAAGTTTTGTTTACTTGTAGTGCCATTAAAACTGCGTAGGTATCGATAATATCATTTTTTAGAATCTCTCAAATTTCGCATTGTTCTCGTTTCAGTATTATCAAAATATTTAGGTCGCCCTTTTGATGTATTACATTTTACTGTATTATAAATCGAGAAAATCTCAATGAAAAGCTGATATAGCCTGTCTGTTTACTCTATCTTATTCTGTTTGTGTTCGAAAAACCCATTTTTTATTTTAAGAAACTGACACAAATACTTTAACGGAGATATTAGCTGACAAGATTCTGGAAAAAAGCTTTTTACAACAAACCATATTTTTCGCGATACATTATTTTTATTAATATGATAAATTAGTGATCCAAAATCTGTTTTTGTCGGAGTTTAGTGGAATAGGGATCAGCGTATGTCGAAGAAAAAACTTTTGTTTCATTTCCAACGTTTCGAATTTAATTAAATTCATCCTCAGGGCTCAAAAGTAGTTAGCTATATCCGCTATGAGATAACAGATTTTGACATAATTTTCATTGTCAATTTTTGAATAAACATAATTTATATATTTGCACGTGTAGTTGCAGTTAATGCATTTTTTTAAATAAATGATCATATAAAGCAAATAAAAAAAGTATAAATAAAACCATACACAAAGAAAAACATAAAATGAGGTTGAAAAGGTTTTTATCACTAGAAAATTGAAGAAAATAAATGATTCATTTAGAGTCTAATTCTTGGTGAGACATATACTGAAAACACTGTACATTTTTAGGTGTCATCCAGGTTAAATGAAGCTGGGACGAAACCGTCCAATACTTAGAAGCGTTTTTCGCAATGACAAGTCGGTACAAAATTTAGACTCCCCCTCATAAGTGATCGATATCGAGGAGATCTGATTTATGGGATTTACAAACGAGAAATAATGTTTGTGTAGTATTTAGACTCCTCCCATCAGTACCGAATTTTATACCTCTGCCTCACCAGCAGGTGTTTCAGTTTGTAAAGTATTACTGTCATTTAATAATTTATATAATAAGATTAGTAAACATAGGAATTTTAATATTGATAAATATGCAGGAATTTCTTTAAAACATTATTTCCAACTGTTACCGCAAAGCTCGTTATATACACCTAGATGTCCTTGAAAAAAAAAAACTTTTGAATTGGTTAATTTTTTAACCTAGCATTTCACCTAACCAACTATTAATTCACAACGATTTCGCAGCAACTATCCATTAACGTTATTTTTATTCACATACAAAGTTTTTTATTTTTCCAAGTACCATGCATTAGTCTATAAATAAATTACTGAGAAACAGTCATTAATATCATTAATATTAAGTAAATATGTGGAAATTAATAGAGATGGCAATAAAACTTTTACTAAGTAACAGTTATTAAATTATCAAATTCGATGTAGTTTTTAAGCAACAATTATCAAAACAAGTCATTAGTGGATTGGCATAAAAAACTCAGAATAGTCAAATAACTACTTTAATCTTAAAGATTAGACGAAAGATATGATCTATGATTTGTATAAAGATACAAAAAAATATAAAATCAAAAAAAAAGTTTTTAGTTTATTGTAAAAATAATTAACTAATTATTTGGGTTATTAACCCTTTCAAAAATTAGCAAGCACGCCACTGCGTTCGATATGCCAAGGGTCATTTCAACTCTCAATCATTATTTATTCTAGTATAGGCAGCTACAGATTAAAAATTGCTTTTCAAACGTATAACCACCTACTTAGATCAAACTAGTTGCAACGCCCAATGCAAGTTGGGAATTTGTTCGCCCTTTTAACACTTTCGCTGCGGAAAGCGCGCTTGTGCGGCCTGTTGATGTTTGGCAAAATGCAGACGGCGCGCTTGTGCGGCCTGTGCACCAAAAATTTGCCGCAGCGAAAGGGTTAATACTAACTTTATTTAATCATCCGAACTAAAACGTGTTGATTATTATCCATCTCTATGTCGTTATACGACTCTATTTTTATTGCAAAACAATGTAACCGGTCAAACATGTAGTGGGTAATGAATCACTTGAGCGACCATACCAGCGTTTTACGGAGTAAAAAACGTCTCTCTCTGTGCATATAAATAAACATAATCACCTTCAACGGCCTTCCAACAAATAATCATCGGGTACGTCGAAAAATTAATAGAAAACACTATTCCCGTAACCTTATTGGTTATTATTGTTATTTGTTCATGCTTTTTACCTTGTAATTATGACATTTGCAAGAGTCAAAGGTGGACGTAGTACTAGAAACTTTAAAAACATACACTGTAAGAAAGTATGCGTGTTTACAATAGGACGGCGCTTAGGTAAAAAAAGTACGGTTCGTTCAACTGATTATCTTAAAAAAAACTAGTTCTATCTATAATAAAATTAATTTTAAATACTTTCTGACAGTTTCTATAATCTATAATCTCTATAATCCGTATGCCCAACTCGTACCCGTTTGAAAAATGTACCTGAGTATCCAATCTAATTTAAATCTAGGGACTAATAAATTCATAGATTTAAATGCGTGCGAATCATTTCATAGCCATTTGAATAGTTCCTTTTATAATTCACATCCCTCGTTATTTGTTTTTGTTGACGTATTACTAAAAATTCAAAAAGAGACCTACATAAAATAATAATACTAATAATAATAATATTGTCTTTATTGTAATGCAATGTTGTTTAAAAACAAAAAAAAGTTAAAAAAGTACGAACTTTAAAACCGAACAAATTGTAATGAAAGTATTAATAAAATCTGTAGCAAAGTACTTCAGAAAATTTCAGTTTTGAAGGTTAGTTTTGAGAATAGTTCCACGAGTTATTGAAGGGAGTTTAGTTGCCACTTACAGCGCTACAATCCGTCAAATTATTCTTCAATATACCACTCACACGGTCAATATATTGACAAATAAATTATTGAAACGATTTATTAACCTTCTGAACAACCCCTTAGGTTTGACAAATATTTTAAAGAAATACCCAAACGAATGTATAAATATTCTCTAATATTTACTTATTACGAAAATTCTAGTACATGGTCACCTTTATCTAATCTATAACAGTTTTAAAAATACGTAATTAAATACTACGTATATTTACTGAATTAGAACGGACATTTTTAAAAAAATATGATTTGCGGCAGATGCAAACAGCTGGCAGGTAATAATATGAAACGTCAAAAAAAATGGAAAACAATTTTAACACAATGTACCCTAACTATTTACTTCCAACGATGAATAATAGGGCAAGTCTCTATTGTCCCGGGCATTTGTTGCAGAAAAACTATTCTAAGTAAAATCCTCAGGTACAAAATCTAACAATAGTTGCGTGAGAAACCAAAATTGAATAACCTTCTCGTCTTGCTCTATATGTCTTTTTATTTTCCATACTTTCTTTTTTGAAAAAAAAAAGTGTTAAAATATGATCTGATATTTTTTTATTATAAATAAAACTAATCAATGTCGGTACCACATATAATCAGAATAGAAAAATGGAAAATTGGACAATAACGGCAACTAGTTTCGGCTATTAGCCATCATCAGGCCTACAAAAAATATAACAAGAAAGTAGCAAACAATCTCATAATGAACTTCAACTTACCAAGAGGTAAAATTTAATAAAATTATGAATTAAACGGAGCTACAAAATTATTATTAGATAAACATTTTAGAAATTGAGAAAATTCTAATAATAACAATAGGTATACAGGGTGCAACATTTAAACTAAGAGATAGAAAAACTTAAGATAAAAGTTGAAGTATATTTAGGGCCATATTTAAAAAATATTTTCGAATATATGGGGTAAACCAAACTTACTTTATTTTAAAAGAAACACTCTGTATATTTTTTTTACATATTTCGAAATATATTAAAAATCGTTTGAAAGCAAACACGTTATTTGAAGTCAAACTCTAAAACGCTGCAAGGTGTTAATGTTGGTCAATTAATACAAAAAAAACGACCATTTTCTTAATGTTGTAATCTAGATTCAAAGTTCAATTACCTCACATTTTACACTACAAATGCAAATAACTATAAGCTCTCATATTTACTAATTACGGCGATTCTTCAAATGTCACTTCGAAGTTTATATTAATTGCAGAAAGTTTCATAAAAAAATGTGTATGCAATTTAACTTGATTGGAACTTTCATGCACACACACATGCACCGTGCAATGCTGGTAATCAATTAGTTCCACTCTTTTAAAATGTCACAAATTATAAAGAGCTGTTCGATTTTCACCTACCATGAAATTAGTGAATGATAAGGTTTATTAGAGGTTTTTCTTTTTACTTGTACGATAGGTATTTGTTTTTAAACTTGAAAGTTATTTTGTTTTAGTAATCGTAGCTACTAGATTTTGTTTTGTTTTTCCTAGTGTTCCAAGGTGTTTTTACAACCTTTTAATTTTTATTTAAAAAGTTATTCAATCAATAGTATTGTCGTCGTTTGCAAATAAAATTGAATTATTTCCCAGTAGCTCAGATCAATGGGCAATCACTTTTGTTTTTGCTATAACCAACATCAGAGGGATTAACTTTTTTTAATTTCGACATTATACTTTGATCATTAAAGTGTGGGGGGTCGATTATACCTCAGATTGAGATTTCGTTTCTAATTCTAATCGCGGCGAAAATGTTATGTCGAATGACAAAAAGATTCACCGTTTAAACAAACTTTTGGTAGTATCAGGCTTTCCGATCGCCCGCGGTTTGAAGTTCACTGGGCGTTATTTGAACGACTTGTTGCATTCTTCGTACAGACAAACCAAATGACTCATTCAGAAAATATGTGAAGTCAGCGTGAAATTATCTCAACCATTTCCTTCATTCAATAACATCAGCACAGTTCTAGCGAATGTGCATGCCATTCGATTGGGAACGTTTGAATGTTTCGAATTCCCCAGTAGTAATAAACGCGACGATTAGAACTTAGTAACCGTATGTAAATCGTTATTGTATGTATCACTTGCAGTAATATCACTTCTTGGATTGTAGTTTTATAAATTTCTTAATTTTTTTTTCCAAAAACAAAAAATTTCCGAAAAGTCGGAACATATTTTTACTTGATACAATCCATGGTTCACAAAAAATTTATCCCGTTTTATAGGAGGATCATTTAAAAAATTATGAATATATACAGTGTGTCCAATTAAGTCTGCACCATACGGAAAACTTTTTTATTATTTGTTTTAGGAAAAAAGTTATTCTTGATAAAAAGTCGTGCATGGTCTAAAACCTAAAATGCAACCATCATATATCAAATTTTTACAGTCGTATACGAGGTTTGTCAAAAAATAGGAATTTTGCTCAAGAGTAAAGTACCTTTATTTTTGAAATACGAAAAAAAAGTTATTAAAAAGTTTGTTTCTAATGACATTTTACGTCAACATACCGATTTTGAACAAGATATTCCAACTTTAAGAAAATTTTCATTTTTAACATTTTTTGATACACCCCCGTATCAATCAATTCAAAATTGTCACTTACGGAGGTGTATCAAAAAATATTAAAAATGAAAATTTTATTAAAGTCGGAATATCTTGTTGAAAATTGGTATGTTGGCGTAAAATGTCATTATAAACAAGTTTTTTTAATAACTTCTTTTTCATACTTCAAAAATAAAGGTACTTTTCTCTTAAGCAAAATTCAAATTTTTTGACAAATCTCGTATACGATTAAAAAAATTTGATATCAGATGATCGTATTTTACATTTTGGAACATGCAGAACATTTTATAAAGAATAACTTTTTCCCTAAAATTAATAATAAAAAAGTTTCCCTTATGGTTCCAACTTACTCAGACATACTGTATATAAATAAAGTCTTCGACTCGGGAGAATTTTCAAAATATTCGTGTTCTCGTATTATTATTATTATAAGTGAAAATTCACCAGGTTTGCAATTGTTGGCAATAAATTGAAAAACCACAAAACTATATCGACAGGGTTGTATGTACTTAAGTTATTCAAATAAAAGACCCAAATGCCTTGTTATCACTTCCTAGAACTGTGCTAAGTGCCGCGCAAAAGACGCTAATGTTACTTTAAAACTGCAATTTATCGTATCGCCTTCAAAAAATATCATTTGTTGACTTTGCATTCCGCTATAGACAGGACGACAAATATTTGCTGTACGTATCTTTTGTATGTCGAATTCCTGCTCCGTGAGTGAAGTGAGAAATTACAGTATGATATAAATAAGTAGACAGGTAAGCGAATTCTTAGCATTTTCGTAATTACTGTTTTTATTTGTACCCAATGTACTTTTATAACTTTTTACTATAATACTCATGTTTAGCATATACTAGTCCAGATCCGGTCGTTGCATATGAGGTCAAGGTAATTTTCGTTGCAAACACGGTCAATCCAAAATATTTCGGCCGGTAATGTTGCACTAGCGGTCAGACATTTTACATAATACAAAGCAGGTGGTTGCTTTTGATTGTAAAGTATTTGAATAACAATTTTAGTCTCTTTTCATGGTTCTTAACATAATTCTAAGTAAGCAAGAATGAAAACAACAATAATCCCATCAAAAATAAACTATCAAATTTGAGAACGGATAAATCTACTTCAACAAAACCATGATAAAATAAAAAAAGATAAAAATACAAAAAAGAAAAAATATTCCCGAGGTATTTTAATGTTTTTTTAATTTACTAACACCCTGTACATCCATCTTAAGATTTTTAAATGTTAATCTCAATTTTTTATTAAATATCGTAAAATTAATAATAAACATTTTTCTCCTCTTGTCAATTTCCGTGGTAAATAATGTTATTTAAATCTTACAAAAACTTAATGATACAATGATTCATCTGATAATGGTAAAAAAGGTGATAATATTTCACATGGCTTATTACGCACTGATCGCACATAATAATAATAATAATAATAATAATAATGCAACGTTAAATTTAACATCTTTATTATATGACCGTATATGCAACGATAATTGCCCCGACCGCAAATGCAACGTCCGAATCTGCATCGACACCGGCTTTTTAATAATAACAATAATAATAATAATAATAGGATGTATTTAAAAACAAAGTACTTAATAGATACAAACAAAAACAAATTATTTATACACTAATAACGGATACAGAAATTATACAAAAATGTAAAATGCAATTACTAGCTTAACAAAGTTAACAGTTAATATTTTAAATATTTTTCAAAACGCAAAATTGAATGTTGTGAGAGGTAGTAAATTCTACGTAAATTAGTTAGATACTTATTAATTTTTCCATTTATAGTTTGAAAGTCTCCCAATTATATTTTATTATTCACTGATAAGCCGTTACCACTTAAGAAATTGTCAAAAAAGAGGCCGAGAGCTTTTAGAAAGTATATAGATAAATATGAATAGGGAATGTCGAGAAAGTTATTAACTTGATCCGGACGATCATATTCTAAAATTCTCTTCTTTTCCTTTATTTATTATATTTAATCTGATCTGCCTTTTTTCGAAAAAAAAAATATTTTGCTGTAAGACCAATTTTTATTTCCTTTTTTTAGGTATATCCATGGCACATATCTACGTAATTTATAGTAATTGTAGTTATTCCATTCATCGTAACCTTACAGGTACTAACTAATGGCAAAATAATAAAGCAAAAAGTTTGATAACTAAAGAATTCTTATAGTATATTATAATTCCTTTTGTAAATCCTCCTAAATAGAAGTACCTCATTTCCATTAATGAAGAGCAATTTCAATTGTATTTTATCTCTAATTTAATACTAAAATTGTAATGACCCTGTACCTATATGAAGATCGAGATCGGTGCATTTCGTTTCACGCCCACGTGTCGTCATTGCAAGGGAAAATACATATAAATAACATCCAACCACGCACACACCACATACATAATACACCTAGGTGTATACCATCATCCAATAATATGATTCATCATGGTTGAATAGCTTTTGGGGTGTCTTTATTCGTCAGCTGTTCGTATGGGGGGTCAAAAACAAAAAGAGAACGAAAATTAAGTAAAGTTTTGACCCTCTGTTATTATGAAAACTGCAACAATAGACCAGCTGCAAGTTTTAATGTCCAAAACTAGATCACTGAACACTACAACTGCAGAATAGTTGTGCGTTTAATGTCTTATCTAACAAGCAATAAATCAAAATTTTCATAATTATTTATATTAATAACACCTTAACATTCAAATTACTATTGCCATCATAAAATTAATTTAGTCTAGGTCAGTATTTCTACACAAATTTGCTTTCATTAATTTAACAATACGTTATTCTTGTTTTGTATCTAAAAATAATTAAAAAAAATATTTAAGGATGAAATAAAACTACCCACTAAAAACTACTATAAATCAATAAATCTAAAAACCGATGTTACTGAAATATTCAGTGTATCATCTTAATAGTTTATTAGAAACATTAATAATTCATTCTATTCACTGTTTAAAAGAAGATCCTAAACGCAAATTTCGAGTAGAAACCACTAAAACCTAATAAGGTTTAGCTGTTTAACTTAATAGTTCTTCCATTAAAAATAATTTTCTAATATTTGTCATCTGATGGTATTTTTTTGTACAAAATCCAATTTAACGAAAAGCAAAGCAGAATACCTTTTCCAAATTAGTAAATTTTAAATTTAAAACGAAAGAATTATCTCACATCAGTGTCAAAGCTAGAGAACTAAATCATTTTATAAACTATTTTCAAAAAAACTTGGAAAATATTTGTCAAAACAGAAGAAAATTTTAATTACCACGAAAAAATGTAACTTAAGGTATGGGTATGTAAAGTACCCTTCGCCTAACCTAATGTAAATCAGAGTTAGGTATATTAATTGTTTGTGTCGAAATACGAGAACCCAGAGTCTTCCATCTGCTAAGTTCAACATTGCAAGCACTACTCGGTTAGGTAGTAGACAGTTTCATTTTGTGACTAACATGGCGAGAACATCGAAGCCGGTCGAAAATAAATAAAAAGCATATTTAGCTCTCAACTAAAGGTAAAAAGATATAAATGAATATAATTAATACAATAGAACTATTAATGCAGATAAAGCGGTGTTAATGACGTATCCAAAAGTCAACATAAACGTCAAAATCATGTGTACAGAAATAACGCGCGGTAAAATAATATGCATTTTTTTACCTGGATATATTCCCCAAAGCGTCCTTCGTATCAAGACAACTGTCGTCAATCACGATTTCCTCCTTCCCGACGTAAACAGACATATTTTTCACTAAATAAATGTTCTCAATCACTGACAAATGTTAATTTGGTAATCACAATATTCACTGATAGTACGTCGGAGCGCGGGACAACCAACATACGCTACGCCTCACAGCAGTTTTCTGGTAGCGGCGTTTGGCGGGAAACAGCTGAGGCCAGGTTGACGCCAATGTAATATTCATACGCCGAAGCATTAAAATGTCCAAAACTCAAATCCTTATTATTTCTGTAGCAACCACCGAAATAAGACAGATTATACCTAAACATACACCTAACCTGTCAATATTTGTCAAAAAAAATTGTAATTGAGGTAAAATTTACATAAACTTCTGGGATCTATTTACGTCGCGGACGATTCGGTCGGTGTGAGTCGCTCATCGTCTGCCAGCTGGCGGCGTGGCCCCGCCCGTTGAGTACAGACCTAAGCCTACTTGATTCGTCCTTCCCGCCAACTACCGCACGCTCCTAGAATGAACGCTTTTGCCGCTTGGGTCGTACTCGTACACCCTTGTACACCTCGCTTCGGCCCTCTGATTTGAGAGTACAATATTGAGTTTTTTATTCGTTCTACTACGGCGAATTCCGATCCTATTTATACAACACGATAAACGCAATACTATAAATATGAACGTTTGCTACGGTCATATGTCGGGTTGTACGAGTATGGGTTGCCTATCAGTTTGTTTGATATCAATTATATCCTAATTTTGTACAGGTACACTTTTCTCATTAATGAAACTGTACCTATTTTATAATTATACGTCATAATACTGTTATATTATAGAAATTATGGATGGAAAATTTTAACACGACGCGATGGCATTCCTTTGGTGGTCTTCACTTACGCATGAGCGTATCATTTAGATTTTTAAGGGGTAAAAATAAATTTAGTTGAAATCAAAAGATGTATTTAAAAATGTACAAAATGCAAATAAAAGGATGTTAGTTAAAAGATAATTTGCATTAAAAAATGCCCAAATTATCTTGGATATAGTATAAATAAAGTAAACATTACTTCGATAAAAAATGTAAATAAGAAAAAAATATTACTGTGATACACGTTAAGTATTATTTAAAATGAATGAAACAGCAGTATTTAACTTATTTTAACCACTGATCTAAACTTGAAAACTTCCCTTCCACTGCATCACTAAACTTTCTGTTGGGCAACTGGAGCAATTTTAACATTATAAATCCTAAGTTGAAACACTATCGTCGACCACTCAACCAAAACACAATTTTAACACACTATACGCGCGTTTCGCCAACTATGTTGGCATCATCAGGAGTCTATCATCAACTCCTGATGATGCCAACATAGTTGGCGAAACGCGCGTAGAGTGTGTTAAAATTGTGTTTTGGTTGAGTGGTCGACGATAGTGTTTCAACTTAGTTGATAAACCAAAGGTTCCAATTTACCAATTTAATTATAAATCCTTTTTTTAGAAATCTCATAAAAATAAATCACTTGGTGATAAACCTGGTGATCTGGGAGGCTACTTGATCGAACCACTCGTAGATATTAAACGATCGTGAAAGGTAGCTTGGAGAAATTATGTTACTCTTCAGGCATTGTGACTTGAACAACAATCATTTGATTTTAAACAAAAGTGTATATATTTCACACCATTTAGATTTAAAAAGACCTATGATATAGCCCCGTAAAATTCCGGTCCACACATTCAATTTTTGTGGTTATTAGATATTAAGATTGTTTTCCCAAGAACAGTATCATAGAACGGATATATTGTGGGGTTCACTCGCAAGGGGGTGAATTGAAGCGAGTTTATTATTATTATTGTCTTTCTGTGGAGGGAAAACGTCGAGTCATCTGTAAACAAAATGTTAAAAAAAAATAGTTTTGATCATGACTTCACAAAATTCCATTCGTTTAATATTGTTCTGGGGAAAAATTTCATGCGTAGTTTGTATATTAATAGAATTGTCTTAACCACTACTCCACCATCTTTAATGCAGGCAATCCAGATGGGTCTTCTAGCTTCTGTCGATACAGGTTCAAATAAATTCTTAAATTATTTTAAACTTAACTTTTAAGAATTATTGTGTAAGACTCATCATTTTATAGCCTCTCTCGCAAGCTCGCTAGGCCATAAAACGATTCGTTCAATAAAGCCCTTATTAGTACTTGGAATGTAAATAGCTATTACGGTTTTCACAATGAATAACATTTTTATTTAACAATAACATCAGCTGTTTGTGTAAACTTTTACTCACCTGTTACGCCACTGGGATATCTTCTTTCATTGTTACGAAATGGGGCAAGAAAAACTTTTGTGCGAAGATCCAGGTGTCCACCCCTAACCTTGTATACTTCCTTTGTTACAATTTTAAGTGCAGCTATTCCTAATCTTTAAGAATTTTTTGTAGAAAGTAAAACAAAATAAACGATTTAAAATACATAAATACCTCCCTTATTATTACATCGTCGTCGTCTGTTAGGGTTATATATGTATATAAAAGTTTAATATTTTGGGTTTGTTGATATAAATGGACCTAGAATCTACGAAAAAATTTCAAAAAAATTGAAATTTGGTTTACGCAGAATGAATTTTGTATAAGAACCGATTGGTAATGTCAAAATTACCGAAAAAAAATGTTTAGGGCATTTTTGAGGGAAAAAGTTAGTTTTTTATGATATAATTTGACCTAGAATCTACTACTGCAATCTTTTTCGGTTTTCGTCTCCCTAAATAATCGAATTTTTCCCTTAATACATTAAATTTTTTTTCTAAATTTTCGATTTCCTTGAAAAATTGGAAAACTTTCCTTTTTAAAAGCAATTGTCCATTTAACAGCGAAAAATTTTCCTTTGGATAATATAAAATATCTAATTTCAACTGTTTCGGTAATATACGTATGGACACTGGACAACCACCATGTGGTTAGGTTAATAAATTAAACACGATTTTTAAATTCACAAACAAAAATTCGAGAATTTGAAATTTCAAGAAAATTGCCGAATTTTTTAATTGAATATTTCGCTGCTCACACTTTGGGAATCACTGCTATAAACCTTTGTTTGAGTAGATTGTAAATTTGCAATGTAAAAATAAAAAAAAAAATCTTTGTAAATGAAACATTTAAGAACTTATTTTTGTTTTAAACATTTTTTTGGATTACGAGTTATCTGAATTTTTGGAATGTTACAAATGAAATAATTTTGAATTATTGATCATACATAAGATAGCGATGAGTAAGGTGAATTCATTGCAATGCAGAAAAATTGAATAGGTTTCTAATTATTTATTAGTCATTCTTAATATATTTTTGGTGTTTCTGGTCTAATAAATCTTTTAGATAAAAAGGGACAAATATTCTAAGAAAAACTATAAAATAATTAAATAGAGTAAGTTGTCCATTGTCTCAAATGTGGCCATTGTTTTATGAAATAAAACCCCTCGAAGTCAGTACCACATACAATTTAATAGGATAAATTAAATAGAGACTACTAGTTTCGGCAAAATTGCCATCATCAGGCCTGAAAGTAACAGTACGTGTTCGCGAACACGATCTTAAAATTGACCCCTTTTGGGGGGAGAGGATTGGCCGGTGGAGGGGTTGGTGGAGGTCAGAAGCGATATCCACCAGCGTGCTCAGCATCCTCTAAAATGGGGGGAAAGTGTGTTATTCTACAGAGAAACCTTGTAAAGCGCGTTTAATCCCTCCAGGGGTGGTTTTTGACCATTTTGAAAAGGACGCCGAGGGTAAAACCTTTTTTGAACCTTAGATAACCAGATCTTACCTTGTAGGTTGTAGTTTTTTGTGTCCTGTCTGTAATTGACACTCTGTATGGACTGTGAAAGCTGTATTGTTTCGTCATATGGCCAGTCTCCTCCATATTAAATGTGCCCTAAATTCTTGTTAGTTATTAATGTTATATATTATATTAGTTACAAGAATACAATGTCGATTTATGCTTATTTTGAAAATAAGTATTTTTAATTAAATTGTCAATTTCTCACTTTTTTTTTTCCATTTTTCAGAAGTTACTTCTTGATGATAAAATCATCCATCATCCGTTTCCCTTTACCACATGGATATTTAAGGCAAATAGATAAATCATCAAGAAAAACTTGCCTGGAATTACGGATTCTCACGCCTAGAATAACAGCTTGTCTAGAATGCATAAATCCGCAAGTGAGTAATGGTTATTCTGGACAAGCGATTATCTGTTATTCTAGGCATGATTATCCGTAATTCTATGCAAGTGAGTAACCGTTATTTTGGGCAAGCGAGTATCTGTTATTCTAGGCATGAGTATCCGTAATTCTACGCAAGTGAGTAACCGTTACTCTGGGCACGCGAGTATCGGTTATTCTAGGCAAGTTTTTCTTGATGGTTTACCTACTTGCCTTAAATGTCCATCTGGTAAAGGGAAACGTCTATGAAAACGGATGATTATCATCAAGAACTTCTGAAAAATAAAAAAAACTGTTTTATTCAAGTAAAATATCTAAACGTACGACTTTCCACGCACTATATTGGCTTATCTGAGGGATTGTCACTGTAAATTTTTGAAATAACACTGTAATTCGTAATCGCAAAATTAGTAATCATTTTTATTATTTAATATTTATCATAAATATAACGTTTTGCATTATAAATATAAGAAAATTTATCTTGTTTCAAAATAAATGAATTATGAACGATTTTGAGTATAAATTATTGATTATATTGTATCACAACTAATTTTTTATTTATAAAATATAATCTAATTTTTTGTTCAATCAAATATAATATATGTCACTTCATAATTAATCTCTTACCTTTAACGAAAATTTCTCCTTTCTCGGTTTATCTGTTTAGTTGACATCAAAATTAACCACCAACTTTTCGTTCTTCATTTATTCGGGTAAATAAAACCATAAAAAAATAATTGCTCTTCTATTATTATTCTTTTAAAAATCATAATATCCAATATCGGTAGTCAATAATGAGCAACTAAGGTCACACACATAAATGCCGAAAGGTAAATACTGAATCAAAAGAAATTATAGTCTTAATCTAGAAGTATATACAGTCATTTTAAACTAAATTCACAATTAAAAAATTTCATAATAAAGATCGATAGGCACTATAAGAATTTTTTGATATTTGCTTTCATGTGACGAACTTGAGAAGGGTTCACCTTGATTTTTAGCTGCTGAACAAGATCGTAGATCTTTAGAGAAGGTCCCACTTTGCCTCCTGTAATTTCTAAGATGTCCTCTTTGTTCAAAGCTAACAGCATCTTTCCATCAATTTTCTAAAACACAAAAATTTTGTGACGTTGGAGACACCACAAGAGTGTCCAAACTTTAGTTTGGATCCACTATAAGACAGTCATTAAACTTATTCAAGCCAGAAAGTATTTTATAAAAGAGATATTTTTAACCATTGTCTTCTCTATTTATTACTTTTGTTTATAATGTATGTATAGAATACTAAATTTAAACACACTGTGTACTAGAATTCTTTACATACTAGTTACTAGTGTATGCCAGTTGTCATTTAATTTTATTAGTGGCAATATACTGTATTTGAGTAACCATTGCAATTGTTTCTGTTGCCTCAACACATTTTTCCTATATATAACAAATATATCGTGGGTTGCACCGCATCTGGACTTAAAACAACTACTCCTGGTCCTACTTGCCCCCACAGGTATTGAATTACATCGGTCCAAATGCGTGTTGAAAGCCATACTATGGACAGTCAACCCTTTGATTGTGTTATTCAAGGAGCTAGTCATGGAATGACAAAATCAAAGGGTTGGACTGTCCCTTGTAGGGTTTCCAACACGCATCTGGATCGATGTAATTCAATACCTGTGGGTGCAAGTAGCCCCAGGAGTAGTTATTTGAGTTTTGGTATAGTTTTCAACAATTTTATTGATTAATTATCATAATTCAGAAATTACAACTAAGTAAATTTAAATTTTGTTAAAACTGCTTCATTTCTATTTTTATATATATTTCCAGCCTCCTTAATTTTAAAGCTAGTAGAGATTAATGTAAATTGAAACCTATAGCAGAATTAATGCTGAAATCTAATAAATCAAACTTTTACTAAAACCATTCTTTTATGATTGAATAAAAGATCTAAAAAAAGATTCTTATGAATTCAGTTTTTTATCAACACATTGTAAGAGATGAAGTAAGAAGCCCTAAAGAGCAATCGAACTGGATCTATATTTTTTATTATTAGATTTTCTTACCTGTTTACTGAAAGCATCACAATAATTAACACAATCATTGACCCTCAGGAACTGAGCAACATCGAATATATTCCATTCTTCAGGACAAAGGTCCCCCTGTTCAGAAGTACTACCTGAGGCATCGACTAGGCGTGGTATCACTTTATTTGGACTACTTGAAGTTGACTAAAAAAAAAACCGCAAGTAAAAATAACCAAACGTTATTGAAAATAAATAGTAGTCAAATAATAATAATGATTTACTACAAATAAATTGCTTTTTAAAAACTTACAGATTATTTAAAATGATTCTGAACTATGAAAAAAAATCTAAAAACAATGTTGCTCTGGAGACAGTTGAATTTATAAGAGCCTTGGTTGGTCTTCAGGCAGTTGAGATGCTATAACTTACTTTTCGACAATGCTAAATTTTAAAGTAGGTTTCGCCTTTAAAATGTTACGTTTCTGTTCAAATCCAATTAACATCGCGTCAGAACATTTAAAAATGACTGGGTATCCGTCATAAATATTAATAAAGGTTTTTGTAAATTTTAAAGCCTTTCTTGATGTCGACCGATTCAACTCGTGAAGAAATTTAAAAAAATCAACCGACGTATTAAAAAAAAAGTTAGAAAATTAGGTAATCTAATCACGTACAAATTTAATATTTTTGAAAATTTTACTGACGACAATCACAAAAGTTAATTAAAAAAAATTGAATTACATAAAAAATGTCAACTCACATTAACATAAGATGTAACCTTCCTCTCTACTGGCGGTTCTTGGACTTCCGATGAAACCGGCAAACTCTGATCAGGTCCTGCAGGTTCCTGTCCAGCCTCAGGTCCTTGGTTATCATCAGTAATTTGTTCACTAGAAGGTAGAGGAGTGATATCTTCCAAAACTGTGGTCATCGGTTCCAAAGATTCGGTGGGTTCATCCTTGATAAGTTCTGAAGGTTCCGAACATTCCGATGGTTCTGGAAGTTCTGGAGTATCTACAAGTTCTACGTGTTCTTCAAGTTTTATATCAGGTTTTTGAGGTTTTTCGTTTACTGTAGATGTTGCTTGAGGATAAGATTTAGGAGGACTGTCTTTACTTTTCTTTTTTCGATTTTTTTTCTTCACTGTTATCGAAAAGAAAATATTTTACAATAAAAATTAGAAATAATAAATAAGTTGTAAAGCATAAATCATGAGGAAACATTTTTTTAAATTTTACAATGTTTACCTTTTGGTGATTTAATGACAGGCGCCACCTGCTTTGCAAATGCTGGAGGCCCTTCCAATTTATGACCAACACTCTGACACCATCCTACTGGATAAATATCTGGACTTTCGCAGTCCAACCATTGATCATATTCCTCTTCCCATCCATCAAAATGTACCTAAATATAGTATAAAATTATATTTTTATATATTTACGGGCTAAAAGGGCAGTGAGTCCTAAATCATTTTTATTTTATTAGAGTTTGGGTAGCCATTTCCCTAAAATTTACTGTCAATTGGTTCATTTTTAGGAATATAAAATCGATATAAACGATTATCTAACATAAGAAGTTTTAAAAATAAGATACAAAACTTTGCTATACACAGGAATAATTAATATATAATTTAACTTTAAATGACCATAAATCATACATTATTTTTATTGCTATTCAGTTATCTGGAATAATTTATGACATGTAGAACAGTAGCGTACCGAGTATAATATTTAAATAAAAATATCTCCGCCTATGGTCATCGTATAATGTTTTTATCGGTTTTTTCAGCTCATTCGCTTGAGTTTGGGAGAAATATAACTCAACATTTAACAGCGTTATTTTTGTAGGTAATGTTTTTTACCTTGAGGAGTCTACCAGCAACTTTGGCCACTGTGGCGATACAGACTAAACGAGGGTCCATGAGATCAGCTGCTTCTATCTTCATTCCTTGTTGGAAACCGTGTAGGGGAACGAATGTGTTAAAAAGGGAGGGATCCGCAGGTCTATTGTTGGTTTGCATGAGGTAAGTACGCCAATTAAAGGTTGCAGCATCATAACCTATAAGAAAGGTCACATTTTTATGACTATTTATTAGATTTTAAATATAAACTTGAAATTATCTGCTACTCGTCTACACCTCAACTTTAGTGGTACACAAAACTCCAACTTAGGACATTTAAGCTAGACAAATTTTTAAACTATAATTTTATTTAATTTTTTTCAATTATAACACTAAATGTTATGCAAAAACCAGTAAAGATTTATTATACTTAAAAATATTTCTTAAACTTAAAGTATTTTTATAATCAACCGTTTTATTTATCAACAATTTTTAAATGCAACTAATTTGATATTTTTACAGTTTCCCTGTTGTTTAACGTACCTTTTGGCGGCGTCAGAGGAATATTATGACTTTCACAAAACCCCACAGGGAATATACAAGGTGACTTCACATGGTAACAAAACCAATCGGCTCCGGTGGCATCTGAATCATAGGTATCAATACGAATCATGATATACCCAAAGTGAAGGACGTCCATAACAGTAGCCACGCATATCGATGAGAGATTCAATGGGTCGATGGCTTCGAGTTTCATCCCGACGCAGAAACCTGACATGGTATTTTCCACAAATCCCACCTGATACGGAGTAAAGAGTTCTTCGGTAGCGTCTTCATCGTCAAATATCCCCTGATTAACTCGCTCTAGGTAGTTTATTGGAGCCACTAAGTGATGGTTGACCTAAAGACATTTGACTTGAACTTATTGTGTACTTATGTTATTAATGCTACTAAATAAAAATAAAACTGAATTCTACAAACATTTTTAACAGTCACTCATTTATGAATCCATAAAAATGAAAACTGAATTCTGATGTATAATGTATAACTTATTAACAATTTTACCTTTTTGGCCCATCCAACCGGATGTAACAATGGGGAATCCTCGTGACACCAAAATCCACCATCATCGGGTGGTAGATCATAATATTTGACATTCAATCTCTTACCCACAATTTTGTGTACAATGGCGACCTTAACTTGTGAAATACGATTTTTGTCGACAACTTCGAGATTAAGGCCACATTCAAACCTGGATTTAAGACTTTCTGAAGCTTTATTGCTAAAATTCGAAGGCAATGTTCTAGCACCAGTCAACCGTTTACGCAAAAAATCTTTCCAATCACTGTATTTATCTTCGATTGTCTTTGGCGGAATCAGAGGCTTACCTCTTGTGGCACACCATCCCACTGGGTGCACTTGGTTGGAACAAAGTGACACCCAGAAGTCTTTGGAATCATTCGAACCAAATCCTAACAAAAAGAAAATTGTCATCGTGTTGTTTTTGTATAAAGAGATATAATTTTATCATAAAAATTACACATTAAGGCATCATAATCCCCATATTAATATACTTGTCTATATCTAGAAAACCAAGTTTAACAATATTAGAAAGACCTTCTTACCTTCATATCTAAGTTGTGCTTTATATCCTACAATCCTTATAACAGTAGCTACCCAAAATGAGTCTGCAAATGCTTCAGATACATTTTCGCAATCTGTATTTTCCACTTCAACTTTCATCCCTACCATAACATTATCCCAAATGTCAGCCATAGGTGCATGCTTAAAACAAGTGACTGGTGCTGCTATAAAGTAAGGATCCGAAAAATGTGAATCCCAATCGAAAGAATTTGCCAGTTCGGCAGGTTTCCTCCTATAAAATATATCTTTGGGTTAGAAATAATGCTACAAGTGAATGAAAAGATAGTACAAGAGTTTACAAATAAGTGAAAGATATTCGGGACTCTCGAATTTACATAGGAATTAAACTAATGAAGATATAATAGAACATTTAAGTTCAAAGATTAAAGGATGATCATGACAAATCATGGAAAAAAATAGTAGACTTTGGAATTCCCAAAGTTTCTATACCATTTTCTAATCAAATTTTTCGTCTGAGATTCTTTGTTAATCTTCTTTGTGTTGTTCTATATGATTAGCAACAATATTTCACACTTAGGCTTTTTAAAGCAAGTTATGTTTTGTTTTTTCTTCAATTTCCGTAATTTATTTTGTTTACCATTATCATTTTGTAGTTTCTCAATAACATATAGTATTTATTTTAGGAGCTTATAAAATATAGCACTTTCGGAAAGCAGAAACAATGACTCTCCAACAGTTAAAAAGTAAACACTGTGTTCCAAATGAATTCACAAAGTTGTCCTCTCTCTCACTCTCTCTCTCTTATCCCCCAAAATACCCCAAGTCATTTCCGGTTAAACCGAAAATGGTCCAGTAAAGACAGAAGAATATAAAAATTAAAGGAACATTTGTGAAAACCGCATTTTATTAACTTAAGTAGTTCAAAAGATTTTAACAGGATCAAAACCTATAGTAGAACCCAAAAAGGTACTGAGGTTCCATTAGGTTATTACTCATAATATATCTATATAAATTTTACTTTTCTAGATAACTGCGCACAAAAACAAACAAGAAATTATACTTAATGATGACCCAAATTCTTTTGTAAATTACGGTACAAGTCAAACTATAATTCATTGAGCCAGACAAACGATTCTACAAAACATTTATATAAAATTAAGAATAGGTACATTTTGGTAAAAATTTTAACCTTAGGTATAAGGTTGAGCCAATTATAACACAAAAAAATGTTATTTTAGACACATTAATAATGTCATCTTATTTAAACCTACAGTGTGCAAAATAATAATTAAATACTGTAAATTTAACTACTTTACCTTATTAGAGGAAGAGATTCGTCAATAGGAGGTAGTTCTGGTAAAGGAGACAACTGTGGTAAAGTTTGATCTATGTAACTATCGGTAAAATCATCCTCCATCTTCATTGTGAACCTGTATTTGGCATAATGCTGTTTATTATCTGGAGTATTCTGATTTTGTTGTGGTAATGGCTCAGGTATAAGGCCACTGTATCCTCTGGCACAAGCCATGCTACAAAAACGCCGTTCTCTAGTATAGAAAGCATGTTTTACTCCAATAGCACCACATTTTTCGCAGACAGCTAAAAACGAATTTTTTTCTATTTAATTATATGTTTTATTTAAAAATGGTAAGCTTACCAATCCCATCTTTCTGAATAGGAATAACGGAGGGATCTGTATTGCTTTGATAAGCAATTGGTGTTTTTAAAACCAAGCCAGGGTGCTTGATTGGCTTAATTTTTCTAGTTGGACAAGGCAGTGTTTGAGTAGAAGTTGTAATCATATATACAGGGTGTGAACTATCTTCATCCATATAACTGGAATCGTTACTTTCATTCTTCATGTCAAGATAGTGCATCATGTCATAATTTTCCATTGTATCCTAAATGTAGTAAATTTTAGCTACCAACTACAGAATTTTAAAGAAAAAACTTAGTCTTTAAATATAATCAAATAAAAATGGAAGAAGTATAAACTCGCATATAAGAGTATTCTTTTTAACTTTCCTAGACTCAAAATTCAAACTCACCATGTGAGAACCATGTACATTATGCATATCTTCTATGGATTGATTGGACATGCTGTGATGTGATGGCGTATAATAAATATTTTCATGGTCTAACATCATATCACTATTATCCCCAGTCATGAGTCCTCCCATGGGCATATCACCAGAGGATTGCCCAGCCCCCATCCATACCATGCCCATGTCTGCTACACCTGGCATGGTATTGTATACTAAAATAACATTTTATTCTTATATTACTATAATCACTGTTTTTTATAAAACATTTTGTATTGCATATATATTTATAAAAACACAGAAAAACCCTAAAATATAATCTAGCGGCAGGTAATTATGTAGTCACAAAGAAAGCATTTTTAAATACTAACTACGGTTTGAAATTTTAAATAAAAATCTTTTCTTACCATTCATTTTTGTATTACTCGAAATTAAACCTGCCTTATAAGTTTAATTCATAGTTTTGTACTTATCAATTAAATAAATAAATAAATACACAAATCAATCGTCAAACGAAAAGCATAACTTCGGACTTCATTGTTGGTCAGGGTCATTTCAGTGTAACCAATGGCTTCACCAAATTACCCTAAATTAAAAACGGCAAGAGAAAACATAAATATTACGTTTGAAAGAACAAATACCTATAAACATATTACAAATTATAGATTCTACAATTATTATACAATTGTTCATTTTAAAAAAGTATAAAAATACATTCTTTTTTCACAAAATACTTTCAAACAAAATTTACGTTGGCGTTACTGTTAGAAACTTTGCTGTCACTATTATTTCGAAAGCCTGTCCCTATTAATAGACAACACTCATTACTTGTACATTTTGACACCATCGCCTTGTAACGTTTTATAAACATTTTTTAAATAAACCCGATCTTTTAACTGAGGGTTAGATCTACTGTCGTGTTTACTAAGTAGAAAATGTCCAACGCTTCCATAAAAACCTCTAAATTGAATATTTTCTGTTCAATTTATTCTACTTATAAAAGTAGAAACTATTTTGTTTTGTTGCCAATTTGTGGATAATTACCCGAAATGTAGGTATTCAAGTTTACCTACGCACGAATTTATCAAGCACATAAAGCAATCATTTTTATTTATCTTCCATGTAAGGGGTAATCGTTCTGTAACTAGAGCAGTTGACAACGCTGGATGTAGATGTTCTTGTAGGGTTTAAAATAAACTAATAATAATATACGCCTTTCAATTCATCTCCTTACGAGTGAACACTAGAACCAGAGGTTGTTCGGGGGCTATTATTATTTGTCGTTGCTCTCTGCAGCGACTCACTGATTATTGATGTTTTACAGTTGTGGGGAAACCCAGAAACACCTCACAACACATGGACAATAAAAGGCTAATTAATTGCCCTAATTTAAAATTTTTTGCTCTGCGAATTTTCACAATTATTGTTCTGCTAGCTTAAACTTAAGTGAGCAGAATATGACCGAAAAAGTGGTTGAAACAATGAAAATTGCAATTTTCTTTGCAGTTATTAACAGCCCATTAAAGGCTAATTAAATGCCATAATTTGAAATTTTTATTTTTATTGTTTCAACCACCTTTTCGGTCATTTTCTGCTCATTTATAATAAAGCAGAACAGTAATTATTGCTAATAAATTCGCAGAGCAGAAAATTTCAAATTAGGGCATTTAATTAGCCTTTAATAACTGTGCAAAGAAAATTGCAATTTTTATTGTTTCAACCACTTTTTCGGTCATGTTTTGCTCACTGAAGTTTAAGCTAGCAGAACAATCATTGCGAAAATTCGCAGATCAGAAAATTTTAAATTAGGGCAATTAATTAGCCTTTAATTGTCCATGTATTGATTTTTAATTCTGCTGACTTTGTTCTGCAAGCTTAAGAGAAGTTAATTAATAACAAAAGGTGCAAATAAAAACAATTTTAACAGGTAGAAATTTATTTGGTTCTATATTAAAATTAATCATACATCATTAATGTTGTAACACATGCTGACTATAACAGTTACATTTAATAATGTATATGAAATGCTGTATTTACTTAGATAATATTCAGAATAATATTATCTGCTGCTATCGCTACAAAAAAATCAATACCATTACCATAAATACTATCATGTATCACAGTAAACACACAAGATGTGAGCATACGTGCAGCAGACTGCATTTTTTTGAACAAAATCTAATAACAAAAGAAAATCCATTTTTGTGGTCCTGATAAAAATTTCACGTCAAAAAGGGTATTGGAAACCAATCGAAGTTTCCTATTTTTTCAATAGAATTTCAGCAAAAATGTTTTGGTATTTACCAAATCAAAAAAAAATTACTTTCTGGAATCTAAATCTGATTTAGGCATAAAAAACTCGCGTTAGACGCTCTCTAATATCGTCGGTCAATATTCATTTTTCAATTTTTATTTATTTATTTTACTTTAATTGAATACTTATTAATTTTCTTAAACGGGGGAGTAGATCGTCAAGATTTTGTTGGGATGTAGGGGAAATGGGAATAGTTTTGAAATCTGACCGATGATATATCGATTAATATGCATACGATTGTACAGTGCAGAAATAATCAAAGGGCAGCGAAGCTCTTTAAGTTTCAAAATAATAAACTGAAAAGATGTAGTTCAATTTGAGATAAAACTACAAAACTAAATTCTGCAAAAACATATAGTTTTAGCAGGTTTATTTCCCAAGAACCCATGTAAACCCCCTTTTTAGTCTAGATAATACTAAACAAGTCATTATATAAAAGTTTTAATTTTTTCCCTGAGTTTAGATTTAAGTTTAGGTGTGGAAAATAGAGAATAGTTTTTCCTCATCAAATATTTTCCAATTTTCTATTAACCAAAAACAAACGATTTTCACTTCTTCAGTCCATTCGTATTTAATTGCAAATAAGTGCATTTCTATGGACACACACGTGATATTATTAATCAGGAACACCCCTAAATACTAAAAAATACAATACTCTATTCTGTTAGCGCAATTTTTGCGATCTTTATAAGAACAAATGAATACAAGGCAATATTTTTATTTAAATTAAAGAAAAACACCCCAACTTAAACATTCAATATTTGTCAAAAAGAATATGCTATGTTTAAAAAAATCATACAGCTCGATTAACTTTTGCAACATATTTTTCAAATTCAAATTAAATTCGCACAACACAAAGATCGCGTAAATTACAATAAAGAACAGATTAAAAAACTACCTGATCTTAATAAAAAAATGAAAGAATGCACATCATATTTATCTTCGGTATCTTCCGCTGCCACCACCGCTACGTCTCGGTCTGTCTTCGTAACGGCTGCTGCGGCTTGTACGCCTTCTACGGTCTCTGTCATAATCTCTTTCCCTGTATCCACGGGACCGGCCGTAACTAAAAATATGTACCCAACAATGAAACCATAAGTCACCACCCTGACACAATTGCCATTTTTTAAGCTAATTTTGTCCACGCCAAGTCAACGACTCATGGCCCATCATACAATTCCATACATTATTCTTTTTACCAAACCATATAAATAAACAACCATGTGCCTGACAAATCACAAAACAACAATTAGGGAATAACAAAACCATGTGAAGCATTTTGAAGTTTGTGAAACAACATCTAAGATACTCGTCGTGGCTAAAAGTAACTGAATAATAAGCTTATTCTAGGGCTCAAAAATTAGGAATGTATACAATTTTAAAACGTAAAATCCGCATATCAGCCATGCAACAGAGCATCGTAACGCAACATAGCCAGTCGGGCATCAAAACCTGGAAAGTTTTGCCATATCTCTTTAATGCAGTGCTAAAAAAGCAACAACAGATGAAACGTGGAGATATTGCGATGTGCTGGTTGATGTTATGACGACGGAGCCGCGTTACGACGTTCTGTTAAATGTCTGGACGCACTATAAAAAAAATACCAATATTTTTAAATGGCTTTACTTAAAAAAAAAATTTGGGCATCCCCAAAAGCAAATAGTACTCTCGATTGTAATTTTGAATTATAATTTTAACACCAATTAAACACGAAGGTGAAATTTTTTGAACCAAAAAAAGTTCAAAAATGTTACCTTGGGAGTAACAAAACTGCACAAATGATGTGAAATAAAATCACACAAGCTCCCAAGAAAAAAGATATTAAAAATGTGACTTTATGCTTTGTTGACTGCACCAACGTCTGGACTTCAACAACTACTCCTTGGGCTATATGCCCCAACAGGAATTGAAGTCCATACGCGGTTTGGAGCTACTTTACAGACACCAAAGCGTTCTTCAGCTTGTCTGCTTCTTACTGATGAGGCACAATAATGCCGAAACCTGTCTAAGAATGACAAGCTCCTTTAATGACAAAATCAAAGTTTTTGGGATAAGGTCCTGACATGGTCGGGCTCCAAACCGCGTCTGGACTTACGTAATTCAATACCTGTTGGGGGAGTAGTTGTTGAAGTCCAGACGTTGATGCAGTGTATGACATTTTTAATGTCTTTTTTCTTGGGGGCTTATGTGATTTTATTTCACATCATTTGTGCACCCAATTAAACCAACATATTTTTGTCACAAAATAATACATTCCCAATCTTTGTAAAAAAATGCCCATTAAATTGTAATAATCATTTAAAGCTTTAATTTGAATTGTATTATGCTAAATTCAAAAATAATTAAAATATTTAAACAACTATATGAAAATAAAATGATTATTACTATTTCTAAATTCTGAAAACAATAAATTGCAATCTTCATGAACTAATTTATTTTTTAATTATATTCAGAATTTCGTCAACACAGAAAACTTTTCTTAAGTAAAATTAATTGGAAAATAGTGCAAATAAAAAAAAACAGTGAAAAACTTGTAATTTTGCTGCAAAAATAGTGAGGTTAGACAATCTTTAAAAGTTTTAATATTGTTATATTTGTTCCAAAAGCAAATATTTTATTTACAATTTTAAACTAATTATTTTGAATACACAGGGTGTTACCAAATAAGTGCGAAAGTTTTTAGGGGATGAATCCTTGTCGAAAATTAAAGGTGGTCTTTCGATTCCATTTACAGAAGATCCGTTCATGTACAATGTTGTATTTTATTTTTTTAATAGGAAACTATTGCTTTTAAGGACACAACACTAGAGTTAAAAAAGTTTTGCAATGAATCGTTCTTTTCATCACATATTTTTAAATTGAGAAATTTAGTTTCGTTAAAAAGTTCTGGTAAAAAATGGGACTAGGGTATGCGTGTTGCACCCCTAACCCCTTTAAAAGATCACAACAAAGTTAAAAAAATATTCACAGGTAGCCTTTTTATTGGTAGAACATGCCCACAAAATGCCATTTCTTCTACTCTTCTGCAAAAATAAATTATTTCTTCTCGTTTTTGAAAGCGTGTAACTTTTTAAGGAAAGGCCCAAGAGCTTTTGTTTACATGAAAGACTCCCCTTAATTTTCACCCTCTAAAAACTTTGGCACATATTTGGTAACACCCTGTAGATATACTAAAAAAATGTCATATCAATGAATGTGCAACACATTTACCCTATTAATGATCTTAACCTAATGTCATTAATTTTAACCTGTATTATTTTTTACTCAATGTTTCTATTCCACCAAAATCATGCAATTGGCTTTATCAAAAGTAATCCAATTTAAAAAAAAAACCAACTAAAGTCAGGAAAGCTTTCCGTTTGTACCAAAAAATGTAAAATACTAAGCCATAAAAAATATACTTTACCGATCTCGCTTGTCTCCTCCAGCACTAATATCGGGGCAATCACGGTAAAAGTGACCCGTGTATCCACACTGATAACAACGCATATTACTGTTATAAAAACGTCTGCCTGAACCCCTAGTTCTAGGTCTCGCATATGTTACACGAATTCTGCATCCAGCAACTTCACTAAAAAATTTAAACAAATAATTATATAATAAATAAAACGCCTCAAAGTACCACATATTTTAATCGGAAAAATTTATAAAAGAAGACAACTAGTTTCGGCAAACATTTGCCATCATCAAGGCTGCAACAACAATACGAGTTCAGATTTATAGTATATATAGTATTGTTATTGTAAGCCTGATGATGGCAAATGTTTGCAGAAACTAATTGCCAGCTTTTATAAATTTCTTCGATTAAAATATGTGGTACTGACTTTGATGCCTTTTATTTATTAAAACATTGGCTACATTCGAGAAAAATGGATAACTTACTCTATTTAAATAATTATATAATAAGGGTTAAAAAATATATTTAATGTACAGAAGAACAAAGTAGAGCAATAACTGTTATGCTGAGTTAGATAAAATAGTATGTTTTAGGAATCCACTTCTTTTCTAAATTGGAACTAAATTACTTACCTTTACATATTTATTTCATAACTAGATATTTCAATCAATGTCTCGAAATATGTGATATATTTTGGAATAAAATTGAATAGAAGAAATTTTTTTGTATGTGCATCTGTAACTACTTTTAAATAGATTTATATTATGCATATAGATGGGTGTTATTTTTTGTCATTTTTATATTTAAAATTTTCTTTTGAAATTTTTTTGTTAGGCAACTAAAAAACTGTTCCATGTTCCAGATACTAGTTAAAAAGTTGATTTAATAATAAGCTTGTTGCATTGTCTAAAATTTCATTTTTTGTTTATTAATATCACACAAGACGTTTGCATAAAAATATAGGGTAAATCAACCCTTAAAATTAATTTCAAAGTTGGCATTATTCATAACATTAAAATGTTTCGACATCATAGGAGTACTTACAAGAGAAATGAAGGAAGCCAAAGAAATTTCACATGCTTGTCTGGATTAATGGTACCCATTATATTATCTGTTTTTTAAATTGAGTAGACATATTTTGAGTGTAAGCGGTAGTACTATTATTATTTTTTAGAGAAATAGAATGTGTTATTAATCTAGAGAATGATGCGGAATTCCTTCTGTGGTGTCAAAACTTTTTAAGGGTATGAGTAGTGTAAATTTAATGTTAGCATATTTAAAATTTCTCAGTTATTTCTAATGACTACCAAATAAAAAAGTACGTTACACAAAATGCAACAAACTCATTTTTCAACCATGAATCATAAAATATGACCTTCGCATTTTAAATCATTTAACAACAATTTTATCAGTAATTTTAAAACAAATGACCTTTCAGATAAGGAGGTAATTTAAGATATGTACAGTTTTTCAAAATATAAATCGAGAAATTATCTTTTATATTTATAAATGGACAGTCTAGTCCCTAGGAAATCACAAACCTTACAATAAGCCAAGTACAGGGCATTAATACTAACTCTTTTATAAAATCAAAACTATTTGTATGGTGATAGGTACATGTATTTGTGATTTTTTCTTCAGGAGAGACGTCTATTACAGTTTACTAACTGCTGTGTGTTTTAGAGGGTTTGTGATTTTCCAATTCTTTGATAAATTGCAATAGACTGTATATAGTACATTAAGTAAGGGTTCTGTTATGAGTGTGGCCATTTTAATAGTAAGTCTAGTAATAACAAAGTCTTAACTTTGCAATCAAAATAAAGAATTACAATTGAAAAAAATGGTCCTACATTGTTAAGTGTTTTGAAAATTTTTATATCATGAATCGCTAGTGGATTTACAACTCTGTGAGTTTTCAATTATTTATCTTCAGAAATCTTTTGGAATTACAAAATCTGTCTAAAATGCAAAAATGAAGATCAAACTTTTTCGGTAATTTTAACATAATCAAGTATTTCAATATAACATTCCCAACTGTTAAAACTCCAATCAAAATTACCGCTTTATAAAAAAAAATGTCTTTGTCATGTATTTTACTGTCATGCCGGTTTCCACCCAGAAGCAACCCACAAAATCCACCAGGAGGCTTGTCCAAATTAGGGAAGACATGGCCTTTTATCGTGGTATTTTGAAACACTGCCAAAAAAAAACCAATCTGAATGTGACTGGTCACCCATACACAAGCAACTGTGGCAATAGCTGCTTAACTGTTTTCACCAACTTTACCAATTGAGTAACTAAATTATTATTATAACCTTGCATATTTAATAAACTCACCTAGTACACTAGGTAAAATTACATCATATCTTGATAATGGCGTCATAAGAGCTATCTTTTAAGAAAAGGAACTTAAATTTACTAAAAACTTATAGCCAATGCTGTTGAATTGATATTTTGTAAAAATTTTATTAACATTTTGTTGCCTTTTCCATTTAAATTCACTATGGGCCATTTGCACAGGTTCACCTCAAAACTTATACTTAGCTAAGTAGGCGAGAAACTTAAGGTGTACCTTAAATTCAATTCGGTTTGCAAAAGCCATTCTTTGAAAAAACTTAGCTAAGCCTAACTATGAGCTGACAACACCGCTAAAAACTAGTAATTTGTATTTAATAGTGACAGTTACGTGACAGTTTGTTTGATTTTAATCTGAAATGGGTGACTTAAGGCTCGTACATACTCATCCGAATAAACGCAATTTTTCAAATCGGAAAAAAACCGCCACATCGTTACAACTGAAAAAATACAAGTTCAAGGAAAAGAATCATATTTCTATTGTGTAATCTATTCTATGGATAAGCTGCAACATATAACGATGTGGCGGTTTTTTCCGATTTGAAAAACTGCGTTTATTCGGATGAGTATGGACGAGTCTGAAGTAAGTAGAAAAAGGGCCCCCAACTTGTCTGCTGCAGATAAAGCTGTTCTTTTGAACATTATAAATAATTTTAAATCTATAATTGAATGTAAAAAACGGACGGGACAACTTGGAGGCAAAATTTGTGCTGCGTTCAATTCCAATTGTATTGTTATTTCTGCTAAGGAAACCTTACGCCGAGAAATTCTACAGCTTAGCCGAGTTGCAATTTAAGCCGAGCTTATGTGTCAGTGGGTCAACTGTGCAACGGAAAATATAAATCTAAGTTTCCCTTAAGGTTAAGCTTTGCTTATTTTCTGTTAAGTAGAACCCCTGCAAACGGCTCCATATCAAATTACAAACATATTTAGTTTAAACTTTATCAATATAATTCATTCAAAAGCCATATACTCTGTATATAAACATCTTGTTTTTAAATTGTTGTAGCATAACACCAAAACAAAACAAACTAAGCTCCTTTCTAATACTGACAACTGTGTATTTACCGTCGTCTTGGTTAACCCCCCAACCCCCAGAAAAACCAATGAAGGCCAACAGGAGGCTTATCCCAGTTAGTTATGATGGTGTCTTACCTTTAAACATGCAATTTCCCAGCATGGAATGGCCTAATCTAACTGCTACATATATTTCCATATTCTCCAGAAATGTAAAATTATTTTTATAAATCCCATGCTTTAAGATTAGTAAATCGTTAAGTATTTGAAATCTTAAAACTAAGAACAAACCACAAAAAAATTGAGATAAGTTTAAATATACTTACGCCCCATCTACACTTTTCAAAGCCGCGGCTGCTGCTTTTTTATCTTTAAAAACTGCAAACCCAAAGCAGGGGGTACTATTAGTCATCCAGACCTCTTTCAGTTGACCATAGGGTGAAAAAACTTTTTCTAGATCAGAACGTCTAACTTCATCTCCTATATCTGCAATGTGTAATCTATACCCGTCAATTTCACTACTACGACTTCTTGAACGAGATCTGTTTAATAAAAATTGACAAAAAATTAGTTAGGTAAAATTTTATAAAAAAAAATTATGCATACCTTGAAACACTAGATGCACTCCTACTTCTGCTTTTTCTGCTGATACTACTATTGCTGCTTTTGCTAAGGCTTCTTCTAGGGTTTGAATCTGGAGAGTCACGCATTTTGAAAACTAGAAAAAATTTACATGATCACATGATGTGACTAAAATGCAAACGACAAAACAGATATAATACTTACGTTTAACCTAGATGTGTAACAAATGTTTTCTAATAATTAAATATTAATAACAGGATATAATGCCAAGTACTCTGAAAATAATTACCATCAATAAAAGACTAGACAAAATACAAAATGGATGCACTAATTATTATCAAAAATCATGGCAACCAACGATTACCATTTTGCCAACTTTGACAAAAAAAAAATAACAAAACAAAGATGTTTCGTTATTTCAGAACGTTATGAAATAACCGTTCCTTCATCGCGATACTGAAAATGCAAAAGAGCGTTTGCAGGAGGTTCATGCACAAATTTTTATGCAAATCCATTTGTGATGTCTTTCAGTTATCGCATTTTAATAAAGATTCAGTCGCCAGTGATTTCAAATTCGTGATTTGAGATAAACTTTTATTCCCATTATTCCCAACTAAAATAAAATAACCAAATAAATAATCAGTTGCGCCAACTCACAAAAAAAGTATCCAAAACTAATTTTTTTATAACCTAGAAACCTAAGTGTATTGTGAATGCGCATGTTCCAAGTTTTAATGAAGGAGTACTTAGACATAAGATAAGATTAGTTATTATTACTATAGATGATAGATTTATTGTTATAGTTCCTGAATAATTAAAGTAAGTTTATAAGGAAAAATATTAAACTATTACGTGACCGAAAAGACTTTAGTATAGAAAAAAATATTTTATATGGAAAAATTAAATTTACTACCATGTGAATCCCCCACTACAAACAATAGCTGTATTCCTGTAATAAACTTAAAATTAACATTTTTACTTATAAAATCACCATCACATATTGAATGATTCTTTTATTAAAATATATTTCCGATGGAGGATATCACAGAGTGTGAAAAGTCTAATAATTAAATAGACTTTCTTGTTTATTGTACTATTTTGTTTACAGAATACTTAAAATGTCATCTTCCTCATCATCATCATCATCGTCGTCGTCATCATCAGTTAGTAGTTCAGATTTAGAAGAAAAATTAGATAATTTAAATCTTAGAGAAGAAAAAGAAATAAATATTTTACTGCTAGGAGAAACAGGTGTAGGAAAATCAACTTTTATCAATTCCTTAGCAAACTATCTCTCCATTAAATACTTTAATGATGCTGAGAAACAAGGATTAGTAAAACTAATACCGGCAGTTTATAAAATTCGTGATAAAGATAATAAAGAGCATGAAATTAAAATAGGCCCTAAAACTGATCAAAATGAGTATTTAAAAATTGGAGAAAGTGCTACTCAGAAAGTTAAAACCTATGTATTTCCTATATGGAAAGGTAGGGTTAAAGTAAGACTTATAGATACACCTGGAATGGGAGATACAAGAGGTGTAGAACAGGATGAAAAAAACTGTGAAAATATTATTAATTATATTAAAAAAATTGAAAAAATACATGCAGTAAGTTTCCTTTGTAAACCTGCAAATGCCAGAAAAACTGTTTACTTTGACTACTGTGTCTATCAGATATTATCTCACCTTGAAATAGAAGCTGCTAAAAATATATTTTTTCTCTTTACAAATACAAGAGGGTCTGATTATAGACCGGGCGAGACTTTATTCGTTTTGAAATCAATTATTAAAAATATTGAAGAAAGTACTGGAGTAAAAATTCCAACAGAGAAAAATGTCTACTGTTTTGATAATGAAGCATTTAGGTTTTTGGGAGCTTGTGAAAAAAATGTACAATTTGATCATTCTACTCGAAAAAAAAATCTTGAGAGCTGGATACACTCAGCTAAAGAGTGTTGGAGGTAAGATATGTGCCTTCAAACTTTTAAGATTATATACAATATAAAGTTACTACACGTTTTTTGACCAGATTAGCCAATAATGTGAAAGAACTGATAAAAGTTTATATCAGTGCTCATTTAACAATATTGTTGAGTATTTCTAAACATTAAAATTAAATTATTGAATTTTCTGAAATTGGTTAGTTTGCACTAATGAAATCGGATAAGTTCCTATATTTTACATGTTTATTAAACTATTAATTTCAATTACTTAAACAGAATGATATTTCAGCTTTGTTAAATATATCGAGAAAGAAGTTGATCCATACGTCCCTAGCAAACTTTTAGAAGCTAATTTTGCTAAAAAAACTTTGTTTCAATTCTCCAAGGTATTGGTAGAAATTTCACAGTTAATGACTGATAACCAAAGTATCTTAGTTAGATTGGAAGACAATAAAAATAAAGAAATGCAATCCATTTCAGAGCTAAAAAGTGAGAAAACGAGGGTGACAGATGTGGTTGAGAAAAAACTGTCTCAACCAGTATTAGTTTGTACATCTGTTCCGTCTTGCGCTCAGGTTTTCATGGTAGGTAATTGAACTTAATAATGTTTAATCTGATTTTCATTACAACAAATTTTACATAATTTTTGTCTTAATTATTTATTATTTGCAGGTTAAAGGCAAAAATAAGTGGCACTATAAAAAGTTGTGTCACTACTGTATAGAATTAGATATGAATAGTATTCAAAAATTTGTCGCAGGTTGTCCTGATGTTACAAAATGTGTCAACATAAATAGTAACAGAAGATGTATAGAATGTGGTTGTGACTTTTTACTTCATATGCATGTTGGTAAGAAAATATCCCTCTCGATAAATAATAATGTAATTTTTTTTATTGCTCATTATGGCTTTCAGTTTAAATTTTTTCATTCATTCATTCACTCATTTCTTTGATATGATTATTATTATTATTTCAGTCCATTTAAAATTTGTGAAGAAGAAAGACATTTAAATGTTTCCCCTAAGCAAAAAAATTTTAATACATTATTAATTTCCAGATTATATGACAACTCTAAAAGAAAATTTATTGGTCGACGATGAAATGGCTCATAATATAGCTGTTAAAGAGTCACTATTAGATAATTGCAAGGATATTAGTGATGATATTCAAAAGCAAATTTTACAATCTAAAAATGAGTACGATGCTATTAAAAAAATGTGCATGAATTTGTCGCGATATTTAAAAGATAACACTATTGTTGCATTTAGTGGTAGCTATAAGGAGTATATTGATTATTTAATAGTCCAGTAAGTAAAATTCATTAAAAATGTAATAGTTTTCATCTTTAATAACTTTTGCAAAAGTAACATAGAAAATGTTTGCTAAAGTAGATTTTTAATACAATTTGGTTTAATCTCCAATGCTTTTATAAAAATGAAAAAGAAAGCGGCAATAATTTTTGCAAAAAAAAAACAAATAATCGATTTTTTAAATTTTTTCTTATAAAAGTTTATCTAATCAGGGATGTTTTATAAACTGTACGCTACAATAAGTGTTATTAACTAACCTATTTTAGAAAAATGAGCAAAATGCTTTTTAAACTTATATCATGACGTGCTATGGCATAAAGTTTCGACCGTTGCAAATTTTGTAACTTAAGTGTGGTACAGTTTTGAAATCTGTTTTTAATAGCGTTCAAATGAGGTGTCACGTGAAGTAATTTATCGTTAAAAAAATTGAAGGTACGAGAAACGTACAAGAGTCGAAACTTTCATGACATAACTTGCCACGATGTTTTTAAAAATCGACCTGTACGAGGGTTCTGTTAATTTTCTAAAATAGAGTATAGTTAATAATGGGGAAAATCTATTATATCGCATTGTATTAACGATTGAATATAGTTTTGCAATATTTTTTTGCAGTCAATATTGTTTGAATAAATTAATGGTAACATTAGAAGATTTGAAAACACTATGCCGAATTTTTTTAGGATTAAATAAAAAAATGTTTGTAGGAAGCAGTGCTCTGGTACATCTAGCGTTAAAACTACTATTGAAAATTTAAAAAAACTTAAAGAAGAATATGTAGTAGCTGAACAAGCATTTCAAGAATCTCTTAAGTCACCTTCAAGCTTCAGAGAAAACTTGAATTTTGATATGAAAGATGAACAATTTCAAAAATTATTTAGCCTAACGCAAAATGGAAAAAAATTACACGACATATACCATTTTCAAAAAATATTTTCTTCTACGGAATGCGAAGTTAACGAGTACGTTCATGACACTTGTTATATTAACGAGCATCTTAGAAGACGAAATAAAAGAATGGTGGAGTACAGAGGCAGACATAGAGGTATGTTTCAATCTTTATTCAGCGTTTTATAGGTCAAGATAAAATTTTGGCCAAAAAAGTACTATAAATGAGCCACATTTAGACCAAAATCTCTCATAAAATGTGATATCGCTGAAACTAGGCTATTAGGTACTTTTTTGGGTGTAGAAAACTAAAAAAAATCTTTAAACTTTTTTAAAACAACGTAAAATTCCACAGTCCTAAAAGTGATTTGCATGGAAATATTTACATTTAGTACTGCTTGAAAATAAATGCAATTTTAAAGGAATTTATTTTACTTCTTCAATTTTATAGATAGATCTTTATTACATATACATATACATACATATAAAACTAGACTAAAAATTAAATACTAAATCTAAAAGTAGCATAAATAAATAAAAACCCTTAAAATACATATACACATTTCAAATATAAGTTTAAAATAATATAGACAAAAATAATATACATTAAAAACATCAAGTAATGGAATTAGTAAAATCGTAATTAAATTGAATTTTTAATAAAGTCCTTAAGTTTAATTTTAAAACAGTTTATTGTGGTTGATTCGCGTATAGATAAAGGGAGATCATTGAATTTTTTGAAACCTTTAAAGAATAAAGAATTCATAGTTTTTTGATATGTAGTTCTTGCAATGTAGATGCTATTTGTACATCTTGTATTATAATTATGGATATTATTGTTGAACGTAATATATTCTTGGAAGTATTCTGGTGCCATATGATTTACTATTTTGAATACTAAAATCATTGTAAAATAGTACATTCTTTTCTCTACCGGAAACCAATTTAGTAAAGTTAATATTCATCAATCATCACTAATCTTTTCTTTATTTTCAATTTAGCATTAATCAATTTCCAGTATTTAACATTAACGTAATTGGAGTAAGACGATTTGTTTTCAGTATTACTCTCATTCCTCGATTTTGAAGTTTTTGTAGCATGTTTAATTTATTTAAGTTGAATAAGTATAATATAGATGCGCAATAATCAAAATGAGGCTGAATTATGGTATTATATACAGTAATTTTGGTTTCAGTTGATAAGTTTTGCGAAATTCTACTGAAGAAATAAAGTTTTTTAGATATTTTTTTATAAATATAGTTAAAGTGGCTATCGAAATTTAAGTAATTGTCTAGTTGAAATCCCAAATATTTTATATTAGAAACAACTTCAATGTGTTCATTATTAATGTTCAAATTTATGTTTTTAACGTCGATACTACTATATTTGAATTTCGTTGTGAAGACCATTGCTTTAGTTTTTCTTAAATTTAATTTTAGCTTATTTATGTTCAAGTATTTATTTACCGATGATAATGAGGCATTCGTTTTCTCTATGGCTTTATCCAGATTAGCATCACTACATGTTATTAAAGTATCATCAGCAAAAAGATTAATGAATTCACAATCACAATCATTAATATATAAAATAAAAAGAAGAGGACCCAATACACTCCCTTGAGGAATCCCTATATCATTATTTATGTCACAGGATGTTTGGTCAGCAAAACGGACTCTCTGCTTGCGATTATTTAAATAGTTACTAACCCACTGCAATACTCTACCCCAATACCATATTGTTTCACTTTTGATAACATAATTTGTCTGTCAATTGTCTCGAAAGCCCTTTTTAAGTCCAAAAATACTGCTACAACATATTTATTTTCGTCTAATTTAGTTTGAATGTTACAAAGTGTAAGTTGTAGCGCTGATTCACATGAAAATGTTTTTCTAAAACCAGATTGGTTACATATTAGGATCGAATTTTCAGAAACATGATTCATTAATTGATCATAAATAGCAATTTCTATAATTTTTTCTAGTGGAGGCAAGGTATTAATTGGTCTAAATTCATCAGCATTATTGGTATTGTTTATTTTTGGGATAGGTATAACTGTACTGATTTTTAATGAATTAGGAATTCTGCCAGTATCAAGTGACGTATTTACTAGAAGAAAACTACTTTTAGCATTCTACAGTTTAAAATTTCGTGTAACGAGAATTTATTATCCAAATTGTTAATTATTTTTCGCAAATCATTCATAGATAGCATTTCAAAATTCTCAAATTGTATGTATAAGTTACTGTTTAAATTGCACCATGTTTCAGTACTATTGATACTATCAACAATATTTCCAATACTTTCAACAAAATATTTATTAAAACTTTGTGCTATTTCTAAGCTATCATTTACTATTTTTCTCTCATCTCCTATTTCAAAAATTATACTGTTTGGAAAATCTTTATCTCTGTTATTATTAATGAGTTGTTTTAAGGTTCTCCACAATTCTTTTGGATTATTTCTAAAGCGATCTACTTTGTCAAAATAATACTGCTCCTTTTTTATTTTTAAAAGATTAACTACCCCATTTCTATGTTGTTTAAAAATTTGCCAATTATTTTGTTTTTCATTCTCAGGACATGATTTAAATATCTTGTATGCTATATATATAATAATATAATTTTTAATTTTATTGTGTACCTCACAGTCAAACCAAGGCAATTTAGGTTTATAATGACATGTTTCTATAGGAGCAATATTATGAATTACAGTTTCACAAGTTTCAAAAATCTCATTATAAATAAAATCAACATCAGTAGAGTTCAAATTAAAGAAATATTTGTCCTATCTCACTTACTAGAAATGTATATCTGTAGGAGGAGGTGGACGAAGTAAGGACAGAAGATTCAAAGAAGATCGTACCTCAACATATCCCGAACGTCCAGATTCTAGAAATTCTAATGCCAGCCATCAGTCTCATCGTTCTGAAAAACGTCACTCTCATAAATACCAACCAAATAGGCCAGAACGTCCAGATTCAAGAAGTTCAACTTCGAGTCATCATTATCCAGATTCAAAAAATTCTAATGCTGATTATCCGCCATATAAGCCTGATTTTGGTTCTCGTTACCAGCAACATCCCTATGGTGGATACTCTTCCCAAGCCTATCCATCAAATTATACAGGTAGTATAAAAGTTTTGCCCTTAATATGGTAAATCAATTGCGCCCTTAACTACAAGTGATTTTCTTATTCCTTATTATTACTTTGAAATTTTATTATAGTTTCTGACCCTTCTCATGGAGATTATTCATATAATCGTGATAACAGAGATTCGCATTGGCGCCAACCAAGTTATCCTTATTATGGGCAACATGCCTCACAATCGTATGGACAAAATGCCTCACAATCATATGGACAGCATGTCCCACCATCATATGGGCAGCATGCCCCACCATCGTATGGGCAACATGCCTCACCATCGTATGGGCAGAATGCTCCACCTCCACGTGGCCAAAATCCTCCCGCATTATTATCACTACATGTTTCGCCACCAGTTGGACAAAATCCACCATCACGATCTTATGGCTACCACGGTAATGCTCCTAATGGTCAGTTTGGGTCACCTTATTCAGGTTTGTTGTATATACTTCGCGTTACCTTTATTATTATTGTCACGTTGTCGTCGTCAGTTTTGTTTTTTGGGGTTTAGTCGCTCAGATTTTATCTGACGACGCCACGACGAGCTCTAGCTCGCGACGCTGTATTCCAAGTAGCTCGGGACTCCGTCAAGATTTGAATAAAGTCCAACTCAAAATACAACCTGGAGAGGGTAATTTATTAAAACACTTTTTTTAATTACTGCTTGTTAGAACCAGAAATAAAATTACTGAAAATTATTTACACACGAAAATATTTACAAAGATAAAACTAAAAACTTTTTAAACCCTAAAAATTATTCTGTTTTTTGCTACATTAAAATTAGAAAAAATATTAATTCTTACCACATTATTTGCTTGGGCACGTTCACAAATTCTTTTATTTTATTTTAATTTTTACTTATCCTCTTTTTAAAAATAATTTATCACACGCGCCCAAGTCTTCGTTGTTGCTCAGGACTCTCCTGAATGAATCCGTTTTGTTAGCACAGTTAAATTACCTTTACTCTTTACAAATCATTTGCTGAGATATGCATATTTTTTGGGTTAATTCAACTGTTATTTTCTAGCTTTAACAAGTTCAACTAAATTAACCAGAGTTAATATTTTGTAGAATGGAAGGAAGTATCAAATAAAAATTTAAAATTGTTTATAATTAATTTGAATATATGTTTTAAAACGAAATTTTGATATTAAAAATTCTCATGTTTGAAATAAAGGTAAATGTGCTCAAATTATATTGTAGATAAATTAAACATAAAATTTTAAATAATTTTATTGAACTTGGAAAGTGTTATTAATTAGAATTTGTGACATTGTATTGTACAGTAAAATGAACATTTTTCTATTTAAAAATAATAATGTACTTTACTGGATCCCAATAGGCCATCGACCGAAGTCCTTCAGCCAGTCTTTGAAAATATTTTTAAGGGAAAACTGGATTATTTAATACAATTACATTTCTTGTAATTTTAATTAATTTGCTTTATATTTAAAAGCCTTCTTTCCTAATTTCTACTAACAGTGACGGTAATAATAAATAAAATTGACAGGTCAACAAGATTCGCAAGATAACAATAGAAGACACTTTAATAGGAATGATGAAGGTAACAGACGACATAATGGAAATCGAAATAATCAAGATAACCGAAGACACGGTGGTAGAAGAAATAATGATAATATAGACCGGAGAGATACTAGACATCGGGATGGATCAGGTAATAAAAGATAGATTCCTTGAAGTGGTGAATTAAAAATTAATATTGCTGTAATCTTATAAAAGTTCTGATTTATAAAATGAAGTATAATTTTTTTAAACTTTTTAATCGTATTATTTATAAAAACAATGGTTTTTAGAAGCACAAGTACAAATAAATAAGATGAAACTAAAGGTATTTCTAGTGCTAGACAGCTATATGAATAAATTCAATAGAATTCATCGTGATTTGTTAATAAATTAAAAAATAATACAATTTACGGTTTACCAAATGTTTTAAATTCCACAAGTAAGAAAGTATTCTTTATTTACTAAAACGTATATTTATAAATATAAAATTTGTTTCATAAATAAAAACTTACAAAAATAGGTACATGTATCTTATTAAAAATAAATTAAATGAAATATATGATTATCAAAAAAGTGTAAAAACAAAACATGTATAAATATTTTTTCGTTGTTGTTGGCAAGAAGTGTTCGTTGAACTCCTATATTTGAGAGTTATCGTCTAGTCGAGTTAGGATCTTCTAGTTTTCGCCAAACCACCTACAACAAAATAAATAAGATTATTATAGGCAAATAAACCGTTGTTCCCATAAACAGCAACCAAGTCTGACTGTAGCCAGTGCCCAGACAGTGAGAAATATGTATAATGGTTGTGTAAGAACGATGTACAAGAACTTTTAGGGCATCTTATATAATATTATACATGGTAAGATACAGTTCTGCATGTCATAAACAACTCCAGACGACTGAATAGCAATAAAAATAATGTGTGTTGATTTTTGGTAATTTATGCACCAGGCGGTCAGCGCAATTACTGATTGGTTCCACATGGCGATCGTTTCCACTCAATCTGGCCTACTGTTTACTTTATATATATTTCTTTAACTTTCTGTTTTCATCCTATATTCGTTATTATACCATGTACTGTTTTGAACTAACCCTGTATATTGAGCTGAAGGTAATACATATTCAACTGAGATTAGAAAAAATATAACCGAGTGGTAATTTAACAATTTAATCCATAAATTAATTGGTTGAGAAGTTGGTAAAAATAAAAAACAAACTTACATTGCACATTTCTCTAACGAGCGCCTTTTCTCCATCGTCCATATCTTGTGATGTTGTATCAGACATATTTTCCACGCCTATTTCGTGACTTTCCCTCTCCAATTGTTCTCTTACTTCCAGAACTTGGAGAGCACGTACCACTGCTTCGGGTCGACCTGTCAACATTCCTACTCCCATATCTTGAGGTGCTGCTAGACTAGGATCGCCTAAAACAAAAATTCAATTAGTTTCATTGCTAACTTAATGTTCAGAATTAAAGCGTATCACCCCTTTTAGTTCCCAAACCACATAACAGGCTTAAATTCAATCAAAAATTAAATCTGTAAACCCGAAGACAGACGATAAACTAAAAGTTGTTTAGTTACATAAACGTTATATTGTTTAACAAAGGTAATTAGACAAATAATACATATTAGTCATATTTGCCTTTTGTGGCAATACTTTTATTACACTTATTATTAGAATATTACCTGTCGTTGTAGCTATTTGGTTGATCTTATGCGTCAATGCCCTCTTATCTTCTTCAAGTTGCTTTACTCGTTGTTCAAGGCTTCGGACATACTGCATTATTTGATCTGTAAAAAATTGTGAAAACGTTTTACAAATCAAGAGGTGTAAGTAATCATAATAAGTGATCTTAGTGTCAAGTGTACATTTATTAACAGTTCATATATTTTTTTAATTACATTTTTTTGCAGAGGAGTTACCTATGAATAGGTACTTTGAAGTCAAATATTTTAAACAAAAATAATCAATAGTATTAAACTTAATTACCATTAAAGGTACTTCTTTGTCTAGCTAAATTTTCATGTAAGATCCTTTCTCGACTTTCTGACCTTCTCTGTTGATTTCCTCCAGGATTAAACTGTTGGGGTACTGCTGGTTCGTCAGCGTTAGTACTGGAGCTTGAACCGTCACCATCATCTCTTAAATTTCCACCAGCGGTATTGCCACAGTTCGAACACAAAGCGCCATTAGCGCGTTCTTCGTCCAAGTAAAGACACAATTCTTTTAATTCTAAGTTGTCCTTAATTAATTCTTGCTGCTTGTTGTCCAATTCTCTGAGTTTTGTTTGGTAGGCCGATACTTCCTGGCGCATGACGCTGGCTGTATAACGCCCAAAACGTTGCCATTCTCGAGCTAATTTCCTACCCTGCATTTAAACATTGTGTGAATTCCCTAATTTTAACATTCATTTAAAAAAAGTATTTTCAAACCTTTTGTCGATCATCGTCAAGAAAACAGCACAGATCCCTAAGTTCCTGATTATCATCAGCTAAATGTTGGTTTGCCTCCTTCAACGTCCTAAGTTCCAATAAAATACCTTGAAATTGTCTGTTTGGATCTATAAACCGATGCTCTTCTGGTTTTCTCGTGAACTTTAAAATCTCAGGTCTAAGAAACTCATCCTCATAGCGAATTGGCTGACGTTGTTGGGGAGCTCGTAGGTCGAGGTGAATTTGAGGGATACCTGGTTCTTCGGGCAAACGAGGTCTGGGGGGGTTTTCTTGGTGGTGGATCTGAAGTTGTGTAGTTCGTACATCTTCTGGTGGATGCCGTGGATGAGATGGGTACTGTAGTCTCGCTGAAACACATTGAGATAAATCAATAATTGGCTAAAAAGTATAGGGAATCAAGGGGATTAAGAAGCTCTACTACTAGTCTTAAAAAGACTTACCTTGTTGATTATGATTTGGGTACAGCTTCGCTTGATCATTTGGATACAACAGAGTTTTAACATTTTCAGTACATTTTTGACTTTTTGGGGCGGGCTCCGTTGGGGAATTCTTCAAAATTCCTTGGCCGTTAGGCATAGGCGGTGGTTGATATCTGGGTGGCAAAACAGTAGACTCCCCACTTGCCTTATTAACCAGTGGCTTCTTGTTACCAGACATTTTTATATAAAAAGCTTAAGACACCATGTTAAAACCGATTTTAACAATCTCTCGATCGTTCATACATACATGTACTGTTTGGTCTTTTAAACTATGTGGGTCACAACTATCACATCGTAGTTTCACTTATTAAAGCTTTTGATTTCACTAATCAACAACACATTGATGATTTTTGATAGTTTCCCGCTAGAGCGCAAGTCCGACTCGGGTGTTAAATTGAAAAAATAGGTCGAATTTTGGGCATAACCAAATAGCAAACATCAAACATGGCTGAAAAGTATTATATACGCCGTATTCTGGCCTTCTAGAGTAGGTACCTATACCTACTTCGTACCCAAACCTACTTCGTACCCAATACCCATGAAATCGTCGTCAGCAGGTAGGTACACTTACAGTTGGTATATAGTCCGAGTGCTTAGGGAAGAGTTCCTATTTTTAAAATCATTCAATCTTAGTATTAAGTGTTTAAAAAATTGATCATTTCTAAATTTTTGTATATTTTAGCATTTTTTAACCATTAGGCCCATTAAATTAGTATTATCATAGCTCGCGATAAAAAAGAATTTTATAAATTTTAAATAAAACTGTAATAATGAGCATATCTGGACTTAAAACAGTTGTTCGTATATATTTTTATGGATCTGTATTACAAATTTTGAATCTTTATCTAAAAACTGAAATCTGTTTAAAACATCTAAAAAATATTGGGACATCCTGTATTTATTATTCGTGTTTTCATTCATTTCTATCACCACTGTAATTATCAGTAGTAATACCCCTAGGGCCTTGATAATACCGAGATAATTTTGTCATAGAGAATGCTGAAAGCGTGTTGCTTGATAATGGCCCGAGGCCGAAGGCCGAGGGCTATTATCCTTAAGCAACACGCTTGAAGGATTCTCTATGACAAAATTTTGAGGATTTATCAAGGCCCGAGGGGTATTCGATAAGACAATTTTTTACTTTGTAGATTTAAACATTTTTAAACTAGTTGTCAGTTTGACGTTTAATTAATTTTTAATCAAAAACTTGACTTGCTGAAAACACCAAACTGAAAACACCACATGTTGGGTGTTATCGCTGTAATCCATAGCTGATTGGATGAAATTTGACACATGACTCTAAATTAAGTAATTTGATTGGTTACAATAGTTAGTAAAAAATTATCAATAGTAATACCCCTAGGGCCTTGATAATACCGAGATAATTTTGTCATAGAGAATACTGTAAGCGTGTTGCTTGATAATAGCCCGAGGGCTATTATCCTTAAGCAACACGCGTGAAGGATTCTCTATGACAAAATTTTGAGGATTTATCAAGGCCCGAGGGGTATTCGATAAGATAATTTTTTACTTTGTAGATTTAAACATTTTTAAACTAGTTGTCAGTTTGACGTTTAATTAATTTTTAATCAAAAACTTGACTTGTTGAAAACACCAAACTGAAAACACCACATGTAGGGTGTTATCGCTGTAATCCATAGCTGATTGGATGAAATTTGACACATGACTCTAAATTAAGTAATTTGATTGGTTACTATAGTTAGTAAAAAATTATCAATGAAATAACTCAATGTCATTCAAAATATAGTACTATATGGGCGTTGTAGTATAATACTTCATTCATAAATATTGAAACATTTGAGAATCGACATAATGGCCGACTCTGTAGAACCAATAGAAATCAACGTTTCAACATAATGGCCGACTCTCTAGAACCAATAAAAATCAACGGTACTACAGTCAGACGAAGGAAAAGGCCACAACAATTTTTATTTAGGTTATGTTAAGACGTTTTTATAATGTTTATTCAACATATATAAAAATCTCTAGCAATAGTGAGTTGTTGTTATAGTGTAGAAAAATCTAGTGCAGCAGAGAAGAGATGAATATTTAGGTATGTTAGAAATACTAAAGGAATATAGTGTGTTGGTGTCCAAGTTTGTTGTTTAAATCTTATCTTTTGACTTAGTTATGTTTTATGAAGGGTTCATGCATGAGTTTACCCAAGTTGAAATGTTTATTGTTACAACTCCAGAAACATCACATACACTTTTAGAAAATATAACAAAGTTATTATGCACTACATCAATATCAGTGGTTGTAGTTTCCCAATATTTATCTGTTAAGTCCATTCTTAGAGGGAAAGAGATACTAATACAAAATGTCTGGATAACTGGATAATAAAGTAAGAAAATCTTTTGACTCCGGACTATCGAGTGGTAGTGGAATAGTTGTATATACTCATGCCGATGTCTCGTATTGAAAGCAACAGGAATGTTGAGGCCAGCAACCATCAAGCTCTAGTAAGTGTGATAAATTGAAATTTTTATCGACTATCTTTAGTGAAATCTCATGAGAACTCGTAAGAACCAAGCTCATTTATTAAAGCTACTTAAAGTGTTACGCCTGCGGAAATAAAGAATAGTTTTTGTTTTAAGTAGAAATTGTTCATCAGGATATTCACGTGTAGATTATAATTAATACACGAATATTTGACTAGGTAGTTAATAAACACAAGAATTAAAAAATTTTAAAATATACAGGCATTCAACAGATTTAAGTACATTAAACTTTAATGACCCGAAATATTTTTAAGCTGACAAATATATTAATCTTTCAAAAAAATTTCACGGCGTTTCTTCAAGAAGTTTTTCGGATAATGTAGAATATTTGTCAGACATCCCTGCCAATAAGAAATACTTTATTAAGTAGTACATATAAGATTTTTATTTAACCTTTAAAACAACCCCCTTTTACAGGTAATTTAACCTGATCTACGCCTTTGTTCTCCTACAATTGTCGCCCGCTGGAAGGTCATTTCAACCAATTCAATGACCACCGTCTATCCAGAAATAAAACAATTTTTTAATCCATACTCCTTACCTCTTTTGCCTTATTTCACCCACGTCTATTTTTCGAGACCCGAATTAATAAGCGGTGCAGATTTTTTACTACAGTTTTTTCTTAATCCATCATTTTTCAATCATTCAACTCGATGAAATGTTGGATTAAGCTCTGGGTCAAATGAAAGATATTTTTGCGCGATATTCATTTTCAACCAAATTGTAAACTAGTTTCAAAAACTACTATGACGGTATTGGTAAAAGAAAGTGCGCTGTAATGATCTTTGCTATTTTTCTTCCAAATAAAATATATTATTCATTCAACTCCTATTTTTCAATTTAAAGAACCGCCACTGTTCACGATTTTGATATCTTGTAAGAGCATGCGTAGTGTGTACCCATTTATAGAAGTTTATTCGCTGGCTATCACAAGGTGACCTCTAATTAAAAAATCAAGTAATCTTCCAAAATAAAATAGTCTAGTGCAGTCGTGCCGGTCGAAAGTATTTCTTCGTAAATTTTTCAGTCGTTTGGACTGGAATTTAAAATTTAATTCACAATGGCCACCCCTCAATCGGATACCGAAAGAAGAAAACAGATCAGTGTCAGGGGCATAGCAGAATTAGACGATGTTAATGAAATGAAAAAAACTTTTAACAGGCACTTGCACTACACTCTCGTAAAAGATAGAAATGTTGCCACTTCCAGGGATTACTATTTTGCTTTGGCCCACACTGTTAAGGATCATTTGGTTTCCAGATGGATAAGGACCCAACAATACTATTACGAGAAGGATCCTAAGGTGAGTAACTAGGTTTTATTTAATTTTCATTTTTTTTTTGAAAAATCGAATTAAAATTTATTTACTAATTTATATCTAATATAATAATGGTAAGAAAGTGGCCAAAACTGCATATTTTGATGAACCGATTTATTTCTATTAAAATCAGATTTGCTTTATTTACTTAATCTTTTTAATAAGTAAAATAATAGGTGGTTCATATCTACATCACCCGATTTGGTATAATATATATTACACTATCATTTACTTTTAATACAATACATTTAGGTATCTACTCACTAAAAAATTACATAACACTGAAAAATTGACTGACTGAACATTAATTTTATTTAAATTGGGTATATAAAAATACATCAAAAGCCATCATTCGTGTCGCTGGGACTCAAGCCCTAAACAGTCTTGGTTTGAAGGTGCGAACTAGTTTTTCTTTGTCATACATCCCAACATTGAATTTCAAATTCCTGGATAATAACCTATACTATACTCAACTTAATCGGAAGCTTTGTAAACACACCTAAAACATCTGCTCAGTGCGTGTTTACGGTCGAAAGCTGAATTTGTAACAGATGTGTATTAAGGATTCACTTTTAAATAGGATTTTCGTTTATATGAACTGGTTAGTTAGGTAGTTAAGACCCTTAATGCGACCCTGTGTACTAGAAATGTCACGATCTTAGCACGTGGACGCTAACTACTATAACTATAATATATACCTACTATAATAAAATACCTGTAAATCTAAGGAAGCGTTATAATTCATAAGGTTCGAGATTTGAAAAATCTCTCGGGTGCTGTTGATAAAACTTGTTTCATAGTGCCAATAAATCTATAATTGCAAGGACTTTTTTAAGACCAGATTTTAGCTTTGGTAATTTTTAGCTAGAGAAAATGAGAAGGACGCTAGGGTTTTTAACATCGGAACTGAATGCTACATTAGAACTAGGAAATTGCTTTAATATTAAAATAGAAATTTGCTTTATTCTATTGAACTTTAAAGAAAAGAAACGTATTGCGATTATTTTTTGATAAAAATAAGAAATGATTGCCAAAACAAAAAAAACATTTTGCTAAAGATCTGGTTGGTAAATCTAAGTTTTTTATTTTCTCAAAATTTAAGAAATTAGTGTGTAATTTTTAACTTTTAAATTTGTATTTTTTTCCACAATTCCACATACTCATCTAGTATATTTGTATAAACGAACCAGATGTTTACACTAAAGTGTTGTTTGCAAACAGCAAAACGGAATTGGCATTAATTTTTTCTCTATGACAATATATGTTGCATAAAATGTATGTTTATAAATAGAACTAAATCTTAAAAATACCATCTGTTATATTTAATAGTTCAGCAAGGTTGGCTTGTAGCAGGTAGTCAACACTGGCAAATGAAAAATAAGTTTAAATAAAGTTTTTTTTTTATTTTAGTTAAAAACTTTTTATTTTAGAAATTCCCCTAAATTGATTTAACAGGTTACATTGGGGTTTACCGGCTATCCCATAAGAACTGTGCTATCATGAATTTTCAAATATACAGTATAATTCATTTCGGAAGCTCAATAACAGTATAATCTATAGAAAAGCATTTTTTATTTTCAGAGAGTATACTACCTCTCACTCGAATTTTACATGGGTCGTTCTTTACAAAATACCATGATCAATTTAGGAATACAAACTTCCGTAGATGAAGCTCTCTATCAGTTAGGTTTAGATATAGAAGAACTTGAAGATATCGAGGAAGACGCAGGTTTAGGTAATGGTGGGCTGGGACGTTTAGCTGCTTGTTTCTTGGACTCGATGGCCACTCTAGGTGAGTTTTATAGTAAACTAACAGTATTTCTAACAAAATTACTGACGGAGTTTTTTCAAATCTAGGATTTTTACTTATATTGTTTAATGGAGGAACAGCTTGAAAAAAATGCCAATTAACAAAAGTCATCATCTTAATTTTAAGGCGACAGGTGCCTAGAGCAATCACACCCCATTTTTTTCACCCTTACACCGAATGAAACCTACTCAATTGTATTTAATTTAATAAAACCACTGCCTCCTCTGTCTTCTAATGACATCTGCTCAAAGTCACGAAGAAATGACCATGACATAACCATCTAATAAATAGAGACAAAATACCAAGAGCAAAATGTCATATTCAGTGGTATTAAATCACGTGAAATTTGTATTGAATTACATGTTTATCTTTGCTGATTATTACATCCTTAAGGTATGAAAACATATTTTTATTTATGACGACTACAAAAAAAGATTATGAATGAATTCACGTACATAATCCATGATCAATAATTTGTTTAATGTAAAACATTATGAAATATATTGAATAATAGAAATACACACCTCTGGCCAACAACTTTGAGGTCACCTAAAGGGTCACCATTAGACAAGAATATGTTATATCATTAGAAATGATAACCTTTCGACTGAAAAATTGGTTATTTTTGTTATATGTATTAAAATACTTTTAATAATTATCAGTGAGGTGAATTTAAAAACTTCTTGGTCTTTTGAACTACTTTTAATTTTATTATTAGGTTTTAATCTCTTTATCAATGGTATTACCAACCGTTTTCATGACAGCAATGTCTTGCTATTTGCAGATGACTTAAAATGTTTTAAAATTATTAACAATTAATGTAGATGCTTCATTGTTACAATTAGAACTAACTAACTTGTCTACATGGTGCTCACATAATGGCATGGGCATGGATCTTAATACCAATAAATGTCATGTAATTAGCTTTCATCCCACACATCATTCAATAGCATTTAATTATCACATTAATGACCAGTTGCTCTACACTGTCAATTATACTACAGATTTAGGAATTACTCTTGATAACTCTCTTAGCTTCAATTGTCACATCAATAATGTTATACAAAAATCAATGAAAATGTTGGTTTTTGTAAAAAGAACAACTCCTGAATTTACCAAAATAAATTGTATTAAAGTTCGTTATTTATCGTTAGTCAGATCTCACCTTGATTATTGCTTGTCTGTTTGGTCTCCTCACTACTTAATTTACATAAAGAATATTGAACAAGTTCAAAAAAAAATTTATTACGAAAGAAAACAAAAAAGACCTTATATTGCAGCAGTCCACAGCAACATTTAAATAGTCTGCTCTGTTAGGTTGTTCTGTAGCTAGCAGAACATGCATTTTTCTTAAGAAAAAAAGGAGCAATAAATTTTTAATTAGGGCATTAAATTATTTGATTTATTTACATCATCTTTCATTAATTTTTAACAACTTTTAAATAGTTGCTCTGCTAGGTTCATCTGTAGCTAGCAGAACATGCGTTTTTTATAAGAAAAAAAGGAGCATTAAATTTTTCATTGGGGCATTACCATTTTTGTTATCTTGTCTTTTCATTATTGTATTGTATTTTTACTATCGTGTTTTATATTCGGAATGTATACTCTATTGTTCTATTGTAAACATTTCTTTGTTACTTTTCATATGGAATTGGGCTTGCCCGTAAATAAATAAAGTACTAAATCGTACATGTACTGTTTCTCAGTAAATATCTTTAAGATTTAAAATAAAATAAAGATTTAATTTATTTTTCTGGAAAACAAAACTGTATACTTGCAAAATTCTTTAATAAAATTAATAAACCATTTGCGCTGTTTCTTAATTAACTTAAGAAATTTATGTTTAGGTATGCCCGCCTATGGTTATGGTATTAGATATGAATATGGTATTTTCGCACAAAAAATTATTAACGGTGAACAACAAGAAGAGCCTGATGATTGGTTAAGATATGGTAACCCATGGGAGAAAGCAAGGCCCGAGTATATGCTACCTGTAAACTTCTACGGAAATGTTATCGACACCCCCGAGGGAAAAAAATGGGTAAACACACAAGTAGTATTTGCTTTACCATACGATAACCCCATTCCTGGATACCAAAATAATGTTGTCAATACATTGAGGTTGTGGTCTGCAAAGTCTCCTGTTGATTTTAACCTCAAATTCTGTAAGTATGAATTTACAAAATTCACTTTAAAACAATATACCCAAGTTTACGTCAAAATACTAATTTCTAATACATCTTTTTTAGTCAATGATGGTGATTACATTCAGGCTGTGTTAGACAGAAACCTTGCAGAAAATATATCAAGAGTTCTTTACCCCAATGATAATATCTTCGAAGGTAAAGAGCTTCGCTTGAAACAAGAGTACTTCATGTGCGCGGCTACTTTACAAGACATAATCAGAAGGTTTAAGTCCGCAAAGTTTGGTACCCGCCAACCCACAAGAACTAATTTTGATTTGTTGCCATCCAAAGTTGCTATTCAACTTAATGATACTCATCCATCTATGGCCATTCCCGAGTTGATGAGGATTTTGGTTGATATTGAAGGTATGTAACAAACTATGGAAGTGAAGAATATCATCATTTCATAATCAATTTTTCTTTTAGGTCTTCCTTGGGAAAAAGCCTGGGATATCACTGTCAAGACCTGTGCTTATACCAACCACACTGTCCTTCCAGAAGCTCTTGAAAGATGGCCAGTATCTATGTTGGAGAATATTCTTCCCAGGCACTTGCAAATAATCTACCACATCAACTTCTTGCATATGGAAGTAATCAAAAAACGTTGGCCAGGAGATCTAGACAGAATGAGACGTATGTCTTTGGTAGAAGAAGACGGCGAAAAACGAGTTAACATGGCACATCTTTCCATTGTGGGTTCTCATGCTGTGAATGGTGTTGCCAGGATTCACTCCGAAATTATCAAAGCTGATTTGTAAGTTACATTTATAAAGTAACCTTAATATAGATTTTAAAAAACAATTTTGTAGGTTCCGTGATTTTTATGAACTCTCTCCTGAAAAGTTCCAAAACAAAACCAATGGTATTACCCCCAGAAGGTGGTTACTCCTTTGCAATCCAGGTTTAAGTGACCTTATCTCAGACAAAATAGGAGAAGATTGGACGGTTCACTTGGATGAACTCGCAAAACTGAAAAAATGGGCTAAAGACCCAAATTTCCAGAGAGCAGTCATGAAAATCAAACAAGAAAATAAACTGCGGTTAACTCAATTATTAGAAAAGGATTACGGAGTTAAAATTAACCCCTCTTCGATGTTTGACATTCAAGTTAAGAGAATTCACGAATACAAGAGACAACTTCTTAACTGTCTTCATATCATAACTTTATACAACAGGATTAAAAAGAACCCTTCTGGTAAATTCACTCCTAGAACCATCATGATTGGAGGAAAGGCTGCTCCTGGATACTATGTTGCCAAAAAGATCATCAAATTGACCAATATGATCGGTAACGTTATCAACAACGACCCAATCGTCGGTGACAAGCTTAAAGTCATCTTCTTAGAAAACTACAGAGTTACCTTGGCTGAAAAGATCATGCCTGCGGCTGATTTGAGTGAGCAAATTTCGACTGCTGGTACGGAAGCGTCTGGTACAGGTAAGAAGATGATACATTTTATTTTTTACACCTCATACTGTTACTTGACGTTCTTCAAATAACTTGAAAACATTACAAATTAAGAGTCCGACACCGGCACACTCCTCGGGGATCTGGTGGTGGGCGGATCTCAAGCGATCCCCACTTCGCCAAATTTTGTATGATGTATACAAAAAATTTGACGATTATTTAGTTTTGTTATAGTGGTGTTACGAGTTCTCAAGTTATTCATACATTTTTATTTTAAATAAATAATGGAACTGCTGATCACTTTGTTTAAATCTTTTAATTTTGATTTGTGTAATTTTTTTTAGGTAACATGAAGTTCCAATTGAACGGTGCTCTTACAATTGGTACTCTAGATGGCGCTAACGTAGAAATGGCCGAAGAAATGGGCAACGAAAACATTTTTATTTTTGGTATGACTGTTGAGGAGGTTGAAGCATTGAAAAAGAAGGGTTATAACGCCATGGAATACTATAACGCTAATCCGGAATTAAAACAAGTCGTAGATCAAATTCAAAATGGCTTCTTCAGTCCAGGAAATCCTGATGAGTTCAAGGATTTGGCAGATATTTTGTTAAAGTATGATCATTACTTTTTACTGGCCGATTATGATGCTTATATCAAGAAACAGGATGAAGTCAGCGCTGTCTACCAGGTATATAATTTTTTGGGTTCATTTTCTACATAGAATATTAAAGTGGTAAATAGTTAGATAAAATTTAACAAGAAAAACTAAAAGTTACACTTTTAAACTTGATATTAACACGTTGACTACCAACTATGAGATAACACCTAATAAAGGGTGTCGTTTTGTTATTTTTAATGTTTTAATTTTTCCTAAAGCCGAACCTGGATTTTCATATCTCTCAATGATTCAGTACATTATTCGTGACAAAGTTCTGGACAAATGAATAATTATGCATAATTGATAAAACACCCTGTAACTCCGTTGTGGAAGCCAAGAGACCCATTATTGGGATTTCGGAAACCATTGTAGGTACAAAGTTGGTTAAATGGGAAAAAAAAATGCGTATTTTCAAGACAAATTGATTGGTTTTTCAAAATTAAAATGTCAGGGCCGGTTTCTGAGATATTTGGGGAAAACCAAAATTGACGATTTTCGTTTTATTTAATTAATTAATCACTTTTTGTTATTTCTATTGACTAATTTTATTATTTAAGATTAAGATATTTTTAGTTTCCTGTTGAAATGAATTTTTCACAATATCGTTTGTTTCTGAATTTCTGCATGAAGAAACATCTAACAGCATTATTTTTTTTGCAGAATCAATCTAAGTGGTCGGAGATGGCAATAAACAATATTGCTTCATCAGGAAAATTCTCCAGTGACAGAACAATCATCGATTACGGCAGAGACATCTGGGATGTTGAACCCAGCTATGAAAAACTGCCTGATCCATCAGTTCCTAGAGAATTAGCTTTAAAATAATAACTTTTAATTATCGCTTTCAAACAACTTTTGTAAAGTTGTATTATTAGTATAAATATTAGATGAAAAGTATTTGTTGGTCTTTAATACAAGTTTTACATATAGTAGTTTGTCTAAAAGTTATGAGAGCTCAATACATCTTATATATTAAGTAAAAAAAAACAACCACTTGGTTTTCTTTAAAATCTAAATAGCTCAGATCCTGTTAATAAATTGCCATTTGAAAATATGTGCCATTTCGTTTTAAACAAAGGGGGTATGACAATTTGTAGACTACAATAAATTTGTTAAATGTAAAGTACAAAATATTTTAAAACTTGTTATACCCAGTAAAATTGTTTACTTTTTATATAATTTATTTTGTTGTGAAGCAAATATTTTTATATTATTTATCGAAATTATGTATATAACTGATATTTTCTAAACAGTATATTTTTTGTTAAGCAGAAGATATTATTAAATGTTATATGTATTAAAAACTATTTTTATTTGTACAGTAAGCATCACAACCCAAGACATTTATTTAAATTGAAGTTTAATTGATTGACATTCCATCCTTGATGTTGGAAACAATGTCGTCTAACGGTGTGCGGTGTAAACTTTGTTCTCGTGAATAAACTTTCTTTCAACTCGCTTGGTGTGTAAATATTATTTGTTAATTCATTAACGAATATTATGTGTATTATTTAGTGTTGTTTTCTCGTTCTCCCTGGGTGTTTTTCACCATTGACAATTCCTATATATCGTTAATGTCTTTTAGTTCATAAATATAAATATTTTGTTAAGGAAGTAAAAAATAAAACGTTTTAATTTACATAATTTAATAGTATATTATATAACAAGTGTGGAAAGTGACCAACTTTCCACCTTCCAGCGAGTTATCGACACTATTTTTCCTACGACCCCAACATATTTTTTTTTTATAAAATATTAATCATTGGGTATATTAATTTTAGGATTTAAAATAATATTTTATTGTGCTTTTAAGAAAATTTTCAAAAAAAGAAGCTTTAATGCCTTTTATATTTCTTCACTCCATGAATTAGTTGTATGGATAGGTGTACCTACCTTCCTTTTCATTTTTGGGGCAGCAGCTTTAGGCAGGTAATTTTAGCCGCCGCCTATATTTCAGGTAGAGTAAATTCCATCAAAAATTCATCACTTTCCATTTTCACTACTAATTGTTCATAACGATTGACAGACGCTGTGCGAGAAAGTAAAATATATCACTTAAGTGTCAAAACAATTGGGAAATTGCCATTTTCATAGGTGGTCGTAGGAAAAACTACTATATTTCCTAAACAACTCTAGGAATAGACAAAAATAAACCATTGTACACAAAATTCGCATATTTTTAAATATGAGAACATATTTCAATCATTGCATCTAAAAAATATACAAATTATAATAGAGGGGACTTGAAATATAAATTAAAAAGAAAATACAAAATAAAATTAAATTAAAACAATTTAAACAAGGCACATTTTGAAGTTGATATTTTAGTCAAATTGTGGAAGACATTCTTCATCCTATTAATAAATCTTTTTTGTTATTTTAAAACAAAACCCATTTTCCAATATCTATTTTGCAAGTTTTTTATTATTAAAAATATTTCAGTCTTTTTCTTATGCTAAAAATCATTGTTATAAGATCCAAAAATGTTTGCATCTTATTTTTGCAACTAAACACTAATCTTCGAAACAATCATCAATTTCATTTAACAATTCTTCTTCTGGTTTCAATAGTACAGTATCTTCATCAATATCATCGTCGTCGTCCTCTAAAAGAAGACTTTCATCTAACTTACTTGAAGTACTACCAGTCTCAAACATATCTTTTTCAACTATGGATGTACATGCCAAATTATTTTCTGAAAGAAAAGTTTCACTAGTAGCCTGAGAGGTATTTTCATCACTGTCACTTAACATTCTGTCATGTTGTGGTAATTTTCTTCTAAGAATTATTTTTTTCCTGAACCTTTGAATGGGTAATAATTTTTCCGACGGTTCCATATCCAAATCCATTGAGGTGCTTGATACTTCTTGTTCTTCTTGGGTTCTTGTTGAACTAGTGGAACTTTCTTCCTTGGGTTTCCTTTCTGCTCTAATTTCTTCTAGTGTTTTTATTTTTATACTACTTATATCAGATTGGGAAGTAGTTAACATCGTCTCGGATCCTGTCACACAAACTGTGACAGATACTTGGCTGTCTGCAGGGTGACTTTTTCTGGGTCGATGTTTCTTTAACTTAATTTCAAGGTTTCCATCTTGGTTTTGGTAGAAAACTTTCCGCTTTTTCTCTAAAATAATACAATACATAAATCAACTTTATTCTTCTTAAATATTTTATAAAGGAAGCCACCGAACAGAGATTTGAAACAAAACAACAAAAATTTAAAAGCAAACTTCTATTACATCAAAAAATAAAGTGTACCGCGCAGTACCAGGGTGTAATAATAACTCTAATAAATGTCTGGACGTTGTATTTCAATATTTTCCGGAGAAAAAAACGAAGAGCGAGAAGAGAAAAAACAAATCAGAATATTTAAACAAAGAAAATCAAACTTGATGAATCCAGTAAGCAAAGCAAGGAAGAAGCACCTACAGAATGAACAGAATTTAAGGACACTCACTACGTCCACACAGCCACTGTCACTTTCATTAATTTTTTCCCGTTTTTAATCAAGTGACCAGCGTATAAAATGCGTTCAGCTTGTTTAAAATTTAGTTTGCCATGGTCTGTTGGCCCATTCGAAAATTTGGTCAGTCGTGAGAGTCGTTTTTTATATTTAATAGGTGACCAGCACTCACATTTAAATCCCCCATGTCAGATCCCTATACCTAATCTAAGATATTTCGATACTTCTGTCTTGGACTTTTAGTAGCTCTAATTTTGAGGGAAACTTCAAGCTAACAAATTTTTATTGATATCGTGTTGTTATTTGGTTCGAGTGTGTGAATACACACCCCTATAATAGGTGTCATTTTTATAGTGAGGACCAAAGACATGAAAGTTCGAAAAGCAACAAAAAAAAATGGTTTACCTATTGCAGATGTTAACTGACTATCACTATATCTTTTATTTTGAGGAAGAGCGGTTACGACTCTTTCTGGTTGCCTATTAACCATCCTGGAAAATATTCTTTGTCTTAAAACATTTGCTTGATCCAGATCCTGGTAATTTGAAAAAGAATCTGAAAAAAGTATGAACATCAGTTATATTGATTTTGTTGCAATTTTAGATTCTTATTATAATATTGTCAGATTTTTTGTTAGCAAATATATTCGTTTTATTAAAATTTAAAATAAATAACATTAAATTATTTGATTTTTTCTGAAGTTTATTTACACTGTTAGTACTGGTTCAAGAATTTGAGATTTTTACTTGAAAATAATAATGAACTAAACAAAAATTGGGTAGACAGAAAAAAATGTTCTTGATTTTGGCAACTACTTTACATTTTTAGGACATATTTAACATAAAATCAAACGAATTATTAAATTTTTTGGGAGAGACAATTAAACCCAGTTTCCTGTTAGAAGCACTGAGTTTTAATTTATTACTTAATTTTTTTTTATTTATACATTTATGTAAATCTACAATTTACATACCCGGAAAACCTAGTCAAATGAAGTTGGAATTAGTGAAATAAGCAAAAACATATTTATATACAAATTCAAATTTTTTTCATTAACCATTATTAAAAATTAAATTTTAGCGAAACTTACCATTGTATGAATAATATGCAGCTGATTCAGCTTGAATTTTTTCCAGACGAATTTCCTCCAGAGATTTAACTGTAACAATGCGTTGTTCACCAATTTTTTTGGGTGAGAAAGTTGGCATTGACTCGTTATCAGACTCTGCAAGAATACACCGATTCAGTTTATCATTTTATTTCTTTTCCATAAAAGTGCATTCTTGCAGAGATTCCTTAGAAAAATGAAACAACTTGGTACAAAATAAATTTTATTTAATAACATTACAAAATAAATTAAGTTCCACTGCCAACAGTACCAAAAAAACTAATTTGTTTATTGTTGAAAATAAATATATTTGTCTCAACAGTTAACATAAAACATCTAAACTCAATGCAACAATCCCAAATTAACAAATCTTAAAAAGGTTATACATAAGGCAAACGTGCAGTAAATAAAGACCAGATTTTGCGTTATGTACAACTAACAATTGAACAATAACCATAGGAAAATGTCAAAACACCCCAGAATTAAAGCTTTAACAAAAAAAATCCACTTGACAAGAATGCACCTTCTAACTTACAAATTTCAAATTATTACATTGTTTATAGACATAAACAGTGTTATAACAGTCAAGATTTCAACTGAAATCAATAAATACTAACGCTAGTACATAAATTTTTCTATTTGAAAAAATAAATAGAATCATTAGTAAAAAGTTTTCTCGCGTCACTTTCATTCCACTAAATTGTTAATATATTATTAATTTAATAGAGTATTCATAGCCGATTTTATGAAACAGATACACATCATCCACGATTTATGGACTAGTATTGTTATAACATTTAAAATTTTAAAACAAAATTGAAAAAAAATAAAAATGAAATGAGACTTTTAAAAATGAAACACCAGCTCAAATTTCACAGCGAGCTCAAATCTGGCAGTTGTTAACAACTGCTCTAAAAAAAGTTTCTAAAGATTCAAAAACAAATAAAAAATTCAAACAGTAAAAAACCAACAATCAACTTAATTTCGTTCCAAAAGTAAATTATGAACTTTGTTGGAAAAATTACTTTACTAGTTGCATACCTTCTTCAAAATTCACAACAAAGCTATCCACCGCAGTCACTTTTCTCTCAGATGAAGAGTTAATATCTCCTACAGATTGATCTGTAATTAAAAAAAACTACCGTTATAGATACAAAGTTGGTTAAATGGGAAAAAAGATGCGTATTTTCAAGACAAATTAATTAGTTTTTTCAAAATGAAAATATAAGGTCCGGTTTCTGAGATATTTGGAAAAACCAAAAATTGACGATTTTCGTTTTATTTCAATAACACCTTAATTTTGAAAGCTAGAAAAAAAGTTATAAAGCTTTTTTATTTAGGGACAAATACAACTTAACATAGCGTATCCAATTTTTTGAAACAACATTTCATCTTTGAAAGGCTACCCTCAACTATTTTTTTTTTATTTCATTTAATGTCCGTTTTTTTCTCTGTTGAATACTTAATTTTTTTATAAGGTTCTTAATTGGATTGCGTTCTTAAAATTATGTACTAAAGGTATCCAAAAAAGTAAAAATATATTTTGCAGCAAGTAAAACTACACTTTCTTCTTAAAGAAAAATAAAGAAATTACCATTTGGTATATTAGCTTTGTTGACAGCTTCATTAGGTCTTGGATTTCGGTGCATGAAGGGACAATGGGCCTTCAAGCACCCTATTGGCTGGCTTTCCCAGTAGCAAGGGATGGCTTTCCTATTTTTCCTTAATTCCATATGTCGAAAATTACAATGCACATTTACACATTTGCCTTCCTTCCAGAAACTGCACATTGTTTCACATCCTAAGGCTGAAGGTTCATGGCGAAAAATACAGTTGTCCCCCTAGAAAGTTACTTATTTAATTTAGTTTATTAATATTGGTTTACTATTTACCTTAGCACATGTTGAGTAATAGTAAAAATAACAATCGTTGTTCTTCTTAGGAGAATCCAAATCTGTCATCTTTTTAAAAAAGTTATCAAGACTGAAAAACGAAAAATATATTAAAACACCCGGTAGATGTGCTTCTATGGAAATAAATTTAACTGAAAGCATGTGTTTACCAGTAAAAATTTTCCGCCGGCATTGTATATCTTATTCTACAGTTAAATCAATACTATTAAACTAAATTCAATTTCGATGGTATAATATAAAAACGTCTTGATTTTTTATAAATATATATTTTAAAAACTTACCCAAAAAATTGGACTTTTTTGGCTTGCTGCTTGCTTGATAACTAACAACGTCACAAACGTCAAACCCAGTGTAGCCAATATATTAAATTTCGAAACATCGGTCCGAGTTTTACTACCAGTCAATTTTTAGCAACAAGACTCGTGAAAAACATTGATGGACACCAGCCATCATTTAAAAATTTTGTTTTAAAAATATTTTCGAAAAATTCCACTTTATTCAGTAATAAGGATTATTTTAATATGTGAAATAAAATCACGCTCACTAGACTCTGTATTTAAATTGGCATATCCATTAAATAAATAAATATATTTGATTAAGTTTATTTAATGATAAACCTAAAACCTACAGAAAATTAGTATAATAATTTTAAAAAAATGTGTCAGTCATATTTAATGTATTACATACATGAGATACATAATGTCGCTTTGAGATAAATTTACTGAATACAAGCATTACAAAATCCATTCTTACAAATGTATAAAACCTTTATTGGAAACTATACAATTCTACATTGTCTTTCTTCAAAATGTATATCAATATACCTCTCTTTAAGTAAAGTAGCACAAAGAGCATTAGAAGTAAGTCATAAAATATAAAGATCAATATCAGCAGATTATATGCCTGTATTTGAAACTTTTAAATAGTTTTTGAATTTGTTAAGGTCAATATACAGATGTATATCTTATTTATTTTAATGAGGCAGTGACGTCACACGTCAAAAATCTGCGGCGTTGCCAGATAGAATTTTTTTCGTTCACTTAAAGATAAAATTGCGCCAGTTACTTTTTTTCCTAGCTTGAATCTAAGTGCATCTAATGTGCTATTAACTTGATTGAAGATTGGAATGGATGTCAAAGAGAACTGCTAGTCTATAGAACAAATAAAATGTTGACTATTAAGCATTTTCAATAGTAAGAAAAGTATAAGATTCAAATAATCTAAACATATCAAGATTTTTCGCTATGTCACAGCGGCAACATAGCGACCTTTAACAGTTATTTTCCCCTGCACGTTAAGTTTAAATCGTATTTGCTCTTAGTGGTTTCGTGTTTATTCTGTTGACAACAGAAATAACTAGAATTTACGTCACTGCCTCGCTAAAATAAATAAGGTATGCCTGTTTTGCGCCTGTTTAAACTTTACTGTATATATTTTGGATCAATTATAACAGATTCCTTGTATATATCCATCTATATATAAATAAGATATACAAATACATTGATCCTCAAAACAATACCAATACACATTTTATTGTCTATCTTTAAACCCACTAATTTTCTAAGTAGAAATATTAGGCAGCAGGTATAATTTACCATTTTGAAGCTTAAGACATAATGTATCATATATCTTAAAATTAATTTCTAATTTCACGGGCTCGCCTTCTTTCATTATAGATTCTATCTTCCATGCCGTCACTTTCTGTGACAAGAGCTCGTTCTAGAATGACTCTACCTTCTTTATATTTTTGATTATCTTCTGTGGCAAATTCATACATCCAACCTAATTTTGTATCACAGGATTTACAAGAAACATCTCTTACCTACAACAAAGTAAAATTGTATATATCGTTCATATAACAATGAAGTCAGAGCATAAAACGAAATGTACAGTAATTAATCTAATTAAAATAAAAATTCCTTATACTATTTAGCTTACCATATGACGCCCTGTCAACATAACTCTGTCTTGGACTTCACTGTATGTCAAATTGACAACTCTGTTAAATAAGAAAGCTCTGCCTGTAGCACCAGTAAATCGTGTGCTTATCAATTCTGACCTATTTGTTAAATTCGTTCCACAGTTAGCACAAGAGAATAAACGATTTCCCCCCATATGTTCCAGAAAAACTCGACCCATTTTCTGACAAAATAATTTAATTAAAAAAAGCACTAATAAGTTACTTTATATGATTAATTGTTTTCTATCTTACCTGTTTTTGTATGAAGCAAAATTAAACTAAGCAGATTATAATTTGAAAGATATTTCTTTCAAACCAATGTAGTATATGAAAACAAAACAATTTATGACGTAAAACAGCTGACCAACGTGACAACCGGTGGCAGCACTGAGAATATTTTAAACAAAGAACGTTGTTTTTGTTTGTCACTCTAATATAATGGAAGTTTCACAAGATCGACGATCTAGGAACTTCGTCCAAATATATAGCAATATGACAAAATTTACACATGGGAAAAACATTCTGATTGGTCAACTGCATGTTATGCATCTTTTAATATAATCATTGAATTTACCTTTAGTCACTGTCAATTTGTCATGAATGACATTAAATTTTCCTTTTGTGGAAAAAAATTATGGTGATTATCGTTACAACACCAAATGGCTCGTTTTTTCATTAGTAATGATTACTAAAAAGCCGACATCAGGCATTAAACAGTGGTTTAAACGTGGTGCAATTACTATAATCGTAGCAGAGGGACTTTGCTTCTTTGGAACTTATTTTATTTGGCGAAAAATTAATACTCAAAGAGGTGGTGCATTGTTTAAGTTTTTGTATAGAGTAGTTTGACTTTTTAATATATTTTTAGATTTCAGAAAATATTTGTACGATTACTACCCAACCATCTTGGAAAGTTATTACAAAATTGGAGAAACTATTGATTCAGAAAATAAAATACGACAAATTGATTTGACTCACTGGAACAAGGAGGCTTAATGGCCAATAGGTGGGTAAGGTCTCTCTTCTGGTTAGTTACTTGTGGTGGACTTAGTTATGGTTTATTAGTACTAACTACCCCTCCAGAAGCTGATGTCCAAAAATTAAAAGAGGTACATATACATTTTAATTATTTTGGATGTTTTAAATAACTTTGGTAGTGTTTTTCGATTACAAAATTGACTTATATATTTAAAGTAAGGAGAAATATTTATTAAAATGAATTTTGTAGTATTTCATACTTACACTAAGTACCTATACTGATCAATACACCTTATTGAACTCTAATTTTATGCATATAGTCTTAGAGGTTTGCAGGGGCCATAAACATCAGTTTAACAAAAATCCATAAAATATCAGTAAAACCAAAAAAAGAGCTTTTTAGTATTTCAAAAAAAGTCCAATATTTCACACCTATTGATAACTTTTTGATAAATTTGCCATTTGTAATTTAATTTTCAAAAAGTATAAAAAGAGTTTTATAAAATAGATAAATAAAGTATTTTATTTTTAATATATAAAAATCATGTACACACAATAGGCAGTATTCTAATAACAAATTACTGAAAACTGGATTGGTTCCATTCACTCTAGGTTAATTAATGCTGGACCCTTTTCTTCTTCATTATTGGGTTATTTATTTTATTATATTTTTTAAGTATATTTCAGTAATTTTAATTTTAAATAAATTGAAGGACACATTTGTGTTGGTGTTACTGTTTTTATGTCAAATTATTCATTTGAAAATTTTTGACAATGTTTAATCTAAGATTTTTTTAGCAACTGTCCACTAAAGGAGAAAAAAAGGAATATTCAGATAAGAATCAACAGTTTATGAATATAATAAGTTCTGCATCGGAGAGTAAAAAACCAATTTATCGTATGACAAAAGAAGAAATTGATAAGGAAATTAAAAGGGACTAAATTGCACTCATCCAATATGAACTTCACTATACCCATTGACACCTCAAATGAAACCACTAACAAATTAAACTTTTTAACCCAAAGAGAAGTAGAAAGGCAACTTACTTTACAAAAAAGAAAAGATAATAAAGACTTGCTTGTTGCTGACAGTGAAAAATTAGAATTTTTTGAATCATTATTTGCTGAAAAAAGATTGTATATAGAAAATTTAGTTGACGTGTCAAAAAGTATCTCAGTTAATGAGCTTCCAGATCACTTTAATCAAATTCTAAAAGAAATAGTAACTCTACAGAAGTACGTAGCAGCTTCAAGTATTTTTATAAGGAATTATGATGTAGAGAGGTGTCAAAATATATTACAAGATCTAACATTAAAGACTAAGCAACTCGATGATGAACTAATACCTAAAAAGAAATTTTCTTTTAAAAACAAAGCTAAACAAAACCCTGAAACCTCACAACCTAAACCTAAAAGTAAAGATGAAGTTGATTTAAAAGTTAAAATTAAACCAGAATCAGTAACTACTGGATTTTTTAATAAATGCAATGAATTCCTTACGTTAAATAGTCCTGAACTTCTTAAAAAAGATATTACTTTAGAAAAATTGGAATGTTGTACAGTTCTTCTTAAAGGTATTCCCTCCACTTTACATTTAAGTCAACTTAAAAATTGTAAAATTTTTTCTGGACCAGTTAGCACTTCCATATTTGCAGAAAATTGTGAAAATTGCACCTTAGTTATAGCTTGCCAGCAGTTAAGATTACATGATTCTCACCATACAGAAATCTACCTTTATGTTACTAGTAGGGCTATCATGGAAGACTGTACAGATATAACTGTTGCCCCTTATAACTGGAATTATGAGGATATTAAAAGTGACTTTGAGAGTGCCTCTTTTGATACAGCTGTAAATAATTGGACAAGTATTGATGATTTTAATTGGTTGAATCAGAAACATTCTCCCAACTGGAAAGAGATTGAAGAAAAGGACAGAGTTCAAAACTGGAATAATCTTCTGTAGTTTGAATAGTTGTTAACAGTTAATAAACCATTTGCTTCTACCTTTTTGTTTTCTTTTCAATCTTACCTCTTTAAAATTAAGGAAGTTACTGGATATTTTAAGACAAAGATTTTTGTTAGTGAAATAAATTTAGTTAAGTTTGTAAGCATGTAGTCTTCATTGGTTTCTCTACAAAAAAATTTAGATGTCTTTAAATTTGATCTATTTCGTATTCACTATCACAGTTTTGAGTTTTCAAAAGTATAAAGATAATTGTGTATAAGAAAATCATATATGATTGTACAATTAATCTCTGTTTATTCTATTAGGAAGTACAGAAAAAATGCTAAAATTAATTGTTTTACAAAAATCCATTTATTTTTTAAATCACTTATGTTTTAAGCAGTTACTAACGATTCAGGGTTGTTCTACATTTAAATAAGTCTAGTTTATACATCATAACCAACAATGTGGCGTTTTCCAATGCATTCTCCCACATAGAACCAGCATAAAACCTCTACTCCAACAAGTGTATTTAACCAGGCTTCTTTAACAGTTTGATTTTTCCATGAACCAGTTCTAGCTGCTGTAAGAAGGCGACCAATTCCAGCCCTAATTTGAGGAATATCAGCAGGAGTAGGAGGTGAAAGTTCTACCCTAGCATATTTCATAAAGGTGTTCAATTTAGGACGCCCTTCTTGGATTAGCCCTAGGGAATAAATCGAAAATAATCATTTAACTTTAATTTAGTGTTTAAGGTTAGCTTGTTACATAATAACTAGGGAGACAAATAACTTACTTCCTGCTAAAGTTGGAATTGCTGCAACTAATTTAGACATTCTGATTGGTTTTTAAAGAATCTTTTTTACTAGTATTCCAATTTTATGGAAAAAAAAGTTTTTTCACCCCCTAAATTCCCACTTCGCTAATAAGTAAAATCAATTTTGATCTGTCAGTGTCAATGTCATTACAAGCAGTTGGCAAAATGGATTTTTCAGGCAATTTTTGACTTCACTTCAATTTCAAGTGCAAGATTTGAGAAAAATTATTTACTCTTAAAATAAGACCATTTGTGGTTTTGAAATTTGATGATCGAGTTTATTTTAACACCTTTTACAAAACCTAGCATCTTTCATTCCTTTTGTAATATTTGGTTTAGAGTTTTCAAGTTTCAGTTGGTAGGAATGTAACCTCATCTCTTATTCGTTGGGTTATTTAAAATGGCCCTGTAACAAGAAGATTGAATAAAGAGTTACGAACTGTCAATCTAACCTCTTTATTCATTGCATTTAAATCTTGGTGTTTCTCTTTTTATTAAAATAGATCTAGCTATTTTTCGATCACTAAATACAAGAAATGTCATAAAGGTAGTTCATAATTAAAAAAAGCAAAAGTACAAGTTCGTAAAGAAACAATTTCTATTAGTTTTAAAATAAGTTGTTTTTATTTCCTCAAATCTGTTATGAAATAAATCAGTGCCCCAAAAATTGTATATTCGTATGAAAGAAGACAGCTATTCTCGGTCCTGATACCTTTATAAACATAATCATGAAAACATGTAAAGGTATAGTGCAAAGCAAACACTGATTGTTGACACAAGTCGTAATGTTTAATTTAGATTTTAAACATGTTCTCAGAGCACAACACATCTACTTTATGTGTGTACCCCTGCTTATTTATGAAATTAAAAAATATCATAATCAGTGAAAATGGAAACAGAAGAGGTACTATATCTAGATTACGTAAATGATATACAATAAAAAGTGTATTTTTAAAATTTTAGTTAAGCAGTTTGTATTAAATAAACTCTAAGATGCCCCACATGTACTTAGTGAAATGAATCAATTTGTAAGCATTATGAAGGAAAGGGAGAGGGCAGATTCTTCATCTTATGTTAAATCAGACATTCAAGATGATAATCCCTCAGACCTGGTTGAAGATGAAAATACCCAACTTTCCCTTGACCCCAAACTCCAAATGTATCTTGCTCAAATGTCCCAGGAGTCTGGATGTTGGGGCAAATATTTTCCAATACCATTTGAAAGGGCAGCACAAAAGTCTTGGTGGGACCCGACTTTTGATTCAGAAATACTCGAAGAACAATTCAAGAAAAGTTCCAATAAAAGTAATAAAGTTAAATTCAGGTAAGATTTTTTAATTACCACAGAGCCTATAATTCAATATTTTGTATTTCAATTATTTTTTTTTCATTTTATGTAGCTATTAAAAAAATCATTTGTTGCTTTTGATTGAAAAGTTTCTTTGCTTTGAATAATAATTTTTTATTTTGCACACAGTATAGTGTGAAACTTTTAAAGACTTGTTAACAACCATGTATTTAAAATAAATATCAAAGTTTATATATTTAATAAGGTTTTAGGGCAACAAAAATAACTAACCATTTAAATTTTAAGAAATTTAATGGTGTAGATTTGCTTTATTGTGGAAATTGTACTAATTTTTTTGGTTCAGTAAAAACAGGTGCACATTACTGTAGTAGTTATATATAAATCACCAGATGATTTTCTCAAATTTAATAATGTTAATAATTTAAGTAATGTGTAAATTGATTATTTCAGTACAATGAAATGATTAATAGGAATATTTAGATAGGTCGATTTTTATTTTAAACTATTTTGGTTTATTCGTTGTTTTAACGCTACGGCTCTTTCGGGTATGACACCCTGTATTTTTTTGATTTATGGAATATACATGAAAAGCTCATTTCAAAACCTACCATACTCAAATAATTAAAAAAGCTGAATACAATATTATTTCTCCAGACATTATAAAGTTTAGGAATTTTTTTTTGAAGTTGTGGTATATGGGAATACAGACATTGTGATAAAAATATGGCCCTAGAGGGCACATTTGACATATTGTAAATAATTTATTTTTTTCACTATAGAGAGTGAATATTTAAAACAATTATTAATAGAACATTTCGATGTAGGAGAAAGGAAAGTTTAAAAAGTCAAAACAAAATATTAAGATACAAATAAATTTTGATAGAAAAGTCCCTAATTTGAAATTTTTTTTCCTATGATCTTCAATATTTTTAAACAATTCCATGATATCCTTGGGTTTACACATAAATAGTAAATTATTAAGCAATAATGATTCACTATAATCGTTAACCTAAGTTTTATTTTAAAAAATTTTCCCCGTAGTTGTTTTTCATAAGAATTATTTATTGGTGGTATTAAATTAATCCACTTGTAAACTTAATATTTTATAAATGTATCCAAAGAAAAGGATGGAGTATGTTTGTGCTCACTTATATGTGTACAAATCAGTCAGTACTTTGATGGATTCTATTCGTTTATAGTTCAATATGAAAATTTCAATATATTTTCATAAGATATTAAATTCCATTAATATAAAAGATGTAATGTTTTCTTATCTACTATTGGTAGTATTTTTAGACTGATGGTAACTAGCCAAAAAACAATAATAAAGTACATTTTCTTTGACTGTAGTAAAAATAGATTGAAGTATTTTTTGGAGGTAGAGGTCTTATCTCTAATTTATGTATAATATTTTGAAAACCATGCCAACTATTCATTTCAAGTGTAGACTCTCTGAAAATATTCAGTTTTCTATTTACTTAAATATACTTTTTTTACTGTAACAATTAATTTTAACAACAGATCGAGAAAACTTGACAAAATGCCATTGTCAAAAATTTTGAAATCAGAAAGGATTAAAGTATGATATTCAAATTTATATCACGTATGACGTCTTTATCGTTTTTCTTATTTGTAACAGTTGTCCAATAATTAACAAAAATGGCTTTTTGTCACATTTTCCGTTTTTTAAAATCAGAAGTGATAAGACCCAAAAAAAAAGATTGTGGACTAAAGTTTTGACGCTGAATCCATATCAGCAATACGATTTTTATGTATGTTATAGATTTCGCCTTTTATCTATATTAGTTAGTGAAACTAAAAGACTTCCTAAAAATTTGTTAATATAAAGTTTAAAGTTAAAGATTTTAAAAATATTTGATTAGATCAGTTTTCAAACTGATAATAGACTTGTTTGAAACATTATAAGTCAGTTTTGAATTTAATTATGTGTTGTATAGTCATGTTCTAGTTTAAAAAAAATAATTGGTTCTCATTCTAATAAAAAATGATCTCTTAATCCCTGCCTCATCCTCCTCCTTTATACTGTTATCAATTTCATTCTTTTGTTCCAGATATGCTTTAATATATCTCATAGTGATCTCATCAACATGGTTGACGTATTTCCTGGTAGTCGGTTTCCTGGGAAATGAACGCCGATGGCATCTTGTGTGTAGTCTCATCCTCATTTTAATATTTTGCCTACTTTTGTCTCTTTTTTTCACCCACACAAAAGTATTTGATACAAATATGACTTCGTTAACCTCAGCAATGTCCGTTTTACTCACCCTGCTTAGTTTGGTATTCATAGTTGTTGTACAACCACTACCTATAGGTCACTTTGCGCTCTGCATCCAGATGTTATTCCTTCTTTATACTCTTGTACCTCTCAAGCTTTACGTGAGTCTTTTATTGGGAATTTTTTATTCAATCGGTTACGAATTGGTCACGAATATCATGCAATCCAGTGAAGATGTGGTCGTTAATGTTTTGGGAGCTAAATTTCTCTGTCATTTTGCTCTTCATTTAATAGGTTTCCATATATGTCTCATGAACAACGTAAGAAGTAGAAATACCTTTATGAAAGTAGGACAAAGTTTATTAGTTAGGAGGCAGTTGGAGTTAGAGAAAAGGCTAAAAGAAAATATGATACATTCGCTTATGCCGAAAAGTGTCGCTGATTGGTTGAAAAAGGAAGATGAAAATTTTACTAGGAGACCTTCTACGGATTCCACGAATGATATTAGATCTTTATTTCGGCCGTTTAATATGGACAACATGGAAAATGTCAGTATACTTTTCGCAGACATTGTTGGTTTTACAAAAATGTCCAGTAACAAAAGTGCCGAAGAATTAGTAGACATCCTCAACAATCTCTTTCAAAGATTTGATTCTTTGTGCAAAGTTCACAATTGTGAGAAAATCTCCACTCTCGGTGACTGCTACTACTGTGTCAGTGGTTGTCCTGAAGCAAGGGTGGATCACGCCCGTTGCTGTGTAGAAATGGGACTCAGTATGATACAAGCAATCAAACAGTTCGACCACGAGAAAAACGAAGGAGTTAACATGCGAGTTGGTATACATACTGGTAAAGTTTTATGTGGTATCGTAGGAACAAGAAGATTTAAATTCGATGTATGGAGTAACGATGTTACTCTGGCCAATAAAATGGAGTCTACTGGGAAACCAGGAATGGTTCATGTATCTGAGAAAACTGTTAATTTTTTGAAAGACAGTTACTTGCTTGAAGATGGAGAAGATGTTATGGGTAAGTGTACATTAAATTTAGTAATATTATATTATTTGATACTTGATCTTGATTGGTTAAATTTAGTTGCCTTATTGGTTATTAAAAGTGTTGAATTTTCATTGCCCAACACTTTTTGCCCCACACTGTATATTAAAGTTTGAAATAAAATGATATTGAGTAATAAACATAATTAAAAAAAGGAAATGAATGGCATATAAGTAGAAAAAATGATGCAAGTCTTGTAAAATTTGGAGAAAATGAATATGTTTAAGTTAATAATAAAATGACAATTTATAAATTTCCGGACATATAAAAAGCACAGGGTTTACTTAATAAGATAAAATTCCTTAAGTAATCTTAAAACAGTTTTAAGTTTATCAACGATCTAATCAAATTTGTAGAATTCTATATGAAATAATCCACCTTAATGTACAAAATTTATGATGTATAAAAATAAAATGTTTATTATTACTATTACATTTTATTTTAAAATTAAATTCAACTTCGTAGCCTGCGTTTTTAAACAGTAATTTATTTGAGTAAATTAATCATATAATAAATTACTTATCAGTATGAATTTTCCCGTAACCATCAAAACATTAAACATATGTGATTAATTATAAATTTTATGCAGTTTTTTTAATCGTTCTTAAAACAAACCATTAGAAATACATTTCAAGGCGTCTAATATTGGTGGACTTGATAGAAATGTTTTTATGAACAAATATGCAAATCAAATCAAATGTTTGTTTTCGAGACATTTCCGCTAGAAATGCAATGCTATATAATTTCCAAATATTTTTTGAAATAGAAATCAATCAACATTCGTTATCTCAAAAACGATTAATTTTACCATTTTTGCAATTTATTTAATGGCGTCAAAGCGAACAAGTGAACATTAAACTTAGAGTTTATAGATTGCCCACAAAATTATGAATAAATGAAATATTGTTATTTAATTGAAGGGCGTACCTTCTTATTATTCAAATACGAGTTTTGGAGCAAATTTTTGTTTTAAAAATAACCACTCCGTGAATAATAAACTGCATTTGTTATTGTTCATAATTTTCGTTGTCATAACATTCAATAAGTAGTTGTAAGTTGATTCTTAAAAAAATAACATAAATTGTTATATGGTAAACAATCATTTTTATACGAAATTAATAGGAGTCGATACAATTCTAGTGGATGTTTCAAAAAACAAATATTTTACTTAAAAATATTCGGTAATTAACTTTGTGTTCGAGTTTTATTGCATGGAAATTTTGTTTATTTTTAATTAAAATTTACCATTTGTTTGTACAATAACTATAGTAATTAATTATATAAATTACGTTTCCATGTTTTTCTTTGATTCAATACAGGAAAAATCAAATTCAGGGTCGCATTTACTTGAATAAAAAATACGTTTAGTTTAATGTTCTTAATTGTTAAGGTTATTGTCATATTTTAAATAAATTATAATCTTGTTTAAGCTGGCACGACATTCCCTAAATGGTAATGTAATTTAGTATTTACATAGAATTGCTTTTCCATATAGCACGAAATAACATTTATACATTCATAAATAAATGTAAATATTATATTATTGTACTAGGTGTCTGATTAAGGGCGGTAAGCGGCTGGGTATAAGAAATTGTTTATCGTATGTCTTCGAAAAAAAAATTAAACAAGTCTACTAAGAAAAAATACTAGAAATTAATTTCAAGGACCCCGCTGGAAGCACTAATTCGCAGTGGTAATGCAATAAATCATTTTCTCTTATAAATGTCCAATAATAGTAAGATAAGATAATAATAAAAAACGGTAATCTTGAGCAAATTTTACGAAAGTTTGGGTCAACACTTTTTTCTCTATTTAATAAATTAGGGACGATTAGGAACGTTAATTTAATAAAACATTTTTACTATTATGGCACTACTTATTATAGACATTTATAAGAGAAAAGTGTTTTTCTTTGCAAACCACTGGATTAGGCCCCCTACTAGCAAACGCAGAGGCTTATTTTCTTTTGGAGGACTGTTATTTTCTTTTTCGAATCACTACGATAAACAGTATTCTTAATCGGATACCTGGTACTGTGATTTATTATTAATATTACTACTATATGGTAATGTAATTTAACATAATAAAAATTTAAAATAAATAAACATAGTCCTAAACTAAAATCAAAATCCATTTTTTATCATGTATCACATACAATCTTATTTTTGTAAAAATTAAATTACATTTTAGCAAAAACATCAAAGCGACTTTTTTCTTTTGCTTTTAGATCATTTTTATAGGCTCCAACGATACGCATTACACATTTCAATTTTGTGTTTTGAAAATGTTGATTTAATTACACCAGTTATTTCGATTGTTTTAGAAGTGGTTTTATTTTTCAGGTCTCAGAACATACTTCATACTCGGTCGAAAAAACGACAAAACTCCATCGTACAGCGGCTCCTTTCGTGCCGAGGGTCGACAAAAATACGCCAACTCTCTCCAATTGTTCATTTCCCCACCTTCCAATTCGTCTTCTTCTCCTCCCTCACGTCCCAGGGTACTTTCCTGTGATACTTCATCGAATTACATCAAACCCCAACAACAATCTCAACATCTGTTATCTCCCGACGTCTGCAAAATTAAAGCAAGTAGTCTACCTAGCATATTGGATTTGGAAAACGACGATACTATCTGTACTAGTCCGAATAACAACGATTCTTCCTTGACAGATGACATAAAAACTCCTACTAGTACAGCTAGTTCGGGTAAATACGCTGGAAAATTAAAAAATTGGAAGATACCCAAGTTTATGAGAAAGCTTTCCGATCAGAAGCAGGATTTGGAAGTAGATGTATTTACTGTTTCACCATTATCATCAACCGAAGATGGTTATCAACAAGTATGTATTACAATAATAAAATAGATGCATTTTACAATTGAATTCTTCTAAATTAATAATTTTTGTAGGTTCCTACAATAATCGAAGCTACCCTTAACGGCAATAAAATAGATTCACTACCGAAAACAGAAATAGAAGATTCTTTAAAAGAGAATATAGATATAAAATCGTACATAAGCCAATCTCGAAGCGATATCGGCCAATTTGATTGTTCCGTAAACAGCGAATTCATAAGAAGCGGCAGTTACAGGTCCCAGTATGGACGATCGCCAATATCAGACTTTCACTATTTGCATAGGTCAGGAAGCAGTCGATCAAGAAGAGGCAGATCTCCTATGTTTGACGGATTGGAGCCGGCAGAGAGAGCTAGGAGTGCTACAGTGTCTGCTGGTAACATTCACAGACCAAAGAGGTCATTTGAAATACCTAGCAGACTGTCCAGTGTTACTGGGTTAGAAGAAAACGCCAATCAGAGTAGGAAGGACTCGGGCATTCGTAGTAATAGCAGAAAGAGTAGTATACAACAGGTAAGAACACTTTATATATTAATTATTTTTTTCTTAAAAGATATGGTACAATTCCACCTAAGACATTTTTTTAAAATTTTTCCTTTTTATGTATCCACAAAAACATTTTTTTTTTTAATTGAATAGGGCGCCGTTGTCAGGTTATCATATTCACATAGGTTATGTTGCTCCCATCTCCCGCCGCCAGCTAACCACAGGTGCGGATCCCGATTGTCAGCAAATAAGAGTCCGAAAATTGCCCCTTCAATTTGTATTTGCGGACCCCGAGACTCTTCCTATTTATTAAGGATTTGGATAAACACTACATTTGTTTTAATTTTAGATTGACGCTACTCTTACCAATTCTGAAATGCTACACCGTGTGTCTGGTTACTACACGTCGAGTCAATTCTCGATAAACCACACGCCTCAAGTACCAAGAAAATTTGGACCATTTTTTGATAAATATGGAGCATCGATACAAATTTTGCGAAAGCAATCAGACCGACAATTGATTAAATGTGTTCAAGATAATTCCAAATCTAAATCTTCTTATTTTATTAAACCGCCATTATCTAGAGTTACCCTATTTTTTAAAGACAAAGAAATGGAAAGGCAATACAGACAAAATGTGCATCGTATCGCTAAAAAGGACGATCAGGATATAATGACTCTAGCAAACTCGAAATTCAATACTTATTTAGATGTTATAGTTTCCTTACTGGTTTTTTTATTAGTTTCCTTAGGCACAGCATTAGTATATGGCATCACATCAGTGTGGCTTATCAGTTTTTTCTTATTGTTACTTATGCAATCTCTAGGAGTAACTTTATGCGTCAAAAACATCGTTAGATGGTTCGATCGCGTGTTGTGGTGTTTCATACGCTTCTACAGATGGAACTTTTTTGGAGCAGTGCTAGTCAGTTTGCCTTTAATTTTGGCAATAGCGAATTTCGCCAACGATCGTAACTTTTTACCCGGTAACCTCAATATTTTCAGTTACCTGTTCTTCGTTGGTCTTGTACATTTTTGCAATTTCACTCAGTTGAATTGTTGGATGAAAAACATACTCGCTACGGTGACCAGTTTAGCTTTAGCTTTCGTATTTATTTTTATCGAAGATAGTTCTTGCATCCATAAGTTTGGATTGGATGAGTCGAATAGCACAAATACAAACGGCTCGTCTGTTTTCGATAGCTTTAATTCCTCAAATCAAAAACAAAACAGATCGTGTTCGTTCTATAAGGCTGAAATAGTTCTGAATTTGTTTTTATTAGTAATATTAATTTGGTTGTTGACTAGGGAATTCGAAATAGGGTACAGACTGAGCTTTCACACCAATTTCGTAGCAAACAGAGACAAAAACAAAGTACAAAGTTTGAAGAACCAAGCCGACTATTTAATTTATAACATAGTTCCGGAACACGTAGCGGAACAGCTTAAAAAAGACGCCAAATACTCTGAGAATTTCAAAAACGTCGCTATTATTTTCGCTAGTATTGTAAATTTCAACGAAATGTACGACGAAAGTTATGAGGGAGGCAGAGAATATTTACGAGTACTCAACGAACTGATAGGAGACTTTGACGAACTTTTAGATCGACCGGAGTTCCATTGCGTAGAGAAAATAAAAACAATAGGTTCCACTTTCATGGCGGCTAGCGGATTAAATTCGCGTAAGCGCGATTTACAAAAAGATCCCAACGAACATCTTTACGCTCTCATGGATTTCGCAATAGAAATGCAGAATGTCGTGAACGATTTTAACAGAGATTTGCTCGGTTTTGATTTAGAACTCCGTATAGGGTACAATTTTGGGGACATAACGGCCGCTGTAATTGGAAACACCAAGTTGTTCTACGACATATGGGGCGACGCGGTAAACATTGCGTCTAGGATGGACAGCACAGGCACGAAAGGTAGAATACAAGTAGGTGAACATGTTTTGTCCATTTTACAAGAAAAATATGAATTCGAAATGAGAGGATCAGTTTACGTAAAAGGTAAAGATAATATGAATGTTTATTTTCTAAAGAAAAAGAAAACTTCTCCGTTCCTTTCAGTACCAGATACCTCATTGTGATGTTTAGATTAGAAACATTAATAAATGGAAATTTTATGCAAAATGAGCTGGTAAAACATCACTCATTTTTTAAAAATTGACAAAAAGGTGGAACGGGGCAGACAGGAGAAATGAATTTCGAAATAATATAAGAGTATTAGGTAGAAATCTAATTATTTTTCTAAAAGAATTTTTACAGAAGAACTAGTCTATTTAAAGCGGTGTTAAAAGTTTCTTTTGCTAAAAAAAAACTTTATTAGAAAATGTATTTTACCTATATAGGAGTGGGATGAATCGCAGCCATTATTTTATTAACTAAAAGTATAATAAATTTGCTCTTAACCCTCAAACTAGTAGTTAATAATCCCATGTTCAATTTGGCATAAGATAATTTTTGATTTAGTAATCATGGTATACAGGGTGTTTCCTAAAGCCGATATTTCCCGGTGAGATTTTTAAGATAAAATTGTCATATTAACTTAGGTCCGCAAAGGTTTCCTCTTGAAGATACAGGACGTTGAAAAAAAAATTATAATATTTTTAAATTATCTCAGAAACGCGTTAAAATATTTAACACAATTTTGCTGAATGTTAGAATGGCATAACTGCATTTTTTGTAGACAAAAACGTTTACATTTCATAAAACAAAACATAAAACTTTACTTAAATTCAATGTTAAATGAATTGATTACCATAATACTGATATTAAAGGAACATGCAAAAATATGATTAAAGAAAAAATACCAATGGCGTACAACGTTTTCTTTTCAAAATTTGTCATCACTGGTGTAAGTGGAAAAATTTGGCTTAGCCAAAAAATTGTACGTTTATGCCATTCTAATTTTCAGCAAAATTCGGTAAAATATTTGAACACGTTTTTGAGATAATTTTAAAAAAAAATTTTCGACGTCCTGTATCTTAAAGAAGAAACCTTTGCGGACCTGACATGTCATTTTCCCCAAACCAAAAGACTGGAACGAAAATTCAAGTAGGAGTATATGCGGGATTGCGGGAACGACTTGCCCGAATGGATATTTTTGGAAAATCGAAGGTAAAGAAAAAATCTGCTTAATTAACACATGGCGACCCTTTTGACTCCTCGAAATTCTGAAGTAAATGCTCTGGAAAAAAAGGGAATACTTAATTGGAAAGAAGATCGGTCAAGGTTCATACAGATGTCTGGTCTTTGGGTATAATTCTATTTATAATGTTGATGATGATGTTTTATGATGCCTTCCATGCGAAACAAGTGCAGTAGCACTTATCGCTTAGCATTCATTGTATTTATATATAGTGAATAAACTATAAACCTACGTTCATATGACAATTTTATCTTAAAAATGTCACAGGAATCTCCACCTGTATAACTTCAATTTTACGTACCCTGAATGTTTGACGGTTTAACCCTGGATCACCCTGTATAAAGAAAACTGAAATTTCCTAATTTTCAGGACTCATATAATTTTTAACACTAAGTTGGATTATTTTTTTTTTGTAAACAAGAGTCGGGCGTAAAATTTTATAGTTTTATCCGATTACTAAATAATGATTACATATACCACAAAAAATACAAGTTTATCTTCATAGATATTGCGTCGATTTGATTTTTGCAAAAGTAAATAAAATATCTAAAGTACAAAAAAGCAAAAAATAAAAATTACCGAACCAAAAATAACATTAAAATATTTGTAATTAATAAGAAATTTGTAAAATTGGAAGCCATTTTATTACTTTACAGCAAATTTTTAGCTTCCTAATTAAAGAAATATTTTTTTTCGCAAAAGAAACATTTAAAATATCGATAATCTCAATTAGGCAAACTGAGTGTATAAATTTTCATAAAATGTCAATTTATGAAAAATGATTGTACAACGACTAGCTAGAAAAAAAAACTTATTTACCAAAGAGTACTCTAATGTAATACTGCTTGAAAATGTGTTTGTGTAACAAACCTATTGTACCATGTCGCTTTAATAGAGTAAACAAATTATATACATGTTGACAATACGATTTAATAAACATCCAGAAGAAATAAAGAATCAAACAATAAACAAAAATGAAATTAGAGTATTAGAAACAGGATACAAAAATGGCTTAGAGACGATCCTTGTCAGCTTTTGCGATTGTAGAATTAAAAATTATTCCTGATAGAAAATCTATATATTTGTTTATTACGAACGAATAATAATATAACGTTTTGACTTCAAAGTTACTAATTAAATTAATTTTTTAATTATAGATTTACAAAATGCTTACGATTAATTTGCAATAATTAATAGAATATTATATTTTTTGCACAATTTGTGTGTATATTTTTAGAATAATATTCGTTGTTTAATATAAATAGCTTATTGTAATAAGTTTTTTTTTGCAAATGAGGTTTGTCAGATAATTGTAAGCATTTTAAGTTGTGAGATGAAATAAAAGACTTTTTTTAAAGCAAAACAATATTTAAATATGTCAGTAGATATACGATTGATCAAGATTAACTAAGATTCTGAAACGAAACATAAGTTTAAAAAAATAATATGATATAGGGACCACTGTTTGTTAACATAAATATGCTCAACTATTTGAATTTTAAAATTTATAATATATAAGACAATTTTAAATATTCTTTATTTCTTCTCAAAAGTTACATTTTTAACAAAATATCGGTTATTTCACTGTCCTTTATAAATTATACCGCGTATTTTAGGAAAGAAAAAACATTTTATATATTATACAGGAAGATTATTGTTTTATACACAACTTTTATAAATCTAGCCTTTTTCTGTAATCCAAAGAATTTAACTTATGGACTTGAATATATAGCAAGCAAAACGACTGACTCTTGAACAGAAAATGCTTCTTGAAACAAGTAATGAGATTGTAATTTTTATGCATTTTGTTGGTTGAACGGATCCTTGCTTATGGTTACCGAACACTCTCATAAAATGTTTCATTATTCCTTCTCAGTTATTAAAAACGCTACGGTCCTTATGTAGGAGTTAAAAAAATAAAGATAGGGAAGAATATTAACCTGGAATTATTTACTGTCTGCTGATCAGTTAACTCATTAAGAAATTTTTTGCAACTAGCGCACTTTAATCAATAATTCCGTTTAACAGTGTATAAAGAAAAATGGCCATTGCTCGATTTTGTTTGTTTTACAAGTAATTTTTTTAAGAAAGTCCCAATTCTTTTTGATGCGTTCACTGCTTTATCATTTTGAATGACAGAATGAACTTTTTATGGCAAATTAAGACAGTAAAAGAGACGTCCACATTTGTTTTATAAAATACAGTTAGATTCATACGATTTAATGCTACCACAGATCTAGATTTACTCTAATAGGTTAAAAATAATTATGGGTACTCTGAGACCCTGCAACTCCAATGAGTGTTCCAGTAGGCGTCAGGCTGAAATGACAGAAATCATAGTGCTACTTAAGTCCTTCCCTAGTGATATGTTTAATATAATATGGTTCAGAATGATTTTTCGGAATTGGAAACCTTCACACCTACCTTATAAACAATTTTTCAAAGTTAATCTTTCATTTAAGTAAAAAAAGAAGAGCTTAAAGAATAATTTCTTGAAAAAATTAAAAAATATAATTCTAGATGTACAGATCTTTTCTCGATAATTAAAGTCTAATTTGAGGGAGAGGGAAGAAGACGGGCCTTAAAAAAATACGTCCTTTATATTCATTTTTTGTTTTTTTTGCCATTTTATATTATTTCCAAGATATTTTTTACTGAATCCAAAATTAATCTCTCTAGTTTCAAAATGCGTTCTTTAAAAGTAGAATCGCAAACAATAATCGAAATTACCTGATTTGTTTAGTTAGGAAACAAGTTCGTTTATTTTAATTACAAAGAGACAGGCAGTATAAACTTCAGATACCAGTCAAAATTAGCCTTTTATTTATTATACACATATTATAAGAGTGTTTGAGTAAAAAAACATTAAGAGTGATATATTCAAGATAGTGATCTCGTTACTGTCATAGTGTTTGCTTAATGGCATACACTCCGATTTGACAATTTATATGATTAAACTGTCAAACCATATACCCAGTGCGAACGAGTGCATGCTAATATAAAAACACTTATTATATTCACTACAGAGTTATTTTTAAGTACATTTGAATAAACTGTGATATCATTATTTATTTTTTTGTCACCATTGCAATTTGACAAAATCGATATTTAACAGTTCTTCGAGTAATTTATTTTCAATTAGTTCTTTCAGAATTAAAAATATTTTGCATCAGGTTTTTTTTGTATAATGTTGAATGAAGCGTTTTGGTTTGATCAAAAATTGCTCGACTTTTTTATTTACACACATTATAACATTAGAAAGTTTCTCCAGTGACTGAAATTAACGTATTTTGTCAAAGCGCAATTTTAAAATGCATTTTTTTGATTGCTATTTATTAGTATTCATTATTTTTTGTTGTTGTGACTAAACCTAAAATATTGTGACTAAATTGTTTTATTTATATATTTATAAATACTAGGCACCAACTATTGCATTTATTTCTCTACACTACATTTTGGTTGTGTCAATTGTTGTTTTTATTTTGTTATTTTTTTTTATAAATAAAAATATGCTCTGTATGAAATAAACATCAAAGTAATACACCGAAAAACCTGATATTACACTGTAGCTTTAAAGTAACAATGTACCTTATAGCTAATATAAGCAGCTATAGTATAGCTGTATAACTTATTTCTACAGGGTGATTCTTAAGATCAAAATAGAAGTTTCTCGAGAACAGGGCCGAACTGAAACATGAAAATTACAAGGAGTTGTTGTCACAGGACTTGTGTTGTTTATAACAAACCTCGCTATTTATATCATTTTTATAAACATAAAAAGACGATTTATGGCATAGAAAAAAACAATCCAATAATAATTTCACATGTTGAATTTTTGTCAGAACAGACTTCTAGAAAACTAAACCGCCAAAATTTTTTGACTTTGTAATTCCTGTTAACTATTTATTTTTTAATAACTTACTGACCAATAATTTGTCTTATAGTTCCTTTCCGATAGCGACAGAATTAATTTTGAAGATATAAATATGACGACAGAAAACTCCTTGGACCAAAATATATTTTAAATCAGATTAGTTCTTGATAAACCTTACTTTTTAAAAGAATCATCTTCAATCTATATCTTGGAACTGAACTGTAAAGTATGCATACTTTGCCTCGATATTTTTTATAAACTTTGCAGCTTTTCAACTAGAAGCAATTAATACATATTTTAACAAATGATCAGTTTCAGCTCTAAGATAATGGATAAGTTTGCTTGTTCTAAAATTAACTTTATTTAGCCAGTGTCATATAATAAGTTGCATCTAATAAATTGTTACCAGGTATACTGGATGTCTCAACTTCGTGGTTGTTTTAATTATATTTGTTAATCGGAAACCACCAATCAAGAGACAGGAATGTTTTTTAAACGTTGATTATACTTTGCATAAAATTTGTTGTTAAATCAAGTCCGACGTTTTAACCGTCTTATTAATAACATAAGCCCAAAAACCTAAAAATGTACAGCAGGATATGCTGCACAAGAATTTTGATTTACATACAGGAGGGTTGCATACTCTGTATAAAAATGTTCAACAAGTTTTTCATTAATTTCTAAACAGTTTTTTTTAACGTGAGTGTGATCTTTGATATTAATTGTAACTTATTGTTGACTCTAGGTCTCTAAGTGTATAAAGCTTTTGTAAATAATATTATTTATATTATACACCGTATTTAATCATATTTATTTATTCCGTTAACTTTTTTGTTTGTGAGTCACCTGAGGAAATACCAAAACAAATTCTATGAATTTAAAAAAAAAACTAGAGTTTTTCTTAAAGAAGAGGGTGAGAATCTGTTTTTATCCAATCTCTTTTCATATTATGGCAGATGGCATAAGTAAATTCAACTTTTATTTACAATTTTTCTCAAGTGATTCATTGTACTAATTGGTTGTCGTTTTCTAAAGTGCCTTCCAAATATGTAAATTTTTGTTATTTAGTTTATATATATATCTATGTTATATAATTTTTATTCTGCACCGTCCTTCTAAAATAATTGTATATTAAAAGAATAATGATATTAAACCCCAAATAAATCACTTCTTTCCTTTATTCTTATACATCCCTTACAAGACAGACATTTGTTTTTTATTGGCCTGCTTTAGATCTACCTAATTTAAAGATAAATCGATTTGAAGAAACTAATATAAAATATAAGCCGTTTTTATTGCAAACCATTTTTCCACAGCTTTTTAATCCAATATATTAAAATAAATCAAAAAAGCTCTAAAAATATCACAAAATTAACTTTTAATTTAGGAATGTCTTATTTACATCAACAATCTTGGTTTTAAACGCTACACATTCTCTTGCTACATTGAAAATTTTAATGCTTTAAAAAATAATAAAAATCAAACGAATATAATTATGAGTCTCCTTTAAAAAGCTCCGGCCCAATTCCTAAATTTGTAGCTATTTTTAACTGAGAAGCGGCAGCATCTCTGAGAGAAAATAAATGTACCATTTCCATCTCGGATCTTGCCAACGCAATCGCTTTGTTGAACAAGTCAATGGCCAACACTAGATTACCCCTAAAAAGAAAATTGTATAAAAATATGAATTGAAAACCTAAATATTATTAAACAGATTGGTCACCACCGTGCTCCTTTCGGCGGAGAGTATTGGCCGGTGGAGGGGTTGGTAAGGTCGGAAACGATATAAAATACCACCACCGTGCTCAGCATCCTCAAAGCTTTTTTCACCCTCAGATTCGGTTTCAGCGATCTCGAAAACGGATGGGGGAGACTTAATTGGCCCTGTCCGAAAAAAAAATGGAAAATCACCTCAAATTTCGACTCGTGATCTCCACTATCAATCGCGTGCCGATTTCTGCAAGATTCAAACGCTGGCTCATAACAAACTGGGCATGGGGTTTACAGAAAATAAACCACAGAGTTTACATTTTACCAGTTTTTCGATTGATACTTTTTCACAACACGTCTGGGGGGCAAATATTTTGTATTGTAAATAATTTGAAGAATCCACTTATTTAAAAAGACATTACTTCTGCTCTTTTGAAGATGGTTGATACGTTTTGATTTGTTGATAGTACTTTTCAAGAAGTTTTTATTAAAAAAATCCCAAAGAGCTTATCAAAGCCACTTGGTTAAGACAGGAGGGATCCTGATATGAAAACAAAGAAAGGAGAACTTAAGAAGTGCAAAACACAAAAAAAAATCCAGTAAATTAAGCAGAAGTTTGAAAGATAGTGACAGCAAGTGTTTCTAGAATTATCAACTAATAGTATTTTAGTTCTGATTCTAAATATTTTTTACCTGACAGCAGAAAAACTTATAAATACATTCAATATTTCTTACCTTTGTACTTCTACAGTTCCTAGTGTTTCATAAGCAAACTCAGACTTATCATCCACCCTTATGGCTTCTCTCATCAGTTCTACAGCTTTTGAAATGTCTCCTTTCCATTGTAATAACAAAAGACCTTTATGCACATATATAGATGCATTATTTGGATTTATTTCCAAAGCACTTTGATATAACTTTTCGGCTTCCTGGAATTCTTGTTTTTCTGTCTTGACTTGAGCAAATAGGATGTAAGTTTCTGGACAAGAAGGAAATTTGTCAACTGCTTTCCTGAAATCTTGCATGCTCTCCATCAGAAGATTGACATCTTTGGTTTGCATGGCGTACCTATAGTCTGCATAACATTTTTGTACTACCGCAACCGCGAAGTTGGGGTTCAAGGTTACTGCTTTTTCAAAATCTTTTCGGGCATCATCTATTTGGTCCATAAGAAGCTTTACTTGACCTCTATGATGGAATACATCTAAAATAATGAACTTTCTTAAAACAACAAATACTATACTGCTATTTGTATTAAAACTATTTGTAAAAATTATAAACTCATTTATGCATAAACAAAAAGAAATATCAATTACCTGACACTTCTGGTCCCAGTTCAGCTACTTTTTCAAAATCGTTAAGACATTCCTGGATCCTTTCAGTTTGCATATAAATTGATGATCTCTTGATCAGAGCGTTAACTTTGATTAGATGCTCTGCATCCTTAGAATCGATGATTAATGAAAGATCTTCAATGGCTTCTTTAAACTGACCAGTAAGGAAGTAAAATGATGCTCTTAGAGACAATGCCTCAAATTTATATAAAGACTCGGATTCACTTAAGTTTAATTCTTCAGTACATGCTGGGATGATTTCTTCATACTTTTCTGTTGCAAACGCCAGTTTGGCCTTGAGGAATCCTATAAAACACTTTTATAATATATTTGTTTACAACAAGCTCTACAAAATAAATTTCAAATGGCACGTTATACACATACAAATATAAAATTTAACAGATTTTAGTATATAAAATAAAGCAAAAAATACTATATAATTCAAGATAAAAAAGAACAGCTTAATAGATTCTGTTTAAAATAGTAGCTAGAGAAATTACAAAATATCCTTTGTATTATGGTGTTAAGACAGTACTTAGTGTGATGTGCCTGTGAAAAACATGTTAGAATCTTATACTTCTAGTAGGATCGCGAAAATCAATACTTTAATATGATTTGACAGTCGATTTCACGAGGATAATCTAAACTTCCTATGCCCCACAACTGCAGCCTTGTTTCTACATTTAGAGAATATACTTTGAACACTTTCCGGTCCTTTAATTTTTATATCTGATTTGTAAAGTGTCCCTTTATAAACTTATCACAAATCACAGATAAATTACAAATTTTAGATATGCAAAATGTACCCTTACCTTTTAGATCTCCTTGTCCTAAAGGTTCATTTGCTTCCATTAACTTTTTATAGACAGGATCAGATGAAAAAGATGAAAAGTAAGTTTTAATAAAACTGTGAGATGGTATAACAGGTTTTCTGTTTTTAATAGATTCAGCAGCATTTTGTTTACCAAGTTCTTTTAATACACGATCAGCCATAAGCAGAGCACTTTGGTTTTGGAAATTTTGTAATAAACAAACTGACGTGATATCATCCAAAGCATTTACCCAATCTTTAATCATTTCCTCTGCTTTGGCTCTCCTGAAGAGTGCTTTTTCATAACGATTATTGAGCTCGATAGCTTTTGTGCAATCTGAAATGACTGAACTCCATTTTTTCAACTGTTCATATGCAGCAGCTCTATTTTGGTAAAAAGTAGCGAGATCAGATTTATATTCTTCTGGAATTTTTTCTATAGCGTTGTTGTAACAGGTTATGGCATCATCATATCTGCCCCTCTTAAAGAACTCATTACCTTCTACTTTATATTTCTGAGCTAACTGAAAAGGAGTTTCTTCTTTGGGTTCTTCAAGTGTAGCATTAAGGTTTTGTATTGTCTCTCGTTTACTAGATCTTAGATACCAATAGGCTAATCCTATGGCTCCAGCGGCTCCTAAACCCACTGCAATGTGCCATTTTAAAGAAATTGATGGCATTTTCTTAAAATTTCATTAATGAGACCTGTCAGTGCATTTCAAATAGATAGGGGTAAGTTTTAAAAGTAAGGTTAAGAGTTTTAACAATTTTCCGTGATTGTAACAAATGAAGTTAAATCCAAACAAATTCTAAAATTTATGACGTAACGATTTAAACACTGTCGCGAATATCTTCAGTCTCGCCAACATTTATTTTCAAAAGAAGGAGGATTTTTATGTCCAAATAATTTGCCTATGGGATTTGGGATTCAGTTTAAAAAATTATGGAAAGTGGACATTCCAAGAAATCTTATATTTACATAAACAGTGAATATGGAATTGAACATAATATACTTGTTCCTTCTGAAGATCCCGTTAGCGAACTGATACATATTATGATTATAAAGCATAATCTTCCAATCTACATTGAAAATGAATTAACACAAGACGTAGAAAATTTCATTAGAGAAAGAAGCACGGAATATTTCAATGAGGAAACGACAAAAATGATCAACGGTGCAAAAGAAAATAAAATAAACTTGGAAGAAATAACTAAAGAATGGGAAAAGGTTCTAAAAGAAGAAATGGCTGAATATGGAGAATGCAGATGTGCTTCTGACGATGAATTGTTTGCAACAGCTTATCACAAAATGGTACACTCTCCAGCTTTGGAAACTATGCTTCAGTTGGAACATATGTACTCTAAGACAGTAAGGCAAAAAACAGATGAGAAGAAAATATCAGTTCAAAAATTATCTGAAAGTCAAAGTAAAGAAATGAACAATGCTGTAGATAGATTAGAAAAGGACATGACTGAAATTAAAATAAATGAACTAGTAGCTAGACACTATGAAACACATTCTTTACTACAAGGAAAATTAAATAGTGAATTGGATACATTAAAGGAAGCTCAGAGGAGGGAATACAGAGACTGGTTAATGCAGATGCTCGAGCAAAATCAAACGACTAGTTCTCTACCTACACCTAATTCTCCATTGACCCCTCCTGAGGTGTTGATTGGTTCAAACAGTATAGATCTGGATATTCAAGATACTCCAATACTTGAAGAAAGTTTCACTATACATCTGGGTTCACAACTAAAACAGATGCATAACATTAGGATTCTCTCTGCCAATGTCATGGACCTTTGCACAGTTGAAGATAATGAGCAATCTTCCGAGCCAAAGCCACAACTGATTCAAACAGCCTTGGCACTTTATTCCAACGATTTGTCCGGCTTAGTTTTATTATCAGATAATAAAATAGGTTCTAGAGGAACACATGAGTTTCAAGAAGTTTGCCAGAAATCTACAGAATTTCATTTTACACATATAGAAGATCAACTAGATAAAATATCAAACATAGCGCATAAATATTTGAAGAGTGATCATAAAAATCAAAATAGAAGTTCCTACAGTGAATTACTTCAACCTGGAGATTTCTACATCACAAGGCATTCAAATTTAGCCCAGGTTCACGTAATTTTTCACATGGTATCTGATGATTCCCTAAGGGGCAACGATATTAACAGCAGACATCCTGTAGTTCTAGGGTTAAGAAATATTCTTAGGACAGCATGTTCAAATGATATTACTTCTTTGACCATTCCTTTATTATTGCAATATGAAATGACTGAAGAAATGACCATTTCCTGGTGTGAAAAACGTGCAGAGTTAGTTTTTAAGTGTGTTAAAGGGTTTATGATAGAGATGGCTTCATGGGGTGGATCCGATTTAAAAAACTTGCAATTTATGGTACCCCAAGGGATTTCAAATCAAGTGTTTCATTCATTAACTGACATGTTACCTAGAATTTTTAAAGTATCTAATCCTAAAGTACTACAATAAATACTGATAAATATATATCTACATAAAATGTTTTAGCACTACACTTTTCAAATTTTGGTCTACAACTGAATTAGGCAATTATTTACTAGCCGTTTATTAAACTTTTCACACTAATGGAAAATCTAGTCAATGTTTTCTTTTTTACCTATTTTTAAGAAAGAAAAGAATTTTGAGAAATTGTATGTACCAATATTTTAGAGATGATTTAAAAAGAAACCGTATTTAATGTTAGTTGTTATTGAAAGTTTTTATTTAAAATAAAACTATTTTCATACAACCTAGTTTTTCTAATTTGAGGTATATTTATTTTTTATACAATTTCTCCACTAGTTTTAAAATCTTTAAAGTATGTTCTGTAGATGATATAATTTTTTCTGCATGAGTTTCGATACTACAATTTTTGGCAATTCTAAAAGTAGCAGCATTTCCTTTTAAAGCTTCCATAGCATCTTCATCGGTTGTATCATCCCCTATAAATATAACTTTTGCTTCATTTTCCCAACTAGAACCATATTTTTTCTCTAAAAGTAAGATTGCCACCTTTCCTTTGTTCCAGTCAACTTTCGGTCTAGCTTCCAATGCCATGTGGGCTTTACCTACTTTAAAATTTGCTTCTTCAATTATTTTTTGGGCATCCTCTTCTATTTTGGCCCTCTTTTCTTCAGGGCACTCTCGGAAGTGAAAAGTAAGACTAGCTCCTTTATTCTCAATCCAAGCCCCATCTCTAACAACTTTTTCTTCTAATCTTTTAACCATGGTACTAACTTGTTCTTCAAAATTTGTTGGTAACTTGTGTTCATAAGTAGAACCATCTGGATAAAGAACTTCTAAACCATGGTTTCCCGCAAAAGTCATACTTTGGATGCCAACCATATTTTTTACATTTAAAACATTTCTACCTGATATAACAGCGAGAAAAATGTCTGGAATTTGTACTAGGTTTTCTAGAACCTCTTTAGTTTCAGCTGGTATTTTTGCAAGATCAGGATGTTGTACAATTGGGGTTAATGTACCATCATAATCCAATAATATTGCCAGTTTTGGTTTACTTTTCAAATAATTGATTAAATATTCTTCGTACTCGTCAAATACTTTGCACATTTTCTAAAATTGACGAAGAACTTGAAGTAATACGCAACATATATAATCTTATTTATTGTTATAGAAAGTAAACAGATAATTTTATGTGAAAAACACAGATAAGTCGACAAGGTCATTAAACCAATTTAGTGCATTATTCAAATTAAATGTAAATTCCTATTTATATCAAATGTAAATTAAAAAACCATACGAGAAAAATACCACAAAATTTTCTCTTTTAAATCTTAACAAACTGCATAACGATTGATGTTCATTTAAATTTATAGATTTTAGGCATATTTATGTGGTTACCTATTCGGTTGAAATTTAATCCAGCTAGTATGACATTTGGGATCTGGGCACATGCGCATTGATGATATGTCAAGCAGAGGCGTCTCCTAAGAGGGACATTTTTAATCTCATTGAAAATGATGGCAGCTTTCACACTTGGCAGCACGACAACGACACGACATGGAGTAGGGATGAATTTACATTGAAAGCGATGTAGTGGCTTCGTCGATTTCAATGTAAATTCATCCCTACTCCATGTCGTGTCGTTGACGTGCTGCCTAGTGTGAAAGCGCCCGATCTCGAAAATTTTTGGGATATTTATCTTTTCTATCTATCTTTATATTTTATATATTGTCCTTGGGCCTCACCCACCTCGACCTTCGTATATCTTTTGTGTATAAAATAGAGAGAGACATCAAGTTCAAATGTTACACCTTTTATTTCAGAACCTTAAAGTTTTAAATTGCTTTGTTTCATACATTATGTAACGTAAACTAAATGTGGCAATTCATTATTTTATTTATATTTTTTCAGTACCAGTACAGAATATTTTATATTAAGGTTACTTATTACTAAAATTTCCTAAACAATATCAAATCTATATATTTTTTTGTTTCTTCTAAGAATGTTTTTGAGATTGATTAAAATTTTATGCCTTTTGAATTAGTTTGTAATCAGAACAAAAAAATACTAATATTATGACGCATTCAAATTTTAGTATAATAAAAAAATTAAATAGTATTGAAATACCATTAGGAGAACAAATAAATCTCATTTCTAAATAAAGATAAGAAAAGTACACATATTTTATAAGATTCTATATATATATAATTACTTAACTTATTTACTTAAAAATGCAATTTTTAGTTTTTGAGATAGCCTTTATAAACTATACACTCATATAGTTATTATTAGTTGTAAGGTTCTATTTAAAACTCAAAGTAATATTATTTAAAAAAACTCGAGAATTTGAGGTCTAAATGTCAGGATGTCCTTTTCAAAGCTTTTCTTATAACTGTCCAGTCTTCTAAAATATCTTGCGGCTTCAACATGTAAACAATATACGGCCCAGACACTGTGACAGCTTTTCTTCTAGACCTCGATCTTGATCTAGATCCCCATTCCCCACCTTCTCCCCAACTTATTTCACTATTATGCCTATCTTCTTCCAATCTTCTTATGGTTTCCATCAGTTCACTGTAGTAGTAATCACAAGCTAGGTTTTTTTCACTTTCAAAATTCTGTAGAGCTGCTTGCTCTTCAGCTTCATACTGATTAGCAATATTTTGAAGTCTCAATTGTCTCAAAACACCTGCGACTTCTGTTCTTATTCTCATGTTATCTTGCAATTCATGCAAAGATATCAAATATTCAGGTGATTTACCTGTCTTCACTTCTGCTAGTTGCATCTCGACCTAAAATTAAATTGAGCTTAATACATTGCAAATAAAGTTTAGCTATGAAAAATCATAACATAAATATACAAAATACCACGATCAATAAACTATATAAAAATATGTACATTACAATGACAAATATATCCGTTTTGAGTAAATTTTGGTCAGTAGTCAAGCTCTTAATCGACAAGTAGTTAACTAAAAAACATTAGTGGCTGTTGACTTCTGTGATCTAGTAAAACAAATAGTCATTAGAATAAATTTGTCAATTTACTTTGAAAGCACTGTTATGTTTTTTATTATAGTCCACAAAAGTTGATTCTTTAAATAAGTTGTTTATATAAAGAGGAGAGGTATGTCTTCAATAGGTGATACTTAAAATATTAACCTGTGTAAGCCTCTCCCTGTATAATTGTTCTCGAAGGTGTCCAAATTGATTCTCTAGATCTTGAACATGTTGTAATAAAGTAGTTCTTCTTGTTTCACATTCACCTTCATCCATTTCAGAACTATCGTCAGAGTCGGGTTCATCCTCTGTAGATTCGTGAACGACATCGTTTTCACGGCTAGAATTTGAATGTTCGGATTCATTTCCAGAGACTTCATTATCACTCATGTCCCCCATACCCGAGTTTGCTGAATTCGATAACTTTATTTGGGGCATCTTCACATGTAAATTTTTGTCATTAAACTATTGTGCGCTCACAACACAAGAAATTAGTAGTTAACGTAAGTTTTACATATTAGAAAATACACTAATATTTAGGAAAAAGCCTAAATATTTTTAGTTTTATTAGTTCTTCTGTCAAATTCAAAACAAATGAGGTTTTGAGGTTATATTCTTCGTAATGTTGAAATACTAAACTGACAAGTATTACCAGAAATTGCCTAATGCGATATTCAGATTAGAACTATGTTCATAACGTTGGCAACATTTTTATTAATTTTTGAAGGGTCCCAAGTTCAAAATATGTTTATATTTTGCATAATTAAAATGATATTATGATTTACCCAATTATTCCAAAACAAATAAAAAATGGGTCATTCAAAAGGTTAAGTTACAACAGATGTGTTAACGATATCGTTATTTTGAATGTGTAAGTTAAATGAGGAAAATTTTCATGATTTTGTTTTCAATAAGTATTCAACACAAAATTTTACTTCAAGCCTTGAATGCAGAAAATACCTATATAATGGCTAATGAAATTCATCAAATCGTAAGAAGTGCAGATGCATTTTGTTTTGATGTAGATTCTACTGTGATTCAAGAAGAAGGAATAGATGAGTTGGCAAAATTTTTAAATAAAGGTGAAGAAGTATCAAACCTGTGAGTATATTATATATATTTAAATTTAATTTTTTTATAGTCATAAAATTTTAGTACGACAAAAGCTATGGGAGGTAATATGACATTTCAAGAATCACTCAAATTACGCTTGGATATACTGAAACCCAGTTTATCTGATATAAAAGAATTCTTAAAAATTAGTCCACCTACACTAACTCCAGGTATAAGGTAAATAATTTAATAAACTTTTTACTTTTATGGAAAAAACATTTTCTTAAATGTCTAGAACAATTTAATTTCAATAGTTATATATGTGTTACATTTTAAATAAATGCATTGCATGAAGAAATGAGACACTAAAGTACCCTATACATACCTCTGTTGCAAAATTTAATTGAACAGAAATCTGCTAACTGTTTCTGACCAATTTATTATTGATATTTGCTGGAGAGATACATACATTTTGTTATTTTAATAAACGGATATTAGCCCTTAAAATTTAATCAGAAAGAGTCATTCATTTGACCTTCTTATAACCATTACAAGAGGCAAGAGGGTGGTAAAAACTGTCATTATAGTATCTTAAATAGGTAGTGCTAAATTGATTTTTTTCTGGTAAACAAAATTAAAGTAAAAAGTGTTCTAATGAACTCCTTTTGATAGGTTTTAACTCGATTCATCATTTTAAAACCATTGTTTTTGAGTGGAAGCGTATTTATTAATAATATAGTACTATCGCAGAAATACTTATTAAATAATACACAACTTTTATTTTGCTAAAATCTTAATCAAATTCGCCTATTTTTTAGAAAACTGGTAGAAATGTTACATACTCGAAAAATACCAATTTTTTTAATTTCTGGTGGATTCAAATGTATAATTGCCCCAATTGCATCTCAGTTGCAAATTCCATATGAACATATTTTCGCCAATAGATTAAAATTCTATTTTTCAGGTAAGATTGTTAAAAAAATGTCCCATTCTTAACATATCTTGTGTAGGACAATTAAAAAAAATCGTTTACAAATAACTGCGATTTGATTTATTGTTTTTCAATTTATCTGTATACCAATACAGGTTTTTCCAGAATATAAGTGGAATATCCCATATTTATTTCACTTACCTTACCTTATCTTCTCCATACAGGTACTTTTTCTATTTCTGTATAGTAAATATATTTATCTTTCGTTATGGTAAATACATTAATACCTGTTTTACCTCTTTAATTTGCTTTTTATTAAAGCAATCCTTAATTAACTTTAAAGTAAAATATAGTATAGACAAAATCCGTTTTGTCTTTAATTTTTTTTTTCACTAGGTTAAATTGGATTTAATGGTCATCAATGCGTAAAAAGACTGCAATTTTAAATTTATTCACCAGTTAACTATTTTCTAGGTGAATTTGCTGGTTTTGATGAAAATGAACCAACATCTAAAAGTGGTGGTAAAGGCGTCGTGATAAGCCATTTAAAAACCACTTACAATTTTGAAAAAATTGTTTTAATAGGAGATGGTGCCACTGATCTAGAAGCTTCACCACCTGCTGATGCATTTATAGGTAAACAATATTAAGATATACAAGTTACACCAGTTGACTTTAAGGATATATAAATGTTTGAAGAAAACTCGGACCAATTTGTATTTCAAGCTGAAATTTGTTTCCTCAAAAATAGGACATTATGCTGCATAAAAAAAATAGGAAATTATGTAGCAGTACCTAAAAATTTATGTTTACTCTCATTCTGGAGTATAAGATGTCTTAAATTAACAGCTGTTTAAAAAATAGAAACGACAAAAAGAAAAAACTACAATTCATTAAAAAAATGAAAGAAAATTGTAATTTTTATTTATTTCTCTATTGATTTTTTTTGTAGGATATGGAGGAAATGTTATTAGACCAATGGTAAAAGCTAAAGCCAAATGGTTCGTTACAGATTTTAACGAAATAGTAGATGTTTTAAATCAATAAAATTTTACTTAATAAATACTTTAATTAAAATAAACAATAAAAAAACTGTTTTATGTACTTGTTTTTATTGAATTATATCCTATTAGTCATTATAACAAAACAAAAACTTATTACAACTTTAGCTTGGTTCTACGCCAGTGACGCCTCTTAGCATTGTATCTGAAAAAAAAAGTTTTTAAAAAATTGGACAGTAGAAATATATAAATAACATTCAAAGCATAAATATTGGCTAGAAACATGGAACAGTCATTAATCTCTTCTTTTAAAATGTCAGTTGTCTATAATTTTAACAATGGGTATCTTCAATTTCATTTTTGATGTTTATTTTTCTTAAATATAAGTATAACCCTCTGATATTTCCTATAGCTTTAAAATAAGGGAATGCCATCCAGTGGCTCAACCTGTCAAAAATAATGGTGAACAAACCCAATGTACATAGATTTTATCAGGTATATGTGTCGACAAGGCCCTTTGGAAAGCTAAAGCAAATGAAAAAGAAACTTTCATAAAAAATATGATTTTATATATAAATAATTGTGTATTCTCAAATTTTCGACAATACAAACAAAGTAGAAGATAAAATAGAAAAACGTCAATGTGAGAGAAATGAAACAGGCAATTAAAACTAGCGTGGAAAAGTTAATTTTGGTTAAAACAGCAATTTTGACGCTTTGGAGGAATAAAATGTGAAGTTAAATGTTTCTTATGATTTTTTAAAACCCCAAATCTGCCTTTAAAATACGAATAGAGTACAGATATGATTAGAAATTAACTTTTTGTATTACTTTTATTTATATAAGAATAAAGTTGTATTATTTACCTAATTGTGTTTCCTGTTCTCATGCGAACCCATTGAGGAATAGGTCTATTTTGCTTTAATTTCTTGGCAAGCTTTCGCTTTATAATAAATGTTTTGTGGGCAGACTAAAACAAAAAATAATATTAAAAGTTAATAAAAACAGTTTCGGAGAATAACAATTTACAAAAATAATGCAAGAAAATTTACTGATTATTAGAGAAAATAAAAAAAATAATTTACCATTGCCTCTTATTCAAAACTCGCTTAAAAAGAGAATGTCTGAAAGTCAAATACTAATGTCATTTGTCAAAAGGCGGATGTCACTAGATTTGAAAACAAGGGGTGTGTTCTTCGACTTTTCAGTCGTAATTTTCGAAAAATGTCCTTTATTTATTCATAATTTTTAAGCATTTAAATATGAAACTGCAAAATTTTATGGACAATAAATTGTTTCCTTTTTTTACTGGCATTCGCATATAACATATGTGCGACTGCACTTTCAAACAAACAATGTAATTAGTCTGGAATGGACTTTCCCCATTCCCTATTCGAACAAATTACACAGTCATTGGGAAATAAAGTGAATAAAACGAATGGCTTATTATTATTTTGCCCAAACGCTCTTAAAAACAAACTTGCGGTTTGATGATGGGACGCTTTTTAAGACAAAATACCTTAAATTCGGAACGTGTTTATTTCGTAAATCAGCATGGCGTCTGTGTACAGTGTTAGTGCATTGTTGTCAATTTTAGTTTCAATATTTGAGTTTTGAAGCTATTTAATTAGTTTTTAACAAAATTTTCATGCAGTTAAGTTTATATTTTATTGATAATTCGGAAAAGTACATTTTTAAGTGGCTAGAAATCTTTGATTGTTCCCTACAAACTTCCTATTTTCTGGGAAAATTATGACCTTGAAACGTCGTGTCAACGTAATATAAGTATTAGAATCAGTGGCGGGGCGTTTGAATTATTTTTCTTTTATTAAAGAAAAAATTTGAATTATTTTATACAATGGAGAATAAAACTCAAAGAGAAACTTTGGAAAATATTGTTATTGGAGATGGTACCACTACACCACAATATATGATACAACGGGTTCCAGATCTAAGTTCAGCAGATCTGCTTCAACAACAACATGGATTGGTTGTAGACTTAGGGGGTAGTGATTTTATACCAGTAAGTTATTCGTCTGAGGATTTGCTTTCTCAAGACTTAACTGAAGAAGACAGAAATTTAGCCGCTGCTTTAGTAGCCGTGCAACTTAGCCAACAACAGAAACAACAGCAACTGCAAGATACAGCTTTACCATCGCTAGTAACAACTTCCAGTTTAGGTACTTAATTTTTTTGTTTGTAAATGTTAACTGTACATTTATTAACCCTAACCGGGCAAATATTTCAAAAGAAAGACAGGATAGTTTAATGAAATACAACTTAATTTTTTTATTTAATAATTTGATTAATGTACAAAGATTACATTCATGCATTCATTCAAGGATTCTATATATTAGGGTATTATATATAGTTGATGTTTAATTATATATCTGAATTCACTTTTGCAACCCTTTTCACCTTTTCTTATTACATTTATTGAGACTTCCGACTTTTGAAATTTCATCAGTGATAGGCCTTAATTATTTGCAGTAATTTGTACATTTTATAATTTTTTGAAGATATACTATTTTGTTGAAGCAAAAAGTGCATATAGCGGAATTTTCATCTAATATAAAATTTTATAATTGAGAAAAATAAAAAAATTTCAAAATGCAGTAAGCAAACAATTAAATTCTGTTAAATCAATAGCTTTATTGTTTATGCAAATCTGATACCATCTACTTGCAATCAGATAATACTGTTGAGAAAAAAATTATAGGCAACAAACCATAGATCCTAATTAATACTGAGTGTTGACCGAGTCTATTTATTAAAGTGTCACTCATTATATCCTTTATATATGATTAAAAAATTTGATTTAAGTAGGGTTTCTTATATTTGTTTAACATAGTTATAAATTAGTTGCTCTTTTGATTTTGAACTTATAAAATAATTCACAAGTTTAGTACTAAATGTTTTTTCAAGCCAATCTTGTCCAAAAATATATTAAAACCTTTTTTGTAGTTACAAAAATGAATTTGTATTATATATTATATTGTAATTTAAAATTTGAGCTCTCAATTCATTTTCACTAGTTTAACTACTATTTAATGGCAGGATTTATTAGCCATTCACAAAAAAATATCTTAAGTGTATATGATAAATAAATATAACAAAAAAGTTTCACTTGAAATATGAAGAAGTAGCCTTCCTATTTGTTATAATTTTTTTGCACCCTTATTTTACATACTAGATCCGCTACTGCGTTTTTCTGTCAATAAAAAATATTAATTTTTCTAATTGGTCATCATTAATTTTGCCAATATTTCAAATATGTTTAATTTAACAATACAATGTTGTACAATAGATATACAGGATTCTGACTTTAACTTTACAGGAACTAAGATTTTGGAAGAGCCCCAATTGATAATAAGCAGTGAAAAATCAGGTGGTACCAGTTTCTTAAGAATTGTAAATTCAGATAATATTTATGTAGAGCAACAACCCCTTCCAAAATTAGTTGATACAGTAAGATTTACAACTGTAAACCAAGCATTTTCGGAAGAACAAGAAATTGAAAAATCTCTATTAAAAAAAGACGACGAAAAAGTAGATTCTGACAGAGAGTCCTTAAGGTAATTTAAACATAATCTTATCATATTATGTAAAGTGAATCAGTAAATAAAATGAAAATATTTCTTAGAGATAAACTAATACATTGTCAGGCAAAGGTATCAAACCATTATTTTTATCCAGTTCTTTGATTTTTACAACTTTATCATAGAGGTAATATGATGACAGAATGTAAAAAGGCCTTTTTTAATTATGATACACACACAGTTTAAAAAATATGGTTTTTCCAAAATAATTTACTTTTTATTTATTATTATTAGAAATGAACCAAGAACATCCAAAAAAAGTCTGCCTCATAAAAAGCGAATTTCACGAAAACTTAAAAAGAACTCAGTTTCTGCTGCCAAAAAAATAGTCTGCAACTTATGTGAACAATCATTTAACTCAAATGATGAGTTTGCTCAGCATGAACTTTTATGTCAAACCACCATCACGCCTGTCAATCAAGTTAATGCTTTCAACTGTCAAATTTGTAGCGAACCATTCACAGAACAACTTAAGTAAGTAAATTTAAACCTAGTTTTTAGCATATATATTAATCTTGTAAATTCTCTTAAAGATTTTTTGAACACTTAAAGAAACACTATGAACCTGGCGGTGGAGGTCTACCTACTGGACCTCCAACAAAAGAACCTCAAGAGAAAAAAGTTGTCACACAAGAAAAAGCTGAGCCAGCAGAAAATGAGCGACAAGAGAGTTTGCTGTCTAGTCTGCTCAATTTGACTTGTATTGAATGTAACAAGACATTCAGAAGACAAAAAACTTTTGAGGCTCACATGAGAGACATCCACACCAATAAACATGAACCTTTGGATGAATTTAGTGAACCTGAAGATCTTATGGACGGCAAGTGTTTTATTACCATTTTCAAATTAGTTACTGTTGTCTTTAATTGTCACAATATTAATGCAAAAGAATAATATTGCAATAACTTAAAAATCTTAAGAGTCAAATACTTTTATTGGCATGAGAAAATTAACCCCTTAACGCACACATTTACAATCGTAAAATATAAGAAACAATGGCCTTTATATAAATTCTAAGTCGTCACGAGAGCAGACGGCGCGTAAAGATATTCAAGTAAATCAAATCCATAAAAAAACGTGAAATTTCTAAACTTATAATTTATAAAATAGGTATCACTATGGTAGTTGACACAAACGAACCCATTGAAGAAGAGGACGATTCAAAAGCTTGGTACCGCGAAGAAGAGATACATCAGACTGAAGAAGACTTAAAGGAACTTGAATCTGGAGGCAGTGACCACATTTGTCATTTCTGCAATCAACCATTTCCACTCAGGGCAATTTTACTTCAACATTTGGTTACTTGCAGGGCTACAACTGGAAATACAGGTCAGCTAACAGCAGCACCGTATATTTAGTTTATTCTAACTCATTTAGGAAGAAATTTCATTTAATCATAATTGTAATTTTAGAATCTGCTCCTTTAGCAGTAGTTAAGAAAATAAACAAAAAGAACAAGAAAAAAGCCACACATGAATGCACCGAATGTGACCGCGTGTTTACTCACAAAAATTCACTTGTTTACCACATGAGAAGCCACTCAGGGATACGCCCACATCAATGTGACCAGTGTGGCAAGAGTTTCTTTGCTTCCAGTGCTCTAAAGGTAATATCATCGAAAGGGTTAAAGTGGAAATTTATTTCGACATTTTACAATTTCTAGGTTCATTTGCGGCTTCATTCTGGAGACAAACCATACAGTTGTGAACATTGTGGTAAAAGATTTAGGCAATGGGGCGATTTGAAGTATCACATAACATCTTTGCATTCTGCAGAAAAGAATTTCCAATGCGAATATTGTGGTAAAGAGTTTGCTAGAAAGTATTCTTTGGTAGTTCATAGGAGAATCCATACAGGTAAATAAAAATCTTTCTTTCATGACAGGGTAATTTAAAATTACATATATGTATGTAAAAATCGTCTATTTATATTTCCCTTATTGCACAATCCTTAATTCTGTCAAGAACTATTCTAAATTGTTCTCCTGCATATTGTTCTTTCTTCATGGGTTCCATATTATACATTTTTTTTTTAGGTGAACGAAACTATAAATGCGAATTTTGCGGCAAATCGTTCAGAGCTTCTTCGTACCTTCAAAACCATCGGAAGATACACACCGGCGAGAAACCGCACATGTGCGGAGTATGTGGGAAGCCGTTCCGTGTAAGATCGGACATGAAACGGCATCAAAAAACTCACTCGAAAGGACCAACAACCAGTGCCAAGTCTATGCGTACTCTCTCTAAGGTGGAGAAAGTGGAAATCGTGGAGGAAGAAGAAGAGTTAAGCAGCGAGTTGCACATTGAAGATGAAGAGGCGGCCGGACAGTTGCTGACAGAATATACTCAAGAGGAGTTGGACGATGAAAGAACGGTTAGGGTGCCCACAAACCGAAACTTGTAAGTTGATTTAAGCACAGAATCATTAGATTGAATTAAATATAATAGTTAATTGTAACATTTAAGGTAGTACTCAGAAATATGCTTTCAGTAACTGTTTTTCGGTGCTGTAAAATGCACTAGTATTGTATGGGTTTGACATTAGGTTATAAATAACTCAAGCATTCCGGAAATTAGAAATTGGGGCGACACCACATTTAAAATAAGTATTCAGATTACAAGGCAATAATGATAAAATGTGGAAACGTCGTCAATAATTATTTTTATTCAAAACTTTAAATACGATAACAATAAAAAGTATTGTATTTACAAATTACCTTAAATAAGTATCAAATTCATTTTGTTTTGACCTATGTTTTTAATTTGTGATTAAAACCACTTTGGTTTAATTTATAAAAATATATTTCCTTTCTAGGTACATCAATGGTCATGAACTATTTCTGGTAACATACCCTAATGAAATAAGGGCAGGTGAACCACAAACTTCAACTGCTGCCTGGGTTCATGCACCTAATGCATAATTCGTTTGGTAATGTCCTTTTTTCCAATATATAATTTTAAATGAGTTTTTGAGAATATTATATATTATACACCTTATGTAGTTTATTATGTACGAGGTAAAATACAAGAAGCAATGTTAGTAAATGTACATATTTTTTTCATTTTGTCACTTATTATTCAAGGAATAAATGAGATACTAGATTGTGGGTTTTTTTTTTTTATTTTAAGATATTAAACATTTTTTTATAAAATAAATCATTCATGTCCAAGTGGAATATGAACCCGTCCGCCTCTTTCATTTACAACATTCCAGCAGGAACAAGTTAATGTTTTGGGGTCCATAATGTCTGTATATAACTTTCCATTAAGATGATCTACTTCATGTTGAATAATTCTAGCCCACCATCCTTGAGCTATTTGTGAAATAAATTTTCCTTCTTCATTAAAACCTAAAAAACCGCAAAATAACTTTGATGTGGGTTCCAGGACACTGTGGCATCGAGGGCAACGAAAAATCTGATGAATTAGCCAGAAAGGGTTCATCAACTACATATATTGGCCCAGAACCCGCACTGGGTGTTACTAAATCGAAGATCCGAGGATGCATTCGGGACTGGATCAAACGAAAACAAAGAGAAAGGAAGAAAGCCCCTCTCATGCACCACGGGAAAACATTTATTAAAGAACCGTCCAAACACAGCTGAAGAACTGCTCAAGATGCAGCAGAAATCAGTTAAGAAATATAACGGGCCTTCTCACTGGACATAGTCCAATGAGAGGACACCTGTACAACGGAGGCCTTTCCTGCAGATAATGTGGTCAGAAACAGCCAAACATATACTGTCAGAATGCGAGGCACTGGATCGCAAAAGACAGGCAATTTACAGACAGCCCAGGCTAACTCCCGAAGAATACGCCCAACTGGTGAAAAACCTGTACAAAATGGTTCAGGGGTCAAGAGTTACGGAGTGGGTGCTGTGAAACTAACCCGGAAGGCACAAAAAGCCCAAGAGGCTGAGGTGCAGCTGGCGATGGGACAGCATCCGAGTATAAAAAAGGTCGGTTTTAGATGAGACAGAAAGGTGTTTATAACAATATATAAATGACTACAAGGCCAGAGTCGAGACCTTTATAGTTTATCCATTATCAATTGCAGAAATATAAAAACAAAATTCCCAGGTGTGCCAACAAGTTGTTTTAATCGGCATTGGCATTTGCTCTGAAATTGAAAATAGACAAACTGTACATTCGCTGGAAATATTTAATAATATAATAGTAAGATATATCTGAATTACCTTTTAATTCTACTTTTCTGTATCTAGGAACATCAGCATAAAAACCTTTAACACTTTCACATGATTCAGGAAATATAATTTTATTATAATCAATAACTTTTAAAATTGGATTTATAATAACCTAAAAATAAAAAAATTAAGTATGCCTAGAAACGGGCAACGAGGATTAAACTTAGCTGACCATTTCAGGTTGAATAGTTATTTCTTTGGTTTCAATTTCTTTTTCAGAATAATTTTTTAAGTGGTCTCTATTAAATTCTGCCAATAATATTTGAAGAGGTGTTCCTATTTGTGGAGCTGAAAGACCAACACAATTATATTTTTTAAATACGTGCCTAAGACGTTTTATAAGAAATTGTACTTCGGGAGTCCTTATTTCATCTTCTATTATTTTTTCGGAAACTTCTCTCAAACTTGGGTCTCCTATTTGAACTACATGCCGAAATGGAGGATCTTCGGGTTTTGGTTTAACTAAATTTGCATACCAAGTTCTAGCCCTTTTATAAGTGATATATCGTACACTATTTTGCATTTTAATAAATAAATAATAACATAACCTACAAATTTGTTATTTGTATTTTGGTTTCCTTTTTTTTTAATCCTCAATGTAATATTATAAAATAACTATAAAATTATTTTATCTTCAAGTAAAAGAACTTTAGAAAAAATTTTTTCGATTTTAAATTTTAAAACGAATTTAAAAATATAATTAGAATTAAAGTTGGCAACATTTTAAAATTGTCTGACACGGAAAACCGGTTGAGCAATGAGCATGTTTTTACGATTTGAAAGACTTTTTAGGATGGCAATACTTTGACGTTAAAACTAGAATTTGACATTGACAGTTTGTTAGGTTGGCAGATAGTGAAAATGGAGAAAAGTGGCAGAAATGAAAAAGGCGTCTGCAAAAACTGAAGCTGTCAGTTATGAGATAAATAAATAAATATAGTGATTTTAAATACAAAACAAGTGTATCCCCTTTATTTCTGTACGCCAAAACGTGTTTGTAGAAATGTTTCAATTAAAATGAGTGTGTACTGTGGCCTTGCTGTGATTTTCTAAGTTTATGACCTCTTTCCAGTAAAAGTATGGCTGATTTAAACGAATCGAAAGTGTTCCTCAACGATCCGGCTTTTATAACTCCAATACCAATGGATGAGCCGCTCTCTGAAAATCTATTAACTGATCCTCTTAGCACAGAAAATGAATCTGAAACACTTACTCCTGCTCAAGAGATGATGATAGATCAGTTGCTTTCAGAATCAAATGATAACCTTGAGAGTGAAAATCAAAAAGAAATTTCTAATATCGTAAATGAAAATTCTAAAGACGAATACACAAATGCTACAGAAGAAAACCATGTAGAGAGTCCTACAACAAGGGAAAGTTTCACTTTTAAATGCATATTTTGTGATAGAGTGCTAAGTGCTGCAGATAATCCAAAATTATTGGAATGTCTTCATAATTCGTGTTCTAGTTGTATAGATAGCAGACTTTATGAACACTCTAACGATGGCACACCAGGTGAGTAAAAAATCAATCAAATTACTTAGCTGATTATTTTACTGATCTATTTACACTTACATTTTAATGAAATAAAATATATCTATAAAAGGATGTATAAAATGACCTTAAATATTACCATATCTGTTCAAAACTTTTTCATGTATTGGAATTGTGGAGTAAAGTATATTAACTGTTGATAAAATATGGTTTGAAGATGTAAATATATATCCAAAACATGATGGATTAAAGGGTATCTAAACCTTAAAATAATTATTTTAAAAAACAATGTTTGCACGAACTAGGTACTGTGTATGAAATAAATCATTTTTACTATTATCTCAGCTTGCTGTATTTCATGTAATTTGATCTGTTGATTCTGTAATTTTTGCTACCTATTTTCCTGTAACCAATTCCAAGGCAATTGAAATTTTATTTTCCAATATATGAAAACAGTTCTGTTTTATATTTAAATTGCAAAAATTTCTCCTCCATTATTACAGTGATTTTCCAAATTTAGCTTAGCATATATTGTCTTATATTATTATTTTCTTTTCTTTATTGATTTTTAATGACAACTAATGAGAAGACGCCTTATCAATCATTAATAAAAAAATCGAAAATTGCCTGTTGCAAAATAGGCTATGGCAAGCTCTAGATAGAGTGTTAAACTGTTATTTAAATTTTAGCTGTCATAGAATGTCCTCCATGTGGTATGATATGCAATCCTACTAACATTATAGAAAATCAGTTTTTGCTAGAATTAGCAAGTAATAGTGAGGATCCGATTAAGAATGCTGATATGAAATGTAGCAATTGTAGTGATGATGCTGCAGCTACAAGTTATTGTACTGACTGTTCAGAATTTATTTGTGATAATTGTGTACAAGCACATCAAAGGTAAGATTAAAACACTTCAAATTTCTCTAAAAAATTAATACTCAATGCTCAAAGTATTCTTTATAAATTAATCATCTAACCCAAAATAACTAATTACATAGACAAGTATACCAACTAAACAAATATAGTTTTCTGGCCATCAAAAAACAGCTCCAAAATTTGGATAGTTACCTCACTAATTGAGCTTTTCAGAATATATTTTTTTAAGTAGATGAAGAGCTATAGTCAGATACACTTTTCTAGGTAGGCATACAATTGAGTGGTATACACTCTGTATTCGCATTGTACAAACTATTTTTGAGTAGAAAATGGAAATAGGACTGCTACTCCTACTCCATCGTCACACTTTGGGGCGTCCATGTAAACTTGTGCATAGTCTGGATACTTAGAATATTCATTAGGCTTTATAATTTACTCTATTAGAAGAAATACTAAAAATTATAGTTGCAGGAAGAGAAATTATTGAAAAGGATTAGTTTCATTTTAATACCAGAATTATTTAAATTTTCTTTAACTTTATAAATTTTTGTAACTAGTTTAATGTGATTTTTGCAGTATATTCCTGAGATATCAGCAGCATACAATTTTGCTTTTTAATTGACAAACTTCGTTTTGTATTTGTATTTTTAGGCTAAAAATAACGAAAGATCACACCATAAAACCAAAAGAAGATGGTTTGATCGAGCTGCATTCCGTGACAAATGGTGCTCCTTCTAATTTATTCTGCATGAACCATCCCCACGAAAAACTGTCACTATTTTGTGAGACTTGTGACAAGTTAACTTGTCGCGACTGTCAGTTAATAGAACATAGGGAACACAAGTACAAATTCACTAATGAAATCGCATCTGAAGCTAAGAAGTTCATTGCTGAAATGCTTAAGGATGTAGGGTGAGCGAATATTTCTAGTACACATTAGGGTTTTTATATTGTCCTGTTTTTTTCGATGTTGGTTTTTGTTTCTGCTTTTTTATTATCTAAATTTTTGAATACATAATATTCGAGTAAATAATTTTTAGCTACAAACGAGCATTACTCTCGAGTGCAATGAAAGTTATAGACGACCGCCAGAATTTGATAACTGATAAAAAAGGAGCACTTGTTAATGAAATTACACAATTAGTTGTCAAGTAAGTACTCATAACATACTTTGTGCAGTTTAAGCAATATATTTTTTTAATTATCTGAAAGGGCGGTTTTAAAAACAGGTATTTATTATCTCTTATAGATTAACAAATACGATTAATGTTCGTGGAAAACAACTTATAGCAAAATTATCAGAAGTATGTGAGTCCAAACAAAAAACACTACAAGAGAAAAAAGTGGCACTAGAACAATTATCAAAAATGACAGACCATTGTATTTCGTTCACTCAACATGCTTTGGACAACGGAAGCGACATGGCGTTGTTATTTAGCAAAAAACAAATGACTGAACACCTGAAGAGGATAAAATGTAAAAGGGCTGATATACCGAATCCAGAAATACCAGTCAGGATACATTTGGCTTTAGATAAAGTACCAGATTTGATTAAAGGTATGTTTGATGTTAATTCTTTATTACCTAGACGATAGTAATAATTTTTATAACTGTTTTCGTTTTTGCTTACGTAAGGCCTTTCCTCAGGTAAATTTGTAGTTTTTCTTGTTCGTTTAACAATATATAAGGTGTCTTAATGTATATGGCACAATCTGTAGCACGAAGTTTACTTTTTCATTATTTAAAATAAACTACAGAAACTATTTTTTGCCTAATTATATACGTCAACAGCTTATTTTTTCACAATATCCAGTGTACTATATATTTTTTCTAGATTGTTTAAATAGACGTTTTTATAAATATTTATTTATATTCTTAGTAATGTCAACAATTGGTCAAATTGTGGTGGATGGTCGTGTCTACCCTTCCCAGTCTTCATCTCCTGCTGCGTCTATTCCTCCTCAAAGTTCGACGAGTCCAGGTCAGGTACGGCCCCCTCAACAGCCATCTCCTATCAGCCCCTTGCACCAGTTGCCATCTCCCTCTAGCTTCCAACAACCCACAAGGATGCCTGGCCCTCCTCCATATTCGCAATATCAAAGTACTTCGCCTTACCCGTCGGGTATGAATGTGCAAAGCATGAGTCAGAATATGGGTCAAAATATGAGTCAGACCATGGGACAGAATATGGGACAAAATATGGGTCAGAACATGGGGCAAAGTATGGGGCAGAACATGGCACAAGGTATGGGACAGAATATGCAGACTATGGGTGAGTACTGTGAGTATAGATTTTATTTTTCTGCTGGATATTAATTAGGAATCTTAATATACATATAAAAGATTAAATATATCTCAATTAAATAATTTACGTTGACAGCACAAAACCGAATCCAGGCGATGGGTCCACCTGGTATGAATAACATTCCTCAACCGATGGCAAATACCTTGCAACAGTTAAATATGAACAGAATGCAAAGGCCACAGGTTCTACAAAGAGCGCTTATGCCTAGACTTCCAATGGGTCTTAACCAACAACAACAGCAGGTTTGTTGTGTATATTATTCTTCAAAAAACGTTTTATTTCTATATTGGTATGCATAAGAAAGTTGTAAATAAATAAAAAATTTAGGTCTCGTCTTCAACACATCCTCAAGGTATTATGGCAGATCGTAGCAATTTACGCCATCTTTTGCAACCCAACAACGCTAATAATGCAAACAATGGATTTAATCATGTATACATACAGACGGGACCGGGTCAGTATCAAGCAATTCAATCCAATTTGGCACAACAGTTTCAAAATAGGTTTCCAGGGCAGCATCAAATTAGGTGAATATAATTATAATTTTCTAACACTATTTTATTGAACATTGTTTAATTGTTATTGCAATATAAAACAAAAATTAAATAAATGTCAAATATAAATGTTGATAACTAGGATTTAAGGTAGTACTCTACATTTATATTTGTCAAGAATACAATACAGCAATGTCAAGTCTCTCTATTTGTCAAAGTATAACAAATATAATAAATCTTTTTGCATTTTGTCAGCTTTTAAGTAGAAACAGTCTTTGTTTCTCAAACGATATAACGATTTTTCCTTTACATTATTAGTTATTATGTTTTTCGAGATCAGTTTTAGTCATGAAAATGTCCATTGTACATCTAGAAATAGTGAATTTGGAAGTGTTCGAAATCATTAACCACAGTTCAATTGTATCTGACACTGATTACATACAGTTAATATTGTTTAAATCAACCGTAATATTTTTAATATACATTTAATATTTCAATAGGTTCCAGCAATCTAATCAAGTAAGAATGCTATTACCGACTCAACAAAGGATGCCAGTACAGCAACAACAGCAGCAGCAGCAACAGCAACAACAACCTCAGCAACATCAACAACAATCTCAGCAACATCAACAACAGCAGCAACAACAACAACAGCAACGTATAGCACAGTACTCAGGAGGCGGCGGCGGTGGCGGCGGCGGAGCGAAGTGGCATACACCACAACAGAGTACAGCAGGTTCGTTTAAAGACTAACTAGATATTGATATTTACATATTATATGTAAAAGTTTAGTAAATACATGTTATATTTTTATTTTTATATTAAATTATGCAATTTTTGTTATTTGTAATAGAAGCTACTTTTTGGCATTCTTTGCTTTACTTGTAGCAGTATTAAAATATTTGAAAAAGTAAAGCCAAATAAATAGACGTTGTTTTTTTAAAATCAAATTGCTAGTTGGTAACAGTTAATTATGAAAGCTCAGATATCAGAAACGGTCAAAATTTTTGCAACCCCAAACGCAAACTGTGAATTTTTGCTTTGTTAAGTTAAGGTTAAGGTTTGTTAGGACAGTCCGCTAGCGAAAAATGAATTCAACGTATTTCAACCTTCCCCAATTGTAAACTTCATTTTGACTTCGTCTTGCTTTGTCGTAATTTTCGTCTTGCTCTGTCGTAATTCGTCTTGCTCCGTCAAAATCCAACTTTTTCTAGGAGCAACAGATAATTTCAGCGACTTTTCGCTAGCGGACTGTCCTAACAAACCCTACCTTTAAGTCAAAACTTTCTTCACGGCTTTGTTCATGAATTTTATGCTGATATATAGTAACACAATTGCGAAGTATATCTTTTAGCTAATCTAGCTATCGACCTTATGAGTGTTTGGAATTTGATTAATTGGATTCGATGACCGGACTGAAGAAGCCGAAATGCAGAAACCGGATTTCGAATCAAATAGGCTTTATTTATCAATTTTGCTAATAGCGTAGTTGCGAAGAGATTTTGTCATTTACTAATGCCATTTTATTTAATTTGCTTAGTGTACAGATTATAAAACATTCTTTATAGTCAAGAGGCAGTGAATTTTTTTCGTACTTATCTTCCCAGACGGTGTATATGAAAATAATCTGTTCTCTTAGTGACAAAAAACAAAATTTCTGAGTCTGGCTAAAATTTTTAGATAGATTCAAAAAATAAAAAAACAATACAAGTCCACTTATTTTCCCAGTCATAAATATTTACATTTACTAAAGTAGAACATAAAAATAGCAGTCTGGCTTATCTCAAAAAGCGCAAAGTGAAAATTTTCGAAAAAAAAAATGATTTTGCAGATCCGTAACCCTTATTTTCCCTGGCTTGAAATTTAGCACATAAATTGATACAATCATAAACTGTAATTAAAAAAAATCTGGCTGATTTACGAAATTGGCAAACGGTTTAAAAATGTATGGAAAATACACATCTGGTTGACATTTACAATCTCGAAGGCCTTGCCAGGCTCACAAGCCAGGTAGTTAAATGAGGAGAGGAATAGCCGATGCCTGACGATCATTAGACGAGTCTGGCAAGGGTTTCGGGGTTTTCCACAAATTTTTTGAAATTTTTTCAGTTTTTCACCTGCCAGATATATTATCCTTACTCACAAAATAGCCAGACTATTTTTTTTACTTAACTTCAGTATACCTCTTACTAATACAACTATTTTTATTACTGACTGGGAAAATAAGTATCGAAAATCGTCACTGGCTCCTTGAGTATTATACTAGATGAAACATACTCTTTAACCATCTAAGCTGAAGGCACCTTCTAGTCGGAAATGCAGGTGCCCATTAAAAATTTTTCCTGCAACCTTTTGTCTCTGAAAGGAGAGGCGATGTTTAGATAGGATTTGGATAGGTAGTAGGAGAAAACAAAGTAATAAAACTCCTAGATTTAAAACCCGCCAACAAATATTTTACAAAAACTCTTAGTTTCACTTTTCAGATACACTTTTTGATCAAATTTATTGGCTGTTTGTACAAATATTGTTTTTATTTACATTTGATCTGATCAACCTCTTCGGTAATGACCTTAGATATTACTTGTATTTTAATCATAGCACTTGCTTCCGAACAAACTACTTAAAACAACCCTTAAAAATAAATATAAAGTTTTAGTAGCTCAGACGAAATATTTACAGAGAAAGTAACGTTACACAATACATTCTCTTTATTTTATAAGAGGTTATGGGTTACGCTGGTTTACAAATGTCACTATAAATCACTTGGTAGGTACAAATATATTTTCCTTCGTGATCGATTGTTAATAATGTGCTTATAAAAAAAGTGGTACTAGACAATTAGAACATGGCAAGTTCTCATTCTTGATCAGATATTGGTGAGTATGTATGTGTCCTATTCGCAGTCTATTTTTACTTGTTTTCGGTTTGGTGGTAATGATAATTAATTGGGTCGTCTTTTATCTGGATACATTTTGGATACTTTACGCTACTGTGGAAAATATGTTACTATCCCAGTCTCAGCATTATTGCGTCGTCAGAACTCAATTGGTAAGGTTGACGGGAAGCGATCTAGCACCACTCTCTGCGATTAATTTGTGAATGGGTGACTACTGTCATGCAGATTGGCTTGTCATTTCGGCTGTGCTGGGAAACCGCACTTTAAAAGGTAAGGCCCCGTCTTCCTTAGCTCGCTCACTGTTGGGTTCTGAGGGTTGCTGCATGACGGAAAAGAAAAATCTTAGACCATTGTATTTATAAATAAATGTAGTTAAGTTGGAATTTATTTTTTATCAAAAAAAAAGGTGGTAAATGCGTACTTTTTAATAAGTAAATAAATAACCATTCAAAAGAATATAAAATTCTTAAAAGAAGACAGGTCTTAATAATCAAAATGTTTTTTATTTTCACATGAAAATTTATTATTATTTAAGTTCAACCGCCTGATTGTTGAAGCTTTAAAGCGCATGCTTTGTGGATATTGTATATGTCAAAATTGGATGTACAGTTGTCCGATCTCCCACTACCTCTTTAAATCTTGCAATAATGAATATAATATAATGTAACCTTGACGGGCAATAAAACACCCTAGACTGTCCAGTATTTCTATGTGATTTTTTTTTAAGAAAATATTTTCTAAAACCAACAAATATTTCAGGTACAAACAGCGCCAATTCGAATCGTAACATGACTCTCCCTACCATAAATGATAATTTCAAAATAACTTTGAGGCAACAAACGCCCAACGATCCAAATAAAAATCTTCCTAACACCGTTACTTCGACCATCCCAAAAACACCGAGTCCGAATCATGTTCAAGGTAAATCGGACACCGAAAGAAGTCTTGACAAATTTTGTGAAGATTCTGTTAAAGATCTGATGGCGACTATCGCTAAGTTGGACTCCAATGGGGTGCAAGTATTGGCGGAGGGCAGGCAGAAGGTAAGAAAACCGAAAATTAAAAATAAGGAATAATAAAATAATGTTTAAAATATCAACCAAAACATAGCTGGCTTATGGGGTGTTTATGCGAAAAAACCCATTTCCATAAAAAATATGCAGTATCGACTGATAAAAAAATTCAGGGGGGTTCTTTGACAACCCTTTTTTATTTTCAAATATTTGAGATATGTAGTTTTTAATTACTACGAGAAAAAAAAATTAAAGGTTCCAAAAAACGTCAAAAATCATCATTTTTTATAGTTTATAGATGGACAATTGAATTTAAATGTTACTACCAAAATTTATTCCGATGTTGAAATACATGTAAGAAATTGTAAACATTTAAATTTAATCGTTTTCTTTATTTATTCATTATCCAAACTTTTAAAATAATATTTTCTCATTTTATGTATCTTCTAATAATTGTTTGGTAACCGCCATATTAAAAATTTATGATACCCCTTTGACGAAATCGAATTCAGATTTTTTTTGTTTTTTAAGGGTGGATCGCCACACGTGGATAGTTCTACAGGCGATACCAGTGTAGGAGCAAAAATCAAATCGGAATTATCGGAAACTAGCAAGGATGATCCTAACGAAGACTGGTGTGCAGTTTGCATGGATGGGGGCGAGCTAGTATGTTGTGACAAATGTCCTAAGGTGTTCCACCAATATTGCCATATTCCTAATTTAAGTGTCGAGTGAGTAAAATCAAATTATTTTTTTGGTTTATTTTATTATCTAGACTAGAAATGTATATTATTAAAAGTTTTAAACATTGAAACAAATTCTGTGAAAAACCTGCGTATTTACTGAAACCTAAAGTAAGACTAAACAGATATTTTGAAAGATAAATAAGAAAAACTGATTTCTTTAATAGTAAATGTGTATATATTGTTATAATAACGAAAATTCTTTGATTTTTATACTTTTTAATTAATATCTGACATTTCAAAAATCCCCCTAAAATACACCTTCCATAATCTTTTTAAACTATAACAATTTCCCCCAAATTATTTTCACGTTATAATTATTATTTATTTTTCTTTAGGGAGAACGACACTTGGCAATGTTTGTTGTGTATGAATTTCTCTGATATACCCGAGAGCATTTTGTCGGAAAAGAAAGACGGAGAACTTAGTGTAAAAGAAAGAAAAATTGCTGAGAGACTGGTGTTGGAATTGTATTGCCAGTATGATCCTAGTTTACCGTTTAGAGAGGTTATTGGACCAGAAGTAAGTTATATTAAAACAAAATACCACATTAAATATTTTATATAATTTATTATCGATTTTATAGCCTAAGAGAGATTCTATCAAGGTGAGTCCAAAGTGTGTGTTGTATTCTGCATCCAAATTATAATTTTTTACAAAACTAGAGATTTTTTGGTAGTTTCAACATTTTTTTGTTGCATCAAAAATAAACTGAATTAATTCTTAAATTTTAGACGGTAATATTGGTGTTTATGAAATATTGAATATTAGAAAAAATTAGGGATTGACTAATTGGGCAGTAAACAGATTTTTTGTCGCCAAAGCTCCTATTATAATAATGTTATTCATGTTATGTACACATTGAAATCCCATTAATTGTGTCTAACATTTCTATCATCTCTGAAATCCCATAATAATTCGTGAAACCCCATCTTCCTTAACTCGCACAAGTCTACCGTAATAACAGTAGAAAATACTGTTCATGGCACAAATTTAGGTTATTCTGTCTACCATTATTTCTATTCAAAATCTATTTGGTCGTTGCTTCGTAATATTAGAATTTCTGATCCATCATTCAAGATTTCTTTTCTACCGTTCTCGACCTGTATGCTATATATTTAACTAGTTTGAACATTTTCATCAAAATATTTCTATAAGTAATATAAAATATTATTTTAGGAATAATGAAGTATTTTGGGACTCACATTGATAGGAACTTCTTTTTTCTTTATTTCAACGAAATATCTGTCCTTGATTTATTCTGGTGTCATTTTTGAGAACTATTGTTTCATTCAATTGTCTACTAAACTGAAAAGACTGGAAATCTTAATATTTTGTCAAAGGAATTTCTAAAACATGGAAATTGTTTGTTCATTTCTTCAGTTTCGAAATAAATGATAGGAAAAGGAAATTTCTATTCACATTTTACTCAATCTTAAAACGGCAAAGTCAATTTACAAGACATTTAACAAAGTGTGAAGTACAAAGTATTATTGAATGCTTATGTCTAGTGTCTACATTACAATTTACAAATTTATATTCTCAAATAAAAAGTCATCCTTAATTTTATTTAATTGTTGCAGAATGAAGAATATCATGCTATTATTAAGAGACCCATTGCTTTAGATACAATAAGACAAAAATTAAACTGGTCTGCAGATATTCATTACAGGAATATGGAAGAACTAGTTCGTGATGTGAGATTGATGTTCAAAAATGCTTATTTATACAATCCAGTAAGTAAACACTAAACAATAAATTGTAATCATTACAGTATTTTGGGCGACCAGTACTTCGCCATAAAACATTTACCAAAAAACGAAAAAATATTTCAACTTTAATACCCTGTATCTTTTTTCGAGGCATATTTGATCGATTCCTTATATTTATAGTTATGGCTCACCCCTTTATAAGTATAAAAAACCAAATCAAACATTAAATTTTTTCTAAATTGATCAAAACGTGTTTACTGAAATTTAAAATACAAGGGTGACTCGAAAAGTTTGAAAATAAAGTATTTAGTGGCTACAAGGCATAAATTGTTTTACTTTGAAATCTGAAACTAATAAATTTAGTTCATATTTAGTATCCTGTCTAAAATTATAAATTTTAAGAAAATTTGTAATTTTAGGTTGATTCTCAAATATACACGGATGCAAAAACTTTGGAGAAATTCTTTGATGAGCAACTCGAGAAGTTTTTGCCAGAATACGCTTATGAAATGTTTGACGATGATGATGTTCAACCTCCAAACAAGAAATTTCGGAGGATAATAACAGACTGACAAATTGTTCATGGGGCGAACAATACAGTGTATTTCTCCCTATAACAAAAAAAATATATAACATAATTTTCCCATCGTTTCAAATATACAAAATCTATCATATTGTGTGGTATATTTTTTTTATTTAGCATTGGTTAAATTTTGTATATTTATTAAGGGGTATCATTGTATACAAGTAGATTGTAAGTTAATACCAGATTCAATTTTGTTTTTTATAAAAAAAACTAGGTTTATTTATTACATTATTTTATTAGTATGTTGTTATGTCATGTTTTAATGATGTTATTTAATGTTAGTTCCAATTATTAGGATAACAAAATATATATCTCATATACATTATTCTTATCATTGATATTTACATGCAGAAGTTGACTTGCAATAGATATAATATTGAAAGAAAATATTCGTATTTGTAGAAATTTGTGAATTATATAAAAAAAAGACCTTCCTAGAATTCTTCGATTTTTAACTTCTATATTTGGACCACAGTTCAAAGAATGAATGAAGATTTTGATGCAGCTTTTTTGAAAATGTAAGAAGTTTCTTTAAAAAAATCTAAAACTTTATAGGCTCTTACAAGATTTAATTTAAAACGTTATGTTTTATATCCTAAAGTTTTCCTTAAATTACTTTTGTTCTGTTGGGTCCCCAATCATCTTGTAAATATATGATTTAAATGTTAATTATATCTCTTTGTTATTAAGGACATGACAATGACATTTTTTTTACAAATAATTTTTTTAGAAAGGTATTATGACCATTATTTCTTAATTATTTACTGGTTATTATAAACCAGATTGAATTTTACATAATATTATTTTTCTGTCTATTTTACTACACCCTGTAATATTTCTTTTAAATCATTTTCTAGATAAGATTTTTTATGATGTATGATCAAAAGCTATTTTAGCTAAAGTTAATAATTCCAGTCCTACATACATTATGGAAACCTAAATTTGAACAATAAGGCGAATTAAACAAAAATAATAATTTTCATAAGCTTGCAATTCCAAGTTTACACATTTCAATTGCACCCTGTATTGAGTAAATCTGTCGATTAAGACAAACCAGAATCAAAACCAACATTTATTGATGGGAGTTTCTAGGATCACCTCGTCGATTACAATGCTAGCACATTATAAATCCGATTGTAACACAGAGTTGTCACTAGTGTTTGTACTAAAAAACTTTAAATCGTCAGCAAATAACGAGCAGTTGCTGTTTATAAAAAGCAGGTTGTTACATCATTTATAAATAATGAGAAGAAAAAGGGACCAATGTGTGATGCGTGTGGCACTCCCGAAAATTGAACTCTAAGATTTAAACGCGAGACCAATTATAGACAGTTTTTTTTTCAACCACTTGGTGACAGTAAGAGAGTAGATCATCCTGGTAAGTGCAAAGATTAGTTGCAGTTGATCGTCTTTGATATGGTGAAATATAGTTTTTATATGTAGTAAAATCAGTTATTGAGAGTGTCAAATAATTTAGGAATTCTGGAAATACCTCTCTGTATCTTGGTGGGATGTAAAACATCAATTTTTGACGGGGAAAAAGTCACATTTGGTACATGGAACAAAATCGAGATCAAAAAATAATTTTAGATCTAGAATAAGCTAACTACAACTAAAAATATAATTTAATTAGAACCCAACAGTGAAAAATCACACCCGATGTATGAAAATGAAATTAAAAATTTTTTATTATTGAAAAATTCAGAAAATGATCCTTGCCTTCGGTGATATAGGATCATGAGGACAGTTGTCTTTTGCAGAACCACCCACCTCCAAAATTTCTAGAATTTAGCTTATTTTTAGACTATTTCCACGATATTAGAGAAATTAGAACAGATTATATATGTTAATATTCCTTTAACTTTCAAGCATTCACTCATCATGCGACCACTTAAGATTAAAAACAACCTATTAGCGACATTTTAGTAACTATCTTATAAAAGATTAGGACCAGTATTATAAATTAAAATCAAAACTAGAGAGTTAAAAACAAAAATAAGTGCAGCTAATATTTAATAAGTGCAATGTCTAACCAAATATTTTCAGTTCCAGACTGTACAAGAAAACAAATAATATTTTCAGGTAATTTAAAAAAAGGACTGTATTATCGATAGTTTTGTGTATAGAATGTTTAAATTTAACCAATACATGATGTTAATTAGGTTAGATTTACTTAACTATTGATTAAAATTTAACCCAATACGACCACTCTAGATCTATGATATTTTTATTGTTTAGCTATAGATTTTTTAATTTGCGATCAAACATATGTTTGCAAAATTAAAAGAACAGGTTCCTCTCGTTATTTTACAAAGTAGATGTAGAAAATCATACGGTAGGTATATATATATAATGGTTTACAGGATGTCACTCATTATTTTCAACGATTTTTTAATTAATTTTTTGAATATTGGAGAACATTCAATTTAAATTACATTTTCAAAAAAAGTAGTGGTTGCAGTATTTATGTAATAAAATTTTTTTCATATTTTGGACCCCATTTTGAAGGTGTTCCCGAAGACGTATGGAGGGGCATATCAAACCCTAAGGTTACTTTTTGATGCCCTGAAGTTAGAATTTTAAAATTCATAAACACAAAAAAGCTACAGACAATTTGTTCGGTGAACATTGATTGATAGTTTCAAAATATAGTTCCCGAGACGTGTTTTAGGTTCATACATAAACATTTACATATTAAATTTAAACCTTTTTTGAAAACTTTAGTACCTAAAAGTGTGATAATGTAAAACGGATGAGTGAAATTTTATTTTATTTATTCATTTTATTACACACGGTAAAATATTAGTCTTTTTGTGTCTAAAAAATATTGTTATTATCTTGTATCTCAAATAACAAATATATTAGTAACATTTATATACCACGCCATAAACTAAAATTGCCTATAAAGAATGTTCTCTTCTTTTCAATTTGGTATTTAGAATTGTTAAAATTCTGAAGGATGTCAGGAATTTTGCTATATTTTTTTTAGCACATAGACGAAAAAGTATTCTTACCACTTTAGCTGCGTTACCTAAAGAAAACGTCAGATTAATTAAAACGGAACTATTTCCTTTTAATATTTAAACTCTAAATTGTTTTATATATTCTAATGTGATGCTTTCCATATTTTTACTGGTCATAAGTTTTTCTGATTAATTCCGGTAGTTGCAAGAGGTCAACCTGGTTAAAGGTAAAATCTACAATTAAAAAATTATGTGCGTGTAAAAATGCATTTACGCAGCTAACATGTTAAATCTGATACAATTTTAAAACAATATCAACGTATCTTGAAATACCTAATATGTATAAATTAAGAAATAAAATCGAAATAAATTTTGAATATTCGTTTGCAAAAGGATTGTTTAAAACATACTGTATATATATAGTGGCGTGGCGGACTTTTAAGGGTTAATTCATATTGTAACAAGTTTTTTTTTCTTGTGAAATTTCCCAAAGCCACTGCGTCAAACCTCGAAGAAGAAAGCTTATACCGATAAAAAATTGTAAATATTAATTCGCTATCCTTTGTATAGAGTAAATTCAAAATAATTAGTAATTTTGAATTTAACTGTATACCACGCACATATTCATATATAACATCCTTATACGTAAATAGTATTTTACAATATATTTATATATTTTGTTAATTAAAATTCATCCTTTAAAACAATTTGATGTCAATCAAATTGTATCTAAAATAAATAACAAGATTATTAATTGTATGTGTTTTATTAACCCATTTTTATTTTATAATCGATATTATAATGTAAATATTTACTTTCATTGAAACACCCTAAATCTCGAGCCGGATCTGCTCATTTGAAGAAGAAATTGAACTACGGTTGGACTTGTCTTGTCTATTCTTTGGCCATGGAATTTGGCGCCAGACAAATTTTCTTTTCGATTCAAAGTATTTAAATTACTACTTGCTTTATTCTGGCAACATTTCTATTTTCTAAACGAATGTTATATCCTGATTTGCTTTTAATAATTTGATAAAATTCACTGCCTCTTCCAAATATTTATAAGAAAATGCCTATAGACAGTGATGCCAAATGTAAAAGTTTCTTTAATAAACGTCAAATTGACCAATGAAATTCTTCATTTCAAAAATCAATCAAAAAAGAGGTTAGACGTGTATAGAACATTTCTTGTCATTAAATGATTTTCATGTATATTTTGTATTTGTTTATCCAAAAAAACAAATCGAACTTTTATTGAAAAACGAATTAAAATTTACATACATACAAGTATTAAAAAAAATTAAACTGAGCTAAAATTGTCGTTGAGACATTACGTGGAGGGGGAAATTATTTAAATCGGACATTTTGGACCAGTCTGTTATTTTTACTACAGTTTTAGACAGGTTTGTACTCTTTTTTATATTAATTTTAATCAGAAAAAGCAACTTCAAAAGAAATATATCTTCTGAGTGACATTTTTTCTTTTTATGTAGCCGTCGTCATTTTGTTAAAGTAGATCGCAACAGAAATTTTTATGATATAGGACGCTTGGATCTTAATTTTAAATAAAGACGAATATAATGGAAGACGAGGAGTATAAAAAACTTCCACTGGAGGAAAGATGTACGCACAAACTGTGGAAAGCAAGAGTAAATGGGTATGAAGAAGTAACAAAATTATTCAGACAGATAGACGATGAGAAGTCTCCGGAATTTGGCAAGTACCTCGGTCTAGTTAAGAAATTTGTGGTAGATAGTAATGCTGTGGGTCAAGAGAAAGGATTGGAAGCTACCTTAGTATATGTAGAAAATTATGCACATGCTGGAAAAACTGTATCAGAAGTCATGTCAGGGGTAGTTGCAAAATGTATAGCGGCCCCAAAAACTAAAACCAGGGAAGTGGCACTTCAGCTTACTCTCATGTACATCGAAATTGAGAAGCATGAGGCTGTCGAAGAAGAACTCATTAAAGGTATGGAATTGAAGAACCCTAAAATCGTTACAGCTTGTGTAAATGCTTGTACTTTGGCTCTGAGAGAATTTGGTACAAAAATAATTAATGTGAAACCACTTTTAAAGAAAATCAGTGCACTGTTGTCTGATCGAGACAAGTCTGTAAGGGATGAGACCAAGCTAATGGTTATTGAGATGTATAGGTGGATTGGCGGTGCTCTCAGGTTAGTTTTGTTATATACAATATACCAAAGTAAATATGTTATAGTTGCCTTCAAAATAATTTGGATTGTTTTAACTTATAATTGTTATTTCTAAAGAAATGCTATTCATATCTGTTTTTTTATACATTATTTTTCTACAGATAAGATAAGGACTTTTTGTTATTAAAATATTGGTATTCAAAATAAATTATAAACTTAACTTAACCTTCCCAAGTCATTAAATAGGATAACATCAAGGAAGTTATTTCCTTAAATGAAACAAATCCAGTATTTGAAATCACTTGTTACATTACATTACATTAAAGAAAAGTTGTTTAAAAACGAAGAACACAATTTTTGCAGAACTCTTTTATAGTTAATGTCAAATTAACTTTTATAATTGTTTTAATATAAATAAATTGAAAAAACATTTAAATAATTGCCAACCTTTTTAAACAAAACGGTTAATTTTGCTTTCAATTCAATGATTTTATTTTTAACCTGAATACAAAAAATATATTTATAGTTGATTACTTAATATATGACTAATTTTAAATATGACTAAAATGTATGTTGATTAATTCATATCTGACAAAGTAAATAAGCACTTTCACAGTTTTTTTTGTAATAGATTAAATATAAGATAATATAGGTACTAAATACTTTTTTGGGAGGAAGTAAAGACATCTTTTGATATTTGAAAACTAAAATATGAGCTCAGCAATTGGTAATTTATTCTTAAATTAATAAATAATTGAAAGTATAATAAAAACTCTGTAACAAAGTAGAGAACATTGTATGGGTCACTATTATATTGGACCTACTTTTGTATTATCAAAAATAACAGACATCTACTTTTAGGTTACAAAATTTAAAATGAAATATTTTTATACATTTGCTTATTTGTATTCTACTAGTCAAAATCTGTTTGTTTTTACACCCTCTCCCAGAATCAGAAGTCTGCTAAGTAAACTTTTTGTTAGTCACCTTCTCTAATATCTTAAATCTACTAGATTTTGCTTTAAATTTAAGAAAGTGCTTTGTTTGGTAACATTTGCCCAAAATAATTTTTTAAAAAGTTTTTTATGTATAATAAATTTATAATTGGTTGAGCCCAACATATAAACACATTTTAGAGCTCAGTTGCAAGCAGCCAACTTACAGCCTATACAAATCACGGAACTAGAAACTGAATTTGCAAAAATTGAAGGCAAAAAGGCTGTCCCAACAAGATATATACGATCTCAGCAAGTTAAACAGGCCAAACTTGCAGAACAAGGTGCTGGAGATGCAGGTAAGTTTAATTTAGTTTGGTGAATGATAATGAAAACCTTGAGGACTTATTTTTAAATCGATGTTTACTGAAATAAAACAAAATCTGTTTGATTTTTAATACCCCGATTTAAAAATTAGAATGGATTTAAATTTTTTTTAGCTCAAGATGAGTTTGAAGAAGAGGACGTTGTCCCAGAAATTGATCCTTATGACTTAGCTCCTACTGTTGAAATTTTATCCAAAATACCGAAGGACTTTTATGAGAAAATTGAGGCTAAAAAGTGGCAAGACAGAAAAGAATTACTAGATGCAATCGAGAATTTGGTAAAAAACCCTAAATTGGAAAACGGAGATTATGGTGATCTTGTAAGAGCTCTTAAAAAAGTAAGTAAAATGAAATTTGCCTTCCAATTATGTTTCACCAATTAGTTTTCATTTTTTAATATATTTTTTCAAGTCAATTATTCATTTAAAATTATTCAAACTATAGCAGATAAATAGAGTAAAAATGTATGTAATTATATCATTAAGTTTATTTTGCTTTTTTGGATTTTAGATAAAATTTAATGTAATGTTTGAAATAGCAGCATTTATTACATTAAGTATTAAGGCATATTGGCATATTGGCCAGGAGCCAATATTTTTATTTTGATAATATAATTGAGTCACCAAAACGAAAGACTTTTTGAGAATTGTATTTTAATTTAATATACTTTTTATATACTTTATTAATGAAATTATGACTATAAAGTTGGTAAAAATGCTGAAAAGTAACTCGGACTCATTGTCTTTATGCCAATGTAGACTGGTTAAGGAATGGATGACAACTTGAAAATAAAAAAGTAAATAATTAAATATTTATTCTTTTAGAGCAACTTCTTCAAATATTAGGACAAACATTTACTATAAATTCGAAGTGGTAGAGTTAGATTGATAACTTTTATCAATTTTGAGTATCTTTCATGCATTTTTCTTGTTAAAAATATGAATTTTTGGAAATGTTTTATTTTTCAATTTTGTTTTATTACTTTCTCATTAAAAAATCCATTTCAGGTATCATTTTATTTACTTAATTTCTTGAATACCTTTAGTATTTAAAAAAATACCAGTGCACTATAAATATTTATTGTTCACAACGGAAACATTAATTCCAATTAAATAATTATTTGGTTCAATAATTTGTTAAATTTTTTGACCTTCAATTAGTTTACAAATATTAATATATTATAATTATGAAGGTTAAGAAACTAATCACGTTATCGAATCATTATTAAAAGCCTATATTTTGGTGATCACAGTAAGATATAGAATTTATGAACATTTTAGATTAAACTTGGCTTTATTTATTTGCGACAACAAACAACGATGTTGTTATACTTAATAATTCAAAAAGTATTAAGGTAATCTAATTCACACTACTTCAACAATAAAAAATTAAATAGTTATTAAAATTAAATGTAAAAATGTCTTAATTTAAAAAAATCTTTACCAAATTAATGCATGAAAGAAAAATCAGCTGTTATACATTTTTATACTTTGTGATATGTTTTATAAAAACAGTTTAAAATTTTTCTTAATAAAACAAAATGAATTTTCAAAATATATTTTTTAATATTTAGATAATTCAAAAAGATAGCAACGTGGTATGCGTGGCAACAGCAGGACGCTGCATAGCTGGTCTAGCCGCTGGCTTAAAAAAGAAATTCCAAACATATGCCGGATTCTGCATTCCAGCTATTCTGGAAAAGTTCAAGGAGAAAAAACAGAATGTAGTCACAGCTTTAAGAGATGCCGGTGACGCCGTTTACCTAACGGTAAGAAAATTCTTTTATAGGGTGGTCTAGAAAATAATTCAATATGATTTAACTTATCACTTTTTTGTATTTATATCAAAATTTTAAAGAAAATTTATAGACACCAAATCTGTGATACCAGTTATATGTTTAGTTAAGAGATTTTTAATTTCATTTTGTTATTTTCCCTAGTTAGTGTTGATACCTAAAGATCTTATGAACTTTCGCATATTTCATTCTGATATGAAAAATCTGTATATTTGTTATTAGAATCATTGTCTAATATCTCTAAATCATGTTCATTGATTCTTCGAAAATTATAATTTCTCAACCTTAATTAAAATGATAATAGATTATCCAGCAAAAGTTAGTTTTATTAAATGATGTGTTAGGTTATGGTATAATTTGATTTTTTATTTTGCAAACACAAGACTTTCTATGAAGCTTAAAATTTTTCTAAAATATTCTAGACTAATATGGAAGCAATTTTGGAAGATGTACTGGAAGCACTTAATAATAAAAACCCAACAGTTAAAACCGAAACATCGTTATTTTTAGCAAGGGCTTTTACAAAAACCACACCTACGACTGTTAATAAAAAACTACTCAAAGCTATAACAGCAGCCTTAACAAAAAATATTATGGAACCAGGTAAAAAAGTGAACTATTCTCAAAAAATAATTAGTAAAATATATTATTTTCCCAAATAACTATTTTAAATTTACTATTTTAGATCCTGGTGTTAGAGAAGCTAGTGCAGAAGCCCTGGGAACTTTAATGAAACTTGTAGGTGAAAAAGCCATTGGTACTTTCTTGGTAGAATTAGAGAAAGATGTTTTAAAGATGACTAAAATTAAAGAATTTTGTGATAGCGCAGTTATTGTTGTTAAAGTTTCTGGTGTTAAAAAGGTGCCGGCAAAAGTACCAGCTAAAGCTGCTAAAACTACTGGATCCATCAAACCTGAACCAAGAAAGCCCGCAGGTTAGTTCTGAAAAGTTTTTTTGTTCTATTGTTTCTAAGTACATTATTATTTATTTATATTTGTTATTTGTTATTAAAATGTTTCAAAAACCTACTGAAAATAAAATTATAAACATAAGATAGATAAAACATCTGGTTTATATTTTTTCCTTCCGGATATTATTTTTTATATTTTAATTTATTGTTACTGGTTTTGTTGACTTTTAAATATTGATTATTAATTTTTTCAAAATAAGTATTAATTAAGCATAAAAATGTACTTAGTTAAAGAGTAGAAATAGATTATTAAAGCAGAAATAATTCACTTTTTTATTTTCTCTTCTAATTTTTTTTACTTATTTATTTTTTAAATCACTGCTCCAAATAACGTTTATTCCTTTTTTGTACATATTTTTTTTATATAATATTATAATTTTCCTATACTTTTGTGGGTTGAAAACAGACACAAAACTTAATAATTTAAGTAATGTATTTCTTACCGAAGATCCTAATATTTTCAACTTTATAAATTCAAATTTTGAATTATATTTAAAAAAATCATTTTTATACATAATGACCAGGCTGACCCAGGGTTGAACCGTCAAATGTTCAAGATCGGTTTTTCAGAAAAAAAATTTGTCCTGTCTTGCTTCGTTTTCGAGATATAGGGTGTCAATGTTTCTACAACAAAAGCGTTTTTTATGAATTACTCAAAAACAGTTTGGCTGATTTTGATAAAACTTGGCATGCTTATTTCCGGCAATAAGAGGCTTCTTTTAGTATCATTATAATTAAATTATTAATTCCAGTGGCGTTCCACAAGATAATCTAATTGATATTAAGACAAATCGTTATACACCACTGTTTTTTTTTGTATGTTTATTACTTTTCGTGGATTAAGCAAATTTTTTGACTCTTCAATTTTATTTATATCTCGCTTCGTTTTTGAGAATTGCAGGGAAATTGGTTTTAATTTTCTTCTCTAAAACAATTTTTTTTTTATTTTTAATTGTTGAATCTAAGGAAGGAATAAATATGAAAAAACAGGGGCGTACAATAGTTAGTCATAATATCAATTATATTACCATTTGGGCCGTCAAAAGGAGGTTCTCATTGCCGCAAATGAGCATGCCAAGTTATATCAAAATCAACCAAAAGGTTTTTGAATAATTAATAAAAAACTGATTTTGTCTAAAAACTTTGACACCCGGTTTCTTGAAAAACCGATCCTGGACGTTTGACGGGTCACCCTGTATATATTATATTATTTTTCCAATTTTTTTAAAACCTTTTTACGTAATTTTATAACGTTAACTAACACATAAATTTGGAGAATGATAATATTAGCATGTTTGTATAGTAGCTTTTTTATTTTTCGTTAAAATCAGTAACAGCCAAGAAGAAACCAGAAATATCTTCAGGTACCGCTACTGTGGTGCGATCTAAAAGTGCAAAAGCAATACCAAAATCTGCCTCGCAAAATATAGAAAGAGAACTGGGCGATGACGAAATAGAGGATATAGTTAGTGGCGTCCTAAGCGCTAACATCATCGGAGATATTGTAAGCAACAATTGGAAAACAAGGTTGGTAACTTTTTTATACAACGGTGATTTTCAACCAAATCGAAATCTTTCAGCAAAATTTATGTATTAACTAAATTATTGTAATTTCTGAAAAAGTTGTGATAATATAATAGTATGATGTCTCATCTTAATTTTTAGATTAGCAGCAGCCGAACAGTTGTTGGCAGAAATTAAAAGTATTGAATCAAAAACAATCCCAACTCAAGCGCTCGTTAAATTCATAGCCATAAAACCAGGCCTAAAGGACACCAACTTCCAAGTACTCAAATCCAAAATAGAACTCGTGAAGTACCTCGCAGAAAACGCGAGGTTTACGATTACTACAGCCGGCTGTTGCATTTCTGATATATCTGAGAAATTTTCTGACGCCAAGAACGGAACTCTTGTAGCGGAAACCCTGAGTGCCATCGCCGAAGCCACATCTTTGGGACAAGTCGCCGACATGGTTTTGGAGTTTGCTTTTAGTCAAAGAAGCCCCAAAGTTCAACAAGAAGCTTTGACATGGCTTTCCGGAGCTTTTAAAGAATTTGGATTTTCGTAAGTGTAATCATTTTATTATGAAAGTAACTTTTGGAAATAAAAGCGAGACTTCATCAGGTTTCTCTTGATTTTTATATTTATATTTTTATTAAATGTTCTGTTTTTATATTAAAAATGTAAAAAGTGATTTTAATATCCAAAAAGAACATTTAAAATAACAAACCACTATGTACTACAGAAATGAATTATATTTTTATTGTAGCAATATAAACGTGAAATTCCTCATTGACAATTGTAAAAAAGGTGTGAGTTCTACTAATCCCGCTGTAAGGCAAGCTGCTATTTCACTTTTGGGAATTATGTATTTGTACATGGGGGCCAACCTAAACGTGTTTTTCGAAAATGAAAAACCAAGTTTAAGGGATCAGATAAATGCCGAATGTGATAAATACGAGGGTGAGAAACCACCTGCTCCGACTAGAGGTAAGATTTTTTTTAGCTTCTGAAATGAACATTATGAAACGTCATTTTTATATTAAAAATTTCTTTCTTTTTAAACATATTGGAATGATTTTTTGATGGCTTTAACAGAATTTAACAAAACAATTTCAGGTGTATCGAAATCGGCCAGTACAAACAGCCTGAATGAAGTAGAAGACGACGAACCTGAACAAATAAACATTCAGGATATTATACCAAGAAGTGACATAAGCAACCAAATAACAGAAATCATCTTAAACGAACTGGCAGACAAAAACTGGAAGGTCAGAAATGAAGCTCTAATAAAATTGCTAACCATTATTAGCGAAGCCAAATTTATAAAACCAAATTTGGGTGATCTACCTCAACCTTTGGCCGTTAGGATATCTGACAGCAACGTTAAGATCGCTCAAACTGCTCTGTCGCTATGTGAAGCCATCTGTAAGGCTATGGGGCCACAATTTAAGCAGTATATCAGAGTTTATTTACCTGCAATTCTCCAAGGTTTGTTTCTTAATTAATACATCCCCGTAATTTTTTATACTAAAACTTTTAAACTAAACACTAAACGTATTTTTCTTTTTTTTAGGAAGATTTTACTTACACTTTTTCTGTAAATCTAAATAATTATAACTTTTCCTTATTTGTGTATATAATGAAGTTATTCTGGCAGATGCTCCGTTTTATTTTACTAATATCTCGTTTTGAACAAACTGGATAATTTTCACTTTTGATTACCTGTTTTTACTTTTGATCTCTACTTCGCCCGCCATCTATTATTTAATTTTCAGTTAGTTTGAAGTGCAAGTAAAGTCTGAAATTAAAAATATTTGATAAGGACACTTTTAAATTGAATCGGTTAGAAAATGTAACTGGTACATCCCTATTCATTTATATTATTTTATGTAGGCCTAGGCGACAATAAAGCTTCCATGAGGGCAGCTTGTATAGAAGCTATGAATACATTTAAAGACCAATGCGGTTACAAGGAATTTTTCGAAAGTGAAATGATAGCCGATGTCTTAAAATCAGGTTCTCCGGCTTTGAGAATTGAATTATGGAGCTGGTTAGCGGAGAATATTCCGAAAGGTAAATATTTTTCGTTTTTTATTATTCGGGATCAAAATCTTTTTGTATTTTTCTTTTAGTCCCTCTTAAACAAATCTCAAAAGAAGAGCTACTGGCCTGCATACCTCATTTGTATAGCAATCTGGAAGATAGAAGTGTAGATGTGCGAAAAAATGCGCAGGACGCAGTTTTAGGTATTATGATGCATCTAGGATTCGATAGTATGACTAAGCATACAGAAAAACTCAAACCTGGATCCAAAACCGTCGTTATCGCGGCTTTAGAAAAAGTGAGGCCTAACTTACCAGTCAAACCATTACCAACTAAAAAACAGCCGGCGGAAAAGGAGGAAAAAGCTGTGCGGGGTACAAAACCAGTAGCTAACACTAAAAATGCCGTTAAAAAGGTATATATTTATATTTATATTTTTTTATAAAAAAAAGCAAATAATTTCATTGCTAACATTAACATTGAAGTATTTTATTTTATCAATATATAAAAAGTAATAAAAAATAAATTCAATTTAATTTATTTTCAGCCGTCTACCGCAAAACCGGCCGCGACTCCAGCAGGGCGTAAAAAAGACGATGATATAGACACTTCGCCACTGTTAGTTGTTAACAATTTGAAGCATCAAAGAACCATCGATGAAAGTAAACTTAAAATACTCAAATGGAACTTTACGCAGCCTCGAGAAGAGTTTGTGGAATTGTTAAAGGACCAAATGACTGTAGCGAACGTTAACAAAACTTTGATGTTCAATATGTTTCACACCGATTTCAGGTATTACGCCTTTTTAGCCTTAGATGGTTTTTGTAGTTGAGTTAATTTATTTTCTTTTTTTTTGTTTAGTTTTTCCAGTTCATTATTAAAGTCTTGATATTTTCCCATTTTATAACCAGCTTTAATTTTTTTTTAAAATTTTTCTCTTTTCAAAAAGGTCGTCTTCGTCATATTAAACACCTTTCCTGCTTGCCATATTTGTTAATTTACTTAATCATTTTTATTCAATTACTTATAGTAGGTATTTATATCTCGTCCATTTTCTAGCATCCCAGTTTTACTTTATTTTTCTTCTCTTTTCCTGGTACACTTCATAAAATAAAATAAATAAATAAATAAAAATTATTCCCCTATAATTATTACAATCATGTTTGTGTATCAGTAGAATTTTTCCATCATTACAATTTTTGGGTATGTTTTCTTTTTAGTATCTCATTTATTGTTAATTTCTCTATGCCTTTACCCAATTTCATCATATTTGGCCTTGTTAAAACGTTAATGGCCAATATGTTTCTTAGTCTGGTTGTTATTTTTCTCTGGTTCTCTCCTATTGGCTTTACTTCACATTCTTTAAATTTTTCATATTTTTCCTCTTCTAATTCACTCTCACCTCTGCCAATCCATCTAATAATAAACAGTCAATATTAATTATCCTAAGTTGGCCTCTGGTTAGCCAGACTCATTAAATATATTCTCTTGTTCACATAAATCTTCATATTGTTTATTTCGGGAAGGACTCAAGACTGATTTTTCGAAAGCAGACTCATTTCCAGCTGTGAAGTCGGTATTTTCCTCTTAATTCTTTAGAATCGAATTCTCAAAACCTCAAACGTTACAGAAATACCCAAATTCTATTATATCGTCTTACAGTTTTATTATTTTAAAGATTATTTTATTAATCTTCAAATTTTTATTATAACATATATTTAAATCAAATCAGATTTTTTTTTATAAAATAACTCTTTCAGGTATCATTTAAAAGCGCTCGAGTCTCTTAGTGAGGATTTGGCTGAAAATAGTCAGGCTCTGATCTCAAATTTGGATCTCATACTGAAATGGTTGACTCTAAGATTTTTTGACACCAATCCTTCAGTTCTGTTAAAAGGTCTTGAGTACCTTCAGTTCGTATTTAACATGCTCATAGATACGAAATACCGTTTGTTGGAGAACGAAGCATCTGCTTTTATTCCCTACTTGATTAATAAGGTAATCTCTCATTAATTTGTACAATCAGTATGGTTTAACAAACAAATAATTTTTAGATTGGTGATCCAAAAGACTCTGTCAGAAATGGCGTAAAAGCACTTATCGATCAAATTACCAGGTTGTATCCAGTCAATAAACTATTCACTTACACCATGGAAGGAGTAAAATCTAAAAATGCCAGACAAAGAGCCGAATGTCTTGAAGTAATGGGTGGCATCATTGAAGATTTCGGTAAATTAAAATCTTAAACATAAATTAGTACAATAATAACATGGTCGGGACCCATAAAACGTTCTTTTGTGTTACCCAGATGTAAATCTAACATTCCATTAAAATTTTAGGGATTTCATTTGAACTATTAAACGAATTTTTGAGGAGATCTTAAGCCCATTTTGTATTGATTTTAAAATGTAAACAACATTAATTTATTCTGATTTATTCTCATTTTTTGTTAAATATGAAATTGCTGTCTATATTTATATTTCGACCACCAAAATACTGAATATTAGAATATTGACTTGCTTTTTTCTTTTTCACTCTCATAAGCATACATCGGAACTTTGATTCGTGAAATAAGAGGCACAGATTGTTAAATAATAAACAAACTTTGAAAAATAATTTTTTGTAGTCCCTTATACTTGGTAAAATTAAACACTTACATTTATCTCAAATTAACATTATATTATAATAACATATAATTATAACAAAATTAATTTACAAAAATGGGAGTTAGAATTTAAAAAATAATTAAGTCACACAGATAATCCAATAAAGGGTAGAACACGAAATTGCTTCATATAATTTTTGATTTTCTCTCAAGGCTAAATTCTTGTTTCTATTTTGACATAAAATTTGCTTTTTTATCGTTCTTTTGTATTTTTTGCAGGAATAGTTGTTTGTATGCCTACACCCGCAGCTTGTCTGAAAGAAGTAGCAAAACAAATTTCAGATAGAGACAACTCAGTAAGAAATGCAGCATTGAATTGTGTTGTTGAAGCTTATCATATTGTCGGCGAAAAAGTTTATAGGTTGGTTGGAAATGTAAGTAGAAAATTCGTTTTAAAACTAAAATTATTGTCTCATTTTGAAAAATATCAGTTTATTAAAATACTGGATACTCATTTACAGGACAACGTTGACGTTTACCATCCAGTTAATCTACAAATTTAAATTTCTAATTTTTATAAAAAAAAAATAAGTTCAAAACGAAAGTTTCAGCTTACTAACAAATATATGAAACTAGTGAAATCAACATTTACTGCAAATTAAATTAAATAGCATTATCCTTTTTTATTTGGTTACCTTGTTGGCTTCAACATTTTACCTCAACATCTTGTAAAACAAATTTGTTCTTACACCGATGAAACACTAACTTTTTAATTGTCGGTTTGTTTTTAATTGAAAAGTTTTTCTGAACCATTTACTTACTTTATCCTTTGCTCTAATTACCCTAACAGATGTAGGGCCTATCTGGAGTTAAGTTACAATGTGTCTTCTGTGTATTTCTTTCTGTTTTGGTTGGTCAGTCTAATTCTTATTCTAATTATTGATTTTTTTACTTTTAGCACTATTATTTCATCATTTTTTATACCACCTTAACTATACTACATCTATACTTTCCACTATGAATTTTAACTGTACATTCTGTTTAAATGATGAGTTTCTGATTCTATCTATTTTTGCTTCGTTCTCAACTCTTCTCAAAAATCTCATTTTTATAGCTGTTAATTTTCATTTTTGTTTTTCCATAGTTGTCCAAGTTGTGATACTTTGTTTTTTAAATATTTATGCTCTATCATTGTGAAATTTGTTTAAACAACACCTAGGTGAAATTTTTAATTATCAGAAAAGACTCTATGAGAAATAATTTTCCTTCCTCACCCAGTTTTTGGATATCTTATAAGAGATCTGAAACTTTTAGCTAGAATATTTTGTATTCATTTTACTTAAATTTCAGATATCCGACAAGGATATGTCTTTATTGGAGGAAAGAATCAAACGATCTAAAAGAAAAACTAGCTCCAAATCAGCTGTTGCCACTACCGTCATCTCGCCCCAAAAAGAAAATACACCTCCAAACAGGCATACTCTTGATGTAACACAAGTAATAAATAATGATAATGAAAATGATCAGAATGATCCCGAGGAAGATATGGAAGAAGAAAATTTGCCTCCTGTAAAGTAAGTCATCAGAAATGAGTTTTAAGAACATTAAATTGAATTAATCAATTTATTATAGTCTGCCGTCACAGATAGTGGTGGAACCTCCAAAAGAAATTCAGGGACCTTTCAAATTAGATCCAGTATTCATGCATGAACTGGAAAAGATCAAACCTCCGAAACCAGCTAAAAACGAATTGATTACATTCGACCTCGATTTTTTAAATGAAGAAATCCAGGTCCCCACTATCGAGGAAGCTAAAGCAAAGTAAGACACTTTTAATAACAATAAATGTTTCTATCTTTATTTAGCAAAGGCTCATTTACAATTTACAATATAATATAATCCTTAATTTAAAATATAACACAATATAAAAAAAACATGAAAACAATCTTGTTTATATAAAACACATTACATATAGGATTATATTTCTTTTATTGATTCGCTAAAAAGCCAAGATTTCCTACTTATGCAATTTTCTCTATGAACTATTCAACATTTACATTTTAAAATGTTATAAAATCGTTGGTAATTTTTGAATAAATATTCAGTTCAACAAATTTGGTAGAAAGGTGTAAGACTAAAATGAAACAAAAACATGATTACTATTTTTGGAATTTGGGTAAGACATTAAATTTTTTTACAGAGTACGAGCTGGGGCAACCATACAACCCATAGGTTTCAGCGAAGCAGTGTCGAGGCTTAGTTTGAGCAGTGGCAGTCCAAGTCCTAAAAAGCAGGATCCCATTCTTGAAAGACTGATTAAACAAATGGGATCACAAACTTCTACGGTAGCTGTAGCAGTAAGTACAAAAATTTTATTTCTGTATATTGTAGCCATTAAGTTCTGTTCTATAGGTATAATGATATAACTATTTCATAAGATATTTTAATCCGGACCTGGGAATCTTTTAACGGATACAGTTTTATACGCTTTATATGCTTATCTATTGATGATAGTTTTTTGATGAATAATCGGGAATATCTAAAATAACACTACAAATTCCTATTTTGAAATTACAAATTACAACTTGAAATACAATTTTTCATCGTTTCTTTTTTTTGTCTTCTTTGCATTGAATTTCATTTTAAAGTGATTCAATTTGATCTAAATAGTACACCCACATCGTCTGTCTCATCCATTTTTTGACAGAGCTTGCAAATTATTTAAATTTTTCTTTTCAGGGGATGACACAGTTACACGAACTCTTAGCCACTACACGAGGAAACGCCATGGTGGATTATGAAGACGAATTCATGAATACGGTTATTACACAATTTAAAAATTTACAAAATGCAGATTTAACTATTGACGTGTTTGCAATAAAAACTTACAGGAATCTTCTGACAACAATGGATGCAGTAAGTTAAACGCATTTCAAATTATTTGTATACAAAAAACAATTATTTTTTTTAGTTTTACAATAACAAAACATTGGGAAGTCACGTTTCAGTATGTGTGATCAAAGAGCTTATGCATCAGATGATAAATTTGCTGGTCCAAGAGAGATTAAATAAAGTTCAGAATGGCGAGGCGTATGTAAGGGTCATTAATTTGCATTGCGTTAAAGTTATTGAAAGGTCTGATCACACCAATACAATTTGGTAAGTTTTTATTAGGTTATTGATGAGTTAATTATAAATGAAGTAAGTTACCAATGATATGATTTTTTTAGTGCTTTGGTTCAACTAATAAACGATTGTATCAGCAATAATAGTTCAGATCGACACATCGATCTAGTTATGAAATGTCTATGGAGAGTGATAAAATTAATGCCTCAATGGGGAGATGAAATCAATTATGACTCGGTGTTATTGGAAGTGCACAATTTTTTGAAAAAATTTCCCTCCTCTTGGTGGAAAACCAAGGAAATCGATACGCCGCTGAGGACAGTCAAAACTATTTTACACTCCAGCGCAAAGATCAAAGGGGGAACAATTATGTTGCATTTAGGAAAAATTCCGAATACCAGTGAATCTGAAGTTGAATCTTATATTTTAAGAATCCTCAAGGTAAATTTTTAATATAACAAAAAAAGAATTAGCCAAATAGGTGCAGCCGTTCTGAAGTGATGCATTTACAAACATTCGGCAAACATTCAGATAAAACAAAAATAGTGTATGATTATTAATTTTGTTTTCAGAGCTTAAAAATATCCGAAATACAACATATACCAGTGAAACAAGAAACGCAGCGAAGATCCTTGTCTAGAGCAAACCATAAAATGTTAACAGATATTTTTCAAAAAATCGGTAGCAAGGATGAGACGAAGGATGGTTTAAATTTACTATACGATTTCATGCAACAACACCCCGAGGCCGATATAGAACCGTTCTTAGCCACTTGCAGCAAATTTTTCCAAGATTATATTAGAAATGGTCTAAAGGAAATAGAAGATTCTAGGAAGATTGCAGATGCGACTATTACTGGTATGTATTGAGAACGAGAAATCCAAATTTATGTACAGGGTTTCCACAGACCTGGAAAACAGGGAAAAGTCAGGGAATTCAAAAAGTGTTGACAAAGTCAGGGAACTTTTCATTTTCAGCAGAAGTCAGGGAATTCAACCCGTGTAAATGGAAAACCAAATGGCAGCACAAAAAATACATCAATGATTTTGTTTTCTCCTTTGTGAATTCAAAGATATCTTTGTATAATTTATCACATCCACAAATATGCACACTGGTTATATGTAATTCACAAATTCGAATTCTTTTTAGACATTCCTTGCAAGGAATTAGATTTCCACCATTTTTTTTTTTCATTTTGTGTCATTATATGCCATTATTTTCATTTATATATTATAAAAGGTGGATGTTTGTCCCGAAAAAAGTTTAGGTCAAGGAAAACCTGGAAAAGTCATGGAAAATTTTCTATTGTCAGAACCCTGATGTATAATTTCAAATCTTTTTTACGACCTTTTGAATGATGACCGTGGTGTTGTTTTTGGATTTTAGGTCTTGGATTAAAGAAAACAATATTTCTTAAAAAGCAACGTTTCGTCAATTTATTTTGATATCTTCAGGGCACCGTAAGATGAAAGGGGCGTTTCTGTAAAATTAATAGTCAGATCCAAAAAATAAAAAGTGATGAAATTGTTTTATATATGTATTTTTCCTTATTTTTATTTATAATTTGTAACACTCCTTGCATCTTACAGTGACCTGAAGATGCTAAATTAATTGACGGAACGTTGGCTTTTAAGAAATATTGTTAAGTAAGTATAAACGTATTATTTTTTAGAAAAAGTTGGAAACAATATTCAAGAGAAAAACGAGTTTACAATAACTCAGACTACTCCATCCAAAGAGACCACTACATCCAAAGTGGATTATTGGAAGGAGAGGTTAAATATGTGGAATCAACTTTTCGATGAAGGCAAGGCAGGGAAAAACGTTGCTGTCCCGGAATAAGATTTTGAAATACTACTTATAATTATTTATATAACATATTTATATACCATCGTATTACCACCCTATTAGAGATAGGCCAATGTTCTGATCAATATTTCGTTTAGCTGCTTTTTATCTTGTAATCTTTGTGATTTTATCATCTCATTTTAAATACTTTTAAACAATGCTACTTCAAAACATATCATTTTTACTCAATAAAATAAGCATCACAAGCGACTTAGTGCCATATGTCAGATGTTTAAGTTGTTGTCACTGCCGTCCTTGTCATTTGTCAAAACTTTTTGTTTGTGAAGAAATGTGTCATTATCTATCATTTGTCAAAACTATTTGTTTGTGAAGATATGTGTCGTTAACTGTTGACAGTTAAGAAAGAAACCAACAGAAATATCTGAAATATGTTACCAACAATAATCGTTCATCTATGAGATTGACAATTAAATCATGTAGTGCTCTATTAAACAGTAAAAAATCGTTAATTAAATTCCTTTGGTAGATCTATTAAAATGATTAATACTTTAGACCAAGATCGGAACTTTGGTTCATTCTGCATGTGTAAAATTGTTTCAATTTCAAGTAGGCACGTTTAAAAAAATGTGGATGTTATTCTATACATGAAAAATATTGACTTGTAGCATCATACCCTAATATTATCTCATAACTTTGTGATAGATTATAATATTTTAGTTTTCATGACATTTGAACTTTTATAGAAAGTTGTCTTTTATTTATACTGAGTGCCTGTAATCTTATTTTTGTAGATTATAAGGATATTACTTACTTTTTTATTACATTTGAAAAATTGTCCGTTAAAAATTTCACTAATTTTAATAAAGATCAAATCATAGATATAAATTCTTTAATTATTCCATAAATTATCTGAAAGTAGTTTGTAAAAAAACAGTTCGTTGTAGGATTGGATAAAGTTTAAAAATTTTCGAAAAATCAAATTCAAAACTCAAAAATAATGACATATTTGATGTGTCAACGCTTGATTTGTTTTTCTCATATTTTTATATAGACCATCGACTGTGGTATAATAATAATATACGCCCTTCAATTCGCCCCCTTTCGAGTGAGCTCCTGCTGGGGAGGAAAGGATGTTATTATTATTATTATTAGCTGTAACGCTCTGGGTACGACTTGCCATAATACTATTCAAAGCTAAAAGGCGAAGATGCAAATATTGTTGGGAGACTTAAAAGAAACGAGAGATAATGTGTATTTTTTCCGTGTATGTACAAATCAACCTGGATTTTATTTATTTAGAAATTAGTTTTGGTAATGAGTAATTTTTTACTGTATATAGCCAAAGCGTTTTGCTGAATTATGAAGATTTTTCATCATCTAGCGCCTATTATTTCAACTCATAGAAACAATCTAAATAAAAGATTTTTAATTAACAAAAATAATTTATTTATACAATAAAAAATAATTCACAATAAATAATTATTTACACATTAAATTTAATCAGTCTTGACATTTTTAATCCTAAACTAGATTTATAAAGTATTGTAAATTTTAATCAACCTCCTCGATGGTGGGTCCATTTTGTTTTTCTCTTCCAAATCCGCCAGCTTGTTGTCCGCAGCTACCTGGCATTCCTCCTTGTTGGCTACCTCCTTGATTTTGGTATAATTTAGCCATAATTGGACTACAAATTGATGTCAACTGTTTTTGTTTATCTTCATATTCGTCTTTCTCTGCCAAAGAGTTACTGTCTAACCATTTCAAGCAGCTTTCACATTCTTTTTTTACTGTGGCCTTATCTTCAGAAGATAGTTTATCTCCACAGTCTTGCACAGCCTGTTTAAGTTGGAAAACATAGCCTTCTAGTTGATTTCTTGCAGAAATCTTCTCTCTTTGACGTTCATCTTCTTCCTTGTACCTTTCAGCTTCAGATACCATTCTATCAATATCGTTTTGAGATAGTCTACCTTTATCATTCTTGATGGTGATGTTTCTAGAGTTGCCCGAACTTGTATCTTTAGCAGATACATTCAAAATACCATTAGCGTCCAAGTCGAGAGTAACTTCAATCTTAGGAACGCCACGTGGTGCAGGAGGAATACCAGTCAAATCAAATGTTCCCAGTAGATTGTTGTCTTTGGTCATGACCCTCTCCCCTTCAAAGACTTGAATAGTAACAGCAGGTTGGTTATCAGCATAAGTGGTGAAGGTCTGGGTTTGTTTGCATGGAATTCTGGCATTCCTTTCAATGATCTTTGTCATTACTCCTCCGGCTGTCTCAATACCTAATGAAAGTGGAGTTACATCAACTAACAGAACATCTTGAATCTTGGAATCGGTTTCTCCACTAAGAACAGCAGCTTGGACCGCAGCTCCATAAGCTACAGCTTCATCTGGATTAATTGAGAGGTTCAAAGATTTGCCACTAAACAAGTTCTGCAAGAGCGATTGTATTTTTGGAATGCGAGTAGAACCTCCTACTAATACAATATCGTGAATATGACCTTTATCCATCTTAGCATCTTTAAGGGCTTTTTCAACCGGTTCCAGTGTTCCTCTGAACAGATCGTAGCAAAGCTCTTCAAATCTGGCTCGGCTGATTTTAGTATAAAAATCTATACCTTCAAAGAGAGCATCGATTTCAATTGTGGCTTCAGTGCTTGAAGATAGGGTACGTTTCGCTCTTTCTGCTGCTGTTCTCAATCTACGTAGAGCCCTTGGGTTGCTGCTTATATCTTTCTTGAATGTTCTCTTAAATTCTTCGGCAAAATGATTGACTAACCTATTATCAAAATCTTCTCCTCCAAGATGGGTATCACCAGCTGTAGCTTTGACTTCAAAGAGAGATCCTTCATCGATGGTAAGAATAGAAACATCAAAGGTTCCACCACCCAGGTCGAAGATGAGGACATTTCTTTCACCTTTAAGATTTTTGTCCAATCCATAAGCTAGTGCAGCAGCTGTAGGTTCATTGATAATTCTCAATACATTAATGCCAGCAATGACACCAGCGTCTTTGGTGGCCTGTCTTTGTGAATCATTAAAATAAGCTGGAACTGTAATAACTGCATCTCTAATAGTGGTCCCAAGATATGCTTCAGCTGTTTCTTTCATTTTTGAGAGTACCATTGAACTTATTTCTTCTGGAGCGAATACTTTTTTTTCTCCTTTATATTCCACTTGAATCTTTGGTTTGCCATTGTCGTTTACTACTTTGAAAGGCCAGTGTTTGGTGTCTTGTTGGATCTTGGGATCATCAAATTTTCTACCAATGAGACGTTTGGCATCGAAGACTGTGTTGTTGGGATTCATCGCCACTTGGTTCTTGGCCGCATCTCCAAGAAGCCGTTCGGTGTCAGTAAAGGCAACATAGCTTGGTGTTGTTCTATTACCTTGGTCATTGGCAATAATTTCCACTTTTCCATTTTGCCACACACCCACGCAGGAGTATGTGGTTCCCAAATCAATACCAATTGCAGGAGCTTTTACCATTTTCTTGATATTTTAACTTTGTTACACAAAAAAAATTCTAATAATCTGTTGCGTTTGAAAAACTTAAATTTTCGCACTTTACTTTGATTGTACACTATTCGCTTGCTTTGAATTAACTGAAGTCCCGCCAGTCGAGAGTGCTTTTATATAAACGGTGAAATCGCCTCGAACATTCCCGATCGTTCTTCAAATGTGTGTAGAACGTTTCTGGAACAAGCGCGATGCGCCTCGATTATTCGTTCGGGAGTGGATCGACTGTACAAATGAAATAAATCAAAGAAAATAATCTTTAGGAAATGAAACTTTCAATTTGTACAGTTTCATTTCCTAATTCCGTGAAAAATAATGAAAACATGCCATTTTTTAAGGTATAATTCGCTTGGCCGAAGCATCATTTAAAATCTGCGCTCTTGGAGAGAAATTATTTGTTGGAGAAAAATGGAACAAGAAGACAAAAATATTTATTTAGATGAAACTTGGCTAAATAAACGACATTTTGTAATAAAAGTTTGGCGAGATAAACGAGTTAGAAATTCTCAGGCGTTTAGGGAAATTCAATATACAGTTATATCATTCAACATGAAACAAGAATATTTAAAAAAATATAAAAAGATCATTATTTATTTTCCTTCTAGTGTGTCAAAATTCCTCACCATACAAATTCATTCCAGACCATTTCTAACTAACTTTGTGCAATTTGTATACTAGATATCTAGAAAAATCGAGAGCTCGTCAATGGATTTTGTTCCAGAAGGCGGGAAAGAATAATAATTATGTAAATTTCCAATTTTCTAGAAATATCCACGTGGTTTTCAATTGAGTTATTTAATTACAATAGAGACCTGGTGTAGAAACTTTCCGTTAATAAATACCTGTTAAATAATTTGTGATGATACTCATAATTGATAGCCTTGAAATAAGGCATGTGTTCATTATTTTTCACGGAATTTTTGTAAAAAGATTATTTTCTCTGATTTATTTCATTTGTACAGTCGATCCACTCCCGAACGAATAATCGAGGCGCATCGCGCTTGTTCCAGAAACGTTCTACACACATTTGAAGAACGATCGGGAATGTTCGAGGCGATTTCACCGTTTATATAAAAGCACTCTCGACTGGCGGGACTTCAGTTAATTCAAAGCAAGAGAATAGTGTACAATCAAAGTAAAGTGCGAAAATTTAAGTTTTTCAAACGCAACAGATTATTAGAATTTTTTTTGTGTAACAAAGTTAAAATATCAAGAAAATGGTAAAAGCTCCTGCAATTGGTATTGATTTGGGAACCACATACTCCTGCGTGGGTGTGTGGCAAAATGGAAAAGTGGAAATTATTGCCAATGACCAAGGTAATAGAACAACACCAAGCTATGTTGCCTTTACTGACACCGAACGGCTTCTTGGAGATGCGGCCAAGAACCAAGTGGCGATGAATCCCAACAACACAGTCTTCGATGCCAAACGTCTCATTGGTAGAAAATTTGATGATCCCAAGATCCAACAAGACACCAAACACTGGCCTTTCAAAGTAGTAAACGACAGTGGCAAACCAAAGATTCAAGTGGAATATAAAGGAGAAAAAAAAGTATTCGCTCCAGAAGAAATAAGTTCAATGGTACTCACAAAAATGAAAGAAACAGCCGAAGCATTTCTTGGAACCACTATTAGAGATGCAGTTATTACAGTTCCAGCTTATTTTAACGATTCACAAAGACAGGCCACCAAAGACGCTGGTGTCATTGCTGGCATTAATGTATTGAGAATTATCAATGAACCTACAGCTGCTGCACTAGCTTATGGATTGGACAAAAATCTTAAAGGTGAAAGAAATGTCCTCATCTTCGACCTGGGTGGTGGAACCTTTGATGTTTCCATTCTTACCATCGATGAAGGATCTCTCTTTGAAGTCAAAGCTACAGCTGGTGATACCCATCTTGGAGGAGAAGATTTCGATAATAGGTTAGTCAATCATTTTGCCGAAGAATTTAAGAGAAAATTCAAGAAAGATATAAGCAGCAACCCAAGGGCTCTACGTAGATTGAGAACAGCAGCAGAAAGAGCGAAACGTACCCTATCTTCAAGCACTGAAGCCACAATTGAAATCGATGCTCTCTTTGAAGGTATAGATTTTTATACTAAAATCAGTCGAGCCAGATTTGAAGAGCTTTGCTACGATCTGTTCAGAGGAACACTGGAACCGGTTGAAAAAGCCCTTAAAGATGCTAAGATAGACAAAGGTCATATTCACGATATTGTATTAGTAGGAGGTTCTACTCGCATTCCAAAAATACAATCGCTCTTGCAGAACTTGTTTAGTGGCAAATCTTTGAACCTCTCAATTAATCCAGATGAAGCTGTAGCTTATGGAGCTGCGGTCCAAGCTGCTGTTCTTAGTGGAGAAACCGATTCCAAGATTCAAGATGTTCTGTTAGTTGATGTAACTCCACTTTCATTAGGTATTGAGACAGCCGGAGGAGTAATGACAAAGATCATTGAAAGGAATGCCAGAATTCCATGCAAACAAACCCAGACCTTCACCACTTATGCTGATAACCAACCTGCTGTTACTATTCAAGTCTTTGAAGGGGAGAGGGTCATGACCAAAGACAACAATCTACTGGGAACATTTGATTTGACTGGTATTCCTCCTGCACCACGTGGCGTTCCTAAGATTGAAGTTACTCTCGACTTGGACGCTAATGGTATTTTGAATGTGTCTGCTAAAGATACAAGTTCGGGCAACTCTAGAAACATCACCATCAAGAATGATAAAGGTAGACTATCTCAAAACGATATTGATAGAATGGTATCTGAAGCTGAAAGGTACAAGGAAGAAGATGAACGTCAAAGAGAGAAGATTTCTGCAAGAAATCAACTAGAAGGCTATGTTTTCCAACTTAAACAGGCTGTGCAAGACTGTGGAGATAAACTATCTTCTGAAGATAAGGCCACAGTAAAAAAAGAATGTGAAAGCTGCTTGAAATGGTTAGACAGTAACTCTTTGGCAGAGAAAGACGAATATGAAGATAAACAAAAACAGTTGACATCAATTTGTAGTCCAATTATGGCTAAATTATACCAAAATCAAGGAGGTAGCCAACAAGGAGGAATGCCAGGTAGCTGCGGACAACAAGCTGGCGGATTTGGAAGAGAAAAACAAAATGGACCCACCATTGAGGAGGTTGATTAAAATTTACAATACTTTATAAATCTAGTTTAGGATTAAAAATGTCAAGACTGATTAAATTTAATGTGTAAATAATTATTTATTGTGAATTATTTTTTATTGTATAAATAAATTATTTTTGTTAATTAAAAATCTTTTATTTAGATTGTTCCTTTATCAACAAGTTAGGATCAGTACAGTTTAATTAATTAAAAATATATTTTATTGAAATCTTTTTTTATAAATTATGTCTAGCCATTGAGCTGTACTGATTCTCAAAAATAAATGAAAATTTATTTTATATAAGATACACAGTGCACATCCCTCCCTTTAAATTTTGAACAGAAATACATAAATGAAATACTCTTCTCGTTGGATATAAAGCCACCTAAACAAAATATTTTTAAATTTTGTTCTCGAATACAATATTTTGAAAGTATTCGAATGCTAGATACACAAATAATATTCAAATACTACCTAAATTTGCTAATTAGGAATATGTATTAAAATTAACAAAAGTTATTTTATTACATTGCATTTTAGATTTGAATTCAAAGCAATAAAAAATTTAAAAACCATTCAAATTTTATTTTAGCTATATTATAATTATTCATATAAAATTTCTACTTTTCATTTTTCTCTTTGTTAGAATTCTCTTCATTTTCTTCTTCTGAAGATTCTTCTTCAGTACTCTCTTCCTCTTCATCATCATCATCATCATCATCTTCTTCATCATCATAATAGTCTCCGCCTGCAGCTTCACCATAGTCATCTTCATAGTATCCAGATTGACCTTGATCATAATCATCATCAAAATACCCAGCTTGTCCCTGCCTTCCAAATTTGTGGCTACGTGCTAAAAAAAAGCAATTATCACAGGTACGTCATTAAAATTTGAAAAAATAGTTTTTTGAATTTGAAGATAAACTCACTTGACATGCTGAGATCTTTAGTCTGTGAAGTTTCAAATCCACATTTAGGACAAGGAATAGCTTTATTTTTATCATATTTAAATCCTTTTCTACGAACATGGTCTTCACAGTAGCAAGTCTTACATCTAAGACATGAATATTGTCCCAATTTATTACAAGACTGACCTAAAATTTAAAAAAAATCATAAATATGCCTAAGTGCCTGTTGTATGCTAAAACTTACACTTATAATTTTCCGATTCTAAAACTTGACAAGAAGCTTGATGTTCAAATTGATCATCTTCACATAGGAAATTTGTGCAAAAAGAGCACCTAAAAATCCTTCCACCATGGTCCCATACCCCACGTTCACATTCTATGCACACTGCTTCTTGAAGAGGACAGCTACAAGCATGAGATTGAAGGCACTTTCTTCCATGACATACCCAGGCCTCGCAAAAATCACAAATGGCTCCCTAAATAAAAATGTATTAAAAAGTTTGTAGAACTGGTGATTTTATTTTACTTACGACCATGGCCAATCCAGTAGTATATACCCCAGGATGCCTAACTACACAGTCACCAGTTTTCAACATACATTTCATTTTACCACACTGAGCACAAACTGGTAGTCTCTGTACGTTTTGGCAGAAATAACAAAACGCCCGACTCTTCTGCTTACTACAATAAATTACATGTGTTATACATATCTTATTTCATATTTATGTTAAATTACATACCGATGGCACTTATCACATTCCATTGATATGTTACAAGGATGTTCAGCCAATTGAATGTTTTCCTTTGCAGTCCTTATTTCTTTTTGTCTGAGCCTTTGTTTCTCAGCTTTCTTTCTTTGGCCTGTTTTTTTCTTCGGCATTTTAAAGTACAACCAATTTCTTAAATTTTATATAAAAATTAACGTGTCCTATCTGTCAAAACTTGAACCGTTACCAGCAAACCACCTTAAATAAGGTTATGTCATCCTTAACAGAAAAAAATCTACATCAAGCTTTGAAATCCAGCCTTGCCAAAATACTCAGTTTGTTATGCCCGATCTTCAGAAATGGCCGCGATTTATAAATGACAGGTGAAATATTTGTGACTATCCGCCAAATGGTGGCGCTAGCTTTCAAAAACTATAACGTTGGCAATCTTGTATGAGCCACGTAAGATTGACAATGACGTTTGTGAAAATGATTATTTCTGTCCAAAAAGATTTTTCTGAAAAAAAATGTGTAGTGCACTAACTATTAACTGATATTTTTATTAAGAAATTATTTATTTCAAAGTAAGTTGTTTTGTAAATATTAAAGTTTATTAGTAAGTTATAAATAAGGTGTGTGTGCAGGTGAAATAATGATAAGAGTTGATTAACAGAAAAGCAACTCATTCAGGTTCAAAGTCAAGTTGTTATAATTGCTAATTTAAAGACTATTTTTTAAGAAAGGGCGTCTGTAAGCAGAACTTAAAAATACTGATTACGAAAAAAGTCAACATTTTATATTTTACTCTAAATAGGTCATAATCAATTTCGAGGTCAGAATAAAGAAGAATACCTTTATTTTCTACAGGCCTCATATAATTTAAAGAAAGCATGTATGTTTTAAATGGAACTTTCACATTGTCTAGATCCAAGATTTATAAATTGAACAAGATATTCTGCTTGTGTTAATAGGGTTCAATAAATTTGTTGTTAAGAACTATTACAATTAAAAATTTTCTTTGATTGATTTATTAAAGGTAAAAATGAAATAATCACTTTTTGCAACAAACTGTCTTATAAAAAAAAGTTAATTTGTGAAAAATGGATATGTCCATTGTTTATGTTTAGAAGAAAAGATACCTACAATAAATGATCATAAAAAATATTTACTAAAGTCATTTCATAGCTAATTTAAATCTATTTGCCACACATGATAAAAGTTATTTACATTCACAATATTTTCTAATCAATGTTGGCAAAAATCTGTACCTATCTAAAATTCTCTTGATCATCTTTAATATTTTCAAAAACGGATTAAATTCATTTTTGTACATACATATAGGTACTCCTGAAATTTTTGGTATAAAAATCCTGTTTATCCTTTAAATCACTTGTTAAATAATCATAAAAAAGCAAATTAATATTTGATTATCTTTCCATACCTTGAAAAACGTGAATAAATAGCATTCATTAAATATAAATTTAAAGAATTTTATCACATTTGTTCAACTTCAACTTTTAAGAATTTAAACAAAGACGTTAGCATGTAAGAAAATTCTATAACACAGCTTTTATATAAATAACCTGTTTTTCATGATGATATAAAATAATATTATTGGTATATTTGTTTAACATTTGCTTTATTGTGAAGTTTATATTTTTATTTAATTGATACCTATATACTTAACATAAGTTGAACTAATCCATCACTTTTAAGAAGCATTATATTTTGATTTGTATGTATTCAACTTTGCAGTTAATTGCTTACTTTATTGAGTTTTAAATTTAAAAAAAAAAGACATTTACCAATTTCACTACTTTGTTTCATTTTTATTTAACCAGATATTTATTTGCAATTCTAATAAACCCTGTATTTTTAGTTTAACTTCAATGTCATGATGGCTGACAAAAACTTAAATGGGATTTCATCAAATCCAGAGAGTCTTAAGCAAAGTGTTCTACATGATGAAAAACTATTTCAACATCAACAGTTTAATGGAGTACATTCTTCACAATCGTCAAGAAGTTCATCTCCTGGAATGAGATTAGGCCAAATACCTTCATCTCAGCTGCCTCCTTCTAGACCAATACCACAATCTCAACTTCCCCCTTCAACACCTTTAGTAGGAAATGTATCACAACAGATAGGAGCACTTAATCTAAATCATAGTGCTCCTAGATCTAGTCCACAATTTGGGACAGCACTACCCCCCCAATCTCAGACAGCTAATCTTGGTCAAAAACCTACATTTCCATCTAATACTGTTACTTCATATTTTAATAAAGAGATTGTAAATAGTATAGGACCCACTGTCCCACCTCAAAGTGTGAGTAATACTTTTCCAGTAGCTTCACAAATACAACCTAGTTTGGGACAAAATAACACATCTTTAATAAACCCCCAGTCATCACCTAATTTTGGACAAAAACCTGGTAGCTTTTCTAATCAAAAACAGTTTCCAAATGCCCAACAAAATATTACTTCTCAACCCCCTAATCCTTTTCAATTGCCAAATTCTGCACAAAACAGAAGTATGCCAGGAATTGGAAGTCAGCCATCACTACAAATTACTGGTCTCACAAATCAAAATACTGACTTGAATAGAACCCAACCCATTCAACAACATAATTCAATGGGAATTCCAAATAATTCAAGTTTAAGTAGGATAAGCCCAATTCCTCCCCAACAAAACTTTCAAATTAGCCCAAATAGGAATGGTCCAAGTCAAGCACCACCTCCTCCTCAAGGTCAAATAAATAGTCAATTTGGTCAAAACAGAAATAATATACCAGGTTCACCCTTCCAATCTAATATAAGTCAACAGAACCAACACAGGATGTATCAACCCCAGCAACCTCTTATCCAACAAAATGATAACCAAAGATTAAATGGCCCAAATTCATTTCAAAATTTTAATAACAGTTCAAATAATAATGTGAATTTACCTCCGCCACCTTCAACTCTTGTTTCTCAAGCTCCCAGCTATCATCAAATGAATAGTGGCGGAAGTCCCCAAGTATCCAGTAACCAACAAAATACTAATAGCGGAGTTCCTCCTCTTATACCCCCAAATGCGACTCAAAAAGCTAACTTACACTCAAATAGATATCCCACTTTGCCTGTTAGTAACTACCAGCAACCAACGCCTGATCAACATTCTTATCAACAACCAGTACATAATAAGCAAATTGGATCTCAGCACCAACCATTAAATTCATATCCAAGCCAAAGTAACCAAGGGGTAGTGCAATCAGGTTTTAATAAATACTGGGGAGTGGAACATTTTGATCTTCTGCAGATTCCTAACATTTTACCTCCAGCAAAGGAAGAAGCTCCTTCAATCCAATTGGGCCAAGAATTGCTTGATCAAGCTAATTGCAGTCCAGATTTGTTTAGGTGTACAATGACGAAAATTCCTGAAAATAATTCACTCTTACAAAAGTCCAGACTTCCTCTTGGGGTATTAATTCATCCTTTCAGAGACCTTAGTCATTTACCTGTCATTCAATGTAATGTTATAGTCAGGTGCCGAGCTTGTCGCACTTATATTAATCCTTTTGTAATGTTCGTGGACAATAAGAGATGGAAATGTAACTTATGCTACAGGATCAATGAGTTACCAGAAGAATTTCAATATGATCCTGTTACTAAGACTTATGGAGACCCTTCGAGAAGGCCAGAAATAAAATCTAGTACTTTGGAATACATTGCTCCTGCTGAATACATGTTAAGGCCGCCACAACCTGCTGTTTATCTGTATTTGCTGGATGTGTCCAGATTAGCCATTGAAAGCGGTTATTTAAACATTGTAAGCAATATTTTATTGGAAGAATTAAAGAACATACCTGGGGATGCAAGGACTCAAATTGGATTTATAGCTTATGATTCAGCACTACATTTTTATTCTTTGCCAGAGGGTAAGTTATTTCCAAAATTGTAAAAAGGCTGTTTGCAAGTAAAAAAATTAATTTCAGGTATAACTCAACCCCATGAGATGACAATTCTTGACATAGATGATGTATTTCTTCCTACACCTGATAATTTATTGGTAAACTTGAAGGATAGAATGGATCTGATTGCAGACTTACTACGACTACTGCCTAACAGATTTGCCAATACTTTTGATACCAACTCAGCATTGGGTGCTGCTTTACAGGTAGCATTTAAAATGATGAGTCCCACAGGGGGCAGAGTCACTGTATTTCAAGCTTCTCTTCCCAATGTTGGTCCTGGGGCGCTGGTAGCTAGAGAGGATCCATCCAACAGAGCTTCTGCGGAAGTGGCGCACCTTAACCCTGCCAATGATTTTTACAAAAGGTTGGCCTTGGAATGCAGTGGTCAACAGATAGCTGTTGATTTGTTTGTAGTTAATTCTCAGTATGTGGATATTGCTACAATATCTGGAATAAGTAGATTCAGTGGTGGAGCGATACATCATTTTCCATTGCTCAAACATACGAGATCGGTACTTTGTGAGAACTTTGTGCGATCCTTTAGGCGGTATATAACAAGAAAAATAGGTTTTGAAGCAGTCATGAGAATAAGATGCACCCGAGGATTGTCCATCCATACTTTCCATGGCAACTTCTTTGTAAGATCAACAGATTTATTATCCTTGCCTAATATAAATCCTGATGCTGGATTTGGAATGCAAGTGGCCATTGAGGAAAGCTTATCTGATGTACAGACTGTTTGTTTCCAGGCTGCTCTACTATATACCTCAAGTAAGGGTGAGCGTAGAATTAGAGTTCACACAATGTGCCTACCAGTCGCTTCGACTTTACACGATATTATTCATTCTGCTGATCAGCAGTGCATCATAGGATTGTTATCAAAAATGGCTGTTGATCGGTCGATGCAATCTAGTCTTTCAGATGCCCGAGAAGCATTTATCAATGTAGCAATAGATATATTGTCCAGTTACAAAATGAGCCTGAACCTTGGTACTCCTACATCAGGTCTCTTAGTGCCGAATTGTTTAAAATTGTTACCTCTGTATATATCAGCTCTTCTCAAACAGACAGCGTTTAGAACAGGTACATCTACAAGGTTGGATGACAGAGTTATGAACATGATTGAAATGAAAACAAAACCTCTTTACATGCTAATGCAAGATATTTATCCTGATTTATATCCTATTCATAATTTGGAAAATCAAGAGGTTATTATGAATTCTGAAGAAGAGCCTGTATCTATGCCACCTAGAATCCAACTTACTGCTAGGTGTCTTGATAACAAAGGTGCTTTTTTGATGGACAAGGGCGAACACATGGTCATTCTTGTGTGTCCTAATGTTTCTCAAGAATTTTTAAATGAAGCTCTCGGAGTTCCGAATTATAACGCCATACCCGACGACTTCTACGAGATACCCATTTTAGATAATCTTAGGAATCAAAGACTTCATCAATTCATTAGCTATTTAAATGAAGACAAACCATTTACACCAACATTACAAGTGATTAGAGACAATAGTACCAATAGAGTTGTATTTTTCGAAAGATTAATTGAAGATCGTGTAGAAAATGCACTTTCTTATCACGAATTTTTGCAACATTTAAAGACTCAAGTGAAATAATGTTAAGTGTACATTTATTTTTTTATCATTTTATTTAATTGTGCAAAATTATTGCTTATGGAACTAAATTGGTATTTGTGTAATAAAATAATTATAAGGGTAATTTTTTATTGGTCTATCCTGTCTTAAGGTATAGGGGTGATAATACTAATTGTTTAACATTTATGAGTACAAACTTTGCAAAGCCATTAAAATAATTGGATATAACTGAAAAGATTTTACTATATTTCAATTAGATTAATTGTTTTCTGAAATAATTGTTGCAAGGGAATAATTTTCATTTTTGTTTGTTAAAATATATTCTCATGAATCATCTGCAAAAATGTTAGAACCATTTCATACAATCGTAAAAACTTTTTGGTTTATATAAAATCAGTTGACTCTACTATATCTTAAGACAAAAAATATTCATTTTCATCTTACATCTCCAAATTGAAATATTTGAACAGAGTGATAATTTTGATAAGATTATTTTCGCGTAAATTCTACTTCAAGGTTATCACATTTGTTCTTGATAAATAAATTACAATTGTAGAACAGAAGGTAAAGGATAAAGAACATAATCTAGGCGACTTTGTAACGAGTTTAAACTCGCTAAAATGTGTAGACTTGCATAAAAAATTAAATTTCTCCATTTATTTTAAGTTTCAATTTTTATTTACAGATATATGTAGTCGATATACTTCCAAAACATAGTAACTGTGTATTCGACATGAATTTGAGTAAAACTTTAAAAGTGTGTACCTCTAGATTTCTACCTGGTTAGTGATGTACACTAAGTTGTATTGATACATAACTCATTTTTATGTTTGTACACAGAAAATCATACTTTTTTTTTGTTAAGGTTAAGAAGATTCGTCTGTTTTTGAATTGAAATATTTTTACACACTTTATACTAAACAAATTTAAATAATGGTTAACAAGTACAAAATAACTTTCCAATTACTGCTAAACAAATGCTCTTTTTTAATTTAATGAACAATATAAAAACACTTGATTCCTAAATTTAAGTACAGAAGACTGAAATTTCTCAAAGATTAGCTTACTTTTTGTTTAAATCTAAACAAATTTATTTGGTCACTGTTGGCAAGAAAAATTTTATTTTATTACGCAAAAATATTAAAAATTCCTGATATTGAAATATTGTGATAAAAATCGGCAATACTTTTGCATTCGGTATTTTAATTTGCCATGAACCTATTCATTTCATTGTTTTTTTGTTATATCATATAGACTATATTATTTTATTGTAAAATAGGTAATATTATAACTTTTTTGTCCTATTTTCAATCATGTATTCATGAATTTTGTCTGTTTGAATACCTACTCGAGGGTTGAAAATAAATTGTATATATATTTAAAATCTGTTTTTTTTACTCAGTATTTATTTAAAATATTGAGTATGGTACTTATAGGTGTTTAGGTTTACTAATTATAGTCTTAATTTATTATATATTTTTTAAATTTGTTTTGAAATATGAATGGTCTTAAAACGAAAGTTTAAAAAATTATTTTTATTTTTAAAAGAGGTAATGTACAGAACTATTAACGATTAAAGCAAGTACAAATAATAAATAACACATTTAAAATTCTAAGGAATTTTTTTATATAAAAAAATCCTTTTTATTCAAGCATACTATGTTGCTTATATTTATGACTGTATTTAACACATTGACTGCCACTTTGAAATTGTGTTACATTGACTTTTCGTCGTTGACACAATACTTTAGTAATATAAAAGTAGTATCTCATCCATACATACAAAAAATTAATTCAAGTATAACTGATAAATAATACTTCCTTGGACATGTTTATTTATTCAAAATATTGGAGCATATCTATGTGAAGTGGGCACATCGTAAAATTGCTGGTACATTTATTCATGATATTCTAGGACTACCTGGAAATTCATGACTCACTCCGTTTACGCATTCTGACGGATCTCCATGCCGACTATACTATGGATATTATATTTTTTGGCAGTAAATAAACATTAGATTACCAAATAAATGGTCTAAAGATATAAAAAATTGCATTTCTGTTTACTTATGAAGTCTTTCAATTTATTTTAATTTTTAATAAAAAAATACACTGGCCAAACTCAAACTGCATAATAATCAGACTTGACACGAATTTTTGAGCTATATTACTTTAAAAAAACTTTTTACCATTAAAATTAAATTAATTCATTGCATTACCATACACGAGGGTTAACAAAAATTGAAGAAAAAATATTTTGTATTAGAAAAATTGTTATAAAATTAAACATTTTATCATAGTTAATGTATAAAAAGTAGTTTAAACGCGATGCCCTCCTGAGAATTTAAATGATTTATTTAAAAAAAAAATTATTCTCAAATTTAGCAAATGATTTTATTAAAAAAATAAAATCAAATGGTATATTTGTCTGCCTTAACATGAATTATTTAATAGGCATTTGAATAAAGGAAGTGGCAGACAATGTGTCAAAAATGAATTGGAAAAATTGCTATACAATTATCTCACTTAGTTCCTAGACCAGAATTAAAATTTGCCACACAATTTTGATGCTTTGAACATGTCCCATCACATTTATGAGGACTATTTGTAATTTTGAAATATCTTAATATGGGACTTTTTGGAGTTACATATTTTTTCCTTGATAAAGTTTCAGTTCTGGTTTGTTTGGGTGTATTAACACCCTCAGTCTTTTCATACTCCTTTCGGAGGAGTTTTTCAACTCTTATCCTTGTCAGCCAATCCTGACACTTTTTTTTCGGAGGAGAATAGCTTAAATGGGGAGCAATGCCATCTAAAACGTAGTTTGGAAGGTTTATCGTTGGTGAGGATATATCCGGTATTCTTCCTTTAGTTGGAGTAATTTCTAATTTTGCAAATTTCATTGGAGGTTCATCATCACAATCTGAATTAGAAGTTGGATTTGTTTCCTGAACATTTATATTACTATTTAAAATATTATCTTCTGTTAACCTAAACACCTTCTTGGGAGGAGGCTCATACTCATCTGATGACATTAAATTTTCTTCAGTGTCTAAATAGTTAGCTAAAATATCACTTTTTTCTGTGGTGGATACAGGATTGTTCATATTGGCAAATAATCTTCTTGGTCCAAAATCAGTTTGTACAATTTTATTAGCACTTTCCAATTCACAAGAATTCTTTCTTTTTGAAAAATTCTTTCCACAGTTTTCACAAAATCTTGTAGAAGTTGCATTATTGCATTTCTGGCATTCTGTAAACACTTTTTTTGGAGTAAAATCTAATTCTAACGGAATATATCTTTTTAATATCTTATTTTTATTTTTTATTGGTATTACTTCTGCAACTCCTCTACCATTGATTTCCCAATCTTCGGGCAACTCTCCAGATCCGATAGTCCAAATTTTATGTGTCATGTCATCAGAACAAGTTACAAGAAGCATGTTTTTGTTACACCAAGCCACACAAGTTACTTCTGCTGTATGACCTGTGAGTTTTACTAAAGGTTCTGACAATTTAGTATCCCAGATGTAAGCATTTTCATCACTACTACCACTTATTAAATATTTACCATCATTAGAGAGTGATGACTTAACATAAAATGTGCTATTTTGATGTCCCATGTATTGCATTACTGGTTCATAGTTATATGTACCAATATTGTAACAGTAAATTATATTATCTAAGCAGTTTGCATACAATTTGATCCCATCATTGTCAATAATAAGACTGCTATATCCATTTTTGGAAGTGGATCCAGGATAAGGTATTATATTCTTTGGTAAAGCTTCTTTTTTATAATTATTATAATGTTTTCGGAGATCCCAAATTTTTATTGCACCATCACCTGCTCCACACGAGATAAGGGTATTGTTTTCTTGAAATACAAGACCAGTTACTGACTTAATACCTGAATTTGTAGGTGTACTGAATTTTTTTCTAGCTTTACTGGGAGTAAAAACTTTTGAAACGTGAGAATTACTTATTATACTATCAGCTTTGCCAACAAAACTGCTTGTGTTCATTCTTGTGTCCCAAAGAATGATATTTCCATCTCTTCCACCAGTGGCAAAAACACTACAGTCATCTTTTCGGAAAGCTACTGTTTTAACCGACCTTGTGTGGCCACAAAACACTCTCTCTTGTACTATATCACCATCACCAAAGTCATACATTTTTGAAGTATGGTCTCCAGAGGCAGTGACTAGCTTCATTTTGTCAAACATCCAAGCCAGGTCAAATATTGCATTATTATGTGCCTGAATACCATATCTAAAAACAATGAATAACTAAATAAATTACATAATAATTTCTAAGGTAAACCCCTACACAACTGCAGCTGAGATCCCTTCCGAAATTGTGAAGGCAGAAAATATACTTTAAAACAAAAAACCGCATCAAAATATTGATAATCAAAGAGCTACAAACTCACAACAACATAGGTGTCAAACTTATAATACTTCTCTAAACAGTTCAGCTATAACCTCATTTCTCATTTAATAAAATAACTAAATAAAAGCCTAGAAAACTAAATATAGTTTTCTAGGACTTTGATTGTATATTAGTATATGTTTTCAGCAACACTGAATTTTAAACCACTGTGAATTACAGAAATGAATAATTACTTAATACAATACAATATGTTTACCTAATATCTGATGAGCTATCATGAATTGCTAACTTCCCATCTTCATTGGCTAAAGCTAACATATGTTCATTATTTTCTTTTGGACTAAATTTGCATGTAAATATAGGTGTGTCTCTATAAAATTCATCCTGATTTATTTGGTGAAGTAATTGTGAATAAGAATGTTGCTTTGTACATCTGAGTCTTTTTATAGGAACATCACACTGTTTCCAGAGTGCTAAAAACGAAGAAAAAATAGTTATACAAGCTTTTTAAAAACAAACTAGTTAGATTTTTAAAGACCAGAATTATAAAAGCAAAAATGTGTAATGAAAAGGGCTAAAATAAAAGATTAAAAGGAAAACTACTGATTAAATGTTTTTTGATATCCTTGCTTTACTTTTTGTAGGATACCTTGAAATACTTCAGATCTAATTAAGATTATAAATATTGAGGATAACTGTTAATTAGATTGCGGATTCTTCCTTGTTGTGTATAAAAATTTTTAAATCTGAATTTCTAGAAAATTAAGTTTAAAAATAGGTACCAAGAATCAACAATACTTACATATTCCCAATTGTTGGTTAATAAATGCTTGTACGTCGTTTATTTGCATGATTATTTTTGTAAACAGCAGTTTTATTAAAATGAAAATGTAATAAACTAAGCGGGAAAATGTTTAACTTTATTGACTTTTGACATCATTTACCTAACCTTGAAAATTCTACAAAGTTTCTAGGAGAATTCTAGCGAATTCCTTCAATCATTTCAATTTCAATCGCAATTAAATTTATGATTATTTCGCATGCTAAACATAACTATAACAAAATGGATTGTAATTTAGTTGACAATCTGAATTTTTTCTATTAAATAAGATACAGCGCTAAAGTGATGCTGGATAACCTAATAAACTTCTCACGAGCCAGTAGATGTGAAGAAGAATATAACCTCATATTCTAACCTAAAAACACGAAAAATATGTTAAACAAAAATTATTAAACATGTTGAACTACTCTAAAGTGTATTTACGAAGAATAATTTTTAGAGAATTGTCTACAAAAACAAAACCTTCTGTAATACCAGACAACAAAGTAATAGATAATATTAATAATGATGTGTATAAATTTAGAAAACATCCCGGAATCATGAAACCAAAAACAGTTATAATTCCAGAAACCTTTATTAAGGCGGCTATAAACGTCTTAGAAGATTATCCGATAAAATCACTAACAGAACCAAGTCAAAAACTCAATAGACATTTAAAAGGTAGAGTTGCACCAATGGAGAAAATTGAAATCAAAGAAAAAATAAGGAAGATACAAGAAAAAGTTTTATCCAAACATAGCCATTTAGTCATTAATAGCGAAGAAGATGAAGTCAGGTTTAAACAAAAGATTCAAAACAAAATAAATCAAATTATTAGTGAAAAAATTTACAATTGGAAACCTATGAAATATGACACAGTTAATTCATTATTATATCTTTTGGGAAGATCGGCTGCTGAATATGCGGTATTAACAAAAATTTTTGGTGAAATTGAAGCTAGAGACCCAGGTTTCAAACCCAAAAGTTTGTTTGATTATGGATCTGGTATAGGTACAGCCACTTGGGCAGCCAACATTTATTGGAAGAAACACATTCTTGAATATTTTAATGTAGATATATCAAGAGACATGAATGATTTATCAGAGTTATTATTAAAGGGAGGGCGAGGTAGTGGTAACATCTCACTAAGGGGTGTATTTTACAGACAATTCTTACCAGCTACTTCTTTATCATATGACTTGGTTGTTTCAGCATATTCAATGTTTGAACTCCCTTCTTTGCAGACTAGGCTAGAAACTGTTGTAAATTTATGGAATAAAACTGAAAAATATTTAGTAATAGTTGAGCAAGGTACAAATGCTGGTTTCAAAGTAGTAAATGAAATAAGAGATTTTTTGTTGCAAATAAATCAAGAAAATAAAAAATGTACTGTATTTAGCCCATGCCCTCACGATGATGTATGTCCTAGATTTTTGTTAGATGATGGTACCCCTTGCAATTTTGAAGTTACTTACCATTCACTTCCAATTAGAAGTACTTCAGGATTCAAAAATGAACTTTATTCATATATAGTGTTAAAAAAATGTAAAAATGAAATTGCAGATACGGAAGTAAAGTGGCCTAGATTAGTAAGACCAACTTTAGTTAGATCTAAGCATACAATTTGTAGAATGTGTTCACCTGGAGGAAAACTAGAGGAAGTGATTTTTACAGCTTCAAAATATGGGAAAGTTATGTACCATTGTGCAAGATCAACAAAGTGGGGTGATTTAATTCCCATTTGTATTAAAGACAGTGAAAATGTAACCACATTAAGTGATAAAGAATAGTTTAAAATAAATCATTCTTTTACAGTCTCTGTTTTTATTGATTTACTCACAGGAGAGTAAACTGTAGAGGCCATATATTATTATTAATATAGGAAATCAGGTCAATTAAAATTCCTTTTGTTTATCAAACATTTACGTTCTCTTTTTTACAAAAGATGTTAATCATTTTTGGTAATAAAGTAATTTTAACAGGTTTAACTTCATAATGTTCGTTGTCAATGGAAAACCATGCATCTTGTTTGTCATTTTCTGGGTTGATTTTGATACTTTTGGCTTCTATTACTTCCTTAACATCTTTCTTTTCCCCCTTTTCTAACTTAAAGCCGTTTTTAACAAAGTCCAAGTAGTCGACATGGTCTGGTCCAATTTCAACTACTAACTTGGGGAGTGTTTCATCTTTTTGTGGAGCTATATTTAGAGTTGATAATGCTAAGTCAGCTGTACAAATTTTTTTCTCATGAGAGATTTTACATTCTGGGTTATTTATTGCCAAGTATTTTGCTTGAATGGGATCCCCTTTTAAAAACCTAAAAATATGTAATGTAATGAATGTTATTTTGGATTATTATGTACTGTACTTTGAAAAAAATCCTCCACTTGACATAACATCATTTTTTTTATAACAATTAGAACATCCTTCACAGGGGGTACTATAACTTATTTGGGCTTCACAATTCCATGATAATTTACTTTTAAATCTACAAATAGGTGTTGCTATTAGTTTATTTTATTTTCCAATTGTATTTTAAATTCAATTTACCCATTAAAAATGTAAGTAGCATAATTTCTAAGTGGACCAAAATACCAATAACTGTCTTTTTTTGCTTCAGCATCTCTATAGGCTCCCCATTTTAAAGAGCCAACTGCATAAACTGGTTTGTTTGTTTCATCTAATTCTTCATTTAACAGTACTTCTATTTTCATCACATCTAAGGGTCTAATTGATTCTTCTATGATAGCCATTGTGGCTTCTGCAAGTGCCCTTACTTTTTCTATTTTCTTTTTACCTGGGAATTGAACTCTTGCTAAAGAATTTGTTTTTCCTAATGGCAAAATACCTGAAATTAAAATAAAAAATATATTTACTTTAAAATATTGTTATTTTATTAAAAACTACCTTTAAACAAATTAGTTGCAGTAAATAATATTTTTGTTGTCTATCTAAAACATTTTTCACTAAATTAGTTACATTTTTCCAGTTCTCTAGCCCAGGTATATTTTGAAACAAAACTGTCAAAACTTTTTACTTTAATTTTTATTTAAGATGTAATTTATGAAAACGAAAATTCTTACCTAAAGGAATGTTACTAACATTCTCATTCGTTTTTCTTAGTAATCCAGTTACCACTTCTGATAATGTGCCATCTCCTCCTGCAATTACAATTGCATCAGTACCCCATATTTCTTCTATTATTGTTTTTGCGTGTCCCTCGGATTCCGTTTTCTTGATTTCAACTGTGATACCTGCCAAATGCAGTAAGGGAGCACAATATTTTTCGAATTCTTCAGTAGCTTTTCGTTTATTTGCATTTGGATTTAATATTACAGTTATGTGTCGAGGGTTAATATGGAGAGGAATAGGTTGTTTTCCATATTTAGCAGCTTTCTGACAGTATAATCTCATTAAGTCTTGGGTATCAATGTAATTTCTTGTGTAAATAACTCCATATGCAAACACTCCTGAGAAAAAAACAGATTTTTTCCAATTGTTTCGAACAGTTTTAGCAACTTTAATTACGAACAACATTTTTTAATTGAAAGCACAAAATTTAATAAGATTTTTAAAATTGACGAATTGAAATAAACTGACATTAATCGGAATTCGTTTTGATTAAATTCTTCTTCTTTCTCCCAAATCCCCAAAGAACTGTTGGCATAACAAATCAAAGGCAGCACAAAAAAAGGTAAGACTTTTCAAATTAATTCTTCTTATTTTATGTTTTGACAGATTGATGAACCATATGGGAATCTTTCCAAAAATTGCCTAAATAATGTAATTTGTGTGTGCGAGAGGGAGAGGAAGAATTTTATACGACGAAAGTTTTAAATCACATTGCATTAAAAAGAGAGACACTGAGATTTTAGGTGAAGTAAATAAAGACCTCTAATGATAAAGGATTCTTCCGATCTCTTTATTTAATCCATACAAAACTATATGTATTTCTTTTCAAAATTATATAAATCTGGAGGCAACTGAACAAATTTCATCTGTCATTTGATTTTTGCAAATCCCTCAAATTTTTGGTTATTTATTTAAGTTTTTAAAAATGACCAGGTAAAACCTAAAAATAACAAAATTTTCATTTTATCAATTAAAATATCCTAACCTTTTCTTTTAGAGAAAGTATAGAACTAGGAAATGTAACCCCACATAATATAAAACAACTTAAACGCCTCAATAGTGTGGTTTTCCCAGTATCATACAATGATAAATTTTATAAAGACGTTCTTGAGGCCGGGGAATTAGCCAAACTCGCATATTATAATGATATCGTGGTCGGAGCAGTGTGTTGTCGAATTGATACTTCAGAAAAATCTAGGAGGTTATATATTATGACATTAGGGTGTTTGTATCCCTACCGCAGATTGGGAATTGGAACTCTTATGGTGCAGCACGTTTTAAATTATGTAGAACAGGATGCTAACTTTGATAGTATATTTTTGTAAGTTTTACTTTTATTTTCCAAAAATAAATTTCACTGCAGAATTTCAGTACCATTAGTGCTGCAAATCTACAATTACATGCACTAATTATTTGTTTTTACCAGTTTGTTGGCCACTAGTGAACATTAAATAATTTTAAAATTGTTCCTTTAACATAAAACTGTTAACGGTTTTTACAATTATTACCCCTTGAACAATAATTATGATAATAATTGGAAGTAAAATCTCATTGTAATGTGGTCCACAACTGGTAAAATCACACTAAATGGCACAAATAATTAACTTACAAAAGCTATTAGAAAACTATCTGAGTATTTTTATGGAGTAAGATATAACTTTACAAGCTATAAATAGGAGTGAGAACATTGTTTTTTAATAGCTGGTTATCTTAATTTTCACATGTCTAGTGCTATTTTTAAATTAGTTTAAAAACAAGTAATAAATAGCAAACATCAGTACTCCTCTCTATTTGTGGTTTGTAGATAAAAACTTAAAAGGTGCCTTAATTTCAGATGACAATTTATTTCTGGAAACATCTAATTAGAAATCATTTTTAGACATGTCCAGGTGAATAATGAAGGAGCCATTGATTTTTATAAGAAATTTGGTTTTGAAGTTGTAGAAACAAAGGAGCACTACTACAAGAGAATAGAACCAGCTGATGCACATGTTCTTCAAAAAACCCTTAGGAAAACTGGACAGGTCAACGGTACTATCGAATGAAATTTAAAGCTCAATGCTGTAATTTATTTGTTATAGTATTTTTACCAATTTTTTTGTTAAGCTAATTTTTTAGTTTTTTTTGTACATACATAATAAATAAACTCACTGTTCTTTTCTTTTTTCACTCATCAATTCATAATACCATAGTAGAAAAGGTTTTGGAAAGACAGAAAAAGTAGAAAAGAAAGGATAATCAGAACCAGCAGCATATTTTAATTGAAGAAGAGGATCTGGATAAGTTCGTGAGTAAATTCCATACTTAAAATTTAATGTATTTTTTTTATTTAGCTTTTTAGGGAGAAAATTAATAATGTTTTGCTTTTAAAATTCTCAGAATTAAGCCATTTTGTATAATATTTTTATCAAATTTGGCAATACTATACCACCTATTTAAATTTAAAAAATAATTTGCTTACATTGTATTTTTCCCTAAAAGTGATACAAAGAAGAGAGTGACATCTTGACCAGAATTGGGGGAAATTGGGGTTGAAACTCCAATTTATGGTTCATTTTCCTAACCTTTTAATTTATAATCAAACTTGATTTTTTTATTATAAATTGAGTAATTGTGCGAGAAAAAAAGGCCATTTTTGTTGATTATTTGTGTACTTTGTAAGATCCTTATTAGAGTTTTCAAAAATAATGTTACAGGGTAAAATTTTTTATATTTTTTAATGGTCATTTCATATTCCCTTAGGGGCCTCAATATGGGGTGAGAGTATATACAGTTTCTCATGACTCACCCTGTATATTGTAAAGTGTTGTGTTGTTTGTGTTTGTTCAGAGGACATGAATAAGTTAAATCTATAGACAAAAATAATAAATACAATTAACAATTACAAAAAAATATTATTTTAAGGATGGAATACTTTATAAAAAAAAAGAAAATTAACCGTTTTAAATTTATTAAATACAATTTCATAATTTTATACACTATTTATCTAAACATTTAAGATTAAAGATACAAGTAAAAAAATGTACAAAAAGAATAACATTGCACACAGCAGATTGGTAAATGTTGATGTTGAAAGGGTTTATTATTAAAAGACAGGTTTTCTTTTATTTTGGACTGCTTTTAGTTACCACATTGATCACATCCACTGCAGTAAAAATTAAAACACGAGAAACAATTTAAAATGAATCTCAAACATTTAATAAAATATATTTGTTCTAAAAACATTGTATTTTTTAATATCAATCACAGCTTTTATTAAAGCCACATCAGGACGTTTTTTTATTAACAGTGGTATAATAAAAAAATATTCAACTACACCAAAATGAAAATGTGACTTTCTTCCACATTGTCTTTTGAGTAACAAAAACATTATTTTAACAATTTTTATATAATTAAAAATTTCAATCCTATAGAAAAAACTAGAGGTATTATGTATCCAGTGATTTATAAAAAATAAATCTATCTACATATATTTAACCAACCCATTGCATTTGCAATCCAATAGAGTTGGATGTGATATAAATATAAAAAAAGGTTAGTCAAAATAAAGGGTTCGAAGTTTTGAGCACATAAAATTTGATTATATAAACATAAGATTATGTTCCAGAACCAAAAGGGCCCCGATGTTCTCATGGATTCTGATCTATTATTTACATTTGTTTTTAATTTTTCTGGCCCTTTTTTATGCTGATACATAATTTAATTGTGATGTATAAATTAAGACAAATCCCTAAAATATATACTCGGCACAGACATCCGTCAGAATGCGTAAACTGAGTGAGCCACGAATTTCCAGGTAGTCCGACAATATCATGAATAAATGTACCAAAGTAATTTTAAGATGTTCCCATTTTACTTATATATAAGCTCCAATGTTCTGACCGATGTCCGTGCTGACTATATAATATAATTCAAAAAGCAATCAACACAATATATATCATACATTGTTTCAATTTGATTTTTCAAAAGTATAACACCATTATGCTAAAAATGAGTTTTTTTATCTCTTGAACAGCACTGGTATACTTTATATTCACAAATAGAAATTAGAGGTGACGCTTGGAAATGTTAATGGAATTTCAAATCGTACTGTATAAATAATTAATAAACTGAGAGATCTTGACTTTTTAAATAATATTTAGGGATAAAATGTATTTCAATTTAAGTAGTTTGGATTTTTAATCTCTAGTAGATAAATGGAGGGAATAACAAACATTTTTTGTTCAACATTGTCCTTGGATGAAATTGTCGTTTTTAACTTATTAATCACTATAAAGTTTTAATCACTTATAATTAATTATTAGGGCACTTAATTATTTGGATATATCTCGTCAATTCGGCAATTCACTAGCTTCGTAATTGAGTCTGTCATATTTTGGTCTGTCGTAGTCGGTGCAATGTCAGAAAAAGACAATTCTAAATTAGGCAAAGAATGTTGAGAATCGACCATGGCGATTTGTCGAACAATCTCTCCACTATCCAAATTTTGTACGTCTATTTGGACAGGATTCGTCATTTCACTGGCACTTGGGATATTCCACATTCCCATCGAGGGCAGGGGTTCCACCGAGGTGGGAGAGTTCCAAGTTGCCTGTAAAATGATAAAAATCACAATGTATGAGATGTTAAATGGTTTTAGATCTTTTAGAAAAACATACATTTGAGAAAAATAACTAACAAAAATGTAAATTGATTGAAATTTAAGTTCAAACTTGAACTTTTGAAATGTACCGTGTAGTATAAAGTACATAATTTAAAAAAATTACCATAGATGGTAGCACATCTAAAAATGTTATCTTATAGCGGATATAGCTATTGACTTGTACGAGTTTGGAATTTTATTTATTGGATTCGAAAAGCCTAACTGATGAAGTCGAAAGACAGAAACCGGTCTTAGGATGTCGAATCTAATAAATTAAAATTCGTTACTGGTTTACTAAAATTACCTGAGTTTGAGGCGACAAAATATTTGTTGGATATACAGGACTGGTTTCGTAAGGGTTGTAAGGACTCAATGACCCACCATATGGAGATGGCGTGGCTGAAAAAAAATAGAAGATTAAAGTTTCTCCATTCATTAAATATTTTACCATTGAAAAGATCATTTTTAATAGTTTCCTGTTTGGATCATAAACAAATTGTTTTTGATTTTTTCTGATCAAAGTACTGTTTTTGGACACTATTTTTAGCAGAAACTTGTTACATTTGAATTCTCCCTTAAGTTCTAATGCAACATTTGACATACAAGTTAGAGATTGGCGTATTTTTTAAATCACTAATTGTTAATGAAACATTTATTGGTCTAACCTCAAGTGTACCAATTCAAGTAGCGCGTCTACTCCAGATATAGAAGACTCTACTCTCCTCTAATTTATACTTCGACAGGAATAGCTATAACCGCCAAGCAAAAAATGTATATAACATCCTAATGAGAGAACAACATTGGGGACATTTTAAGACCGTCCAGAACCGTTTAACATAAGCAGAAAAAAGTTGTGGACAAAATACATTTTTTGTGCATAATAACTTGGTTATATTTTCTAAAAGTGTATGTGATATTTCTGGAGTTGTAACAATAAACATTTCAACTTAAGTAAACTCATGAACCCTTCATAAAACATAATTAAGTCAAAAGGTAAGATTTAAACAACAAACTTGGACACCAACACACTATATATTCCTTTAATATTTCTAACATACCTAAATATTCATCTCCTCTGCTGCACTAGATTTTTCTACACTATAACAACGACTCACTATTGCTAGAGATTTTTATATATGTTAAATAAACATTATAAAACGTCTTAAGACACTCGTTAGCTTTTATTAACATATAAAAATACGAGAAATTTTAAATTTGACATTTAACATAACCTAAAAATTGTTGTGGCCTTTTCCTTCGTCTGACTGAGTAACGTTGATTTTTATTGGTTCTAGAGAGTCGGCCATTATGTTGAAATATTGATTTTTATTGGTTCTACAGAGTCGGCCATTATGTTGATTTTCAACTGTTTCAATATTTATGAATGAAGTAGTATACTACAACGCCCATATAGTACTATTATTTGGAATGCCATTGTGTTATTTCATTGATAATTACAGTGGTGATAGAAATGAATGAAAACATGAATAATAAATACAGGATGTCCTAATATTTTTTAGACGTTTTAAACAGAATTCAGTTTTTAGGATATTTTATTCAAAATTTGTAATACTGATCCATAAAAATATATACGAAAAACTGTTTTTCGCCTACCATGTCTGAACATGAATCATATCAACCCTAAAAATTAGACCGAAAGTAATATTTCCTGGCCGTGGGCCGCAAAAATCAAAAAGAACACGATTTTCACTATCAACGCACCTTTGACTTTGACATTTCACATACATGTTCATTAAACGTCAGTGTAGAATCAAGAGAATTAAACTTTAAAATAAAAATACGTTCTGATTCTGAATAATTGTGATTATGTGAATTAGTGAAAATGAATAGTAATTCAGGCAGTGATGAAGAATTTACGAATACTCCACCAGACTTGCAAGAAGAAGGTAGTAATGTTTCTCTAAATTTGTTACTTAACAAGACAACGCGCAATGGTACGAAAAGTCCTATGAATTGTTTAACAACTGGAAATAATATATAATAAATGAATTGGTACATTTTTATTACTCAAGTTGTTCATTAAATTCTGTCTGTATTTATAAAATGAAAGATTTTTGTTGCATTTTCCTATTTTTTGTTTTTTTTGGTAGGCGAAAAACAGTTGTGTGACACAATATACTATTTAAGTCCAGATAATTGACCTATTTTTAAAATGTTCATTATTGCACAGTTTTATTTAAAATTTATAAAATTCTTTTTTGCGAGCTATGAACTTACAAGCTTCGATTCTGTTTCTCTTTTTAAATTTGTTTATCTCTAAGTTACAGCTATTTCTGTTGGACTGCACCTAAATAAAAGTTATACATACCTCTTGGTTCCGTCTTGACAGTACCCATATTGAAATTTGGAGTTCCAAATTGACTGGAGCCTGCAACTGATTAAAACAGTTATAAATATATATAAAATATGTATGTTAGTATTATTATCAACGAAAAACAATTATTTATTTATATCTATATCATTATATCTACATTTGCACCCGAACATTTTTTAGTGTGGGTAATAGTTCTCCACAACAAAATTACTTGTTTTGGTAAACAAATACCGTTAACCGTTGAAGTAAAGAATAGAATGGCGCTGTTCGGGTGCAAAGGGTTAAAAGTCGAATAAAATTTAAAAACTTTAAAAAAGTCATGCAAGAAAAGAAAAAAAAATGTTTTTTTATCTGTTTTTGGATAAGCTCTATAAAAAAAATTAAATTAGTGCAAAAATGTGTTACTTTTCTAAAAAATAAAAATGCTCACTAAGCCATGCACATAAAATAACACCCGCACAAAATGTAAGTACCTTTTTCCATTTTTCTTGTCAGCTGAAAATACTATGGGATATTGATAGACGGATTTTTTAAAGCAAGGTACATTATATTATGTCCAACTTAAAGAAAAGTTATGTAAACAAACTTCTGGCAACGTTTTGCCGATTTGAATCCACAAAGTTTTTGATGACGTCTCTCTCTGTCTGTCTGTCTCTCATTGAAGGCAGACATTTGTCACTCTCTCTTCAATGTGTTAGAAAGAGACGCGTTAGAGAGAGAGAGAGAGAGACATCTCAAAAACTTCGTGGATTCAAATAGGAAAACGTTGCCAAAAATCTGTTTACTTTTCTTTAAATTGGACGTAGTATACCAGTTATGGGTTTTTTAAAGAAAAAAAAGTAACAATTATTAAATATTCGATACTTTTAAATAGAAGTAGCTGTTTCTTGCTTTAATAACAATTATCCAGACTAGGAATTTAAGATCAATAACAGTTCGCTTTTGAAGGTTAAAAAAAGGGAAATTCTTGTGTTCATTTGAAATACAAAATAGAGGGTTTTATATTAAAAATATCACTGTAAAAATTAAATCAATGTGTAGTTTGTGAATCGCCCGAGGTGAAAGTTTTAAATAAAATTTAACGATTAGTGTACTGAAGAGTAATTAAACAGAAATTGATAAAAAATATGTAAATACTTCCAAAACAACTATAAAAATTTATTGCTGGGTCGCCTCCCTGAAAGTCCGTAAAAAACAAGAACAAATTTTAATCAATTTGTAATCGGCCGCGAAAGCCCGATCTTTCATCATGAAGGAAACACATGTTGGTAGAAAACTCGTATATTTTTTCAATATTATAAAAGCAAATACAAAGGTATAAAGCTTCACAAAACCTAACAATATAGTAAAAAACTCTCCAGTTTTAACACACTCTTAAATCTTTAAATTCAATAGACAACCCTCATCAAATAAGTTACTGGCAACAAAATAGAAAACAACTGTTTCGTCGAAGACTTAAACTACGAAAAACAAATTTGAATAGTTCATTTACAAAAACAGATAAATAAACAGAACTTTAACAATCACAAAAACGTAACAAAAGTTTTTCAACAAATTTTTATTACGATAGCACAAATAGCACCCTTAAAGTAGCACGTGATCATTTTTGTAAAGTAGAAAATATGAATACATTGGCTAATTTGGTGGGAAAAAACACAGAGTTCAATTTACTTTTATAAAATACGAAATAAAAACGTTCTTCAATGGAAACCCGCGATACTCCTGTTTGGGCTTCTTGATAAAAGTTTGTGCATCCCCTAAAACTAAACATGCACCAACAAAATATAGTAAAACACTCGTAATATACGAGGAGCCTTCAAAAATTTGAGACAAGTGTAAAGTACCCTTACTTTGAAAAATTTCGGGAAATGTTATTTAGAAAAGTTGTTCAGCATTATAAAATACATTTAGATTTGAAGTCATTGCCATCTAAGTGAAGTTTTATTTTTTGCTAAATCGATAAATAGACAAAACCCTGTAATATTACAAATTACACAACTATTGTGTAAACCATGGTCAATTTTTTTGAAGAGTAAAATAATTTTCAAAGTTTTTGGTGCAGTTATTTTTATTTTTTGTTAACACCGAAAATTGCTCAAAATTACATAGTAGGTAACTAACTTAATATTCAATAATATCAAAATAAAATAAGTATTTCGGCACAAACTCATTGATTTTGTGGTTTTAGCAAATTGTTTTTTCGTAATCCCCATTTGAAAAAAATGAGTAAAAAAATAAAACTTCAAATCTAGATGTATTTTTTAATTCTGAAAAACTTTTCTAAATAACATTTCCCGAAATTTTTCAAAATAAGGGTACTTTACTCTTGTCTCAAAATCAAATTTTTGAAGGCTCCTCGTATATTACGAGTGTTTTACTATATTTTGTTGGTGCATGTTTAGTTTTAGGGGATACAAACTTTTATCCAGAATAACTTTTTGTCGAAGAACCGTTAATAAAAAAGTTTCCCATATGGTGCGTACTTATTTGGGGACGACACTGTATGCTTCAGAAATCGACGCGATACATATTGCATATTTTAAATAGTTTGCTTTTTCACAGGTTGCAGAATGAATATGGAAAACTTTGTATAAACAAAATTTATATAAAATATAGTTATTTAAAATTCAAGTGACAAGTAGACAATTAGTTTCGGCTTATAGCCATCATCAGATCTGAAATAGAATGTGATTTATTTCCCTTCTCATACTCTCTTAATTTTGTTTACTCTACGTTTAGTCGCAATTGATTTATATTACATTCGTTATATAAAATATTTACGGTATGTATGATTATTTCGTGGCGAGCAATTGTTGGAGAGCAATTTTCCAGTAATTCTATAGCTATCATCGGGTCAAAGATGATTTTTACTTCATCTTTGACCCGATGATAGCTATATGCTCGCCCACAATTGCTCGCCAGGAAAATTGCTCTGTTGCTATATTTGCAGGTAAACGTCAAAAGCAAAAGTCATAAGTCAAAATATTGTGCGTTTTATATTAATTTCAAATTCAGTCTGTTATTATTCAGTTCGTGTTGGTGTGTTATAAGTTTGTCTTTCTCCCTAAATAATAATGGCGTTACAATTTGTGCAAAGCGAGAAGGGAAAACGGAAGTTGCTGGATGATGGACATATCTGTATATCAAAGATAAAGAAAACAATGAGAAAGTATTTTGGAAATGTGATCAGTCTAAACCTGACCTGACCTAACCTGAGTGTTTCTTAATCTATATCATCTATATTCACAAAAAAGAACTAAAACATCCTGTCTCGCATTTGGCGAGCAATTTTCCTGGTGAGCAATTGTTGGCGAGCAATTTTCCTGGTGAGCAATTGTTGGCGAGAAATTTTCCGCATACGTAGCTACAGGCCGAAACAAGTTGTCTACTTGTCACCTGAACTTTAAATATTTAAATTGTGAGTGGGAAGGATTTTGAGCTTTTTCTTCGCATTTTCTATATTTTAAAAGCTATAATATTTTGCTAATATTTAAATTTTAAGTGTTATGTTCTCTTGTGTTTTGTTCCCAGCATTTTATAATAGTTTGCTAAAAGATTTCAGTAAAATATAACAATTTTTCATAAACGCAGCATTTATTACCAATAATTTTTTTTTCCAAAATTCGACAAGAACTTTTAACGGAAATATAACGAGTTAATAATAAGATTTAAAAACAAAATCATTTTTTTATAACAGTAAATAAATATTCTTTTTAGTCAACATGATAAGTTTTAATATTTTTATGGTTGTAGGTATTTATTTTTGACCTTTAGTAAAGTTACAACTTCGCAAATGAGTTTTAGGTCATTTATTTTAGCAAGGCAGTGACGTTACACGTCAAAAATCTGCGGCGTTGCCAGGTTTTTTGTTCACTTAAAGATAAAATTGTGCGTTATTTTTTTTTTCTAGTTTCTAGCCCAAATGACGAAGCCGAAAGGCAGAATCCGGTCTTAGGATGTAGAATCGAAAAAATTAAATTCCTATCTCGTTTGCTGACTCAGTATTTTATGTCGAAATTTGTCATTTAAAAATTATTAACATAAATATTGCATAATTTTCAAAGAAAAAAGGAATTTCCAATATTCCATGAAAAACTAATGATCAAAAATTTCAATTAGAAATAAAAGTCGAAACAATTCGTCTAATTATTTTCGTTTTCATAATTATCAGTAATTGTTTTAATTATTTAAACTTTAAACATAATTATTACTACCTACTATTAAAGTAAATGTTCTGTAAAAAAAGGTAACACTCGAATTTATAAATAAATTTTCGCATTCCGATTGATCAACGATGATAAAAAAGTATTTTGTGCTGGTTTTGCTACTTTGAACTTAAAGTAGGACCATGATCAAATAGGACATCGCGATAAAAGTTAAATAAATGATTATTTTGTATATACAGATATCAAAAGTAATACGCGCTGAGAAACCTCATCGAATTATAAAAATGTAAATCCCAACACCAAATAGACTGAATGAAAAAAATAAAACTTACTATCTTGTATTTGGCTTATAAATTGTTCGGGACTCTCATATTTTGGTCTCTTTCGTTTATTTCGTTCTAAAAATAATAAATAATAAATATAAAAACAAAACAGACAATTTAAGTACTACCGAAACCAATTTAAGAGTTTCAAAATTTACATTAGGACAATTTTTAGTAGTTGCTAGTCTGATGAAGGACTAAGATATCATTTTTTATCATCCTCGTATGCTCTCATTCAATTTAGCTGCTTTACTGCATTCTTTTTTATAATTTTGAAACTCAAAATAATCAAAACAATATATACAATTGATTTTTAAGTCTTTGTTGCTAGTCTTGCCAATACTTCTGCATTACTCAACAATTTGCCACCCTCTACAGGGGCGTAGTAACACGACATTTCATCGAATTCACTTTGAGTGGCATGCGGAGCAATGGCAGTATACAGAGCGTAATGTTCAGCTTCTGTCAAATCAAGACCCATATCAATATCATCGGTCATATCTACAGCAGTATTTGTGTCTGTTAAATTTTGGGAGCTATTAGGAGGACTATCTTTGAGAGGTATGCGTATACTGTTAGATGAGTGAGTTGATATGTTACCAGAGCTTTTAGACAAATTTTGAACTTGTAAAGACTGTGTACTGTTAATAGTTTTAGTAGACGGGGATAGACTTGCTTCTCTAGACGGATTGGTAGATTTAGACTTATTTCTACCAAATAATTTTGAAAAGAAACTTCTCTTTTTGGGATTAGGTAAAGTCGAGTAGTTTGGAGTGGGGGGTAAATGTTTATTAGGTGGTGATAGTTCCATAGTAGACTTTGGTCTTTGTAAATTAAACGAGTTATTTCTACTAACTGTAGGAATTCTCATATTAGAATCTGATTTGTGTAAGTTCGGCTTTTCTTTACGTGGCAATGCATCGGTATTTCCAATAAAAGTTTCTATCTTTTTAGTACGTTTAGGAGGAAGTGGAGGTAATTTTTCGTTATCATTTTCCCGTTTATTAGATAAAATAGGGGTAAGAATAGGTTTAGGTGGGATACTTGGTCTAACAGTGATATCGAGAGGATTCTTAAAAGCCAATTGAAGACTAGAATAAGTTTTAGCGTCGTCAAACGAGTCGTTGTAAGTCATTTCGGTTACTGATGGTTTTTCAAAGCCAGTTAAGGGTTGACTAAGCAAGCGAGCTTGAGTGTCGGAGTAAATTTCATCCAACTCAGCTACTTGATTGATTAATTCATTAAAAGATTTTTCTTCTACTTTGGCAGGACTATCTGTCAAAATATTGCTTTGTTTCAATTTCAATTCGGAGTAATCAATATTTTCGCTATCTGTAATCATTTGATTGGTGTTGTTAGTCTCTACAGTAGGATTCCAAACCGTAACTTCTTCAACACTATCAATTTCTGTAATAGTATTAGCATTTTGGTCGGTGACTTCATCTAGAGGTATTATTATTTCTTTATTGATATGATTATTATTATTATTATTAACAGTTGCTGGTTGCTCAGAGGGTAAAACAGAATCTTTCCAACCTATATCTTTCTGAGAAAGTTCACTCATTCGTCGCTTAGACATTAACTTCGCATCGTTCGCTAATATCGAATCAAATAGGCTATAATTTCCCTTTTTGGTCATATTTCTTCGGAATGACCAATAAGGAGGCGTACCTGGGGGCCAAAGTTCGAAGGGTAGGGCTTCACTGGTTGCACCGTCAGAAGGCCTCCTGAGCTGGATGAAGACTTTTACGGGCTCGGTGACGTCGATAGTTTTGTATCTGGGGGTACGGAACCAAATTGCGTGCTGCTTGTGGACTTGAGAAGGTTGAAAATCGGCGAAGGCTTCCCAATCGCTGGTGTCTTCGAAAAATCTCACTTGGATGTCTTCTTTTGCTACCTATAAGAGAATATATCGGCTAGTAGGCTAGTCATATAAGAAAATAGAAGGGTAGTTAGCGGAAAGTTTAGGTACAGTCCTAATTCTTTTTATTCCTTATGTTTTCGTGGTCGCTGAAAAAGAATTTGAGGTTTGCTGACAGATATTTTGGCCGGAACATTGTAATTGCACTTGGAAAATCTGCACATTTTTCAACGTACTCCAGCGGCGTAACTATTGGTCGTAGAAAAAATTGTTGTTTATGAAACTTGTGGGAAATTTTGTCACCTTCAATTTTGCATAGAATAGTCTTTTCGAAAAAATGGATACTTACCGAGATTTAGGCCAAAAACTAAAAAAAATGACAAAATTTGCAAAAAAAAACAATATCTGTCAGCAAACCTCAAATTCGTGTTCAGTGACCACGAAAACATAAAGAATAAAGGGAATTAGGACTGTACCTAAACTTTCCCTTAACTTTACTAAGCTGATTAGCCTATAGCTATAATCAATGTAACTATAGTCTTTTCACAACAAAAATAGTCACTTATTACGTCATAAATCAAAATAAACGGATTATATATGTCAAGTATGTTAGTACTAACCTTCTCACATAAAAGAATGATGTCTTTTCTACCACCGTCTACGTAACTAACACAGTCAGACAATTTGATTATTGTCAAATCTGACATCGCCTTTTTATCGTAGATGGGCTCGCTGACGACTGCCTGTAGGGGTACTGAGAATTTTCCGGGAATATCACCTTCCAAAAATACTTGGAAACACAGCCTAACTACATTTAAATCAATCGATGTCGGTTGATTTCTGTGACTGAAACCAGCTAAAAGAGATTTTTAATCAATTAAGAAATTGGTTGATCAAGTCTTGTAGATCGCAACTTTTCATAAAGCCTTAAAACTACTGAAAAAATCGTATTGTGTGGATTTATATTTCTTAATTCGAACAAAATCTACCCAGGGGTTTAAAGGTCATTGTTTTACTTTTTTGAAAGCCAAGACATATTTTTATTTTTGTTTTGGTCTAGGATTACCAGAAAAACCATTTTATCTAACACCTCCTTTGAAAATGGACTTTTCCTCCCTATTTTTAGGGTTGAAAGTGGCACTTTTCCTCCATACGGGCCCCCAGCAGCAAACCTTGCACGTGGAAGGAAAAGTGACACTTTCCTCCATAGTTAAACAAGTAGATATTTCCAGCTATTGTACTTTTGCTTTACTAATGAAGAATTAATTATTAATTAATTTATTAAAAATTCTATTTAAATGCTGTCTAAATACCTTTGAGTATAATGAATAGTATTTATGTTTAAAATATGTATATTGGTATGTTAGAATCTTGAAAGAAAAATCGCCTTAAATTAGATTAACTATAACACGAACGTAATCCAAAAAATTCTCAACAATTTTTTATTCCAGTCAGTTCAAGTATTTATAGATTATTCAAAGTATGGGCGGATGTTTACAGATACATTTATATCTTATTGAAACGCTTGTACTTTTTTAATTTACTGAATTTATACTAGATATCAAATAAAATATAAGATAAAAATATAACAAAGTTTGTTTTTAATAACAAACGAAATGTCTACATTATAGTGTTTGGAATAGTGGTTCAGAAAAAGGTATTAATCAGATTTTATGATGTTTTTGGAATACTAACTGAATTTTTTTTCTAGTAAATAATTAATATTTTTGATAAACAAATTCTGAATAATAAAAATATGGTATTTACAAACGGGAAATTAAACAACAACAAAAAACTAGCACATAATTGTTTTCCAATTTTATTGAATGAGCTTCAAAGTGCCCGTCATTTGGGGCTTATTGAATTGAATATTTCTTAACAGCCTGAGATATCCAGAGCATTTGCGATAAGTTCTTAAGTTAAATTAGAATTAATAGTAGCCGATTTTTTAGGTAACTTTCTTATTTTTGAACATCTTTTTTATGTATTTGCATAGTTTATAAAACAAATTAAAAAAAAGTAACACTGGAAACATAAAGTTAATTTAAGTCAAAATTTGTACGAGTTTTTGATAGAATTACAAATGTTGATTTTGCCCGAAAATTACTATAGGGACAGAGCATAAATTAAGGACTTTTTCAGAAAAAAATAATTGAGAAGTTTGAAACCTTGAAATTTCAAGTGTTTTTATAATACAATAAAAATCAAATGCCGAATGAATGTAAGCGCATTGTCAGTACAAGGTTTGTATGAAAGAAAATGTTTGAAAAATTGTACGGAAAAGTGAAAAATTTCGCTTAAAAAATCTCCATATAAACAAGTGAGTGATTGCGTGAAACAGAAGACAGTAGGGACACTGGCGGATCTGAGGGGTCAGGTCAGGTCAGGTCTGAATAGTTGATATTGCTTCAACAATTAGAGTGTGGATATGCAAGTAAACCTTTCGATTGGTTTTCAACAAGAAGAAAACACACGTTATACAATCCAAAATTATTCGTTGTATTGAATATTTCTCAAAGACTCAAACATCCCAAATTTTTATCACTTAATCACTTTGTTACAAATTTCCATTAACTGATGCCCCCCCCCCCCCTGAAAAGCTCCCTAGATCCGCCACTGAGTAGGGAGATCTTCAAAAATATTGACAGAATTGACGTTTAATTGTTCAGTTTCTTACATTGTTTTAGCTGTTACATCCGAAAAAAAATTAATTTATTTATGAAAAAGTAGTAAAACTTGTAGAACGTTATATTATACTCCCTATTTTTAAACATACAAGCAATAGTAGTTTATAGAACTCAAATATTGTACGAAAAATCCTGTTTGCCAAAAAACTAATCGAATTCGAAATAAACAAAGGAATTGTGAAAATATATTAGCCTATATTAATTGAATAGTGAAAACAGAAAACCATTTAAGGGGTTTATGATTCATGAAAACTGCGAAGTTCATAAACATCAGCAACATTAACGTTTAAACTGCCGCCGTAGCGCCATAGTTATTATAAATTTGGTGAAAAAGCAGATTAATATTGTTTATTTTTGGAGAGTTTTTGATTAAAGTACCTCCCAAAAACAAAACAGACTGATTTATAATGTAGTCAATGTCTCAGACTTCGTTTGTATTTGATTCTGGGTTTGTAGGCGATTTTCTTATCGTTTTTCCATTTGGGGATTTTCCAGAAAACGTTTTATGAACTAATTATCATCATTTATTCGGTGCCCAGGATTGTGATGCCGTAAATGGTGCCTTTAAAAGATCCCGAATAGAAAGAAGCGTAATATTTTACGTCACTAACACTTTCACTACCAGTGGTCGCCTTAAGGCGTTTTCTTATCTCCAGTCTCATGCCAGTGTCGCCAAAAGGCTTTTTACTTCGCTATTAGCTGATGCTGGTGTCGCCTTCAGGCGTTCACAAACTGTGAACTGATAGGTATGTATATATTTGTACTAAAAATGCTGTAGCAGAACGTAATTGCTTACTGTCGTCGCTCAATATATAGCTGGCACCAATATTGAGTAACTGATATCGTGCTGGCAGTGAAAGTGTTAAAGGTTTAATTTTTCCCTAATGGCAATTTTATCGTCTGTGCTTGAAACCCTACGTAAATAATATCCTTTACATTACTGGAAATTAAAAAGACACTTTAAAATGATTTTGTTTAGATAAATCAGAAGTATAAATATTTCATAAATTTATTTGACTTTGATTTACTTTTTTTGAACTTACTACAAAATGGATCGACTCCTCGTAATTCCCTGTGTTCTAAAGACGCAGCCATGGCATTCAACTTGATACGTTGGACACCGATATTTTTAATAGAAATCAGAGTATCTGGTCCTTGAATTACAACGGCGCGTTCTAAAATTCCTTTCTTACATTCTGCGTTAGATGCCTTCGAAACCAATTTATAAGGATGAGGCCTATATAAAAGTAAGAGGTCTTAATTAACAAATAACCTCATCTACAATGATGATCCCTCAAAGAGTTTTTATAGGTCATGGGTTTACGAAATAACTAGAATGATCGTATATTTGATGAATGATAATTTATACGATGTATATTTTAGATTCTTTGTTATGTGACAAGCGTACCAAAGTAGTATGAGAAATATATAATTAAAAAATTAACCGAGATTTCTTTCAAGATTCTATATGGAATAAAGTTATACTTACTATAAAATTTTATAGTTTTTAAATCGATTTTATATTAAATAAGTAATTAATTCTACAATGTTGTAGACAATCACCTAGGTGACTTTGAAATAATTGGCTTCATTTGAAAGATTATTCCTCGAATTATAACTCATAAAATAAGTAAACAAGAAACTTGCGTTCAAGGACATATCTTAATGCAAACGTACATTAGATGGAAAAACAATATTAACAATTTTAAGCGATTTGTTCAGAGCTACAATTTTTGAATCACTGTTTTTTGAATCAAATGTTTACTAAATACAAAAGTTACAGTGTATATGGAATGTTTATTATTAAAAAATCACGATTGGTTTATTAATAATTACCTGGTTACTTAGAATTAGCCGTTAACTAACATTTTCATGTATTATTAGACGACATATTTTATTATTTAATCAAATATCGCTATCTATAAAATATTACATAAATATGATCAGCAAATCAATCTTTGTTAGAGATGTCAGTATCATCATATGAAAAAGTGAATAAAAACTGTTTAAGTATATATTAAAAAAAAATTGGATCCCTAAGAATTTTGTAAAAGTATATTTTCAGAAAGATTATGCTGATCGACAAAATTCTCGAATAACGCTGAATGCTGTGAGGTTTTAGTCATCAGTAATTATAATAAGAGCGTATACTATTATAGCCCGGGAGACAGTGAATTTTTTTTATATACAGGGTGGCGCAAATTTAATTGAACACTATTGGGATTTTAGATTTAATAGATATTTTCTCATATTGTGTGGAGATGGAACAACAGCTCCGGAATCGGCAATTAAAAATTAATTATGCAGTAACTTCCATCTCTAATTTTAATTGAACGAATTTCTAAACCTATTTTATAGTCTGGTATCATAATTTCTTATGAATTTAGCAGGGTCTCTTATAAGAAAAAAAGGAGTTCATATATAAATAGAAATATGACAAATAAAGTGCGAGTCATTATTTTATTTTTAGAAAAGAACTGAATAATTTAAGTTGAAATTACTGGAGTTAAAAATTAGGGTATTCCAGTGCATATTAAAATTCATACCAGACTCCTATCGTAAACCGTAATAATAGTAAATATCTGACGTGAATTATCAATGAACTCGTGGGGAATACCTCAAATCAGGTGTTATTGGCTTTTAAATAAATTATTTTTTAGAGGTATAAATTTATATTTATATGTATGTGACTCATCAGTAGAAAGTAATATGGAATCTCTAATCCATGTTAGACGTAAATGACGTATTCAGCGCGGGGAAAGTATAACGCAATCTTCACTTTAATAACAGAATCAAAGGGTTGGACTCTCCCGACAAAGTTTGGGTTCCAACACGCGTCTGGACCGATGTAATTCAATACCAGTGGGGGAAAGTAGGCCAAGGAGTAGTTGTTTTAGGTTCAGATGCGGATCATATATATTTACTAACAACTATGGATAAAAAAATATAGACTTGCTTTAAATAAAAACATCTGTTAGTCTTGATTTACTGAAAAGTCAGCTTAACTTCCTTTATAATCGTTTTGGACTTGATCCAATTTTAAAATTGATTTATAGAGTGTACAAAATACAAAATTTAATGGTATATATTTTTTGAGTCGGCACTATGAAACAACGCACTGAATTAATGGTACATAAAACATGTTTATCTTAAAAATATTGGGTGTGTATTAAATTTAAATATAGACGATCTTGCGGGAAGGTACTTTTCTCATAAATCTGATTTTTAGTAGATTTTAAAATAGACTTAAATCATCATAATCACGGTATAATACAGCTCTGGTTTTTTTGAGTTTTTAAATTACTTATCAACTATTTAAATTACTTCTAAGTATTGTTTTGCTGACCACATTAACAAAATACCAGCACCAAATAACACAAAAAAATCCACAAATACAAATTTCTCGTTGTTACCTGTATGTAGTTCATTCACAATTTTTCGAAACCCCAATATATTTTCGCACGGAAACTGCTTATACAGGGTCCGGCAAACCTCGTAGCTCTATGACTCACACATTTTTAGAACCGACATAATTAGTACTACACACCTCCAACATTTTTTTTGTAAAACTTCCAGCTATCTCGGAGACAACCTTTTCCACAAAATATTTGAATTTGCACATCCCTGATGCTCAACACAATGAAAAGAGCAAAAATAAATCTGAACTGTCACTATAGAAACAACAAACATTCTGACATTTCATTAAGCGAGCACAGCCTACTTAGATTTTTACCAAAAATGTGTTTTTTCTAAATAACTTTTAAACGACGAAAAATGGAAGTTTTTGGAATATAAAATTTATTACACCCTGTACAAAAAAAATTTCAAACTGAGTCCAAAAAATCTTCAGTACTTTGTCTTTGTACATTGGTAATTTTAAAGCTTTAGCGTTAAATCTGAAAGAGTTGCGATTTTTTAAAAAGAGATGTGCAAATTCAAATATGTTAGGAAAAAGGTTGTTTTCTCCGAGATGACTGAGAGTTTTACAAAAAAATTTTGGGGGTGTGTCGGTTCTAAAACTGTAAAAAAAAGTATGACATTCCATTTGAAAAAGATTAAGTCATTTGCCTAGTTTACTAATGTATGAACCACCATTAATAGATACCTTTCAAATAAATCTGTAAGTTTCACACAATAAGAGTTATAGAGGTTTGCGAACCCTGTATGCTTAAAGTGGAATTAAAATTTGATCAAATTAAACCGTTGTGACGAAAAGCGTATGCAATATACGTACACACAGGTTACTTCCAAAAATTATAACGCAACACAAATCTACCACACATTTATTTAAACTTACTTCGAAAAGGATCGACCCTGATTTCTTCACGGACCCTTAGGGCGTGTTCAATGTCTTTTTTCTTAACGCACTGAATGCCCAAATTCGAGAATTGTACCGTCATCGTATCAGTCGGGATTTCTAAAGTACACACACCCCTTTTACAGCCTTCTCTACCAACTAAATTATGAGGATGGGGCCTGAAATTAATTTTAAAAAAGCTTTTATTAAGAGTTTTCTCTCCAGACAAGAAAATAAATGTGTATGTGTAATTTTGTGTATTTTTCAGTTCAGAATAGGCAGTTTAAATTATTATACCATTTTATTATTTTCTCTTTTTGTTCTTCTTTTGGCTTTTGCAGACGTTGGAGGTGATTGTCAGCTTTCAAAATTATTTTTAGGTAAAATAAGGCTGTAAATTCAACGATAAATTAAAAAAAAATATTGCTTGCTTATTTAAACATGATGCCGCCCAGAGTTCTGCCGTAATAAGAGATTTCTCAGCCTGTTAGATAATATACTATATTTTTAAAATATTTTCGTTAAATCTTTCGGATTCTAGACTGAAAAATAGAAATATTACGATTTGCACCATTTACTTGCTGCTAGCTGGAGGATTAGCTCTTAAGCCTAATACGAATATGTAATAGAAGAAGGGCTAGAAATCGAGATGCTTTCCAATTTCTAAACCTCTGTCTCTTACAGTGAATTTTGGAAAATAATTGTTTTTTTTATAAAAGCGGTATCGTAGTTATTCCCAGTTTTTCCCCAGAAACGATGTCATTTACAAAAAAATATCTTTTTAAGTTGACGAGGATATTTTTGAGTTTAATTGGTAAGGTCAGTCTTTTAAACACCAAACAAACAAAGAGGGGTAAGAGTCCTTAAATATTTTGAAACTTTTCTGAAATTGTTTCGACATCATGTAACATACACATCCCTTACTCTACTCCATTGATTATGTGCAAAAAGCCAACATAAGTTGATTTTAGCACTGGATGGGAAGTTTTTAGACACCCTGTAATAAACTATAACTTGATCAACTTTTTTTATTTCACTAATACTCGGATAGTATTTGCATCACATTGAGTACTTTTATATTCCATGCGATTTTAATACAGGGTGAAGCAGAACTAAAACTGAGAGATATCTTAAAAAATTTAAATGGAACACCCAAATAAGCTGTTTGTACTATTGGTAGCTTTCAAATGTTGGGTCCCAATCAATAATAAAATAATTATAAACCCGCTAAAATCCATATTTTAAATATCTGTATTTAAGTTTGTAAGTATAACACCCTGTATATCTTCTCAATTATTATCTCGGTATTTTCAACTAATAACCGAAAAATCAGTAAAGAGTTGGACGTAAGTATAACCACAGTAAGGAGAATTCAAATTTCATCCATCCAAAATCCATTAAGAACTTAAATTCCTGTAAATTTATTTTTAGGTGGTATTTCAAAATTTGGCGAAGTGACTTTTTCGCCAAAATATTACTGACGATGAATTTCATAACATTTTAATCACAAAATATAGATGAAAAAAAAACAATTGAAATAAATTTAGTATAATTTGAGACACTCTGTATACACAGTTGAAAATTTTCAAATTTCGGTACTTTTGTTGGTTTTGAAAGTGGTATTTCAAAATTTGGTGAATTCTCCTACGCCAAATTTCCTAATTTTCGGTTTTGAATCGTCTAAAATTTTCGTAACGGAACAAAAAATTTAAAAACAAATATTTAAAAATTTTTTTTACTAAAAACGAGGGAAATATTTTCGTTAATAATGGTTATTTAATTAAAATTATTTAATTCTCAGAAAAGCTAATCTTTCAAAATTCCCAGATTAACAAGAAATGTTACAACTTTATTATGATAAGAATTAATTGGTAATCCCATATTATTATGTATTATAAATCAAAATCGACTCTCGTCTATTCGTGATAAGAATTTTTGTTTTGATAATATAATGCGAAAAATTATTTTTTTAAACGGATAATTTTGTCGATGTAAATACAGTTAATTTGAAGTAAAAATGCGACGTGGCTTTGATCAATCTAAACTCTATAATAACTGACCACTGTTTGTAGCAACAAATAAGTATTTTGTTTTTCTCGCAACTGAATATACAGGGTGTAATTAAAATGTGTACAAATATTTAAACTGTGTAAACTTACAACAATCTTATGAAAATTATTAAACTCTAAAAGAACAAGGATTGTTGAACAATATTTTAAAAGAATAATCTCTGGCGATAAGACAAAGGATGTGGAATTTACTCGACAGTGCCCCTCCTCACTTTGAGTTACGTGTTGCGGCAGTTTCTAACTGATTATTTCCCTCAGATGTGGTTTGGGAGGAATGGACCTACAAGTTGGCCTTCCAGGTCTCCAGACTTATATCCCTGTGATTTTTATTGTGGGGCCATATAAAATAGTTAGTTTATGGTGTGCACATTAATTCCATAGAACAGTTAAGAGACAGAATAAATATGGCTACTGCAGAAATTCGGGAGAATCAACAGATAATTCCTAGGACTCAAATTTCTCTTCAGCGGAGAGCAAACAACTAACATGTTTACTTCGTGGCTCTTGTCCTTTATTTATTTGTTAGTATAATTTGTATATTATAAGCAAATAAACAATATATTATTATTATTATTATAACGATTGATAATGTATTCGGCAACGTCGCATTCAATGTGTTATGATGCAGACATTTGACCTTTTTTAATTCTAGAATTTATTTAAAAAATTGAAAATATCGGTTACGGGTATCACATAGACCCCGCAGTTCAAATTTTTGTACACGTTTCAATTACACCCTGTATATGTAAGGAAATGGCTTGTCTTTTTATTTAACACGTGTATAATTCTAAAATTATAAATTCAACCTTGTGGATCGTTCAAATATTTAATAAGTATTTGTTTAAATAATAGACTGTAAATAATGATTAAAAATACTAATTTAAAATAAAAGTTAAATAGAAGTAAACAATAAATTATTTAGCATACAAACAATGTCCAATATTTAAAAAAAATAATTCCCGGTAGTTTTTTCTTAAATGGATTATAATATTTTGTTACATAACTAGTTTTCGAAGAATTCTTATATTATTTTTATTTAAAACAGTTTGGCTATAAAATGTGGGTCACCCTGTAGATAAGGAATTCAACTAGTATCTAGTTTCGATAGTTTTTGAAATAGAATAATAAAAATAAAGCAGACTCCTAGACTAAGATTAAAATATACTTAGAAAACATACTCAATGTTATTGTCAAGGTCATGCACAAATAGGTAATTAATTATCTGTTTTCCAACTACTACTAATAATTATGGATTCTTGTTTACACGAAAAAATTAAGCCAATACCATATTACCAAGGGGTCAGCTCAGCGAAGATTACGTTTTAAAAATCAAAACAGAAGCTGATAAAAAGAAACACTAAAAGTTTATTCAGACGGGATAAAAATAAAAATGTTTTAATGTTTTACTCCAATCAAACCGAAAGCGGTTACGGCTGATCTGGTACCGGGTGTGTCACGTAGATGGCCCATTAGCCATATATAGAGAAGTATAGATATTTGAAACAGGTCTAATTTTAGCAGTTTTCGAGATATTTGAGATTTTTATAAAAATTTTTGAAAGATAGACATTTACGTTAATTTCCGTATCTGGCTTAGTTGTTAAGCTATTAATTTCAAATTTTATACAGAGATTGTGATAATATCCTTCTAGCATACGGTGAAACGTTAAATGCGATATTTTATACAGGGTGTCTAGAATGGAGCGTCCAATGTCCATATTTTCAATTCTCAATAAGTCGATAATTTCAAATGAAACACCCTATATTTTATTATCACACATGAATCAGTTTTTTATTCTCTTTTGATCTGTATTAGCATTCCCTATACCTAAAGTTACGTATTTCTGAGTTATTGCTACATTTATTAGAATTTGGAGATTTTTTACATAAATTGGTGGGTAATATGCCATGCAAATTGAAAATGACAGTTGTAATAAACAAACGACTGGACAACTAGATCATTTTATTTTCTAACTTCGTTCAATTTGTAAGTGAAAATGGTAATGGTAATAAGGGCCCATTTCTCTGGCCCCCTCCGTGTCCAGACTTAAACCATTTAGACTATTATTAGTTACAGTTGCAAAAAATGCAGTGGCGTACTTAGAACTTTGGCCGCCATTTCAAAGTCAATCAAATGATGGTGTTTATTGATTAATAAACATAAATAATTGTATAGTTGGGGAACTTTTTTACCATTGGATGCCTTATTTAAATTACTCATAATAAAGGAGCCAGCATAAGTTGATATAAGTACCTATAAATGCAACTTTTATAAAAATACAAAATACTTTTTTAAAGGCTACTTGAGATTTTGAGATTTTAGGCTCATAACCTGCTCATAAAGGGTTTTCTTCACCTCCGCAAAAAAAGGCTACTTGAAACTTGCGGATGTCGCAGGTTCCCCACCAATGAGACAAAACATACCAATTTATAATAAAATTCCCAGTCAATATTTTTTATTTCATATTTATAGATAAATAATTTCACTTCTTTTGGATAAACAAACAATTTGTACACATATGTGGATGTAAACATATTTATATATTTACTTTTCTTACTTTCATAGTCGAAAAATCGTGTATAATGCTCTCAAAATTTATATTATTTGTAATTTCTTGTTCTATGAACAATATTGCAAGATTTTGTAGTCTTAAATGACTCATTGTGGAACGAAGATAATTTTTTTATCAACTTTAATTTGAAAAAGTTCCTTTCGCAACTAACGACACTGATAGCAATTGTTACAAAAATTCTTAACAAAATTACAATGTTGGGCATGGAATTTTCCAATCTATATAGTTGATATAGTTGAGTAATCATCCCCGTTTTTCTTTTTTTAAAAATTTCACGCGCCGGCTCCTTCTGATTTGGTACGTAAATAAGAACATATTATACAATTTTTTTTATATTTACATGCATTTTAGAACACGTAAAAAACTAACAAAACAAGTTAGCGAAACAAAACTACTCTGGTAAGCTTGCCAACTTAAAAAAAGCAAAAATACGACATGAAAACAAAAAACTCACTTATAAGGTGCATCTCTTGTAACACACGATACTACAACCACAGCTCTGCCTTGATAACCCTCCACCCTTATGGAGGGATAGGATTTATTTTCTGGAGTGCTTCTGGCTCCTGGAATGGATCCTGCAGATCTACCTTCACATTCGTATCGAAACCTTAGGGCTTTGGACGCGGGTTGTTCTGCTATCCTAATTCGAGCTTGTCTACAAAGAGAAAACTTAGTGTTACAGGAGGAACCAGAAAACCTTTTGTCAATTAATTATTTCCGCAAGATGGCATCTAAATTTGTGAAATATCCACCGAACAATTAAAAACACAATCTAAAGTTTTAAATTAGAAACAAAACTCTCATTATCATAACCAATATTGCTCTTTATCTCAGGAGAATAAAAATTTTCGATAATGCTAACTTTTGAACAGAAAATCAAACGTTTAAAAAATATATTTTATGCGTTAGAATTATTATTTTCTTACTTTTTTGCTGCCAATGGCGATGTTTGGCTCGAAGATGGTTGCATAGCTGAAGAGATTTCCATTGTACCTCCATTTAACATTTTGGATTGTGGTATGGGTACCTTAGTTTCTTTAAAGTCTGGATCAGTCTCAATTACCTCAACTAAAATAAAAAAAATATATATGAGATAGCTGAACCAAAATTTTCCAAGCTTGTTCCACAATATTTCTGGTTGTAGCTCAAGGTTTTAATAAAGTGTATCTCAAATTCTCCAATAGTATTTCTCAGGTAGATTTAAGAGCAAAAGAAGACGGAAATAATCGTACTAGGTTTGGTCCTTGCCTATTGTTTGTGATAGTAGAAAATACAGCAACTTTTTCTGAGGGAAAAACTATTCTCACAGTAGGAAATAATAGGAAAAACACTCCCATTGATAGACCAGGGCCAAATCGATTTGAAATACCCGAATTCTTGAAAAATTCTTAGCAGTATGTGGGTGATCGAAAAATTTAGGATAAATTATAAGTAAATTAAGATAAAATCAAGACGACTGAAGAAAAGTTCCGGGTGGGGGTAGCTAAATATACTTTATGAAGGTTGGATATTTGTTTTTACGATTTGTAGCTTAAATATATATCCAATCAAAAAAAGTTTAATGTAAAAGTTATAGATAATTAAAAAATCTAAAACTTTTGTATTAATCATTTGTCAACATAACCTCAAAATTATCGAGAAAAACGCTAAAAACTGTTTTTTTCGTTATTAATTTTTTCTCTGCAAAAAATATTTTTTTTTATGAAACTTTTTTTTGTGTTTTAAATAATCTGTAATTTTTTCAAAGCAAAGTAATTATTTTTCAATTTTATACGAATTTAAATTAAAAAAAGCCTAATTTTCAATCGAAAAAGTTTTTTAATTTTAATTTTTAACTTTATCAGTGCTTATTTTCCTCACGAAAATAAAATCCCGCTCGAAATAAAATATAAATTATATTAAAAATTTGTTTGTAATGTTTATTTTCGTTAAATATTGCCCACTTGTGAGCATGGATAATTTTTCGCTTATTTTCTTCATTGAAACCTCGACTTGATGTTGTATGGTATGAAAATATATTAGTACAGTCACTGAAGGTTTTCAACCATGTAACCAGGGCCCTTTAAACTTTTATCTTTTAAAAAATAAGGGATTTAAAAGATTTGATTTAATACGATGTTATAGCCCTTGAAATTACCTTTCAAATGGTTTTTGGATGAACCTGATATCATAAATGAATCACCATAACGCTTCCGAAATCTCTGAATCAATGCAAGCAAATATATTCAGTAACAAAATACTGTTTATACTCCATTTTAGTAATAAATCCCAATACAGACTCGTGATAAATATTGACAAATGTTATTTATTATCTAGTAATTACAGCGATAAAGACACCATAATATTGAAAATGCAATTAATAATACAAATAATAATAATAACATTAAAAGGGCAGCAGTAGAGCACTGGACTCATTACCAAATGATTGGGGGGTTCAAATCACACCAAATCTGATTTTTAATAAATTAAAAATGTAGAAATCGATTTTTATTTGCGAGATCTGATTCCCCACTTAACCATTCACTATTGAGTTCTAATTTAGTAACAGTGTTATTCCTAAAGTCGCGCTGGGAAACAGTAACGAAGTAACGAAGCCTACACAGAAAACGACCATAATAGTCCATGTCGTTGACTCACAATAAAAAAATAACATTTCATACAATAACTAGTGTATTTATTTCAGCAAAAACCTTCAAAAATTACTAGTTTATGGTTGTTAATTAACATTATAAAAAGTATTAAAAGAAATACTTACTGACATCACTTAATTCGATATTTTCATCATTTAGCTGTCCGTCATCCTGTGTATCAGTATCTGTAATAAAAAATGTCCTTGCTTAATAGCTAATAAGCATCAAATTAAAATGAAGCCCTAGGGTCTTTGCACTCCACTACATTGCACAAAAATATGGAAAAGCTCAAGTGATTTTAAGCGTTATATTCTTTAATAGAAATGGTTCTTTTCTTTTTTTCTAAGGCCGTGGTTATGCTTGCGTTTTTCCCGCGGTTGAAGAGATCAGGCAGAGTGACGCAAAGTGTTACTCATAAATACTGCTTTGTTATTTACTTTTCAACAATTCCGTACATTTGTCCAATTGTACATTCCGCAAGGCCATACAATAGCAAATAATTCGTACATAGTCATCTCGAATTACTTATTATAAACATGTCATCGAAGATAAGGCCCAATTTACAACCCTATAACAAAATATGAGAAGAGTTTCGACTCCAGAAGATAAAAACCTGGCAATTTCCCTATAATAAACAGTGGTACGGGAAAGCTCTACTGGACCGTCACCAGAAACCATCTCACTCCTTAAAACTTAGTTAGACGTAAGGACAATTCAATTAGTAACGTTGGCAAGCATCTATCTAACAGCTAAGCAGCTTTCGCCGCGGTTAGAATCTGGATGGGTGACCACTCACATATGGACATTGTGTTTTCGGCTTGCTGGAAAATCGCACGCGAAAATGTAAGGCCCCGTCATTTCTAACTCAAGTTTTTTCATGTACAGGGAAATCGCAGGTTAAGAGGTATTGATGAATTCTAACTGGGACGAGCCTCCTGTGGGCTTTTGAGGGTTGCTTGTAAAAGACAAATTTACAGTATACAATTCAATAATGATTCCAGCAATCTTATATGCAAATGAAACATTCAAACTAGTAGCAACCGACAAGGATGAACCTAAATCGAGAGTCAATATTAGACAGACTACCAAAGAAAATAACGAAAACAAAAATAGTGGGGGTCATAAACAAGACAGGCCAGGCCAAAACTGGATTAATGGATCAAGATAAGTGATGGAGAAAAATAATTGGAAAAATTGGATAAAAGGGATCAATAAAACATCAGCCAAGACAATAAGAAGAGCATGGTTTGGTTCACTCTTACTGATGCTTTATCAGTCATAAACCTGGGTAAAATTTTTAGTAAATTCTTACTCAAAGAGATCAGCTTAGATAGCACGCATAAGGGAAACCTTATGCTTTCTTGTAAATTTGTCGTAGGAAGTTAGTCGAGTGGGTGTATTTCTTCTTATATGACGTTACTTACACCTATATATTCAGTTCTGGTGGTATTTGCCTTTGTTTCTCCTTGTCTTCCATTTCCAGATCACCTGGTGTACAAGCAAGTTTTACCTCGCACAAGTACTTTCTGACTCATTGTTTCCAGACGTGGCATAAAGTCGATATGCAGATTTTTAAGTGATGGGATTTATTTTCACTTTAGGGAAAGATTATGAAACTTTCAAGGAGTCTGATGTTCCTAGCTTTAATAACATGTCTACTTGTTCCTTCGTCATAGCTCCGATGAGCGGTCTAATTGTATTAAGGTGTTGCTTCTGATACTAGTATAAAATGGAATTGGCAACCTTGTCGATGCGATAAAACGCAAGTATAGCCGTAGATTAAGAGGTCGCGTGATGCAAATGTGAAAGGACCCTAATGGGAGAATTGATCCAGCGATATGAAGAATACAGAAGTTTTTTGTGTTCGAGATATTATTTATATGATACAAAGTGTTTTTTTAATATGTAATTTTGTTAAGGAGATATTTACACGGTTCTACTCCACGTAGCAAGATCAATTCTTCTAGATGAATAAATAAACATGAACAAAAACATAATTCAACAAAAAAATTGCCACATAATGACAGGGACATGCATTTTACCAATAAGCCCTATTAATAAATGTTAAATACATTTAATATTTACTCGAGATAATTTGTTCTATTTTTAGGTGCAACAATTAGCAATATTTCAGATATGCTTATATTTGCATTCATTGTAAATTAATAAGACATCATTATCTTTAACGAATGTGTGTTTCGAATTAACAATTTAATTTATGTATACAGGGTGTCGATAGGACTATCCGACACTGAATATTTCGGGAAATCAACGTATGAGAAAAAAGTTAATAGTGTTCAAAATTAACCCGTCATTGAACCCTATCATTTTTAAGGTCATCTTTAAACCAAGAACATTTAAGTGCCTTAGCAATTTTGAACATAGAGTGAAATAAACTATGCTAGAGTGATAGATAACTTTGTAAAGAATAAGGCTAGAAAAAAGGTCATTTAGTTTTTGAAAACTATTGTAGGATGTTGTATATTTTATACAGGAACTGATTACATTAAATTTCACTCTATTTATAGTATCACTAATAAAATAGTCCTGCAATACTTAAAAACGTTGTTTCTTTTGCTCCTGGATTCCTATGATTGTTTGGTATTATTCTATACCCACAAACAGGAATTATTTTTGGGGAGGATTGAGGATTTAGGGTAAGGTTGGGAATGAAGGCCCAGTGATATTCTTCATTGATTGATTTTCATATATGGATTGCAGAGAGCTTTGTAAAGTTTTGCTTCGTCCTTATTTTATTTTCAATCATTTTTTTAGTGTTCAGGAATAATAAAGCAATTGCGACTACGCGGTATTCTCCTCTCCTAGTTCGAATTTAGGTAGGCCAATTGAACATACCATCAGCGCTGCGAACACAACTCTTCAATATTGAAATTGGATAACCTCAAAATTAACCGTCATTGGCCTCCACCTTTTGAACTGTCACAAGCGACTTATATAGTATATTACAAACCAAGGTGTCTTTACACTCGAGCGTCGGGGATAGCCATAGCGCGAGACTGGAATGACATATCCACCGAAACTTAGGTACTCCTGAGCTGCATTTATCGCTGCCGAAAGGCAGGATGTCGAATCTAGTAAATCAATTCCTCGTTTGCTTAAAGTAAGATTTTAATTTCAAACAATTCAGATTATTGAATCCTGACAAGAACAGAGATTAAATGTAATAAATTGTTTACCATTTTTCTACAATTAAAACATCAATTATAATCCTATTCAATAATATATTGCGTAGCCGGTTTATCGAATGGCTCGAGGATGTTAAAATGTGTCACTCGCCTTACCCAATATAACAGTTATTTAAATAATATATTTCAGTACTTTTTAACTGATACTTTATTACTATTATTATTACGCGAATTCATGGCAGAACGAAATAAATAACATCTGAAGTTTTTGTTGCATTTGTTCTGGAACGTGTTCAGCTTTTTATTGAGCCTTCTATTACCCATACCTATTTTTTTTCTAATAAATTAAACAAAAAATGTATGCTATTTAAACATCTTACCTATCGTACAGAAATAGAACGAGGGCATGTTATAATGTGAAGAAAATGAACAGTCAAACTCACTACGATAAATATTTATGTTGTAAGTACAGAACAGTAGCTATAAATAAACTATCTCTGGATATACGGTTAGTGTTATTTTAAATCACATCTGTTAGCGATGGTTTGTCAGCAAGAATACTTTAAAAAGTAACAAGTTTCTATTTGAAAAACAACCAAAGGATTCATTAAAAAACTAAGTAAACGAGGTGTAAATTATCCTTAAATGAAAACGTTAAGACGCCCCCTTACTTGACTCGCACACATTTCTTGATCATATTCACAAGTGATTGGCATTTTATGAACTTTAAGTAGTTTGTTTAAAGCTAAATTAATACATTCAAAGTTGCGGAATATTTAAACAAAAAGCATTTGATATACTCCTTTATTTTAGTTGAATACCCTATTCAGTTAGGCCATTATTAAATAAAAGAAGAATTACGTTAAAATCTTGTACATGACAACTTCAGTTATTTTTATTCAAGTGTAGCTAAATTTAAAATTGAGTAGGAATAATAAGTAATTAAATTTTTATATTTGCCATTTAATGTTTGCTTTGCGATAGCTAGGTAAACATATTACACATATTTAAGATTTTAGTATGCCTACATATTGCTTGATATTGACTGTTTTCTATTATACTTGTTTATTTTTATACTTCTGTTTACTAAAATATGAATAATTAAATGAGTGAATGATTCATTTCAGTTTGCTACGCGCGTTTTTCCGTTTTCCCCTCGTTGAGTTGTAGATATAGAGACGGTAACGTGTGTTTTAGGAAAATATATTAACGATTATCTAATGGTTTTACGTTACATATTAATTTGATAGACACTTTAATATAAGTCGTAGTATTTGTAAGAAGTTATTAGTAAATAAGATAGTGGTTAGACCACCCGCTCTCGTGTATATCTAATTTAGATTTCGATTTCAAGGTAATCATGAATATTTATCGTGATAATTTGATCTGTTGATCCAATCACACTAGATATATTTTATATTAACTATGGTCATTATATGTCTGAAGTTTAAAAATACGTTCGCAGTTAGATACTTCCTGTACGTCGCAGATGCTTTTGTTATCAAAAATATGTGAATTTTTACTGATAATAATTTCTGGTGATAAATATTATCGCCAGCGGTTTTATCATTTTAATTCGTAAGGTACCGGTGCAATAAAATGACCAAAAATATTAGTTAGTGTGACATATTAACCAGTTTTTAATAAATAATAAAAACTTATTTTAATCTTGTATCAGATTTTTTGTGGGCTATACCGTTAGGCAATTTATCCAGAACTATCCCAGGGAGAGGAAATAGTCTTGCTCTTGACAATATTCTTCTCCCAGACTAAAATAAACTTATTATCAAACTTTGTTTTTGATTATCAATAATTTTGTGTTATATTATTTGTAATAGGTTTGCACAATGTCGATTCACTTTTGCACTAATTTATTTATTGAAACTGTATAAAGATGACTTGACACAACCATCTCGCTTGAGCGACATAGCGGAAGTCGGTCTATTATGTAACGATTTTTTTATATTTCTTATTCTTCTTCTTCGCGTTTATGGGCTTAATCCCGAGATTATCCACCCAGGGTAGTTCAATAGTGAAAGTTTTTACACTGTCCAGAGTTGCGTTGGTCAGTTATGTTCTATTCTTGTTCATTGTTACTTTGTTACATATCAATTGTATTCATTATAATTGGTCTTCACTTATTTATTCAATTCTACAAACGTATTAGATGTTTGATTTACTCGCACAACACGACTATTCCGATAAAACGACAAGGCATCAGGAAGTCCAAAGGAAATGGTTTAGTTTTTTCTACGCTTGATTATCTTATGGTAAATTATTTCTTCTTTTCCTCTAATAGACTATTCTTATGCGTACAGCGTTTAAAATTAGTTCAAATAAACCTTAAATTTGGCGATAAAAAACTTTTTCTACAAACATGTTAACAATGCAATTTTTAATACACCCTTGCAGCATTAAGGTTTGGAAACTGCAACTGATCAAAATGACCAACCAGCAATTTTGCTTTAAAGTACTTAAAAACTAATGACTAATTCTAAGATAACACCCACTGGTGTTTCTTATTTTCTATCTCACCAATCACTTGTTTATTGTGATAACTACTTCGACACTAATCACTTCACAGCACTAATTCAAAGGGCTTCACTCTTTTTAGCTTTCTCTGATGATCCTGGATGTCCAAAATCTGCAACATTTCGATGTTGCGGTGATTGTGTAGCCTAGTCTTATACTTCCTGGCATATCGTTTGATTTCCTCAGCTACTGTTAGATACTATTCCTCTCAACAGCTTGTTTTGAAACCTTTGTATTATAGCTAAATTGCTATGTTTAGCGCAACTGTATGCCATAAGTCCATACCGGTTTTAATACCTGAGTATACAATAAGAGTTTATTTTGGGTAGAGACGTGAGATTTCCTCCCCAGTAACCAATACATATTTCTATATCTGAATTCAAGTTCTCTTTTTTTCATTTTGACATGTTCTTTCCAGCGCAACTTAGCGTCTAAATTCATTCCAAGGTATTTGGCTGTGTTTACCAGTGGTACTGTTATTTAAGAATATGTTTTGTATGACCTATAGAAGTTTTGTTTGTAAAGTTTAAATGGATTGTTTAGCCTCGTTTAATGCGCCTTTGTTTCGTCCATTTACTGATTTTATTAGTGGCTTCTTGTAGTCTATTTGTTATGTCAGCAAGGTTTTCTACTACCGTCATCACAGCCGTGTCATCAGCAAACATTGCTATTTTCATATCATTAGGTGTAGGAATATCATATGTATAAAGAAGATATAGTACTGGCCCATGAACGCTAACCTGCGGTACCCCAGCACAGATATCTATTAAATCTGAATAAGTTTTTCTTGCCTTATTCGGAATGTGCTATCTGAAATATATGATTTAAGTATACCCGAGCAAATTTTCTTTTCTTTCAGTGTTCTTTCTATCAAATCCATTATTCTGTAAACTCGGTCGATTGTTACAATTCACACAATTTGAAAAATTATATCCTTCCACAATTTTACCACTATCAGCTGAAACGACCGCATTTTCCTAGTTGTCGTTTGAGTAGAATCCGATGATATTGATGACACTGAAAGCAGTTTTCTGGCAATCGAATTTTTACTTTCCAACGAATATTCGATGTATCCTTCGGCGACTGTTGAAGATGTTCATCCCTCATGTCGCTTAATTGTCGTTAAAATTGCTCCACTATCCGCTAGTAAGCTTGCCGACAAACGCCGAAAACCATGTATAAATTTAGCAATAGCAGCAGGAATTTTTCCAAACGTATTTATTCCAACAGGATTTTTCCTACACTCGCCTTTCACATACTTTAGGAAAAACCTCCGATATTCCACGTTTGCTGGACGAAGAGTCGGTAAAAATCCAAATATAATTCTTCAACGAGAGTGAAATTTCGTGGAACCTTGATTTTGATATCTAATATCTTAATCAATACTGAACTGGAAGTGCCCATAATTTCCAAGTTGTCAAGAGTCAACTGGCAAAGCTTCTATCTACGGCAGGCACCAAATATTCCCAAAATAATAGCTACTTTCATCAAGTGCGCACTTCAAAAACTGTTCAATTTGGTTTCTGGTCAAGATCTTTTATTTTTTTGGGTTTGTAACCTTCTCCTTGACGCTTCAGAAACGCAATAAGCTTAAAATGCTTGCTGATATCTACGTCGCTATTTATTCGCAACATAGCTTTAATCATAGAATAATTTGACCATAGAGATGAAGATGAAGAAGAAATAGGCCAAGAATACAGTTTCAGTATACTTTCCAGGAACGCCTTTTTCTTCGCACCACTTCACAAACTTTTTGTATGCAATTTCATATTGAATCCACGATTTTCTTTTTGAAATCAAGAAGGTGTGTTAATACTATCTGTCATTGTATGTCATTATTTAATTTCTTAAAGTACGATCGACGGAAAAGTTCTGTAACGAACTCGTGAATTAAAATGGCGATTAACTATCTCGAACATTAACGCGCTCGCTCTGCTCGCGCATTAAATTATCTCGATTGTTAATAGCCCTTATTAATACACTTGTTCGTTAAATAACCATTAATAGGCGTCTAAAAGTTAATTTTTTAAAGGATCTTTAACAGATAAACCCTTATCTGGGAAAAAATAAAAGGCATTTTTTTCAAATCATTTGTAATCCCTTGAAACCTTCATTAAATAAGATAAGGCCTATTAAGATTAATTAAAAAATTATTAAAGCTTAAATATTTTTTTAATGCTACAAAACAATTGTGCTTATTTTTTGCTGAAGATTCGTTAATTTTTAAGAATATTCTTCAGAATATATTTGTTATTATTCTCCAGAGTAATTAAATCACTTTTATAGAAAAAAATATTTGGCATTTTTACATTTTTTTGATTAATTTATCAATGACCATCTACGTATTGGAAGTCCAAATTTTTAAATGTAAAATAAATACGTAATTTATAAAGTTGTTTATTTTGTTAACGGAGAAAGTGTATTTATAACTTTTGTAATATTCTTACTCCTAGATCACAGTGTCCGGGTCATTTACATTTAAATTCATGGTTCAGTTAGAAAATTATTCATATCCAATTTAATTATTTTTTAAATTTATTTAATGAAAAAATGGCTCAAGGTGGTACAAATCATTAAAATTTCATTGAGATGCGATAAATGCCTAAGCGTCTTTGGTAATTTCAAGTTCTTACAGGTGACTTTTACAATTACCATTAAAATCAATTAAAAGTTCATTTAGGAATGATTTCACGACAATACAGATAGAATGTATATAATGATGGTCTTTCTATTGTTTAAAAAATGTTTAACTGGTGGGTAGAGATAGAGGACACGGGAATATATTTTTTTTACTTACGAAGGCTGGTATTTTATTTATAAATATTTTAATAATTAAAAAGTAACTAAGAAAACTGCAAACTAATGAGCATGCAAACTCGGTTACAGATAAAGCAGAAAAATAATTCAAAAAGAGATTTAGTATATCAGAGAAACTAGGTAAATATAATCTACTCAAATAGGTGGTACTTTGCCAAAAATTTTAGTTCATTCACCGTTATAAATAGAAATGTTATGTTAGCCAGATAGCAAAAACTTGGTACAAAAATATTCCAGGAGGCAGCAAAACGTTTCGGCAAAATTACAAAACAAACGAAGCATGCTTTCCAACAACAAATAAAACACGTAATTATTTACACACCTAAATCGTGGTAATCCATGATTATTTATATTTCTAGTGGAAGTTCTTGACGTTCCTTGACAAAAAACAGCGCATTTTAGTAACAATGTAATGATAGATGATTTTTATTTTGTGAATATGTTTAATACACAACTTGCCATACCTTAACAAATAACATTACAAATTCCAAACAATTTTCTTATAACATTCAAGGTCATCACTCGCCACAACAATATAACAGGCGATTGTTATAAACAAATGATCAAATTATGTACTATTGCACTCGTTATTTTTTGAAAACTTTCACTAAAAATAATCCTTGTAACTTGATAACACAGTGTTTCAGCTACGGCCAAGCAAAAATGAAATAAACGAAGCCGATCCTCGGAATTATTTTAAGAAACGATGACCAAACAACGATTCCGAGAAACCGCGAGTTGCGATCTGTTGATTGGATGCTATAATCACGTGCGGAACTGAAACCGCTCACGTTCTCGCTATTTCAAAACCGTGCGCCAACAAAGTTTCTATACGACTACTTCGTACTTCGAATTTTGCCGCTTGATTACCGATATAAAAATATCAAACGTTGCCAGATACTCACCCATATTTTCCTTACTCCTGACACTTGAACCAAACACTTCCTTCAAGGCTCGTTCAGACTTTACAAGTTACTTGAATTATTGGTGCAACTTGAAACAAATTGAACATCATTTCACTTGAATTCAAGTAACTTGAAAGGTGCTTTCAAGTTTCAACTAGAAGTAGAGACCAAGTTAACTTTTGCTTTCAAAGTTGGGGACTTAAAGGTCGAGTTGAATCACATGTGAAAGGCTCGTTCAGACTTTACAAGTTACTTGAATTCAAGTAACTTGAAAGGAGTAACCTGAATTCAAGTTAACGTTCATACTATTTCAATATTTTATTTAAGTCATTTGAAATTTTCACTTGAATGATTTGTTTCAAGTTTACAATACCTCATAATTAGAACCCTCCGTGAGTGGTTGACTAATTTGCCGCAGTGAATTCAAGTAACTTGTAAAGTCTGAACGCCGCTTACAGGATGATCATCTAATCTGCTCCAACCGATTTTTTTACTTATCGGTTTGGAGAGTTCTAAATACCTCTATTTCAGAAAACTGCAGAAAAATTTTGTCCTATTGTTTTGTCAGAACTTGTTCTAAATATTAATTTTAATTGTTCCTTCCAAAATCGACTTTTTATTTTCCAGTGAAAGTGTGCCAAAAAGCTTGATGCCAAGACCTTTCCTGGCCATTTTTGGTACCAGGGGAACCAGGTTTTGTTCTTGGTTCCAGTGTGATCCTCAGGAGTTATTAGAATATTCTTAAAACCAACAAAAAAATTTTTTGAAAGTTGTCACTTTATCAGTATTGAAGGATCCATTTAGATGATAGTTTTTGTAGATCATGATGTAGTAATTCACAATATAAAATTATAATCACCAAAATTGATGGGAGCTATCTGTTAAACCTTATAGTTGTTATAATCTCTTTCGCGGTTTAATTTTTAATTTAATAATAGATGAAAAAAAGCATATGAACAAATTAATGTTTTATAAGATGCCTGGAAATGTTTTTAATAATACCCATTAAAAAATTTGTAGTTTCGTGAGTTCTTTTGAATATTGTATCTACCTTTTTATTTTAAAATACTAGAAAAACCTCCTTTATCCTAACATGAATTGTTAAAACTAGAATTTTAAATAAGCAGTAGAATTTTTTTTAGTTCTAATCCAGTAAATTAACGCCAGAAAATTCCTAAACCTGGGCATCAAGTCTGTCCTGCAGGGTACTTTATAGGAGGGTCAAAATATCGAGCAAAAACAAACTTTAGCCCGATTTTTCAATAATCCAGAGAAATAGATAAAACGAAAAATTAACATGATATTATAGCTACCGGTTCCTTCTTTCATCTGAACTTTGAATCATGAAAAAATATTAATTTTTACGTGAGTTATTGAAAAATTTGTAATCCGCTTGGAGTGTCATTCCTTTAGAGCGTGCTCTCTAAATGCAGGGCAGGAGCTAAAAATGAGGGTGCGTTTTGTAGCCGGTTACGTCGAAAAGTATCAAATTTTTGACAAAAATACTGAGGATCATTTTTGTAGGTAATGAACTGATCTTCATTTTTGTCCCAACAAAAATTCTCTAAGTATCATATTTTCGGAAATATCGGCAAATAAAAACACATTTTTGAGACCAATGGGCCATTTTCCCACCCTTCCACAAATTTCAGACAGCTGAGATTTTCGGGGATGAATGTACCCATGAATACCTGCAAATTAAAAAAATAGTGCTGGACCTCATGCCTGGGTTGGCACCTTCGTTTATTGGATTATTCAATGAATAAAACCTTGTACGGAATATTTTATAAAATTTTCGTTAGGTTCACATATAAACGATACAACTTGACAACACCAATTTGATTGTCACTTGCTGCGGTTGGAATTAACCTGCGCTTTATAGAAGTTCAACTTTCATCTTCAAATTCAGGGGTTTTACGTTCTTCAGATGACGTCATCATAGATTAAAAAAAATAATAAATCAAAACAATTCAACAGATTAGATTACAATTATTTAATATTTTGAACTGCATCGCATACGGTCATTTTATGAAAATTTATATCCTTGGACTCATATGTGATTGTAGTTTATGAAGGATGAGGAAAGAGCGCATTTTTGCAAATAAATACCGTTTGGGTGCTTGGTTAAACATTTCATTCGAAAGTCTGTAGGAAAAAACTTCTTTCTATCTCAAAATTATCAACTGAATAAAGAAATAATTTCTTATTCTTCTTCAGGATAATGATTATTGCAAATATATTCCCTTTTTTTGTTGGAGTAAAATAATTGTAAGTTGTTTTGGATAATAAAATAACCTGGAATAAGCACCCCGAAAAAGTTATTAGTTACGTTAACCATTGCAATGTGATGAAACGTCAAGCAATATAACGCAAATGATATGCTGGCTTTATAAAACGGTACCCTTGTACTGGAAGCAAGTATGGATTTACTTCTTCCATATCTATTTGTGCAGATAGAAGCCCTACTTGTCCCACCAATATTATCAACTAACTGGGTGTCATCAAAGGTAGACTTCGATCGTCCATAAGAAGTAATTATTGAAGATCGCCAAAAATGGAATGTTGGAGTACCAAGTCTAGAGAAGGGAGTATTGGTATGGCATACAGATGGTCCAAAATTGAAAAAAGTAGAACAAGGTTTAGTTCTCGGAAGCACAAGATAACACGCCACAAAACTAAAGCGTGAAAAGATCATAAAATGTATAAAAAATTTATAAATATAGAGCCAGCCAAATTTGAACGTTCTAATCTCATTTAAACCAGGCAGATTTGAATATTGTACTCATTTAAACATAACTCAATATATGTGTACTGCCAATTATCCTTTAAACACTAATAAGGACAAGAATTACTCTAATGTTGGTATCAGAACATAAGGGCATCATTTTCAGGACGTTACCTCCCCACTCCCCAGTGGTTTAACTAAATATAAAGAGGTTAAAAAAAATAGCCGTACTAGTAGTCCAGTAAACGAAAATATCGACCTGGGCATCAGGTTGCACAAGAATATTTTTTTAATTTGCAGTTATTCATGGTTACATTGAACTGTGAAAATCTCAACTCCTTTAAATTTGTGGAAGGGTGGGAAAATCGCCCCAGAGTTCTAGATAATCCGTTTTTGGCCGATATCTCCCAAAATATGACTCTCAGAGAATTTTTGTTCAGACAACAAATAAAGAGCAGTTTATTGCCTACAAAAATGATATCCTTATCATTTTTCTCGTATTTTTAGCTCCCGACCTGTATCTAGAGAGCACGTTCTAGAGGGTTAAATTAATTTTTTTTGATGATGATTCAAAGTTCAGGTGAAAGGAGGAACCTGTAGCTATATTACCATGTTAATTTATCCTTTTAGTCAATTTTCGGGACTATTGAAAAAAGGGGCCAAAGTTAATAACGTGTTTTTTCAGGGTTGCTTTTTTTTGGATTTTTGGAGTTTTCCAAAATGCTCGGGACTAATCGGGAATTGATAGATAATCAAGCACCCTATCGGGTTTCAACCAACATCATTGGAAAGCTTAGATTGTCCCGTTGTCTACGGTATTTTTCTTTTTTTTTTACATTCTCTTACAATCATGAATTTTTCAATCGCCGTTTTGGCACAAAATATTCGCGTAGCGAAAAAAATGATCAGGACCAATTTTGTAGGTAATAGACTGCTCTTTATTTCTTGTCTGAACAATAATTCTCTGAGAGTCATATTTTGGGAGATATCGGCGAAAAACGGATTTTCCAGAACTCTAGGACCATTTTCCCACCCTTCCACACATTTCACGGAGGTAAGATTTTCAGAGTTCAATGTACCCATGAATAGCTACAAATTAAAAAAAAAATATTCTTGTGCAACCTGATGCCCAGGTTGATACCTTTTCCGGCCTTCATTTATTGGACTATAGTGCTTTCGAAGTTGGACATTTAAATAATATAACAATTTTTATGGAATCGTTTGCTTTTGTGCTCAAGAATATTTGTGTAAGTTTTCCGGATTCCTGGACTCTTAAATTGTTTTAATATTCTTAAGAGATAGTTTTTCATGGTACAAATTATAATAATAATTTACCTTAACTTTTCCGACCATCTATATCCATATATTGCTAAGAATTTTTTTGTTTTAAAAACGATTGATCCATTTTTTTAGGAATCTTAGCAGTAAATGTAAATTAAAAAATGCAGACAATCTTTTATTTATCAGTTTAGATTAAATTAAGGAAATAAAAATATCTACCGCAAAGTTGATAAAGCCAGGACCAAGAAATTTTCATTTTACGAGAAAAAAAGACTAAACATTGTTTGTATAAATTAAATAATATGCTTAAGCGCCATTTTCTTTAATAGAAATGACTAAAATATATTATCTGGATTTTAGAGTATTACTGCAAGTTTTTTTTTCTGTATGAGAGAGTATTAAAGCAATAAAACAGTGCTAATCCATGGGCGTCACAATTATTTTAGAATTCAAATATTTTTCGTAGTTGATATGTAGTATTTCCGTTGGAAATAAAATTTTCTATAAATTTTAGACATTTTTAAAATTACTATTATTACTTTGGTAGTTCCCAAGAAAATCTTCTGCTACGCCTATGCAATCTGCAATACTCTAAGCTTTTGGTCTGTTCAAGCCTTTTTCTATTGTTCTGGGTCACAAAAAGACCGAAAACTTCAGGCTGAGGCTCAGGTAAATTATAAGAAATATTCAGAAGACGTAATAATATTTGAAAATGGCGTTACCACTACATTTTGCAAAAGAAATGAGTATTTACTAAGAAGTAAAATTATTAAATAGTAACTGCAATTCAGGAAATACCAGTAATTTAAAAACATGTTGCTACACCTTAACAATTAAATGATCTACTTTAAATATAATTAATTGAATAATAATTACGAATAATTTGATACGTTTTAAACTGTAAACCGAATGGAAAATCCTTACCCATTGTTTATATTATTTAAATTAATCCATTAATATTCTAAAGTCTCCAAAAACTGTAAATTCCAAATATTGATAAGGTCAACGAATTAGTATTGATTCACTATAAATGGGATTATCATAAACAACAAGTTTGAGGCTACCGACATTGCAGATTTGGAAACAAAAATAAGTACGATATATCAGGAATGTATTTTGCAAGATTACCGCTATATATATATATATATATATATATATATATATATATATATATATATATATAAATAAAAGCGCATCACTTCAGAACGACTGTACCTTCTTGGATAATTATTTTTTATTGTGTTTGTAATTGTCAGGACAAGGTTTGTACGGAAGAGTGAAAAATTTTGGTTAAAAAATCTCTTGAATCTAATATGTTTTGATACTCTGAATTTTTACATGACAACCTGGATAAAAAAATTGACGCGATTTACACAGGCCTCAGCAAAGCCCTTGACAAAATTAGTAATAATATACTACTTCTTAGACTTGCTGAAGTCGGTGTAAGCGGCGTTCTCTGAATCATATTTAAAAAATAGAACTCAATATATTTATATAGACTGTTATTTATCTGAACCTTAATCAACACCATCTGGAGTCCCACAGGGGTCCCATCTATAGGTCTCTTATTTTTTATTATCTGTATTAATAACATTAAAATGCTTTAACAATACCAAGTTTTTAAGGTATGCTGATGATTTAAAAATTTATCTTCAAATAAAATATTCGTTAAATTGTTAAACAATTTATTTGATATTTTTGTAAACAAAACGGATTATATCTCAATTTTTCCAAATGTAACTCGTAACAAAAATATCTTTACATTTCCCTACCACATAAATAACATCTTGCTTTCGCGAGTTAATTTATTTAAAGGTTTAGGAGTTATTTTTGACTCCAAACTTATATTCGATGAACATATACTTAGTTTATGTAATTAATAAGAGCTTAGCAGGTAAGACTTTGGGATATGTTAAGAGAAAATGTAAATTCTTCAATCAAACAAAATCAATAGCATCTCTCTATAATGCATTTATGTTAAGTAAGTTAATGTTTGCATCAACTATTTGGAGTCCACAATATAATATTTATACATTTATCGATTAGAACGTATACAAAATCGATTTTTAAGACTCATTGGTTTTAATCTTAGATTAAAGAGACCAGGTCAGGTCTCTTTAATCTAAGGTTTTAATGAAGGTATTCTTATTACTAATATTTTGCGAATTAGACGAGACTTCCAGTTTGTATCTTTAGAACATATTAGTACAATATCAGATGTTTTATTTTAACAAAAAATAATAACAAACAAAATAAATTGTCCGTCGTTATTATTATCAATGATTAGTTTAAATGTTCCAAATAGAACAATAAGGGCACATCAATTATTTAATTTACCCTTTAAGAGAACAAACTGTTAGCAGAACTCTCCTCTATGCCGATGTGTTAGATGGAGTAACACTCTTGCAAACACCTCGATATTTAATTGTAATGTTAATTTAAATGTGCGGATACTCTAGTGATTTCAATATCAGAATCACCCAAGGAATAAAAAATCTTAAATTATATGAACAAACCTGTTCTTATTTAAAGGTATACAGACAACGGCGTTACTAATTGGTTAGTGACAAGTAGCGTCGTCTGCGGTGTCCCTTTTCAATTACAATGGCTGCGACTCATCGCGGACTGGTTAGTGATTTGCGTCAGAATCACGTTTCTTTTGAATAGCCCTATGTGTACTCCGCCTTACCTTCTCGACAGATTCTAGCTCTTAATGACAAAAAAAATCTAGTATGTTATAATTCACATGTCACTTTCACATAATCGGCTTCTGTCAAATCATTATTATTCATTGATAAAACGATAAAGACAAAAAATAAGACTAAAAGGCCATGAATGAGGATAATAGCGACGAGGTTTTTTCGACGCCAAAACAGACCATGGACGGAGACGGAGACGGCATTAAAAATGTGACGACAAGGAAGAGAACTCCTGTTCCTTCTTGTAAAAAATTCAATGCGCGAAAACCTTGCGACGAAAAAACAAGACTCAACTTGGAAAAAGCACTGAAAGAGATGCAAGAGAAAGAAATTAAACCCAAAAGACACTGTTGTCTAAGCAAGTCTCGAAGTGTGGCTGAAATTACACCTACGAAGAGTAAACCTAAGAGAAAGTGAGTAAATTCATTTTTAGCTTTACGGAATAATCTTTCATTCCCCCCGTGGGATTTTGTTTGAGTTACCGCTTATTATTCAAGCTAGTACGGCGTTACACCGCAACAGAAAATTTCGGATTTTTTGCTGTAATTAATGAACACTGAATTTTTCGTAAGTGATGCGTACTATCCAATAAAAAGGACTGTAGAATTATTACTAAATGCATGAAAACAACTATCGAATAAAACGTTTATTTCGGGCTAAAATAATTTAAATATATTTAAAAAAAAATGTAAAAAAATTGTTTCTACTACACAATAAAATAGTCTTAATCTCAAAGTTAAAATAATGTACCTAAGATTAAATTCAATGGCGTACGACGCATTTTAAAAGTTGAATTAATATCTCATTACTGTTAATGACAAATTTGATTCTGTTTAAATTTAGTACGACTTGAATATTGAACAAGATATCGTTGGATTACGATGGTTACGTGAGAAATTATACATCGCTCGTGTTGTTAACCGCATTCCAATAAGAGAAAGAAATAGAATGCATATGTGCATTGACGCACATGAGGCCTAATTGGCTAGGACACATCTAAAAACCGGTACCAATGACGTCAGCACTGCCCCATTTCAAGTTTTTAAAGAGTGGAGGACTTATCTACCTCTCTGACCGGTGTCAAGTGTAAAAAAACAAAAACCGATTTCAAGGTTTTTATTAATTTGAAGAGAACGTAAATAGATTTATGCAGAATTTACCGTATAGATACACTTAGATGCCACAATTGTTTTATTTTTATTTTGACAAAAATACATAGATAATTGCGAATTTGAAAATATAGATGTTTAGTAGTATAATTTTTTTTTAAATATTCATTTTTTTTGCATGAGAAATAAGTGAGAAACAAGAGCAGTTATTGGTACTAGAGATTCACGAGTTTGATTAAACTAGTTTGAAAAATTAAATCCTTAGTTTGTTGACAAGCATTTTATTAGTTTATCTAAATACAAAAAAGCTGCTTAATAACACAAGTGGAAAGTATCAGAAGTTATCATGATACCAAAAGCAGGGAAACCACCACATGAAATTACGTCTTACAGGCCTATATCTCTACTTCCTGTAATCCCGAAACTGTATGAAAAAATGTTACTAAAAAGACTAAAACCTATTTTACAAGAAAAGAAACTAATTCCATCACACCAGTTTGGATTTAGAGAAAACCATTCAACTGTAGACCAAGTCCATAGAATAACTAATATCATCGAAAAAACCTTGGAAGAAAAAAAATTTAGCTCTACTGCCTTCCTTGATGTAGCGCAAGCTTTCGATAGAGTTTGGCATGAAGGACTCAAACACAAAATGAATCGATTATTGCCAAAACAGTATTCAGAATTATTAGCATCATATATATCAGAAAGATACTTTAGGACTAAACAGGAAGAAGCATACTCTAAAATTAAAGAAATTAAGGCAGGAGCACCACAAGGAAGTGTATTAAGGCCAGTCATATACCTATGATATTCCTGAATTAGAGCAAAATACAATTGCCACCTTTGCAGATGACACCGCTATCATAGCAGTAGGGAAAACCCACGAAGAGGCTGCAAGAAAACTTCAAACATCATTAGATAGAATTAATAATTGGACCAATCGTTGGAGAATCAAATTAAATGAAAATAAATCGGTACATATTAATTATACTAACAAAAACAATGAGTGTATACCAGTCAGAATAAATAATACCCAGATCCCTTACGCTAATTCAGCAAAGTGTCTAGGTATTACAAAGTGACAGAAAAATTAAGTTGGACAAAAATTACTCATTGATCGTTATGTGATCAGATTTTAATATTAATAAATGCCCCGTAAGGTTTTACAGTCTTACAATTTTGAGAAATAAAACTTCCCTGAAACGTTCCAAAAATTTCTAAAATGCGTTCTTTCAACAAACTGTAAAATCACTAATTAAAATTATTTATTTTTGCAGACCCACCCCCAAGTTGGAGAAGTTAAACCTTAGCGGGTGCTCGCCGGATAATGATAATTCCTCTTTGAGCGTAACTTTGCACGCAACCCCTAGGCGTCTCGACGGCTCGTTGGTGGCGTCGCGACACTGCACCAGAGACTGGGCGACGTGTAAGGTGTACGGGCGTCTGATGTTGTGCGTCTGGCGCCGGTACAAAGCGCGTTTCCAGGCGCTGTCGGAGTCTACTGGACGACAACAAAACCAGGTTGGTCATTAGGGCACACGGAAAAAAATAGTACAAGGGGACAAGAACAAAATATTAAACAAAATGTATTTTTAGAATTAAGCTTAAGAGGGATATATGTTTTGAGGTGAAATTAGTTACGGAAACAAAAAAGTTTATTTTCAAAAATCTGTCTCTATAGTAGAGGAAGCCAAGCGGGGATTTTTCACGTTACTCGAGCGCCTCAGAAATACATATGGGGAGAAACCTTGCACCCTGTAATGTACCCCTACCATATATGAACCCTTAATATAGGGGGGTGCGTTGAGGGCAGCCCGTCAGATTAGTAAAAAAAAATCGATCCTTAAAAAAACTCGAGCGCGACAGATTAAGAAAAGGTAAGTTAAGTACATCCAGAAAAGAGTATATTTCAATAATCTGTCAATTTGAGCGTGGCATAAGGAAATGGGCGAGTCACAAAGTTGTAAAAAAACGGTCCATTGTGGCTAAACGGTTAATATTTTGAAAATTTTAGTTTATTCATGGATATGTGGGTTGATAAAGGCTACATTTTAAAATTATTTTGAAATATACAGGTTGTCCCAAAAAAGTGTGGCGTATCAAAGTTATATTATTTCAGCCAAATCCTATTTTAACTGAAAAAAAATTAGACTAACAATTGAAAGCAATAATTTATTTAGAGTTGTTTAAAATTATACAGTGCGTCCAAACCGGGGCGATTCTCTAATGACATATTTAAACGACAATGTCGTTCTTATTTTAAATAGGACACCCTGTATTTTATAAACCTATTATGTAGCAAATTCCATTGCCTTTTAAAAATTATAAAGGTCTACTATGCCTAAATCTATTAATTTTGGAGTTATTTTTATTTTTGTTAAATTTTATGTTATTTTTCCACCGTAATGTCTAAATAGAATGATGGCTATTATTCACGCGGATGACGTTTCCAAAACGAGCGAGCGCAGCGAGTAAGTTTTGGAATCATCCAAGTAAATAATAGCCATTCTACACAAGTAAAAGACTATACTTTCTCCACGACTATGTATAAAAAAATCTTTCATTGGGAATGGAACCTCGATCGCCCGCGAAAGAGTCAAGTATCTCTACCAGCTTTCGACCACATTTATTTATGAAAATTTAAAGAACATAGATATAGGTAACTCAATTTTTAGTAGAAACCTTTACATTTTTAAATGAAATTATAACATTATTAGGAATAATAATAGAAATAACATAAATATGGGTACTTAATTTAGACTCATTCTTTTGCAAAATTTATGGTAAAGTTATTACAATTGCTTATATTTAATTATGATTAAAACTAGCAGTGCTAGTACTGCTAGTCTGTTCGCAGTGTTCATTTTATTTGTCATTGAATCATCCACGTAGCCCTCAGCTACGGATGTACTTTTCCAGCCACCGTGTCGTTTGAGAGCCGTAATATCTCGTATAATATAATAATATAATATCTCTAATTTATAGTCTTGCTTTGATCTCTCCGGTAGCAAATTCATTGTAGATGATTGAGCAATTTGTTTAATTTCGGGAGGCGTACATATTAACTGTTCACTATCGCTACTGTTGTCCATTTTGTTCTCTATATATACGTAAAATTATGATTATATGATTATTTTGACGTTTCAAACGACGCGCTGTCAGAAGCGATTTCCGTAGTTAGGTATTTGACGTTTTAAAAGAGACGAATTGAATTATTCATTTTAGCGTGATTTCTGATAATAATAGAATGTGATTGGTTAACGAGAGTGAATTCTTTTTCATTCTTCACTGGTATGAAGAATTTATGTCATTATTCAGCTAAATATGTAAAAATTATAAAGGTCTACTATGCCTAAACCTATTAATTTTGGAGTTATTTTTATTTTTGTTAAATTTTACGTTATTTTTCCACCCTAATGCCTAAATATAACACCCTGTATTTGATCAGCGTAGACTATGATCCGAAAAAATTATCTTTGAAACTATGTGTTTGATTTTGGCATTATTAAAAATATTTCGAGATGCATCAAAATCTGTATAGTTAAACGTTAGACTAATCCATTACTATTACAGCATATTATAAAAAAAATCATCTTCACTAACCTTCTCCAATACCCATAAACAAAAATCTATCCGTCTTTTCCATACAGATTTTGATGCATCTCGAAAGATTTTTAATAATGTCAAAACCAAACACATAGTTTCAAAGATAATTTTTTCGGATCATAGTCCAAGTTGATCAAATACAGGGTGTTATATTTAGGCGTTACGGTAGAAAAATAGTGTAAAATATAACAAAAATTAAAATAACTCCAAAAATAAAAATAACTCAAAAATTAATAGATTTGGGACAACCTGTATATTTCAAAATAATTTTAAAACGTAGCCTTTATCAACCCACATATCCACCATATTACTGTTTTTTTTTTACATTTTTGAAAATTTTTACACGCTCTTCGCCCCACTAAAATGGAAAACTTAACATACATTTTTTTCGTTTTAGAACCTAATCTTCACAATCCAATAGGTTCCCATGACGCTTTAGTAACTGCAAATTTAGCATCTCGGCCTCCCCTACTACTACTTATTGTGTCTGGAATCGGAGTAGTTACTCATATTAACAGGCAAAAGGTGGGCAGATAAAGCTACACGTTCCGCAAAAATAGTACATAATGTATATGGGTAAAGAGGGAGATAAGATACTGCATTCAATCATATTTAAAAGTTATAAAACAAAACAGATACCAGAAGATTGAGAGGCTATGAGTCAAAATTCTACTTCACAAAAAAGGACACACCACAACATGTAATAATTACCGCGGAATTTCTTTGCTATCAGTGACAGAAAAAGACAACTTGTTGAGCTTATTATCCAAGAAACTGGAAGAAGCATCAGAGACTGAATATTCATTTTAAGACAAATCTCAGGAAGAGTCATTAGAAGAAATCGAAAGATATATTTAACAGTAATAAACATTGAAAAATTTGTAGATACTCTTTCAAGAAAATTGATCTGAAAAAGCCTTGAGAACATAGAAATATCTTGCGAAATAATAGCTGCAAGTATAGAATATTAAATGAAAGCACTAAATAATTTGATATAGAATAGGGGGTGCCTCAAGGAGGCATACTAAGCCTATTACTGTTTATTATGATAAAAAAGGCAAACAGGATAGTAAATATGGTTTTGTATGGTTTTGGCTACTTTCCAATATCATAAACCATAGATGATATAAAAAGAAGTTACAAACTCTGGAGTTATACATTACAAAACGAATAAAATGTACAGATACAATCTTCATATTTTGAAATATGATTTCATACATAATGATTTTTTTTCAAAAATAGAAATGTAGACTCCAAAAAATTTGTCGCCACCAAAATGACTATTGATATTCTTCTTTTAAATAACGGTTGATGTTTTAAAATAAAAATATAAATTTTACTCGAGTTTATAGGATTTGCGGCTGATTAATAATGATAAGTGTCACGATCAAGGCTTATTAACGACGTCTCGACGCGTCGGTTTTGAATTTCATCGGGCGTCGTTCTTGTGACTCAATACAAAACTGATGAATAGGTAATAAGCCATAGGTGACGCCAGTTTACGGAAATAGCACTTGTTGACAAACTTTAATTGCGGTTTTAGAAAATATAAAATAAAAAACTAGCAGTGTATACAGTGGGGAAATAATAATTCGAATAAAATTTGCTACTTGAAAATTTTATTTTTTCATCATTTGTGAGAATAATAAGAAATAGTATAGTGTGCAACAAGTGGGGAAAATGACTCTTCTCACGAGTGTGAAAAGTCCTTTCCCCACTTTTTCCACTTTTCCAACTACGGAATAAATTTGTAAAAAATAGTGTAACCTAACAATAAAAATTGTAGATTAAAATCTACTAAATATATTATACAATTTTAGGTAGGTTCGTTTTTTAAATAAAAAAAATAAGCTCGGACTTCGCGGTCTATTCAAATTATCGGTTTTTGTTGGTTCAGACTTCGCGGTCTATTCAAATTACCGGAAACTCTTTGTGTTGAACAATTCCGAATAATATCGGACCGGTCAGATCTCACAGCCACTGTGAATTGTTAACTCGCAAATGACCATGAGAAATTTAATTATTTTAATTTAATGTACAGGATTGGCTTTTATTATTTAGATTAGTTAAATATGTTGGACCTTTTCCAACACAGTAAAATGTAAAAAATACTTTAAATATCTTTGAGTTGGCTTTATAGTGATTTTGCTTGTTTTCAAATATTTTAAAATTCGCATATTTTGATAAAAATTATCTTAAAAACTGTCTTTCTGATACGATCGTAGAAAAATGTTTGTTGTAATAAATTAAAATTTCTATAAATATTTTAGATTAGCCAGTTGGAAGTTCAAGTAGATTTCTTGAAAAGTATGAGAAACTCCGAATGTGACAAAAGAAACGAGGCTCTCAACGACTGCCACAGGATGAAGAAAAAAGTAGAAGTTTTAGAAATGGCGAACAACAATTTTATCGAGGTACGGCAAAAAATCTAATTGAGTCGTAAAAGTTAAGTTGCAGACAATTTTTTAATAAGTGAATTTAAAAATCGCCGTCTAATGAAGACGAGATAGAAGCTAAAACTAAAACTGGAGTCATAGTTTTTGACTGTAGTGCCTTTTATGCAGAAGGTACATGTTCAGTTTGAAAAATACAATCTAATTCTAGATAAATGGTTTTAACCAGTTCCGACTCCACTTTTTACTAAACTTTTTTTGTTAATAATGAAAATGCGTTTACGAAATAAATACGTTTGCACAAAAAAAGTTACTATGAACTGTGTTCTTACAACCAGTATAATTTTATTTTGCCTCCTCAGTAAAAACGTTTAGCAGACGCCACTGGCGGTAATTATTAGCCGCATGAACAAAATATTCTGTCTGGTTGAAAAACTTAATTTTAAATTTAAATTTAAGTTTCTCTTTATTAGGAAATAAAAAACCTTCAAGAAGAATTGGTCGATACGAAGAAAAATCTCAAATTCGCCAAGTTCGACCTAATGAAATGCTCTGAACAATTGGTAAAAACTCAAGATCTACTTAAGAAGCGAAAAGAAGAAAAAATGGACTTAATCTCTAAAGTAAGTATCAAAATCTATGTGTATGATCTTCTTAAGGCTTAAGGCCCCTCTCAATTTTTTCTAAATAATTTTTTTTTCGTATACTTTCTTGCACTATTGGGACATCCTGTAGATATTCTAGAACTAATAAAAATAAAAACAATTTCTTAAACGCACGCAATTTACATTGGCATACATTTATACAACAATGTAAAAGAAAATAAATAGTCTAAAACTCAAAATTAAAAATATATCCTCCCTAGGGAGGAAAAGTGCCACTTTGATCCCTAAAAAAGGGAGGAAAAGTCAATTCTCAAAGGAGGTGTTAGAAAAAATAATTATGTCAAAAAATATCCACTATAATTCGCTGGTGCTTATTATGATTTAACCACAAACTTATTTCTTATTTTTCTTAAATCTGATGCTGCAGAAATCTTAGAATCGCGCCAGTTTTTTCCTGTAATAATTAAAGTAGTGTCGTCAGCGTAGCATATGAGGTCTCCATATTGGTAATATTATTTATGTACACAAGGAATAGTATTGGACCCAATACCGTTCCCTGTGGTACTCCTGTTTTTACAATGGACTTAGAACACATTATATTGCCAATTTTAACTATTTGAAAGGTAATTAGATACTAGATCAAGTGCTAGACCGCGAATGCCATAAGAATGCAACTTAGTTAATAAAATTTCGTGAGAGACAGTGTCAAATGCCTTGGCCAAGTAAAAAATACTGTTTGGCATGTCAGTGACTCATCCAAGGCACCACAACAGCATTCTCTGTTAGAAAACTAGTAAGGAATTTAATTTATCAGATTCGACATCCTACGACCGGTTTCTGCCTTTCGGCTTCGTCAGTTAGGCTTTTCGAATCCAATAAATAAAATTCCAAACTCGTACAAATCAATAGCTATATCCGCTATAAGATAACATTTTTAGATGTGCTGCCATCTATGATTAGAAGAGAGTATTGACAATTACTAAAAGCAAAAAATTCGCAATACACAGGGAATTTTTTGCTTTTAGTAATTGTCAATACTCTCTTCTAATCATAGATGGCAGCACATCTAAAAATTTTATCTTATAGCGGATATAGCTATTGACTTGTACGAGTTTGGAATTTTATTTCTTGGATTCGAAAAGCCTAACTGACGAAGCCGAAAGGCAGAAACCGGTCTTAGGATGTCGAATCTGATAAATTAAATTCCTTACTCGTTTTCTAACTTTGTATTAATCTCTGAAAGGGATACGAAAGAAGAGAGTGACATTTTGACTAGAATCAGTCAAATAAAAGCTTTGCAACACACAATGCAAATTGTGTATGCAACCCCAATACACCGGGAATTTTTTGCTTTTAGTAATTGTCAATACTCTCTTCTAATCATATGGCAGCATTCTCTCTGTATTCATGTTTTTTATAAATCCATATTATCTGTCTGTAATTGTGTTATTAGCATGAAAGAATTAAATTAATCTATCTTTTAGAGCCATTTCAAAAATTTTTGCAAAATTATTAATAACCGATATACTGCCGTACTAAGCGCAAAGGGGGTATCTGCATTTTTTCGGCCACCTTGAGATATTATTACTAGATTATTTTTTGCTATTTTCTGCTTGTTTTACTAAGGTTTTTGTGATGCAGAATAAAATTACATTAATGGCAGTAATATTTTTTAAATCTTTAACTTAAAAAAACTAAAAAGAATTAAGTTATAGAACTTTGAACTTCAGTTTCTCAGTTTTAGCCGAAATGCAGATACCCCCTTTGTGCTTAGTAGGGCAGTATAGGCCTATAATTACTAAAGTTACTGGGGCCATCCGATTTAAAATAGGGGTAACTATTGAGTCCTTCCATTGTTGAGGAATTCTTCCATATTGAAAACATAGATTTAATAATGTGTCTTAGTGGTAAGGCAATATATTCATAGATGTTTTTTATTGTAGATGTAGCTATTTTGACAGGGCCTGGCGAACAATTGTTTTTTAAATTTGATATGTGATTAATTACTTCATTAATTCTTATTGGTTTTAGAAATATGTATTGATCATTTTTATCATGTTCAAGAAATTGTTCTGGTAGGTTTATATTAGGTAGTTTACTTGCCATATCGTGTCCTAAATTTTAGAAAAAGTTATTAGATATAGTTTTTAGGTTAAGCTACAATTCTTGAACTTATTCGATATCAACAAATTATTATAATTATTTAAGTTAACACCTTTTATCGTCATGCACATACCATGCATAGGTTTTTTGACGATATTTACCACCATGTTGTTGTTGTTGTAAAACATAATGACAGTAATAAATAAATCAATCATTCAATTAAAAAAATAATAAAATACTTACGAATACTTAGTTTGCTGATGTCCAATAATTCATAGAGAAACTTACTGCAGAGTTTAGTAATCATTTTAATATCAAGTCGATACTGACATCCAATTCCGATATCTCTAATAATTTTTGCTCTAAACGCAATTGGGGGGGGGGGAATGATTGCGTAAAATATGTTTAATTATTTTTTCCATTTTGTTTAATATTGTAAACTATTAGTTTCATTATAATTATTTAATTGCTGCTATAAAAATGCTATCTGGTTATTTCTCGATATATTTATGGTATAATCCCACGCTCATATTTTAGCGATAATATTTGCAATTCGAAGAATTCAAACATGTAATAATTAAATTCAAAATATCTCTTCATGGGAAATACGTGTAGGTGACCGGAAAAAAAATTAAGACAAAATGAAGACAAAAACGGAAATAAATGTAGGTAGGTTAAGGAAATGGGTTTTCCCAGTAGTTAGTGGTTTGGGAATTAAAAACCAAACCACAATCGTGATGATATTTAAGCGCTAGATTATTATACCGAGTGATAAAACATATTTTCACTGAAACGGATAAGTGGCAGCCTTGAAATACATTCATTAAATGCACTAATTCATTTTAATTTAATAAATATTTCTAAATTTTTAATTTCCCTTTCAAATTCTGTTTTCAAAATCACTTATACTATTTTTCAATAGTCGATCGATTATGGAAATTAGGCAGCATATAATCTTTAAGTGTTTTCAAGTCGACACGGAAACTTTTTCTTAAACAAAACCGAAAATGGTTACTATAGTATTTGTTTGACAGATCGTTCCATCAGTTTTGGCAAGTAATACATTTTAAAAGACGCAAAACAATAATTTGTGGGCAAAGTGCCGTGGGAAAAAATATTTCTCACAGTATGAGCAATACATGGTTTTGAAATTAAGTGAGCTATGAGAAATACGCTACTTTTTCTAGCATTTGTAAGAAAAAAGTACTTTTTTCGATCATGGACTGAAAAGTTCTTCTCGTTATTGTGCACTGTCCGGAGTTTGACGTTTTTTGACATATTCTTAGGTGAATATTTTTCATATCAATTGGCTAAGAATTTAGCAATTCGTCCTCGCAAATAAAATTACCCTTGACCGAGAAAAACCTTTGACCTATGAATCATTGCAAGAAACTGTACCCTCATCCACATCTCGTGATATACCCTTGACATCTCGTGGTGACGTGTTCCCTTTTAGCGACGACGCCGACGCTCGGGACGCCAAACCGGCTACAAAAATGTTTTTCCGCGTTTCTTTCTGTTTTCCAGGGAAGATGGTGAGTAACGCGATTTCGTCGGTATGACACATAGCCAATCATTTTTAATAATATATATTTTAGTAGGTAGTTACTCCCGTTAAATGTGATAGTAAATATGAGTATTGATTAATATTACTGCTTGAATTAACACATTTACTACGGTATGGAGTGAGTTAACTTTTCCATATTTTTTCATACGAACAATATTTTTTTCAACATGTTAAAAAAAAAATTTCAAACCAACTTTTTCGATAGAAAATTAGGCGTTTTTTAATTTAAATTTGTATAAAATCGAAAAAGGTTAATTTTGGGAAAAGTTCCACGAGTTGCCACTGACAGCGCTACAATCCGTCAAATTATTGAAGTAGCTTCAATAAAATCAAATTAATTTGATATAGTAGTCGGTGCATTTGACATTTGTCAAAAATAACAAAAAAATTGAGAGGCGAAAGCAATTCAAACAACAAATTCTGACATTAATAACAATGAGTTAGAAAAGGCCTGCTTTCGAACAGTGCCGGATTGAGGGGGGCAAAGGGGATAATTGCCACGGGTGGCACGTTCAGGGGGCGGCAAAATGGGATTGAAAAATTGATCCTTTTTTATAATTTCATAGTGCCATAAAAAAACGGGGCGGCATGAAGCTGACTTGCCCCCCCCCCTGAGAAATTTCCAGGAGAGAATTAGATCCGGCACTGCTTTCGAACGTCTAGCAAGCTATGAAAATGACATTTTACTTACTGTGAATAAGAAATATTGTGGAATAAACGGTTGTCTAGCTGAAAACGAAAAATAAGTTAGTCTATAACTAGCGTAATGCTGATTTAATCGGTGTAATAAGTAAATAATTGATAAAGGGGTGTAATGCATGTAGACCAAGCGGCGCTGATAAGTTTTCTCGTGTGGCGCCCATTCCTCCTGCTCCGAATGAGTCATGCTACCCTCACGGCCCACTCTATCGCTCGTCCTCCCACGCGTCATTCTGTATTCCCGCTTTTCCTGGAATTTCTAACTTATTCTGGAATGAGTTGTGTCTTTATTGTTTCTTAAGATTCAGAAACTTGGGAAAATCACAAAAAAGTTTTATCTAAGGAAATCTGTATGTTAAGAATATTTTTACCTTAAAGAAATAAGAATGTGACATTTTAAATCATTTCTCTCTCTCTTTCCACTGGATTAAAACCACTTAGTTGTTAAAAAAGTTTTTTTATTGACGTTTCGGCTTTCTATATCGAAAGCCGTTATCAAAATGACATAAAATAACTAAATTTACTAGAAACAGAACACTTGATAATCTTGCAAAAATATGACATCAACATAGTATACATAGAATAAGATTTTGAGATTGAAGATGTCAAAATCTATTTCAATCATATTTTTGTGACGTTTCTGGGAACGAATTTTTTAAAGGATAGCGCATTTGCATATTATAAGAGAATTTATACTTCGTCATAAATGAAGTTTTCTTATTAATATTATCATATAATATGCAAATGCGCGATCCTTTAAAAAATTCGTTCCCAGAAACGTCACAAAAATATGAAATATGAAATATGAAATAGATTTTGACATCTTCAATCTCAAAATCTTATTCTATGTATACTATGTTGATGTCATATTTTTGCAAGATTATCAAGTGTTCTGTTTCTAGTAAATTTATTTATTTTATGTCATTTTGATAACGGCTTTCGATATAGAAAGCCGAAACGTCAATAAAAAAACTTTTTTAACAACTAAGTGGTTTTAATCCAGTGGAAAGAGAGAGAGAAATTAAAATACAAAACACTATGAGCTTCCGAAATGAATTTTAAATCATACTAAAGGTAATTAAAAGACATATTTCATTGGTATTAATTTGAAATTTATTTCAGAAATACCATTGACGCGTCATCTGATCTATCTAATTGAACTTTCCTTGTTTTATTTTCAATTTGCAATCGTTTTCAATTTTTAATAAATTGTTTTGGGCAACACCAATTTAACAGGCAATGTAGAAGTTCTTGGGAGTTCACTTTCACTTGTGTCACTAAATAAAGAATTTTTTAATGCAAAATTGCTCCCAATTTTTGCAACATAACATTTTAACTCTAATTAATCTGTTGGAATTTCTGGCTTTTTCTTCAATTTAGCTACATTTTTGCTAGTTCATAGTATTTAAATATTTGTATTAATTTAAATTTTCATTCAAGATATAATACCACCTGTTATCTGAACTATAATTTCATAAAATGTATCTAATTTCCCATAAATACTGACTAATTATACCAAAAAACAAGAAACATAGTATGGGAATCCCGATAGTAAAAAATCCCTGATTATATTTAAGGTTTAGTGAAATTATCAAACACAAGATGGAATTCCCCATTCAAGTTTTACACCCATACGTAAATATTTGTAAGTGTACAATAATTGTGGTCTATTTTTAAACTTACTGCGAATTAATTTTTATTCATTCATTGATTTCGTGTTATGTCATTGTTGTTTGATTTATAGAATATTCCCATTGGGTATTGAATACGTCAGAAGTAGTTTGTGTTTCGTAGAATCGTTTTGGGTACGTACCAGAAAAGATTGCTTATTAATCGACATTGTTTAAAGCAATTAACGGATTTTTTATATTTATATTGTGAACTTTTGGAGATATGAAATTTTAAAGATCACGAACAATCAAATTACTTTTTCAATTGGGTTAAGGTTATAACAAACAATTATTTTGTTTAATTTTACCATTTATTAAATATTACAATAAACAAAAATTCCCTCGACGGGCATACGTTATTATCATTTATTACAAGCGCGGCCATTTTTTAGGGAAAAAGTGATTTTTTTAGGATATATGGACTTCGAATCTACAAAAAAAATTAAAATTTGGTTTACGCAGAATGAATTTTGTATAAGAAACGATTGGCAATATCAAAATTACCGAAAAAAAAAATGTTTCTGCCATTTTTAAGGTAAAAAATGAGTTTTTTAGGATATAAATGGACATAGAATCTACAAATAATTCAAAAAAATTAAAATTTGGTTTTCGCAGAATGAATTTTGTATAAGAAACTATTGGCAATGTCAAAATTACCGAAAAAAAAATGTTTGGGCCATTTTAGAGGGGAAAAGTGAGTTTTTTGGGATATAAATTGACCTAGGATCTACAAAAAAAATTCAACGAAATTAAAATTTGGACTACGCCGAATGAATTTTGTCTAAGAAACGATTGGGAATGTTAAAATTACCGAAAAAAAATGTTTGGGCCATTTTTGAGGGAAAAAGTGAATTTTTTAAGATATAAATGAACCTAGAATCTACAAAAAAATTCAAAAAAATTAAAATTTGGTTTACGCAGAATGAATTTTGTATAAGAAACGATTGGAGATGCCAAATTACAAAAAAAAATGTTTGGGCCATTTTTGGGGGAAAAAAGAACAGTTTGCAATTCAATAATTGAGAATTGTTCCTATTCATTCTATCGATTATATCAATTTTTCCCCTTTTTTTTAAACTGGTACTACAATATGACACAATAGTTCAAAATAATGTGTAACATTGTGGCTGCTAACTTTTTGTTATATTTTACATTTTGACAAAATGTAATTTTAGGATGTAAAGTGAAGTTTTGTAAATTTTAAAAAGTAGTTTTACATAAACAAAATATCAGCCATGCCTATGATCTATATACATATTCTTATATTTTGACCAAATGGTAAAATGAAGTAAGTTTTGTAAATTTTGAAAAGTAGTTTTACATAATAAAAAAAATATTCTCGGGAGTAATATTTATTTACACGGCAAATTTTTGACATATCAGTCATGGCTATTTTTTTTAAAAACTGGTACTACAATATGACACAATATTTCAAAATTATGTGTAACATTGTAGTTGTAGATTTTTGATATATTTAACATTTTCAGCCTACTGTGGATTCTAAAGTAAAGTGAAGTACGTTTTGTAAATTTCAAACAGTAGTTTTACATAGTACAAAAATATTTATTCTCAGGAATATTTATTTACAGTGCAAATTAAATTGGGAAATTGGAACCTTTGGTTTATCATCTAAGTTGGAACACTATCGTCGACCACTCAACCAAAACACAAATTTTAACACACTCTGCGCGCGTTTCGCCAACTATGATGATAGACAGTCTATCTTCAACTCTCCTGATGATGCCAACATAGTTGGCGAGACGCGCGTCGAGTGGGTTAAAATTTGTGTTTTGGTTGAGTGGTCGACGATAGTGTTTCAACCTACAGTGCAAATGTCAAAATTATGTGTAGAGTTGTTGTTATTACATATTCTTATATTTAACGTAGTGACCAAATATAATTCTATGGTAAAATGAAGTAAGTTTTGTAAATTTTGAAAAGTAGTTTTACAGATGGTGTTATGAGGTTTTTCTGGGTTTTCCCACAACTGTAAAGCAGATGCGCCATCCATCAGTAAGTCACCCCAGAGCGACAGGGCAAATAATAATAATAATAGCTGCACAAGCTCTGCTTCCGGGGTTCACTCGTAAGGGAGTGAATTGAAGGGAGTAAATAAAAAAATATTCTCAAGAGTAATATTTTTATACACGGCAGACTTTTGACGGACCAGTCATGGCTATTTTTTTAAAACTGGTACTACAATATGACATAATATTTCAAAATTATGTGTAACATTGTAATCGTTAAATTTTTGATATATTTAACCATTTGACCAAGTGTGGTTTTAGGGTAAAGTGAAGTAAATTTTGTAAATTTAAATAAATTGATTATTTTTTTAAAGCTGGTACTACAATATGACAAAATATTTTAAAATCATATGTAACTCTGTAGCTGGTAGATTTATTGTTTTACTTAATTTTTTTACCAAATGTGGTTTTAGGGCTGAGTGAAGAAATATTTGAAAATTTTAAAAAGTAGGTTGATATAATAAACGAAAAAATATTTTTTCTCGATTATAATATTTATTTATACGACGTATGTCTGATAAATCGATTGTGGCTTAATTTGTTTTTAATTAGTAGTACATAGTACAAGTAACACAGTTTTTCAAAATTAAGAGTAACATTATAGTACATTTCTCTTTTGCTTTTAACATTCGGTTTTAGGGTAGAGTGGGGTACGATTTGTACATTTATAAGAGTAATGTTACAAAATAAAATATTTTTTATCGCTAATTTGTTTTAAATTACTTTTTGAGATACGATACAAAATGTTTGACATATTGATTGTGCCATTATTTAATTTTAATTTGGTACTACAATGTTACACAATATTTCAAAATTATGTGTAACATTGCAGTTAGTAAATGTTTCTTTTACGTAAAATTTTGACCAAATTTTATTCTAGGGCAGAGTGAAATAAAATTTGTAAAATTTAATAAAAGTAAAATTTATTTAAAAATAATGCTTTATGCACCCTCTCACCCTTCGACAATGAATGTCGAGGCGTACTGCAACCGCGTCTGGACTTCAAACAACTACTCTAATGCCCCCACAGGCATTGAATTACATCCACCCAGATCGCGTGTAATGTAATTTTAAATTAAATATAAATGATACAGTTCAATTAGTTTCTTTATTTATTTTAAATTTAAGTTTTACGATTTTAATATACCAAACTGTAAACTTTACTTAAAATTCTACTAAACTCTAGTTGGAGACACAAGAAAAAGAAATATATTGCCAAAATTCGTTAATATCTGATTTGGAAGGAGCGTTGAAAACTGCAGAGAAGAATCTACACAATATAGAATCAAATTTCAAGAGTAAACAAGAAGAATGTGATAAAATCTACAAGTAAGTAATAAGTTAAGACAAATTATTTTCATAGGTGGTTTGGTTGCTGCTTAAAATATTTGTGTTTTTCGAGTTTTTTTTCCGACTCACAGAATGCACTAGAAGACGATCCTGGAAATGAAAATGGTACGTGACTTGCTGCCGTTCGGGTCTAGTCGGGCACACTTTGATTCTCTCTCTCTGGTCTCTTTAATCTAAGGCTACGAAGAAGAGAGTGGCGTCTTGACCAGAATCCGTCAAAAACCTTTCCAACCCCCAATGCAAACTGGGTTTGCAGCCCCTAATGCAAGTTGGGGATTCGTTGCTTTGTAAAGTTGTCAAAACTCACAGCTTTAAATAGTTGTCACAAATGCCCTTCATCAGGCTCGTGCCACAAACTTCCACACTCGTGAGAAAAGTTGAACTTTCCCCACTTGTTGCACAATATTCTATTGTCCGATATTATTTCGATCTTTTTGTCTGAAGGGTTCAGTTCTTTATGTTCTCAGTATTTTTAATTTCTTCATGATTTTTATTATTTTAGACAACTTAAAACGGAGGAAAAATTAAGTATACTGTTAAGAAACGAAGTGAGCAGTTTGCAGATCACCAAAACTGATCTTTTAAATCGTTCTAAGCATCTAGAAGACGAGCTAGAAACCTATATATCTTATGTTGAAGAGTTAAAAGAGGAAAATACAAGCATAATGAATGGACTGGAGCATGTTACTTTGGAATTATCTGTCGAGAAGAAAAGGACTTGGGTCAAAAACACTAAAGAAATAGCTTTATTGTCTTTATCTGCGCTACAAAAAATCGCCGATGTTGTGTTACCAATTTATCACAAGTATTGAAATTTACTCATAAAGTTTTTTCTTGTAAGTGAACACCTATTTACTATTTTTATTGTGTATTTTAAATAAATAAAGATATATTCATTTATAATTTCTCTATAATTTATAATTTCTCTTAAAAAAATTTTTCCCCAAAAAATTTTGAAGGCGTCTTTCTTATTTTTTCGATAAAAATTCTGTCACTATTCGGTTCGGAAAAATGCATAGCCTTGATGATAAAAATTTTCGAAATTTGCCTACAACCCGACAGCCAATTTTACGATTTCATATATAAATCCCAGAAAAATTAAAAATTAAACCTCCTCGCTCTTCTGCTCTCATCATACAAAATCTGAATTTTGTAGAATCGTACGATTTCGTATATAAATCACAGAAAAATTAAACCTCCTCGCTAATAAGTTATCCTAATACAAGAATCCGAATTTTCGACACAAAAGTAAAGTTACATTATGATTTCCCTGAGAATCGAACCCGGGTCGTCTCGTTGTGAGGCGGACATGCTAACGCTGGTCCACGGCACCCAACTTTCTCTACAGAAATTGTGTAATATATACCATTCAGTTTACTGTTTAGGCAACCAGTATTACAGATGACTTTACTTTGCTGCCATCTCTCGATGAGTAGCCAAAGTTTTTAAGACCATAGTATAGCTCGCCGCCATTTTCAATCCAGCAATTATATTTATAAATAAAATGAAAAATTAAACCTCTTTGCTCTTCTGCTCATCTGATACAAAGCTGAATTTACAAGAATTATACAATTTCGTATATAAATCAGAGATAAATTAAGCCTCCTCGCTCTTCTGCTCTTCTGATACAAACTCTGAATTTTGTAGAATTGTACGATTTCATGTATAAATCACAGAAAAATTAAAAATTAAATTAAACCTCCTCGCTCTTCTGCTCTCCTGATACAAACTCTGAATTTTGTAAAATTGTACGATTTCATGTATAAATCACAGAAAAATTAAAAATTAAATTAAACCTCCTCGCTCTTCTGCTCTTCTGATACAAACTCTGAATTTTGTAGAATTGTACGATTTCATGTATAAATCACAGATAAATTAAAAATTAAATTAAACCTTCTCGCTCTTCTGCTCTCCTGATACAAACTCTGAATTTTGTAGAATTGTACGATTTCATGTATAAATCCCAGAAAAATTAAAAATGAAACCTCCTCGCTCTTCTACTCTCCTGATGATACAAAATCTGAATTTTGTCGAATTGTACGATTTCATGTATAAATCCCAGAAAAATTAAAAATTAAATGAAACCTCCTCGCTCTTCTGCTCTCCTGATACAAACTCTGAATTTTGTAGAATTGTACGATTTCATGTATAAATCACAGAAAAATTAAAAATTAAATTAAACCTCCTCGCTCTTCTGCTCTCCTGATACAAACTCTGAATTTTGTAAAATTGTACGATTTCATGTATAAATCACAGAAAAATTAAAAATTAAATTAAACCTTCTCGCTCTTCTGCTCTCCTGATACAAACTCTGAATTTTGTAGAATTGTACGATTTCATGTATAAATCACAGAAAAATTAAAAATTAAATTAAACATCCTCGCTCTTCTGCTCTCCTGATACAAAATCTGAATTTTGTAGAATTGTACGATTTCATGTATAAATCACAGAAAAATTAAAAATTAAATTAAACATCCTCGCTCTTCTGCTCTCCTGATACAAACTCTGAATTTTGTAGAATTGTACGATTTCATGTATAAATCCCAGAAAAATTAAAAATGAAACCTCCTCGCTCTTCTACTCTCCTGATGATACAAAGTCTAAATTTTGTCGAATTGTACGATTTCAAGTATAAATCCCAGAAAAATTAAAAATTAAATGAAACCTCCTCGCTCTTCTGCTCTCCTGATACAAACTCTGAATTTTGTAGAATTGTACGATTTCATGTATAAATCACAGAAAGATTAAAAATTAAATTAAACCTCCTCGCTCTTCTGCTCTCCTGATACAAACTCTGAATTTTGTAGAATTGTACGATTTCATGTATAAATTCCAGAAAAATTAAAATTGAAACCTCCTCGCTCTTCTACTCTCCTGATGATACAAAATCTGAATTTTGTCGAATTGTACGATTTCATGTATAATTCCCAGAAAAATTAAAACTTAAACTTCCTCGCTCTTCTGCTCCTTGATACAAAATCTGAATTTTGTAGAATTTTACAATTTCATATATAACCCAGAAAAATTAAACCTCCTCGCTAATCTGTTAGCCTAATACAAGAATCCGAATTTTCGACACAAAAAAAAGTAAAGTTACATTATGATTTCCCTGAGAATCGAACCCGGGTCGTCTCGTTGTGAGGCAGACATGCTAATGCTGGTCCACGGCACCCAACTTTCTTTGTAGAAATTGTGTAATATATAACATTCAGTTTACTGTTTAGGCAACCAGTATTACAGATGACTTTACTTTGCTGCCATCTCTCGATGAGTAGCCAAAGTTTTTAAGACCATAGTATAGCTCGCCGCCATTTTCAATCCAGCAATTATATTTATAAATAAAATTAAAAATTAAACCTCCTTGCTCTTCTGCTCATCTGATACAAAGCCGAATTTACAAGAATTGTACAATTTCGTATATAAATCACAGATAAATTAAAAATTAAACCTCCTTGCTCTTCTGCTCATCTGATACAAAGCCGAATTTACAAGAATTGTACAATTTCGTATATAAATCACAGAAAAATTAAAAATTAAACCTCTTCGCTCTTCTGCTATCCTAATGATACAACGCCGAATTTTATAGAATTGCACGATTTCGTACATAAATCACAGAAAATTAAAAATTAAACCTCCTCGCTCTTCTGCTTACCGGATACAACGCCGAATTTTATAGCATTGCACGATTTCGTACATAAATCACAGAAAAATTAAAAATTAAACCTCCTCTCTCTTCTGCTACCCTGATGATACAACGCCGAATTTTATAGAATTACACGATTTCGTACATAAATCACAGAAAAATTAAAAATTAAACCTCTTCGCTCTTCTGCTATCCTGATGATACAACGCCGAATTTTATAGAATTACACGATTTCGTACATAAACACAGATGCATTATGTATCGAAAAAATAAGAAAGACTTCTTTGGATTTATTAGGATTTTTCCGAACCGAACAGTGACAGAATTTTTATCGAAAAAATAAGAAAGACTTATTTTTTTGGAAAAATACGATGTTCTCCGATTGGGCTGAAAATCAGCATGTGGGTAGAGTGGAACTTCTAAATCAATAAAAAAGAGTTCGTCTCCGTAAAAAAATTATTTAAAAAAAATATTTTCTTGGCTCCGATCTCGCTAAATTTTGGTATACAGATGACAAAAAATACGTAGATTTGCAATCAGAAATCAGATCTTTCCTACCTTAAACCGTTTAGCTTATAAACTGAAAAACAAATTAAATTTCACGTTACCTTAAAATACACAGGATACATAATGCATAGCCTCATTCAATCGTGAATGTTGGGTTTACAGCGCTCTTCCCAAAGCGCCACCTTTTAGGAACTAGCCAAAGTTTAGCTCAACTTACAGAAGAATTCTTCTTAATTATCTGTGTTTATTGGGCGCCATTTTTTATCCAGCACAATAAAATATAAGAACTTTTAGCCATTTTTATTCAATTTTAATCTCAGATATGAAAAATACAAATTAATTAAACCAAATTCAACAATACTAACTCAGTAAATGATAATAATTTACTAATGAAATGAATCGTGAATTTTAGGTTTACGGTGCCCTTCACAAAGCGCCATCTTTTAGTAAGTAGCCAAAGCTTACTTGGAATTGAAACTTTGGTAACCGATGTACAGATGACACTGGAAATATTTGGCCTCCACCATAAAAGGTATTTAGCCAAAATTATTTGGCCTCCGGTATCAAAGGTGTTTACCCAAAAATTGATATGAAATTTCTCTCTCTTTCCACTGGATTAAAACCACTTAGTTGTTAAAAAAGTTTTTTTATTTATTTTTTTTTTTTTTTTTTTTTAAATGAATTGATATGAAATGTTTTAACGTTAATTGCGGAATAAGAGCATAATTTAATTTCACATATAAGTAATAAAAACAGGTTTCAAATAAATGAAAAACAGGTGGTTTACTAAACTTAAAGCTGTTTATTTTTTTAATGGTTTGGTAATATGTTGTAAATAAAACTCACTCTTCAATTGAACATATTTATAACAAATAATTTAGGAAGAAAAGCATTAAATTTAAAGATTTCAAATTTTTGTAATTTCTTACACGTCTTTCGTCATTAGCCGTAGATAAAATGGATTGAATACATAAAATGAAAATACCGGAAAGACTAGATTTATTAAAACAAGTAGAAACACATAGGGGAAGAACAGAAACATTTCACAAGTACCCCCATAATAAAACTATTTCCATATTTTGGAAATATTTAAATTCAATGATTCAAATGAAAAAATATTTGAAATACTATAAGGTGCAAAATTCAAAATCGTCTTATTGAACTTTTACATATTTAATTTTATTAATATTTCAACTTTTATTGCTATTAGAGTCACTCTTAAGTGTTACCCTCTAATTTTAACCATTTTCGCGATACATTTTTAATTGGGTAGCAAATCAAAATGGTTTATTGAAAATTTTGGATATGAGAAATAGAAAATTTCAAATAAAATGGAGTTTTTCAAATTATTAGGAATATACTCCCTTCGTGAAAAAATGAGAATTTGAAATTGAATTTTTTACATTTTGCTACAAATTACTTTGAAAAAGGGTAGTACTTAAAACCTACACTGTACGATCAGTTCAAAGAATAATTAAATAAATATACAGTTTCTTTTAAGGCTTAGTAATCGCCCGAGATTTAAGTGGTGGATTTGAATTTGAATTTTGGTTTTTCCATTTTCAAGGAAAAAATTTATTTCCGTTGAAAACTATGCAAAAAATAAATGCATGTTTGATCAAACTTATATATTCACCTTAAAATGTGAATTAAAACTTCGTATCACAAGTATTAAAAAATTTAAGACGTATTTTTTTTAGAACGACCAATTATTTTCTCAGACGAGTAGGTAGCCTCAAAAGCTATTCTAATGATTGTATACTTTGTACACATTTTTTAATTAAAATATAGTCAAAAAAATTAAAGTCTCTGAAAATTTTGATTTTGTCATTGCGTTAATAATATAAAATAAATAAATTTACTTCTAGAGAGTACAATTAGATCTAAAAAAAAACTTTAAAGCTAAAATTACTAAAGTACAAAATGAGAAAACAATACTTGTTTATGCCTAGAAAAATAGTTAAAACAAATACTGAAAGCGTAAATAAATCACAGTTGAGGTCAAACCATTCCGAAACCTTCTGTTCCCTCGCTTATTGCTAATAAAAGAGATTTTTCGAAATGCTCGTAACAATCGTAGTCAGGCAGACATAGTTGATTAAAACTGAAAAAAAAAAGTTCAAAATTCAATATTAAGTAGTACCAGAAGTACCCGACCTGACGTATAGATGGCGGTTGATGATTGAATATTGCACAAAGTACCAACCTTACAAAACTTAAGTTTGAAGTTTGAGAAAGAAGAGAAAGACAGTTACATGTGCAGGGAAGGTCATAGCGGTTTTTTGGAATGCGCGTGGGATAATTTTCATTTTCATCTTCAGACAGGGAAAACTCAGTTCCAGCATTGAAATACAGAAAAATCGGCCGCATTTGTCAAAAAAGAGGAAGAATTCAAGTTGGAACAGAAACATCTATAGGGTGTTTTCTTCAGATATTGGAACAAAACATATACAGGGTGTTTCCACCGTTCCATTTCAGCAAGGATCGCTGTATCATCTGCAGACTATGTATAGAAATAAATATATTTTCCCCAAAGTTTGTTTTCTTTGTTAGGTAGGGTATCTCTGAGCAATTAATTTTAATGCGAATTTCTACTTACCAAGTATGGGCAGTAGGCAAATTCCCAAAAGTGGGCGCTGCGGTGATCTGAAACCTTGGAGTTAACTCTCTGAATCCACCGGGAGGTAACTGAGAACACCCCGTGGTAAATTGCAGCAACCTAGCCATTTCTTCTTGGGTGAAATTACCAACTGCAGCCCAAAACCATCCTACAATTCTTCGGAATTCAGTCGAATTCCCGTTGACGACGTGGTGGGCTTTGAAATCGGCGATACTGTAATGCCCAGTCCCACAGAGTAAGAGCTGAAAGGCCGATTATAACAAATATTTTCAATCAAGGGATTATCCAGTAGCTAAATATGTGTAAAATTGTATTTACAAAGAAAAAGTTTAATTAATTAAAGATGAATGATTAAAAAAGCCAAATATTCTTATAAAAATTAATTTGATGATAAACTGTGGATTTGAAATCTACTTGTTCTCAAATTGGAATCACCCACAAATATTAAGAAAAGGTTACAAGAATGTATATCTGCAAATAATTAAAGAACTATTAACCTACATCTACTTACTTCTAGCTCATTTTCATCGAATATACTGAGCAGATTGTCGGGAATGAGTTCGTTTAACCCTCTCAGGAAAGCTTCCATTTCATCCTTTATACTAGTAGCCAATCTATACTGAGCTAAAGCGTCTAAATATTGCAACTTTGTACTGTTACCAACTTTAATTCTAGATCCGTTCGGTATCAGTTCGACAGTCTTGACTAGTTGACCATTGGTATCGTATTGCTCTTCCACAAAATACAATTCCGTTTCTATTTCGTCGATGTTGTTTTCTAGAAGGTATTTTATCTTGGATAGGTACAGGTCTGGATCGTCTTGCTCGAAGTACTGAAAAGAAACATTCAAGCTGTAAAATTTTCTGCTAGCTGCCCCAAGTACCTCCAGTGAGGCTGAAGGAGCTTGGAAAGCCGGGTTGCATATAAGTAAACTGCAGACGCACAAGGGATAGCCAAATGGTTCGTAAATGTTCGAATAAGATAGGCTGGAAATTTGCTGGCACCACGCGTAAACTGGAGACACAGAATGACCTTTAACCTGTACCAATTTCACTTGCCCACACGAAAAGGAGTATTCTGTTATGTTTACATTAATAACATAGATAAGCTTATGGAAACTAAATTACCATCACTATCCGATTTTTATAATAAACTATATAATACAAATATTACTGATGAGCAATATACACATGCTCAAAGAGTATGGAATCATTTTAATATACAAAATTTAGGTGAATATTCAGATTTGTATTTAAAAACTGACATTATTTTATTGGCAGACGTTTTTGAAAATTTTCGCAAAATTGGATATAATACCAGTGAATTAGATCCTGCTTAGTATTATACGATACCGGGATTCTCGTGGGATTGTATGTTGAAATACACGGGATATAAGTTAGAGCTTTACATATATGTATACATTATAATTGTGTGTAAATTAAAAAGAAATAAAATATTTTACCTTATAATGAACTCGGAGTCCAATAACTTGTGCTAAAAAAGATCTAGTAAATCTAGCTCTGACGAGTTGTCTGTAAGATCCTCCGAGAGCACTTTCGTACAGACATTTCCCTACGACTTTACCAGCAAATTCATAATGTTTTAGCTTCAGATGAGATGATCTAGCAGGATTTGGATGAACAAGAGATTGCTGGCCTTCATGGAAACTAGCAAATAGACAATTTTTGGCGTCGAATAACTGTTCGCATATTAATTCAAACCATTCTCTTCGAAGACCACCCCAGTCTATACCTAATTTAAAAAAAAAACAATAGATTTGGCTGACGAGTTATGAAAAATACCAAATACAAACCTTGTTCTCCTTGAAAATTAACCTCGAAGTTTCTACACCAATCAGAGACAGAAAAATTCTTCGTAGCCTTCATACTCGATTCTAATAACTTTTCTCTACTAACTTTCATCGATAATTTTTCGTGGTAGTGTTTTTGATGAAATTTCCTAACTTCGTGATAGAAAAAATCTTGTTTGTCTTTGAACGTTTCAGATCCGCCCATATTTTTCAGAAGGAATTGCGCGAAAGTGGCAGCTATGACATTTCTATCTTTTGAAACGAGTTCTATCTTTGGTTGACAACCGTCATCCACCGTAAAAGAACTCGCATAAAATTCACTGAACTTCAAAGTATCTGCGTGAAAATTAAACTGAAAAGGACAAATAATATAACGCTGTGTATTAATGTTCTTTTATTATATCACGCGTAAAAATTTCTGAATGTACAATAATGAAAGTCCATTTAATTTACATTGTCAAGGTGTCTCCATCTATCGCGTTCCAGTGTAAACACATTGACTTATCCATCGAGTCACCTTATGCCTTCATTGTTTGACAGTTTAACCTAACTTAAACTTATTAGCAAGTATTGAACTGAATTTAAAAAGTTCGTTTATTGGGATCTGACATCCAGCGATACGCCATCTGGCGCTTTGTTTTCGAACGCAAAGTAGGGGGAAGATTCCATAAGAAATACATTACGTCAACCGGGAAAATCGATTTTTGAGATAAATATAATGACCGAAATTGTAGTAAAACACCGTGAAAAATCGAAAAATCAATTGTACTGCGCAGTACCAGCAGCACAACAACCGGATAAACGTTTTGTACATAAGCAAAACCATTTCGGAGTGCGAGAAAAAATTGATCAACATGAAGAGCAAGAAGAGAAAGAAATCAGAATATTTAAACAAAGAAAATCGAACTTGATGAATCCAGTAAGCAAAACAAGGAAGAAGTACCTGCAGAATCAACAGAATTTAAGCACGATCCGCCCATTATTGACATAGAAGCCTTGCAAACAACACTCATCACTTGTCCATATCCTGCAATTTTCCCATTAATTTGATGTGGATGACCTAGCAAATCCGACGTTGACAAACAGAAAGCCACTAAGTCCACACAGCCACTGTCACTTTCATGAACTTTTTCCCGCATTTAACCAAGTGTCCAGCATATAAAATGCGTTCAGCTTGTATAAAATTTAGTTTGCCAGGGTCTGTTTTAGCCCATTCGTACCATGACCAGACTCATGTCACATTTAAATCTTCACCCTTATTGACGCCATCTTGGATAGGCCACGCCCCCATGTCAGACCCCAATACAACTTTAGACGAAAGATAACAATCGTAAAATGTTGTAAAAATCTCGTATAAATGATTCTTACCTTGGTTGATGGACATAATCTAAAAGTAAACAGTCTCTTTGGTATAAACTTCAAAATAAGTTCTTTAATTATTAACTGTTTTGGTGAAACGTAACATAAAACTTTTTTGGGTTTTGGTATTCGCTCTCCATGGATTCCAACAAGCTTTGCATCGTAACATATATTGTGATTTTTCGAAGCGACGTTTTTATGAACTAAAGTAGAATCTATACCTGAAAAATATTATATTTAAAAAAAATTTCATTATTTTAACGAATCGACCTACTATTTAATACGATAATATCAAAATCTCCATTATGCAATTCGGTACCATCATAATAAATGGTAGCGTGGTAGCAACCTTCTCGAACGAATTTTAATTGTACACTAACTCGTTGGGTTTCCCAATCGTAATCTAAGCTAGTTGTAAAATTTTCTTTGTCTAGATCTAATTCAGATTCTTGCGATTGGGTTCCTAATTGAACTATATCTACGGTGTAACCCTAAAAAAATAATATAATAATAAAGAAGAAGAAGAAGAACGGAGAATGGCAACAAGCCGACCGTACCAAGTTAATAAAAATCTGTTAAAAAGCAAAATAATGACTAAACAAACTAAGATGAACATATACGGAACAATCAGACTGATGTGTGCAGCAGAAATGATCACTATGACGAAAACAGAAGAAGATAAGTTAAAGATAAACGAAAGAAAGATAATAAGAACAATTCTGGGTCCACTGAAGAAGAGAGCTGGAATATCGAAGGAGAACGAATCAAGAAATATTAGAAGAACTGAATGGAGAAGATATAATAAAGAAAATTAAAGCTCAAAGACATATATGGAGGCAAGGATCAGAAGTAGTAATAAAGGATATGCTACAATGGCAGCCAGGAGGAAAAAGAAGAAGCGGAAGACCCAGATCAAAATCTCCATTATGCAATTCGGTACCATCATAATAAATGGTAGCGTGGTAGCAACCTTCTCGAACGAATTTTAATTGTACACTAACTCGTTGGGTTTCCCAATCGTAATCTAAGCTAGTTGTAAAATTTTCTTTGTCTAGATCTAATTCAGATTCTTGCGATTGGGTTCCTAATTGAACTATATCTACGGTGTAACCCTAAAAAAATAATATAATAATAAAGAAGAAGAAGAACGGAGAATGGCAACAAGCCGACCGTACCAAGTTAATAAAAATCTGTTAAAAAGCAAAATAATGACTAAACAAACTAAGATGAACATATACGGAACAATCAGACCGATGTGTGCAGCAGAAATGATCACTATGACGAAAACAGAAGAAGATAAGTTAAAAGATAAACGAAAGAAAGATAATAAGAACAATTCTGGGTCCACTGAAGAAGAGAGCTGGAATATCGAAGGAGAACGAATCAAGAAATATTAGAAGAACTGAATGGAGAAGATATAATAAAGAAAATTAAAGCTCAAAGACATATATGGAGGCAAGGATCAGAAGTAGTAATAAAGGATATGCTACAATGGCAGCCAGGAGGAAAAAGAAGAAGCGGAAGACCCAGATCGAAATTGACAGGAATTGAACTACAAGATGGAAGGAGAAAACAAGAGACCGGAAGAAATGGCGGCAAATCAGCGAACAAGTACAATGATGAATCGAGGATGGGGACTGATCCACCCGTTAAATGGATTTAAAAAGCGACCTATAACAGAATCTTGGCAAAAAAATTAATTTTATATAAAATTTAAATGTTCGTACCTCCGTGGGATTATCACCCGAAGAATACCGACAAATATTGCTATATTCGTCCCTAGGTTCGATGTAAAGTAAATGTGCGACGTTGGCAGTACAAACTGTGGTACTGCAGTGTCTCACAACCATAGTACGTTGGGCGTACGCGGGCCCAGCAACAAAAATCGTTGTAAATGGACTGCCGGCGACGTGCTGTGTACCCACCATTACAGATATTCGATACTGGCCAGCATGGCGGACGGTAAATTTCACTTTGGCCACGTTGGCACTGTTAGGATCCGTCGGGGAACCCAGTTCGGTAATAACAGCTAACTGAAAAATTAAAAAAATCTTTTGAACGATTATACAACTCATCATAGATTTAGCCAACTGCAGTGGCAATTTCTACTTAGCTAACATGTATTGATAAGCGAATATACGCTTGACGACGTGGTATAATCGTTTTTGTAATGAGAATCCTTAGTTTAGAGCAAACAAATGTAAAAAAATGTATAAGAAATTAAAATTCTTTAAAGGTGGAATTAATGATTTTGATGGTATTCGATAATGTCAATAATTCTAGAGAATATAAATTTACCTTTCTAGCTCCTCCACAAACATCAACAGTAAAATTATCAGTATCACAGATTGGATAAGGCTGTCCGTTACGTTGGTAGAATTGCACAGTAAAACAAACCGTTTGGCCCACAGGATGAGGACATGACCATTGAAAATTAACCTAAAAGGAAAAAATACTAATAAATTTTTTTTGTGACAATTTGGCAACAAGTTAATTTTATACATTAATGTAGAACGGCGTCAATATTAGTTAAATCGTTGTCTGTATAAAGGTATAGTCTGTCAACCTTATGGACCTAAAAGTGAACACTATTGTGTAGTGTTGGACCTGACGTATTGTATTTAAAAATAATAATAAAATAATAAAAAAATTGACATGATATGTTGTCAATCACTTTCCAAAAATTCTTAGAATTTTGTCAGAAACCCTCAATAAAACCCTGAGATTAAAATTATTTGGTGCCTATTATCAAAACATCTGGCGCCCAACATGGGGCTGGCAACAGGAAAGTGAAAGACACAGATACTTTGGAGTTGAAGGTAATTTTTAAATTCTTTTTGTTACTTAAGGATCTTAAGATAAATGAATTAAAATGTGAATTGGAAAAAAGAGGTTTGGAGAAAACGGGAGTTAAAGTAATATTGGTGGAGAGATTAAGAAAAATTTTACAAGATCAAGGGGAAGATCCAGAGGTTTATAATTTCTATATAGAGCAGGAACAGGTAGAAGGAGATAATGGTGAAGACATAGTAGGAGCAGGAGTTGTGGAGAAGGAATTTCTAGAACCAATTCAAACAACAGAAGAACATAATATACTAAAGATATTAAAAAACTTAATGGAAGAAAATAGAAGTACCATACAGAATGGAGTAAAATGCAGTATGGAGTAAATGGAGAATAATATAAAACAAGACATAAATCAAATAAATATAGAACTGAAGAAATATTTACAAGATATGCAGGACAAACAGCTAATTTTGGAATTGGTATTACAAAATGAAAAACAAATTGAAGAAGGTAAGAATGATATAAGAAGAATAGAGCTAAAGACAATGAATAATACTAAGGATCTAAGAGATGAAATGAAACAAGGCAATCAAGTGAATATCGATATTATGGAACAAGAAAATTATAAAATAAAAAGAGAGGTTGCAGAGTTGATGAATGAAGCAAGAGAAAAGGGAATATAGGAACGAAACGCATCAGCAAGAGAGATCCAACAAGTGAAAGAAAAATTGGAAATATTAGAACAAAAACAAGTGATTTCTACAGTTATTGGGAGAGAATGATATTTTTTATTATGGTGATACCATCCAATGAAATATTTGAAACGTACTGAGAGGTCAAGAAGTTTTTACAGAGGTGGGGGGCGGAATAATTTTTCAGGGAATTTTCAGTGGGATGGAGGTCATGCAAGTCAAAACAACAGACTTGAGAAAGTTGATCTGCTCAGAAATGAACAGAAACTAGAAAAAATGAAAGTAATAAAACCCTGAGATTAAAATTATTTGGTGCCCTATTATCAAAACATTGTAGATGGACTTTTTGGACGTTTTTACACCTATGGGGGGGGGGGAGAAAGTAATGAAGGGAGACGAGAAATGATTCTGATTAAATAAGTTGGATGTAGTAAATATATCTGCATTTTTAGACTGATTCACCAGTGTTTTAAAGTTTCTCAATTATAGATGTCACAAATCCTCAAGGAAACCATTTTTATTTCGTTCAAACTGAGTAATAATTTTGATATTTGGCCGTAGAGATAGCTATATTTTTTTTTCAGCGCGGTTAAGTTTACAAAATAATTTAATTTGAGAGTAGCGCCATCTAGAATTCACTAGCAACGCAGTAAAACAAGGTTTTCAGATTTACTCGCAAAATCACCCGTAGCACCACTTCCTAAAATACATGCATCTTTGTTCTGACTCTCTTGTTCATACTTAGGACAAACTTAAGAATGTGCGCGTGTGTACGTTACCTAGCAACGAGGCAGTACCGAGTGATGACAGGAGCGTCGCGTTGGCAACCATATTAGCGGTCTATTCTTAAGTTTGTCCGATTATACCTTTATACAGACAATGGTTAAGTGCAAAAATTGGAATTGACTGAATGTTTACTGAAATTACCTTACAGTTAGAGGGTAGGAGGTATTTTCCGGTAACATATTGCAGTAAAGAATGTTTCGCTTCTGGTGCTAGTGAGGGTTGGGTCATAGCAGCCAAAGTGACCAATCCGGCAACAGATACGGATACCACCAGCATTCCTCCTGAAAAAAACAGATAATTAACTCAGTAATTTACTGAAAAACTCCAAAAGTTAAGTCTATTTAATATAAATATGTATGTAAACGAAATAGGAATTTAATTTACTCGATTCGAAATCTTAAGAACGGTTTCTGCCTTTTGGCATCGTCAGAAATTGTAACAAATATAAAAATACTTTAATTACTTAATTTTTTGATGTTTTTTCGTTACCCATGGGTAAGTTGTTAAAAGACTTTTTTTGTAAATGTTTGATCATTTCCACTCTGAAACTTTTTCTAGGCCTGAAGATGGCTGTTTGTAACCGAAACTTTAATTTTCATCGTTAATAAATATATGTGGTACCGACTTTGAGCTGTTTTATTCCATAAAAAAAAATATATAAAAATGTAAGTTAATTACCCTAAAATTGAGATACATTTTGGCAAAAACCTTTTGTAAATGCAACCTCGTCGTGATACATTCAACATATGCATTAAATGCGGTAATAAAACGTAGTGAACTTTGAACAATTGCATTGTATACAAACCCACCTCTGATTAAAAAACAGTCTAGAATACTATTAGTAAAAGAGAATATTTCATGCCACCAATATTAATTAAATCTTAGGTTAATTTAGACGCGATATAGACTTAAAACTATTAGTTAATTTTAGTTTTTCTTTTACCTTAAGTAAAACCAGCAACGACCATTACTTTGAATTGATTCATTGGGAAACATATCTACACAGAACTAAGGTAAGTACCGCGCATTGTTCTACACGTACCTATTCAAATATTTTATCAAGTAAAACATGACGTACGTATCTACTTAATTTTGTTGCAATGTTTGACTACAAAATATTCGATGTTATTGAAAGTTCCGTAATGTTGATTTTTTTTTGTTTAAAACCCGCTTTTAACTTATCTGTAAGTGTGAGAAAAATCTACTTCCTGCGTGGTCTTTCCAACTCATTTTAACATTTATTTAATTGATAAAAATTCAAAATTTGATGTGTTTCTTGAAACTTGTCTACATATTCAAATTTAGATTGTTTTTAGGAATCAAAATATCATTAGGGATAATTCAAGGGATGTAGTTAAAAACGGAGATATCGAGTAACGTCCCAAATTTGTAATCAAAGCCCTCCAAATTTTATCTATAAAATTAAAGAGGACGAGTGGTATTTGGAAAGATTATTTTTTGAATAATTTTGTAATAAAAACAGAGAAAATAGTTATTTATGCAAAAGACACTTTACACAGAAGTTGTATACAATATTTTTTATCTTTTTTTTATTACTAAATCCAGCGTCCACTAGATTTAATTGATTGTATACTAACGTAATACAAGTTGCCTATCTAGAAGCTTTATTTAAGATTATTTCTAGAATAATTTGTGTATGAGTTTTTTAACTTATTCTAAATTCTAAAATGGGAAAAATATAGAAAAACGTACAAGAGCGGCTCCAGCAAAGAGATTGGGGTGGGGGGGGGGGGCAACGTCGTCGGCTGTTAGGGTTATATATAACGAAGGTGGAATTTTTTGAACCATAAAAATTCCAAAAAAGGACCATGGGCGTACCAAAACTGCCTAAGGATGTGAAATAAAATCACACATGTTCCCAAGAACAAAGACATTAAATGTCCCACACTGCACCAGCGTCTGGACTTCAACAACTACTCCTTGGACTATATGCCCCAACAGGTATTGAATTACGATAGTCCAGACGTGGTTTGGAGCCCGACCAAGTCGGGGCTTTAGTCCAGACGCTGTTGCAGTGTATGACATTTAATGTCTTTGTTCTTGGGAACATGTGTGATTTTATTTCACATCCTTAGGCAGGGTTATATATATAAAAGTTTAATATTTTTGTTTGTTGGTATAAATGAACCTAGAATCTACAAAAAAAATTAAAATTTTGTATAAGAAACGATTGGCAATGTCAAAATTACCGAAAAAAAGTTTGAGCCATTTTTGAGGGAAAAAGTGAGTGTTTTAGGATATAAATGGACCTAGAATCTACAAAAAAAAATTAAAATTTGGTTTACGCAGAGTGAATTTTGTATAACAAACGATTGGCAATGTCAAAATTACCGAAAAAAAATGTTTGAGCCATTTCTGATGGAATAAGTGAGTATTTTAGGATATAAACGGACCTAGAATCTACAGAAAAAATTCAAAAAAATTAAAATTTGGTTTACGCAGAATGAATTTTGTATAAGAAACGATTGGCAATGTCAAAATTATCGAAAGAAAAATATTCGGGCCATTTTTCGAGGGAAAAAATGAGTTTTTTGGGATATAAATGCACCTAGAATCTACTAAAAAAATTCAAAAAAATTAAAATTTGGTTTACGCAGAATAAATTTTGTATAAAAAACGATTGACAATGTCAAAATTACCGAAAAAAAATGTTTGGGCCGTTTTTGGGGGAAAAGTGAGTTTTTTGGGATATAAATGCACCTAGAATCTACTAAAAAAATTCAAAAAAATTAAAATTTGGTTTACGCAGAATAAATTTTGTATAAAAAACGATTGACAATGTCAAAATTACCGAAAAAAAATGTTTGGGCCGTTTTTGGGGGAAAAGTGAGTTTTTTAGGATATAAATAGACCTAGAATCTAGAAAAAAAATTCAAAAAAATTAAAATTTGGTTTACGCAGATATGAGAAATATCCTCCCATTGCCGGACTTTTTTTACAATTGCCCCTACTGCCCCCCTGCAACCGCCGTTGAAAACGTATGAAACGTGGTAGGCCATCCTGTATATTTGCAACGTTGAAACTAAGTTTTGTTGTCATTTACATTGAAATTACAATAGTCATTTGATAACAAAACATTGTTTTTAATTGGCGTTTTGCTTTGAAAACGAGTTACCATTTATTATTATTATTATTTAGTACACTCGCAGTTATACCTACGAGAATTTATATGCATACGTTTTAAAACTAATAATATAATTAATCAACAAAGTTTTTAAAAGTCAGGTATGTTTTAATTATTATTATAATTAAATTAACATATTTAATTTAATTTAAATAAAGTTGTAGTCATAATAGGTTATGGTTATACTCGTTTAATTAATTTTAAATTAAATATATATTTCTATATTTTCAATTTTTTAATTTTATCATTTTCTTCGTTGAAACCTCGATTTTAAAATAGTATGAAAAAATATATTGTTATGATTAAAAAATGGGATAAAATTATGGGAAGTTTATTTTAAAAGAATTAAAAAAAATATGTAAAAGGGACTTAAAAAAAGAAAAAAGGGTGACATGTTTGTTTATGAGATGTACCAAAAAAATAAAGATTTTAAAAAGTAAAAAATCTTTATAATTTCATAACCATTTCAATATATTGTTCGTATGGAAAAATTAGGCATTTTTTTTTTCATTTAAATTCGTACAAAATCAAAAAATAAATATTTTGCTTTGAAAAAGTAACAACTTATTTAAAACACAAAAAAGAACGTTTCATAAAAAAATATTCTTGCGGGAGTTAAAAATTAAAAACTAAAAAAAAAAAAAACGGTTTTTAGCATTTTTCTCGATAATTTTGAGGTTATGTTGAAAAATGATCAATATAAAATTTTTAGATTTTTTAATTATCTACAACTTTTATAGTAAACATTTTTCGATAGGATGTATATCAAAACGTATATTTACCACATACAATATAATATAAATTATATATTAGATTGCACCACATCTGAACCCAAAACAACTACTCCTGGGGCTAATGCTCCCACAGGCATTGAATTACAACGGTCCAGACGCGTGTCCGATTTATCGTATAATTTTAAATCGCTAAAAGAGAAATATCACATTAAATATATCCGTTGCAGTAAAATAGAGGTATTTCACAAAAACGGATAAATCAACTCTATAGTGTAAAGTCCTTCTGGTTTGGCGTAATCCTCTTGAATAAATTAGTTTATCTGGAATTATACGGCAAATCTGGAGATTATGTGTTACAGTATATAGCAAAGCTGTTTGTTGGAGATTCGGAATAACCGAAAACACAAAACAAGCATGCGATTACAGAATGAATTATAACAAAGAGAGACGCGATAAAATACATATTCTGATTCCTAGTTACATGAATAATAAATAAAACTTACCCCATGTCCAGGCGTCTTGATGGTGACTGCTTTTGACAACTTCAGACCAAAGATCTGATTTAAGTACCTCTAATCGTTGCTTCGAAATCGGCAAAGACTGTCTAGCGGCAGACCACTTTGGAAAATCCTTACTAAATACCTGAAATAACATATTTCTGACAAACAGATTAATATGGGGGGTGCTACAATTTTAACGTCTCATCAACGAATCTCCGGGAAAATTAACAATAAGATTTTCCTCACCTGTTTGGCCTTATTGTCTTCTAGCCAATAGACGTCTTCAAGAGATGTAACCTCTACAGGTAACAATTTTGGATAGTAAGAATGCAAATTGTATTTGTAAAGCCATTGTCTGAGAACCAATCTTTGCTGTAGAACTAGTGCTGCCCTCTGGAGACGCTGTTCATCGGGAGCTGGAAGTTCAGGTAATTCCCCTAACTGTCCGCACTGGGCTAGTTGAGATATACCTTAAAATAAATAAATACGTTAAAATTTAATGTATTTTTCATAACTCACATGTTTAAATAATATAACGATGATAATGAAATACACAAATTTTTTTGATAAAAAACCATTTTGATATTTAAATGTTATTATTTTTAAGAATTAAAAATTAATTTTAGTTTTTATTTATGTGATGGACTTTGCGACTTCTATATTTTGCTTTAACAATTTTTGTAGTTTCGCTATATCTGCCCGTCTGTTAAGATGTATAAGAACGAAAACTATAAAATATATTTTTGCTGATATGGGCACAATTTTAATTAATTATTAAGGAGGTTGACAGTTTCGGACCCCCGTAAGTTGTTTCTTTTAGTTGAAAATTAGTTTTTTCTTTTTCTCTTCTCATTTTTGCCATGCAGACGTCGGAGTTCAAGTTACATCATTTCTGTTTCAATCAATTTTCTCCGGGATTTGCTGTTTAACGTTATTCTGTTCGTTTACCCAATTTTCTTTACTCGATATTTCTGTATTTCCTATCTATCCATTTTCGCTTTATTTTTTTAATTTCCTGAGAAGCTTCATTCCTGTTCCGTTTATTCTACTTTCATGTTTGATTTGAAGTCTCGCTGGAATACATTGTGATTGATAATGCAACTTGTTTGTATATTTTTGGCGAAAAACTAATTTATTTAGAATGTATAAATTATCGTCCAGGGATGTTCTGACTGGCAAAATTTGACGCAAATTTCCAGTAGACATGAGAAAAGCGTTGTCCGCAATGAAAAACTTGCTTTAAATAGTCTTTAAAAAGCACAGACTTTCAAGTAGATGCGCAATAGTGAAATTTGTACAAATTTCTGTAAAATATCTTAATACGAACTTTTCTAAAATTTAAAAGCAATTAAACCTCCCGAACTTTACAGTTTGCCTCATTTATGTAATGAAAATGTAAATAAATCACAATATATTTGTTTTAAAAATGACTGGGGCGTAAAGTTCTTCGCTTCCTATATTTTAAAATTTTAATTTAATCTCGGGGCATTTTGTAGTGCCTATTCAAGTACGTAATACACTTACGCTATAGGAGAAAATTTAATATATGCATATTTAAAACACCGCCTTCATGGCCTTGTTGCAGTTTATTTTATGGCGTCCTACAAACTCGCGGGTTGGCCGGAGAAGGAGTTTCCCCTGGCAGTGGTAGGACATTGGGGTAAAATGGAATACGAATTAAATTATCTATACATGTAATGTTCATTTTAAAATATTTATAAAGGGGTAAAAAAGGTGACAAGTTGTTCCAGATTACTTTTTGCATAAATTTTAGCACACAGCAAATCGGGAACGATGTAAAAGTATAAAAAAATCATGACTTTTCAGTTTAAAACTTAATTATTTAGTGATTAACATATTTGAATTTGTTTTTAATAGTACCATCAAAAAGAGTCCCTTCGAAAATATAAAATGACATAATTTTTACCCAATTTTAATTAAAATTCAGCAACTGATAAAGTCTTAAATTTTTCTTAAAAATTTTGTTCAATACCATCTCTCGTATTTCAAGTTAATTTAATTATTGAAAGTTGACGACGTTCTGACAGACACTCGAAATATTATCTCGAAAATAACTTGCCATGAGGAAAATTAAAAAAAGTTCGTTCGATAACTAGCGAAACGGGGTAGAAGGGCCAAACAAGAGAGGGGTGAGGGAGCCTGTAACGAGATTTTAATATTGAAAAACCTAATTTAGATTCTTTATAAAGTTTAAACGGCGGGAGATTTGCCAGAAAATCTGAAAATTTCAGTTTAAAATCATTTGGTCTCTAATAGTTAATGTAACGGATCATTTCACCCTAAAATTATTTCTCCTTATTCGTTCCTTAAAATAAGCAAATAAAAACACTAGTATCATACAGGGTGTTAATGTATACATGTTACAGATTTTTAGGGTATACAGAACATGCAAAAATAGAGTGAAAAGTTCCTATAAACATAAACGTAAAAATCTGTAACACGTATTCATTAACACCCTGAATTAACCAGTGAAAGGGTACCCAAATAAATGTTTCACTCCGAGTAGGGCGCTTAGTGAGTCTGTGATGATTAGGAAGTTATTTTCTGGTTCCCTCTACACATTTTTAGAAATTCTAGCAAAATCGTCGGTCCTACAGTACACTGCATATTTGTGGAAGGAGGATGGTTAATTCGTTGTGTTCAGAAACGTAGCCAGTTGTACGACCTCTTATTGTCGGGAAGTGGGATACATATAAGGATAAATATAGGATTCGTCGATTTTTTTGGGTAGAGATATTTGAGAAATTTCATTAACCAGAAAGAAGTGTTCAACTTTGTGGACATGGATATTCCGAATTGTTTAAAATCGTGGCCAGGGCGTTTTATTCTTTATAGAAATTGAGTTATTTGTATCTAGTCGAGGCTATTATTACGTTACTAAAAAGTGTAGATTAAATGGGTAAAGCGGCATTTGTTTTCGCAATCCAATTTAGATTAAAAAAGTGAAATAAATAGCGATTTTTTTATCATTTATTTTAATTTAATCATGTATCTATTTAATAAACGTCAGGACTAATAATTTACTGTCTTTTAGAATAAATTTAAAAGACAATTTTCCCACTCCGCAAATAACTTTTTTAGTGAGTACTATTTTTTTTTATAGTGGTGAGATGTTTCCAACCTATTGGTGCCCAGCGAATATTGAAAAAGTTCCTAACTGCAAACTTCAATTAATCTATGTATGCTTTTGACTTTTTGCTTTTACCGTTTTCATAAATCGATAGATTGAATTTAGCAACTTCAGTCGCCAGTAAAGTTGTATATCACACACCACCGCTAACGGGCTAGGTTTACACAGATAAGATCAAACAAAAATATCGAATGTTTTATCGGTCTACATATTATTTCTCGATTGTGTTCTCTCTTGCACACATTACAAATATTTAACCGTAATAAATAAAGGAAATGTTTCTGTTTTATACAGGGTGTTTTCAAATGACGACTGCCTGTAGATACCTCTCGTAAAATTAATAAATAATAAATTAAATACAAGGGATTAAAGTTAAAAAAAAATGTTTTTATTTGAAAACTTTAAAACGGATTAATATATTAATTTGAATTTTAGCAGATCGTTTTTAAATGTAAAAAGACATATTTTAATAAAAAATCATATTTCATATTTATATCCAGTGGTGTGTAGTTAGAAGAGTATGTCCCTTTTTTCCCTCCATTTTCTACGCCCATGGTATATGAAAATATTTTTAATTTTTTTTGTATTGCTTGACAGTTTTTACATAAAAAACGAATAATTTTTACATACCGAAAATCTCGTGGTTTTTAAGATATTTAATGTTTTATGAAATCTCCAAGATCGCTTTTTATTAATGAAATAACCAACGATATTTTTCTTGGATTTCTTTAATAATTTTTTCTTATTTTTTTATAACAACTAGACTTTTATTGATTAGAAAATGTAACAGGACCTAATGTTGGAGACGATGTAAAGGTTATTCGTTTTTAACGTAAAAATAGCTTCAAATACCATTGGCGTAGAAAATGATGGGAAAAGGGGACATACTCTTTTAACTGCACACCACTGGATCTAGATATGAAATATGATTTTTTTTACAAAAATATGTCTGGTTACATTTAAAAACGACCTGCTAAATTTCAAATTAATATATTAATCCGTTTTAAAGTTTTTATTTATTTTTTTTAATTTCGAAACGTAATCAGGTTGGACACCTCATTCCTTATATCATTTTGTCCAATTTTACGAGAGATATCTACAGGCAGAAGTTGTAAGTGTCATTTGGAAACACCCTGTATATATTTTTCACTTAAAAAAAATATTTTTTTAATAAAATTACAGTAACTTCTATTGGCAACTTAGCCAAGAAAGTTGGCGTAAATATTTCGCATTTTAATTTTCCTTCGGAGTGTGGGTTGCATAGTCCTTGTCCTGTCGACTACGTCCTTGCCAAAATTGTTTTGTTTGATAGGAGCAAAGAAAACAGTGCAAACAATGCAATTATACATCCATTTTAGAAGCCAAATAACTTGACTTTTATCATTGCTTTATTTAAAAATATAAAAATAACCGTAAAACGCGGCTGGTCCAAAATGCGGACCAAAAAGGGTGGACTACCTGCCACTAGAAATGGTCCTATAAATCAAAACGTTTTCTCGATAAAACATTTGATAAGTGGTGAAATTTTTTGTACAGGGCTACAGTTTTTGAGATGTGTATCATTTTATTCCTCAGAGTAATGTTAATTACCTTGTATATCTTTTTTTAATAAATGAGCATAAACTTTTTCATTGTAAAATTAACTGAGCTAATATTTCTTCCATTCAAAATGCATCATCGTAAAGGTGCTTCAATTACATCTAGGATTATTCGATCTTCTCTGATGGCAGGTAGTCCACCCTTTTGGTCCGTATTTTGGACCCGCCGTATAATCCCGTTTGTGTAAACGTACTCATATCGATACTGAGATTGGTTAAAAGGGTGCAAATTGAAACTTGTTGAACTCAAATTGTAGGCGTGTTGTTTTAATTATAGCACTGCCGATTGGCCGGTGGTTTGTTTGGTATAAATCGTTTTGAGTTTTTATAAATTTAAATGCGTAAAAGTCTAATAAAACTTTATTAAATTACGAAATTGGTGTTTTTATATGTAAAACTTTATATTATAACAGTAACATTTATTTTAAACTTCGGTTTTATATGCAAGTGATTCTAAATACAATAAAATAATTATTTCAATTTTGAAAATCAGATTACCGTCTATGTTGTTCTGGAATTATATGTGCCACTTGACAGTCACAGGAGCAGAATCATGATCATTAAGGGATAAATAATGACCATTCTCAGAAAATATTTACACGTTAACATACAAATCAAAAACATCAAAGCAAATTAGATATTTTTGTTTTTCATTGAAACAACTCCTATTTGCGTTTATCAGGACAATAATTTTAAAGCATTTTTCTTTATTATCAGACTTTTTCCATTAAGTCTGTTGCTGTTACTGCGTTATAGTCAAGTGTTTTTCTCGAAATCCAAACTGATTGCCTTTTTTTCTTTCTTTAATTTCTTTAAGTCCCTTCATGAATAGCTTTTCGAAGAGTTTTGATATCACCGACAGCAAGGAGAATGGCCTGGCAGACAGCTTTGTTTCTAAACCTCAGAACAATACTTGGAGCAAATGTAATAAAAGACGGAGAAAGAAGACTAAAAAGAAACAGAAATAGAAAAGGGACTAGCTGGAGGAAATATAGTTCGATATATAAAAGCAAGGAGACTTGAATGGATGAGACACATTATGAGAAGAGCACCAACAGAAATCTTAAAGAGAAAGACGTCATGGGTTCCATTAAAGACGAGAGCAAGAGAAAGGCCACGAAGTAGATGATGAGATCATGTAGAGGAAGATATAATAGCAGAGACAGAAGAAAATGGAAAACCATAACAAAAGAGGCCAGGACAGATAAAAGATTATAAACGCACTAACATATGAATCAATAGTATTCAATACAGATGATGATGATCACCTCAGCTATTTTCCAAACGCTTTGGAACATATTTTAGTATAAAGGATGCCACGTTCCAATACAAAACCTAGAAAATGAAAGATTCGATAAAAACGTTTCTAAAAAAGAAAGCTTAGTCTTATACAAGAAGTAATTTTGGGATTGCAACTTAAAGAGCAGTTCTTTTCTCGTTGAAGTTCCATGATTAATAATCCCTGTTCGTTTTAACGATGTTCATTTGGCAGGGGTTTAGCGTGGCGTCTGTTAGCAGCACTTTAAAATCCAAGAAAGATTAAATGTCGACAATAAATCAAAAACGTGCGCTACATTTTGGATGGTTATGACGTACGAAATTGCCAGAAAAGGGGTGATGGGATGGCACACTCTCGAAATTTTAATGTGTTTATTCCAACAAATTTGGAGATTCTATAGGGTGATGAGTTACTACATTTTTTTAAAGCAGTAAATACATGGATTAAAGACTTTGTTGTTGAGTTGTCTAGTTTCTACTGATGAGGACAAGCTCTTTTAACAACAGAATCAAAGGGGTGGACTGTTCCCTCAAAGTTTGGGTTCCAATACGCATCTGGACCGATGTATTTCAATACATGTGGGGGCAAGTAGTCCAAGGAGTAGTTGTTTTAGGTTCAGGTGCCGTGCAATCATGAGATATTTCTTTAGCTTCCCTTCTCTTTTAAGAATTCCCTCTGTGGCGTCGAAACTTTTTAGAGGTATAAGTCGCACCTTTTAACGATTGTAATAAGCTCACCAAAGCTCATCACCATCACGGATTATTCGACTAGAGGTGTAAAATATGAATTTATATACAAAAATATTAAAAACTTACAAACAGCTAGTGCGAAAAACAAGTAGTTGTCTATAATACAAACCAAAATGGTTTTTCTTCCATAGGAATCGCAAAATTATACTCTAGATTGGTTATCTTATTGATTTTGAAATTAGTGTTTGGTAGGGAAGGCTATTAGGTCTTAAAAAGCAACGAATCGATTTAAAACGAATTACACTGAAAGGGAACTGACGTAAACGCGATCTAACCTTGAAAGAGGTTAAATTAATATCTAATCTATCTTTAATATTATTTCACGTTTGTTGCGTGAGTAAGGGTGATATGATAGATATTGCTTATATCAAGAGGGAATTATTAAAAATAGCTTTCCTAAGATATGACTTGATAGTTTGGGGAGGAACTTATAGTTGTAATTTGAAACCACTGCAGATTTTTCAAAATTATTTACTTAGAGTTATCTTTAAAAAGGATAGAATGTATCCCACAAAATTATTGTACCAAAATGATATATATAGCGTTAAATATTTATATATTTGTCTTTCAAGCTCATTTACACATAAAAATGCGAAACTGAAAATCTTTGTGAATCATTGTCACCTGACAAGACTGAATAAGAACAAGATACTAGTACTGCCCCAATCTAAGACCACATTAAACCTAAAATCAATTAATTACATAGGAATTAAACTTTACAATCAACTACCAATCGAAATTAGAAACATAGAAAAAATTTAAAAATTTGACAAACAATGTAAAAAATACATCTTAAATGACTTTGAAAAATTTGCAATCGTATTCTAACCCTGGTACATGTCAACATAGAAACACTATAATGTTCAAATAAATTGTTCTACTAAGCACATACAGATGTCTCTGCATCTAGGTGCTTTCTTTTTCTACTAATAATAACATAATATTTCTTTAACATGCATTGTTGCTGTAGCACTTCAAGTCCGATATAAGAAAGCAAGTCTATAGTTTGTTCATCTTGTTTTTTCTACATAACGAATTTTTTCAAACGGGTACGAGTTGGGCATAATTTTACCTTTTAAAGGATTAGTGGGCACGAGTTGGGATGTGCCCACAAAAAAGTTATGGCTCCTTTAACAGCGTGTTTATTAGTAATCCTACGAACTTATTATAATTTTTCTTATTTATGTTATTCAGTTGTGATATAATCTGTACCACTCTAGAATCAAATTTAGTTTTTCATCTGACGGTCATGTGGTACTTCATCATGAAATTATCATGGATGATTCACATTTTTGCATCCAAATTAGAAATTATTTAATAAACAATTCCAGAGAGAGGGAGTAATTTAAAATACCAGGCTTGTCCCTCCTTGTCTCTGGAGACTATATACACATATCATGACCGTGTCCATTACCCCAGTCCCTTAGTGGTTTCAATACAAAACGCTTGATTAATTATATCCCAACACGAATAACGATTGACCTATATAATTCAAATAAACAGCGGTGTACTGTATTTTTAATTAAGTTGTCAAAAATCAAAAATATTCAAATTATCAAAAACCAGTTGAGAATGCTCTTCTAGCATTGCCATAGACCGAATAAATTGTAATGAAACTATTAATAAAATTTTTGATTGACAGTTCTCATTCTAATCAACACTTTTACCGAAATCGTCGTTCACTAAGTCTACTTTAAATTCAATGTCATTTTAAACTTCAAATTTTCATATTTTGGACCCCATTTTGAAGGTATTCCCGAAGAGATACGGAGGGACACATCAAACCCTTACTTTTTGATGCTCTATCAAAATCTGAAGTCAGTATTTTAAAATTCATAAACATAAAAAAGCTACAGACAAAGAAAATCATTCGGGGGTTTCCATTTTTTAATATTTATCAATAATGAATATTTTGTAATTGCAAACGAGGATATTACCAAAATTGCTGTTTTTTTCTTGTACAAAAAATTTAGAAAGCATTTACATGTATGGAATATTTTCTATACGCAAAAATTTTTCAAGCAACTCTATGTACACTATTCATAGTGAAAAAAATCGTCATTACACACCTCATGTTTTCGTCTGTTACCCAGTTCATATGTCATTAAATAATTTAAAAAAATATTACTTTTTTTTATGTTCTGGTTCCCACGAAAGGGGATATTCACAATATGTCATTTTCATAGCTTGCATGAGGTTCAATTTCTTGTAGTGATGATTATTTGATTTGACTCAACCATAAAAGTTTTTTTAATCCATCTACTGGCGACGCCACTGACCGCAAAGGGCAGTTTTGTTCAACGTTTAGGTCTCTGCGCGGGTTTATGAAAAATTTAAAGCACGATGAATACAAATTGTGCATTTAAATAACAGCATATATTCTAGGCCGGCAACACGGTATTCGATTATATACAGAGTGCTTTTAGTTTAATCTTCACATAAAAACAATAACTTGAATCAATTTATTTGTTTCTAAGATATGGATGTACAGTTGAATACACTTTAGATTGAGGTTGAGTTAATTTTAATCTTTCTAAAAATTTTAATTATCAAAAATATTTTTTACAATACTCTTTATTTGTGCCATAGCGTTGGAATTATAGTAGAACCCACCGCTTTATGAGAAAGAAAAAACGCTATAAAAACAGCAAAGGATACCGCCAATAGAAGAATACTGATTGATCTGGACATTTTTGAGTATTTTAATGTCGAAAACACCGTACACTGTCCATATACATAAAAATAAAATGATATTTTGTCTATTAGGACCACTGTGCAAAGATTCAATAACCAAGTTACTGGAGATCGTTAGGGGTAATTTGCGTAAAATTTCTATATTGATTAACTTTCTTTAATATGAATTTACATTTTAATTTCTATAACGCATATTAGATTTGAATAGAGGTTGACCACTCCACCTGGCCTATAGCTTCATTTTCTGATCTCTTGTGAGATTCAGAAACGTTGCTAATTAAAATTTTGTCTCAAATTTTAATTCTAAAATTAAAAACACGGTGAATAAAGTCATAAATATTATAAATTAATTAAGCTTACCTACCCTATCTCAACCCTCACCATCGGAATCACTGTCATCAACATTGATAATAAATTTGGTCGGACTCGTTATATAAGAATTTTCTTCTTTGATGACATGTTTGATTTTTTTCTGCCAATCATCAGCTGAAATTTTGTTAATTTCTTCTTTTACCACATTTGCTATCAACCCATCAAATTTGGGAAACACGTTATGACGCCTTATTCTTTTTTTAAGTTGTCCCCAAATTAATTCTATGGGGTTAAATACACAAAAATAGGGCGGAAGGCACAATACTTCGTGGCCCCTTTTTGATGCCAGGAATCTTTGGGACTACAACCTGATACCACATAATCCATTGGAATATCATTTAGTGATTGTTCCGATTCTTTAGATCCACTTAAAGAAACTGTATTTTCCCAAGGATGAAACATATTAAAATTGACACCGAATAAATAAATAAGAAGTACACTGTAACAATGTTTCAAAATAAAAAAAAGTATATATACACGGAAGCCAAGAATAATATTAATTGAAATAAACTAACACCACGAATCACCTACCACCTACTATTCACTAAATCAAAAATGTAGTGCGAACACAAGCACAGTGTATCACTGTATGAATATTTTCCTAGCCCTCACTACTGAAGACAATATTTGTCTAACTTCCTACTTCCTACTTTAATTGCAGAACAAAATGATCCCGCTTTATACAATTCGCTAATACCGACAAAGCCACTTGTCGGCACATCTACAAGCCACCTAAGTAACCTGTCTGCACATCTGAGAATTTTGTTTCTGCAATTGAAAATGTAAAAACTATAACCACACTTGCATTGTCGCCTCTTATGAGTGTAACCTCACCCTACAGTTTAGTTAAATTAATTTAAGACAAAATTTTAATTAGTAATTCAAATCTAATATGCGTTATAGAAATTAAAATGTAAATTCATATTAAACTCATAATTAATAATTATACGCCATTCTCCCCTATAACGATATCCAGCTAAGTTGGTTATTGAATCTTTGCAGAGTGGTCCTAATAGCCAAAATATTATTTTATTTTTATGTATATGGACAGTGTACGGTGTTTTCGAATTGAAGTGCTCAAAAATGTCCAGATTCATGAGCATTGGTTCTATTGGCGGTAATCCTTTGCTGTTTTTTCATTCTCATAAAGGATTGAGTTCGACTATAATTGTTACCTCTACTATAGTCTATTTTTATGTATGAGAGAGTATTAAAATAATAAAGCGTTCGTAATCCATAGGCGTACCACTTCTTTTAGTAGACAGTTAAAATATTTTGTGAAGTTATACCTCGAGTACTTTTCGTATGAAATAACCTTTGTATAAATATAATAAATATATCGGGTGTACACTTATATTTTCACCTAATTAACCTGCTTATAACTTCTAAACAGATGAAGGTAAAAAAGTGCAATTTTTTCTAAAATATTTTATTTTTCCACAAGGTATGTTAAGAACATTGTGTCAAACGGGTTATGTAGGTATAAGGGTTTAAACTTTGACTTTTAAACAACGTTACGTTCATAAATAATAATTTTAATATAAAAACTACTTCTTACCTACAAATCCAAATCAGAATCGAAATCAGAAGATGAACTGTCGCAACCAATATTTACAATGAGTGGCTCGATCATTTCATCAGTAATATTGTCCAACTTCCACATTTTCTCTTCTTCTTTAATCGTATGATTTACTGCCTTTTCCCAGTTTTCAGGCTTCACATTATTTACAGCCTCCAAAAACAACTGTTTAACAGCACTCATTTTAAAAGAATTATTTTTTCTTAAAACTTCTCCCTTTATCTGTGCCCATATTAGTTCAATCGGGTTTACTTCGCAATGATATGGTCACCGTCATCCCACGATTTTTTGCAATTTCATCAATTTCATATTTTTTTAATTTCTCTTTATGAAGGGAACACAAATGATACAGTTCTCTTCTCACAGAACCGGGATGGAACTTAATATTCTTTGAATTTAGCCAATTCTGTAAATCTTTTTTTAACCACTTGGTTGTGGGCATTTTTTCTGTAAGTCTCGAGTGATAACTTGCATTATCCATTACTATTATACAGTTCTGAGGAAGAAGATCTATCACTTGTTCGAACCACTCTTTAAAGACATCAGCATTAATGTCCTCATGGTAGTCACCGGTACGAGTAGATTCAAAAGTCAATAAACCACCTTTAACAAAACCGTTTGAACTACCGATGTGTACTATTATCAGTCTGCGCCCCTTTCCTGATGGTGGATTTAAACCAGTAGATAAATTATTTAAAAAAGCCTGTCTTCGACTTGTAACAGTTTCATCTTGCCAAAATTTATTTGGTGTATGTCCCTCGTTGATCCATGTTTCATCTAAATAAAATATATTTCTTCTTTGGTTTCTCATTTCTTTTATAGTCCTTAGGTAATTTCTTCTCCATACTACAATATCGCTTCTTTCTATTAAAATAGACTTTCTGGAATGCTTTTTCCATCTTTTAAAAGTTTCCATAGTGTGCTTCGACTCATTTCAGGGTAATCCTTATCATCTCGAACCGTGGCAAGAACTTTGTCTACTGTCGGAAATTCTTTTCTAAAGAAGAACGCATGCACTTTCCTTCGAAGTCTTTCTTTCAAATGATTTTCTATTTGAAATTTTGGTTTTCCTGGAGCTTTACGTGCTGTTTGAAACTCGCCACATTTCTCTTCTTTAACAACTCTGTAAATCGTAGATTTCCCAACACCAAGCGTACTACTAACTAATTCCACTGTGTCATCAACACTTTTACATAAATGTTTGTCTGTAAATGATTTAAAACAATTAAATATTAATGTTTTTTCATTAACTGTTAAAGGACCGATTTTTTGTCGTTTACGCGGTACTTCCAAATTTTCCATGATCACACTAGAATTCACAATAGACTGCACACTGCACCTTGCATGTTGCAACTAAACGACATTTAGTAAGCTGTCAAGAATACACAACTGGACCTCCTTACTAAATAGAAAACCTACAATCGCATTTTCGGTGAAATTTGTTGGTAAGGGATTTATCTACTTATAATTCGATTACTGTAAGAAATTCTTGGAATTAAAATAAAACAAAATTGGCAAATAGGTACTTATTGAAAATAATCTTAAGATACGGCTATGTTATCTTTAATACACAGGGCTTTTGGCCTGTCCAAACCTTTTTCTATTGTTCTGTACAGCTTATGGTTATAAAAGACCAATAAAAGACCCAAAACTTGTATTAGCTCAGGTACATTTATGACAATTTTAGGAAATATTTAGATTATTCCGTAAAAATATTTAAAATGACCGTACTAAGTTTTGCGTTAGAAATGCTGTTTTATTACTCTCTCATACATAAAAATAGACTATAATATTGTACCAAATACATATATTGTTAACCCAGAAAAGCGGCATTTTGAATGGAAAAAATTAACATTACATTGAGGAATAAAATGATACACATCTCAAAAAATGTAGCCTTGTGCAAACAATTTCACTACTTTCCAATTTTTTTTTTTTTTTAAAAAATATAAAGGTTATTAAAATTTATATGTACACTCTGTAGGATCATTGTGACAAGGTCTTGGCTGGTGTAGAGATTTCCTTATATCGAATATTCAAGGTTGGATATTACAATTCTCAGACCACCAAAGGTTTGTTGAAATATACTAATTTGGAATAACGTGCTGGTGTTTTTATATTAGTTGCTTTTGCTGACGATCTTTACTAACCATAACGTTCGGTTTGTGTTTGTAATAAACCTGGTGGGAATATTTCTTCAAAATTAGTTTTTACTGCTTTTATCTTAAAATCCCCAGAATAGTATTATTGCAAGTAAATTATTTTCGCTATCGACTTTATCGATGTACGGCAGTGTTTCCCAACCTTTCACAGCAGGCGACCCACCTTTCCTTATCGGAATACCTCCACAGTCCATCGGTCCATCGTGGAGTAAAAAACCTTATTTGTATACTATCCCTTGGAGGGATGTAGTGGTTGTTTTCTGCCCCATCAAAACACAATTCGATTTGTTGGTGATGGTTTTTGATAGTTTTAGGATCGAGACGCCGCGACCCACCTGTAACCCTTCCGCGACCCACCGTTTGGGGAACACTGATGTACGGCATACCTTGTATAAAGTACGAAATCTGAATAAACGAGCAATAAACAGCTGCCAAAGAAATAACAGAAACATCCAATATCTCAGAAAGAATATATAGATCAAAGCAAGAGGATGAATTCTCAAAGCTGAAAGTAAAAGCGATCTTCCGCAAATAGAGAATGTTAATTAATATATAGTTACGTTTTATGATTGCATGTTAGCAGCAAAAATTCAAATCCAAAATATTTACTAATATTGACTTTAGATATTTTGTGTATAAATGTAAAATCTCATACACCGAGTTTGATGCTTTGGCGGATCAAGGGGGGGGGGGGGGGGGGGCTACAGCACCCTCTTTAGATCGAGTTTTTTAATTTGAAGAAAGATTACAAGAAGCTCAGAGGTCCCTTTCAACCCTTCGAAGGTTGAAGGACTGGATGAGAACAACCATGAGAGAGGATATACTTGTAGCAGTCCCTCCGCTGATCAGGGGATATTCTATATCCTCCCCGGATAAAAGACAGCCCCCCCTTGAAAATCGGCTGGATCCGCCCATGGTTTGATGACAGCCCTCTAACACCACACTTACAAATCAAACTTCGCGAACAATTAAAATACCCTTTAGTAACCCACCCCCAAATAAACCGAGAGCTAGATAATGTTGGCAGCTCCTTGACTTCATACAACAATTAAGAAGTATTTTAGATTAAAATTCCTAACGCAGAAAAAACTTAATCCCTGTAAGAATCTGAAGTCGGTGACACTAATAAAGCTCAAGAATTTGGCCTAGAGCGTGTGGCACACAATTCACGTCAAAAATATTCGAGGACCTACTAAAAAATTATTGATAATTAATTTTTGAATGCTGATTTCGCAGGCGTACGCTTAAACATTAATTGATCCGTAAATTCAGCATCTATTTTAAAAAAACCTTATGCCGACAGATAGCTGAAAGAAGTGTTTTTCGTCTCATCAAAAAATATATAGGTTGTTACGCTTAAAACAATAATCAAACAAAATTTTTAAAAACACCATTTTGTTTTTTTGGTTAACCGGAAGTGAGAAAAAAATTTTCGTAACCCTATCATTGTGAAGTATTTCAGTGAAAACCCCATGTATCTGTCTTTATTCGTTTGAAAGTTATAAGCTCTTGAAATACTGGAAAATATAATGGGACACCCTGAATATAAGTATTCAGTTGACGTATGTTAAACTGACACAGCCTTTCGGCACAATCAACCGAAAATATTACAGTATTTTATAGCTATTTTTTAACACAAACTAGAATTTTCTAACTCGAGTGGTTCGCGAGAAAATGGTGTTGTGCTAACCTTTTATAACTTTTTCCCGAAAATAGTTATGAAGATGATTCTAACGCCCAATTTTCTAACTTTTTAATAACTCTCGAATGGTATATATATACGGTGAAAAAGTTATAAAAGGTTGTGCCAGCTTAACAGTTAAGCTAGCACAACACCATTTTCTCGCGAACCACTCGAGTTAGAAATTTCTAGTTCGTGTTAGAAAATAGTTAATAAATAGTTAGAAAATACTGTAATATTTTCGGTTGATTGTGCCGACGGCTGTGTCAGTTTAATGTACGAATTCAGTTGGACTTTATGTTATCAGGTTATTTTACTGCCGAAAATTAGAGATTTTAATTTGTTATGTACCTTCGAAACACGTGTTAATAGGATGTTACGAGTTTTATTGAATTCGCACCTTCAGTAGTGCTACAGTTTATCCAGTTTCCTTAGATGCAACATGTATCCGAGATTTAAAAAACAGTAAATGAAAATCACCTAGTTGGTCCACAATATAAGTAAAAAAATAAATAAACTGCATTTATTCTTTAATTAAAAAAAAACGTACGTCACTGAAGAAGAAAACGTAAATAATTTCCAGATTCAACGACTCTAATGCAGATACAAGAGCCGTTACAGAGTACTGTAGGGTCGACCCATTTATCTTGAGGCGTTGAAAGTATTTTCTTTGGTTTGCTTTGCACATTTTTCAAACCAGATTACATTGAGGGATTATTTTTCGCGAAGTAATGGATATTTTACGGATTACATTATGAAATGTTCCCAGTTCATGATTTTCTTTTTGAAATTAAGGTAAAAGGAGGTCAAGTGTCAAAATTAATTAACCAATTTATTTTTATCTTATTCTTTCTTTAAAGGGACTAATTATAATTTTTTAAGATAAAACCGTCTCTTCGTTTTTGTTTTTTTGAAAAACTTTGTTTACTTTTTTTGAATTTGCTATCATGCATTTTCAAATAGACTATAGTCGATTACTATTTTATATTTTATAGATTGTTGCTCTCATAAACCTTTATTGCAATATTTTGTTTTGTATTTCGATTAGACATTGTTTTTTTTTTTATTTCAAGAAGACATAAAAACATTAAGTCGTTGAAATTTAGAATTGTGGAAAACATTTTTCTGCTCGGTATGAAGTTTTACTATTTTACTATTTTTTTTAATATTTTAATAAATAGCAGACATAATTCAATTTCCAACTGGAAAGTTAAATAAAAATTTAACTTTTTTTTTAAATATTAAAATTTATTTACACATTTGAAAAATGTTACACAGATTAAAAATTGGTAAAATACAAAACCTAAAAATGGTTTGTTTGGCCTAATTCCTACATAAAAATAAAATCCTTACCAGAAGAGGCACTTGAGGATGGCTGCATAGTCATGCCAATAGAGCAAATTTCGCTTTCTTCACCCCACACCGACATTTTGCGAATTAAAAAAAATTAAATCAGTGATAAATAGAAATTATGAGATTTTTTCATTATTAAAAATTTAGATACCGAGTATTTTAAAATATTTCACACATTTCATGACACTTAAAAATGTAAAACGGATTTTTACAAAATTTTAGAATCGAAAAACATTCTATTAAATGTGAAATTACAGATGCAAAACTGATTATTTCAAAAAAGTTTGTTAAAATACCATAATTTCAAGGTTTGGGATATAAAATTCAAAAGTACAGCAACATTTTCAGAAGTGGGACAAATTTGAAATCCAAACAGATTGAGCGAAAGCTTTTTAGAAATAGGTGAAGACAAAAACAATCAAAACCGAAATCGGAAAAACTCGAATGGAATTGGGACACGGACGAAATCGGAGTCTTCTTCGGAGGGTACCATGCTCCAGGTTAGGACGGGATCGACACACTAACCGCTGCTGCAGTGAAAAGGTTTTGTTCGTTGCCCGGGATACTAGACCACGCACCGGGTGAGTTGCGCGATATATACAGCCCGGAGAAAATTTCTTTTGGCACCCCGACAAGCAGACGTTCACGCTACTCCACTTGGACAAGCATCCCCGAGAGTCGACCAATCTAACGGACAGCGATGACTTTGAAAGATAAGCTACGGGATGTCATGTTTCGGTTTTTTTTAGAACTGGTACTTCGTGTTTCGATTAGCTTAATTACTATAAATCGTAACATTTTCACGGATAAATAAGTCGTATTAACATGCACAACGGCGGCACCAAGGGAGGGGGGGGGCAGTAGGGGCAAAGTCCCGCAATGAGAGGATCATATCTGCGTAAACCAAATTTTAATTTTTTTGTAGATTCTAGGTCCATTTATATCCTAAAAAACTCACTTTTTCCCTCAAAAATGGCCCAAACATTTTCTTTCGGTAATTTTGACATTGCCAATCGTTTCTTAGAAAAAATTCATTCTGTGTAAACCAAATTTTAATTTTTTTGAATTTTTTTTGTACATTCTAGGTCTATTTATATCCTAAAAAACTCACTTTTTCGCTCAAAACTGGCCCAAACATTTTTTTTCGGTAATTTTGACATTGCCAATCGTTCCTAATACAAAATTCATTCTGCGTAAACCAAATTTTAATTTTTTTGAATTTTTTGGAGATTCTAGGTCCATTTATATCCCAAAAAAATCACTTTACCCCTCAAAAATGGCCCAAACATTTTTTTTGGTAATTTTGACATTGCCAATCGTTTCTTATACAAAATTGATTCTGCGTAAACCAAATTTTAATATTTTTGAAAACACAAAAACAATTTTAAAAATATTCCTCGCTTCATCGATAAATTCTATTGTTGAATAAAAAGCTTTATCTATTAAATATATCTGCAAGTTCAAATATTTTTTTAAGAATATCCAAATTTATTATTTCAGAGGATTTATTGAAAATATTCCTTAATATGAGTCCTTAATTTTTACTTTACCTCAGCGAGGGACCATCCTCGAGCCACAGAAACTTTTTTGCTGTTAACAATCTCGACAATTTCAATAATACTCGTACATTATTGTAAAAATAAAGCATTCTTGTTAGGTATTGATAACTGGTAGTTTTAGAGAAAACTCAAATTTATTGAGAAAGGTGAATCTACCGAAATTTCTAAATTAACTCCATATCATGTGCGGATCCAGCCAATTTTCAAGGGGGGCTGTCTTTCACCAGGGGGTGATATGATTAAATTAAAAACCTCGCCCTAACGGGGGGCACTGCTGCCCCCCTGGATCTGCCAATGCTCCATGTTAACAATGAAAATAAGTTTTAAAATTAGACATTAATTTGTCACATTAACACGTTGATTGTTACGGTAATTTACAGTAGCCCGGTCTAAAAAGCCAATTTAATTTAATCATATATTATTAAAACCTCTAATTATATTAGTAGATACGTCTTGAGTGTGTTGTTTTTATTTGTATATTAGTACTTATGTGTACTAGAAAAATTTCTGGAAGGATCAAAACAGGTTTGTTTTAATTTGGACCTTCTGTATTTATTTGATATCATTTTAATTAAGGATTAACCATGACTCTTTAAAGATCCAGTGGGGAAAAGACATTAAATATTCAATAAAAAAAATAAAAAACATCAAATTAGTTTTTCTTAATTGCAAATTTCGGTATTTTACAAGCAATAAATGGGTCTTAAACTCAATTTCCCAAGACGTTTTTTTGACTGGTTTAAACGTTTGCAAACAAATATCATTTTCTATACATTGAAAACAAACAATAACCAAATCGAGATAATGAGACGTCTATTGGGCGTCGTATTTACTTTCCGGTACCGTAAGAACAAAATCCTACTTTATTTGATATATAATAAATGTATTTTTTTTTATTTTCATTTCAGATGCTGTTTCAAATCTCATTTTATTTCGTATAAGAGACGACGCGTATTAGTTGCACAAAGAATCGGCGCTTTGATGAAAGATGATCTATTGATTAGAGCTTTTGGAACTATCATCTAAGTGGTATTTCTTACCTTTTTGTTTAAATAAATCTATATATTTCCCCAGATGATTTTGTCTTAACCAAACCTCCACTTCTACCGAATCGGAAGATAAAAATTTCTGACCAAACGACAAGAATAAAGATACGGCGTACGAACAACAAACAAAAACAAATAAAACTATTACGACTGTCTTGGCACAACGAATCATACTATATTAACGTTTTAATTCACATTTTCGCATATTTTAATCTTAAAAGGACGTGACACAAACACAATAACATGTAATGTACCATCCCATTGTCACAGTGTTTTGAGGTTTATCACCAATGTTTTTGTTTTTTTAAGACACCTAACTGGTATTGCCATCTATGATAATTTTACAGAAAACGTTAATTTACTGTGTCTAATATTACGAAACAACAAAATTTCTTTCACACTGTGCCATAAACTTTGTTGTAATAATGTAAATAAAAGTTAAATTAAAGCAAACAGGTTATCCGTATCTCAATAAAAGTTAAATTGTTTAAAACCAATGTAATCTAAACGATATAACTCAATGTGTATCATTAATTTTCGCGTATAACTGAAATGTATCTGTAATCACTACAGATTTGCACCATCTAGTTTCTAAAGATCTAAACAAACTTGACAGAAATAGATACTTGTTTAGTGCACCTGCACTCAGAGTAGAACAAGTCGGTTTACGTATAAATTTTATAAACATTGAACAAAGATGAATATATAACCCATAAAGATTTGAATAGATTAAAAAACGGGACTTAACGTCACCAAATGTTTACAATCAAAACAAATTGTTTTTCTATTTTGAAAATACTGTAATACTTTACAAAACTATGATTCGAAACGAAGCTAGACTTGTTTCTGAAAAAGACCAAGAATCATCTTTCTTGGCATATGTACGAATGGAAGACTTATTGGATAAATTGAAATTGTTAAACTATGAGTCTGAATTTTTAAGTGGCCTTAAAATGAAACCTATTCATAAGTCTGCATAATTATAAGTATTTTATGGAGTATATTTAACTTTTCCTGTTTTAGATACTATTTTGTGGTAACTAAAAATCCAGGGGAACAATTTTATCTATTTTCATTGTTAGCAGCTTGGCTAATTAGAAAAAATGGAGAGAATTTTGAGCAGCCTCAAGAGTTTGATGACCCGAATGAAACTATTGAAAAAATATTTAATGAAGTTAAAGCAAAGGTAAATATAAAATCTTCTACATCTACTTCATTTTTGCGTCCTCATAATTATGAATAGTAAAAAATATTATATATTATAAATATTCACCTTTTAATTTACAGGGCATGACAGTGGATTTTTCTCCTGGGAAAATTAAACAAGGTGTTGGTCTACATGTTGTTTTAATTCTAGATTATTTGGCCAATATTGCTCTTCAAAAAAATAACATCATATTAAAAAGGTAAATATAGTATGTTGATTAATTAATATTCTTCAAATCTGTTCTTATTTCTATAACTGCAGTTATTTGAATGTTTTTTTATCTATGCAATTAGTTGGTTTATTATATGGTCTTATTTTACGTTGTGATAAGAAAAATTCTCGAATCCTGAACTCTTCCTAGTATTTTTTTTGATGAGCCAATCTTTGCCTACTCATGAATTTTATTTTAATATTTAATAGACCCAAACCACCTGAAGAAAAGGAAGAAGAGACTGAAGTCTTAGATGATGAGTCTGAGATAAATCTTGATAGAATTGAAGAAGAAATGATCGCTGCTTACTCGGATGATTCTGATGAAGAAAACATTTTCCGCCTTGATGACATGAAACCTGTTAAAAAAGAGATTCTGGCAAACGAATTTAAGTCAAACGTTGATGAAGAAACATGGAAGCAAGAAGTAAGTTAAAAAATACTTATTTTAATTTTTTTTTTGAGGAAATGTATCAATTTTTTTCTAGGTGGAGCGAGTACTACCACAACTAAAGGTAACTGTCAAAAATGATAGTAGAGACTGGAGGTCGCATTTAGAACAAATGAAACAGCACCAAACAAATATTGATAACAATTTTGGTACAGCAAAGGGCCAATTGGAAAAATTACACAAAGAAATTGGTAGCACTCTTGACAAAGTTAGCAACAGAGAAAAATATTTCAACAGGGAACTCGAGACCACCTTAGAAGAATACCGTAGTTTGCAAGATCAACTTTCCAAACTAAAAGATAATTACAAAAATGTTAGTACTGGTGTAGCTGAAAGAAACAGGGAGCTCTATAAGTTGACAGAAAAATTGGAAACTGTTAAACAACAGATGGAGGAAAGAGGCAGTTCTATGACTGATGGAAGTAAGTTTTTTATTTATATTTTAGATAAATATTTGAACAATTTTTTGTCATTTCTCTACAGCTCCTTTGGTAAACATTAAGAAAGCTGTTGCAAAAGTCAAAGCAGAAATAGTAGAAATGGATGTCAGAATTGGAGTATTAGAAAGTGTTTTATTGCAGACGAAAATAAAAGAAGAAAAACACATTGAAACTGAATTTGGACAGTCAATCTCAGTTTTTTAATGGAGCAATATATTTTGTATTTAATTCTAGTCACCAAAGACTGCACTTTTATATGTTATTTCACAAAAAATAAATTGTGGTTAAAATGTTTCAATTTTATTTATACAATACCTTTTCTTGGAAGTTGTAAGGTTGTAAAAGAAGTTAGTAGAATAAGTATACTTTTATTACCAAGACAAATGTCACATTTAATCCTAAATTATTCTGTTATATCAATATCTTGCTTAAAAATAAACTCTTCTTTGTAACTGCTGTCATTAGCACAACTATTTTTGCAAGTATACACTGTCAAAATGCCCCAATCTATATCAGTTTCCTTTAAATATGATAACATTTGTGGCATAATTTGAAATTCAAACTGTCTTGGTCCTTTACACTGCTCACAATCTGGGACACTTTCTAGAATAGGTTTCTTTGAAATCCATAAAGGTTGTCCACCCCTTTTATACCTTATAACTTGGTCAGGGTTGTGTTTAATTCTTTTTTGAAACTTTGAAAATGCTTTATCTTTGTCATTTGTTGCATGATAATCCAAATCAGATTCTGAGGTATCAATCATTGTACCTGTTTCTCCTTCTAACTTCATTTTTTCAAACTTTATCAACTCGTCTTCCTCAGTTGTATGTTTTTCATGGATCTCTTCTGGTTCTGTGATAATCTCCCATTCTGGAAATAGTAATTTTGATTGTCTTAATATCAAAGTTTCACTACCACATTCTTTTTTATGTCCCTCTTTCCAGTCAAAAACTTGATGGTTACGAGTGCAATAATGGGCTTTTTTGCATTTACTACATTGTTTTTCTGATAAACAACCACATACATTACAAAGTGTTGTCCAAGTGTTAAGTGTAAAATCTGGTTTTGGTTTATCCTCGGGCGGATCATACGGATAGTATTTATTATTTCTTTGCAAGCTACTTCGAAATACCTTCACATTGTCGTTGTTGTTTCTTTCATAACATTCTGAGTTTCTACAGATAAACACAAAAACAGTTCTATGAAAGTTATTTAGATAATCATCAAAACACTCTTGGATATCTTCTTCATACGGCGCGTAGAGTTGACACAAAAAAATCATTGTATTCTGGCACTTTTTGCATTGGAGTTGTTCAGGAGTAGGTAACTTTTCTAAATTCAACCATGCTGGTTTTCCACCAACTTTGCTGGGAAATAAGCGACTCTCTACTTGCCATGGTTTACAGTTTTCCAAAAAACCAAGTTCAACACCAGATTCAATCATTATTTTCACATTAAAAAATGTATAATTCAAAAAAATTGTTTAAAGCATCTTATACTTATTTTAAGGTTATGCATAAATAAAAATGACAACATAATTGACATTAACTATTCACTAATTCTTCTTTTATATTGAACTGGGCCGTTATCTGGCAACCAACCAATCATAAAGTAAATGTCAAAAGTTGTTAAACATAAACAAACATTTTTCACATTCTTTAAACATAATTAAAATGATTGGTTAGTAATCAATTGGATAAAGATAACGTTTGAATACATTTTTATAAATGTGCACGTCAGTATTTATTGTTTAGTTTAATATTTTTTATAGATTTCAACAGTTACACTCGTGTATCAAAATGAAGGCGAACATAGTTGGGATGCTATTAATTTTTCTGTTTTTAAAATTAACTGCTGCTGAAGTATTGTATTATCAACCAGAGCAAATTCACCTTGCTTATGGAGCCAATGTTTTTGAAATTGTTGTGACCTGGTCAACATTCAACGACACTAAAAAATCATTTGTTGAATATGGTATCGGAGGATTAATTCTCAAGGCAGAAAGTACTCCAACCCTTTTTGTCGATGGGGGAATTGCAAAGAATTCGCAGTATATTCACAAAGTTGTTTTAAAAAATTTAACTCCAAGCAGTACATATCGTGAGTATGATATAATACATAAATAATTTGTATTGGAATTACCTATATTTTGTAGAATATCATTGTGGCAGTGATTTTGGCTGGTCAGATTTATTTTTCTTTAAAACGGCTCCTGATTCACCTAACTGGCAACCACATTTGGCTATTTATGGGGATATGGGTAATGAAAATGCTCAATCATTAACAAGGTTACAGGGAGAAACACAAAAGGGTTTATATGATGCCATTCTACATGTTGGAGATTTTGCATATGACATGGATACTGTAAGATTTACTGTTTTTGCTACTTTATTTAATTAATTAATAATTGATATGGATTTTATTCTAAATTGATGTCAAAACCTTGAAGTAAAATTTCAAATTGTTTTCTATAAAATGTATTTTAATTTTACTTACTAGATAATTAGCATAACACTTATTGTATGTCAAGATTAACTAATCAATTCAAACTGATAAAATGTTAATTAAATTACTTTGAAAAATAAAATAATAAATATTTACTTTAAATTGAATTGATAATAATGTTGAAATTGATTTGAAAATAAAATTGGTACATAATATTTATGATTTGAAACAATATTCTTAAGTTCATTGTTTATTTTTTTTGTCTAAAATTAGAATAATGCTGAAGTTGGAGATCAATTTATGAGACAAATACAATCAATTGCTGCCTATTTACCTTATATGACATGTCCTGGAAATCATGAAGAAAGCTAGTAAGTATAAATTTTGGACATTTACTAGTTCCAAAATGTATATCCATCTCTCCAATCTTAAAATTTTCGTTTTGCAGTAATTTTAGTAACTACCGTGCCAGATTTTCAATGCCCAATGGACCCGAGTCCTCCATGTACAGCATAGATATTGGCCCAATGCATATCATTTCAATATCAACAGAAGTATATTATTTCCTAAATTACGGCATCAAACCTTTGGTGTTCCAATACCAGTGGTTGGAGGACAACTTGGCCAAAGCAAATCTTCCAGAGAATAGAGAAAAGCAACCATGGATTGTTTTAATGGGACACAGACCTATGTATTGTTCGAATACCGATATGGATGATTGTACTCACCACGAGACCTTGACTAGAGTGGGCTTACCATTTTTGCATTTTTTTGGGTTAGAAGATTTGCTGTACAATTATGGAGTTGATTTGGCTATTTGGGCACATGAACATTCATATGAAAGATTGTGGCCAGTTTATAATTACACTGTTTATAATGGAAGTTATGAGCAACCTTATGTTAATCCTGGGTAAGATTTTTTAATTTGCTCTAAATAAATAAAATACAAATATTAATGTTACTGTAATGTACTTAAGTTGAGAGTTAGTGAGTAATCTGAAAAAAATTACCCACACAAATCCCATAAAAGTAACAATAATAGCAAACATATATAATATATTATGGTAAAATTCACCATTACTAGAAACATCTACCTTAGGTTAGGCCGAAGGACTTCGGTCGATGGCCTTTTGGTTGTTGTATTTTTGACCAATAAAGTGTGTTTATTATTATTATTATTATCTACCTCAGGGTGATCCTGTTATGCTCTTTAACATGTGAATTATTGATTTTAGTGCCCCAGTTCAGTTTACTACAGGTTCTGCAGGATGTAAAGAGGGTACAGACAGTTTTGTTCCCAAGTTGCCAGAATGGTCAGCTTTTAGAAGTAGCGACTACGGATACACTCGTCTCAAGGCTTTCAACAGCTCCCACTTGTACTTAGAGCAGGTTTCAGATGATAAAAGTGGTCAGGTTATTGATTCGTTCTGGATAGTTAAAGATGAACATGGTTTGTATCCACATTCTAAGATGGATTGGGCCAAAGTAGACGAGATGAGATTGAAATATCTGAATAGTTAAATAACGATTTGATAAATCCTTAATAATTCTAGTAAAAATACACTTTTTAATATTTAGGAAATTTGAAAATTTTTTGTTTTTAGATTTTATTATTTTAGGCACAATTTTATTATAAATATATAGGTGAAATGTATTTTAAATTCAAGTGTGCAATTTTTTCAACCGTTATTGAGATTTTATTATTATATATATTCTGTATATATATTATTTTTGATCTCAGTATAAAGTTTAATTGCATTTAAGTAAAATTGCAGTAAAAGTACACAATTTTGGTCTTTAACTTTTTATAAATAAACTTACTTTTAGGCACCAATAGAATTTAATATTAAATTTAAAAAAAAAGTACACAAAATTGCCTCCAGCAACCAAAAAAATCTGGTAGATGGAGCAGTAAACATAGTCTGGCTTATACTTTTTCGTATGCCCTTATGAGGTCGAAAAATAAGTAAGAAATAAGTTTGAAACTTTATTTATTTCATGTTATTCTTTTTGTTTCCTAGGTTTAGGATTCTGAGTAAATTAAAATAAAATAAAACAATTACTGGCAATTTATGAGACAACACATTAAAAATGTCTCATTTCAACTATTTGTAAAAAAATTTAAAAAATGAAACAAAAACTGATGAAGCCCCTGGCCTGGCCCTGGCCTTTGCGCTAAATTGCCAGTAATCTTGGCTTGGAATTTATTTATTTGATTCAAAGGCAAAACTTAAGAAAGTAGTTGACACTATTTAAAAAAAGATGATATTGTTATAGAATAGTTCAGAAGTAAATGATTTTTTAGATTCTCTAAATTATTATTTATTAATAAAAAAGCGAGATTATCTTTGATTTAAAAATTAAATGAAATATAAAAACCAATACATTCCTTACTTACAAAACATACTGTATATCTCCTATGTTAAATTATTTATACTGGGTTGTTATGAAGGTATAATATCTTTAAAAGGGATTGTGATAATAATGTTAGGTTTTTATAAGTGATGGTCATAAGTAAGATATTGCTTCAAAATATCCTAGTCATTGTGTAGTCAAACATATCAAAGAATAAAATAACTCTGTAATAGATATAATAAAAGTGACAAGATAATGTATTTTTTATTTATATCAACACTAAATTGTCAAAAAAACTTTTCAACAATTGGAATGTAAACAAAAGAATAGAAGCGAAGGTAAGTATCATTTGCAAACAAACAATTCACAGTGACCATGCGCTCGGGTCGGTTCGGTATTATTCGGAATATATAGCCCAAACAGTTTCCGGTAATTTTAAACAGAGTCAGTTTCCGGTAATTTTAAACAGAGTGCAAAGTCCAAACCAATAAAAATCGATAATTTGAATAGAGCGCGAAGACTAAACAAATAAAAATTAATTTTTAACACGTAATTTCCTTCCTCTCCAAAGCTAGCAGAACGTGCAAGAGTGGCTTTTTGACGCCATAGCAGTCGCTCCTATGCACTCAAACTTTACATAGAGATAGCAACCTATCATTTTTCATTCGGTTGATTAATATTAACTTTAGATTGAAAATGGCCCAGAAATCCGTTTAAGCTCATAATAACTAAGTAAGAATTGTAACCTTTTTACTCTTTGTACATTTTAAATCGTTGACCCTTTTCAGTCTTCGAGAACTAGCAGGAAACAGCAAATACAGTCCACTATTGTCTTGGCTAGTCATTAGCCAACCAACTATTAAGGCGATTAGGACTGGAACAGCACAATTCCCGTCTAATACCCGACAGTATAAATGAAAGATATGTGTAGTACTGAATTATATATTAATAATAAGTATATTATAATAAAAAAAATATATTTGACTTCATATACATATAAATTTAAGATTTTAATATAAAATATACATTAGACATCACATGTTAAACATTACATTTAAAGCTCTTTTTAATAACACTATAATAAAAATGGAAAATATTTTATGGTCAGGTTTTACATTTCTCAATGTAACTTATAACTTTGAACTTGAGGTAGACCCCTACCTAAATGTACAGATTTTTTAGCTACACATGTTTCTTTAAGAGACTTAGTTCTATTTTTGCATAAATGTAAATTGCAAATACCAATAGCATTGTTAAATTCGTAAAATAAATTATTGTTCCCACCATTAGGCCCTACTAAAACATCACAGTTCAAGTTTTTACTTCTAATATCATCCAAGCAACATTCCATATACTCGGAATGCTCGGCATAATACTTACTAATGTCATAATGTTTGACTTTCAGTTTTTGTGCTAAAATACCAGTTATAAATGTGTCATCTATCCAAAAATATCTTGTAATTTGGCTCAACTTGTAAAGTTGTTCAGCAGTCTTTGGATTTGTTATGTAAAACCATCCAGATACAAATGTAGGGTATGTTGTCAGACTGTACTCTTTTTGTGTTACATACCATTTGTTGGCTGGTTCTCTTATAGGAACCATGTTTCTTAAGACATAACCTGTTATAGAAACTAAAATTAGAGAGCCACACATTTTGTATCACTGTTAAGACACGATCAAAATTTAAATATTTAACACATTGACTATCAACAACGAGATAACTGTAAATTAACGTGGCAGTCAAAGTGTTAACAAACGTTTCAACTTTCTTACAAAAGTCGTTTTGAAAGATATAATGGACAAGATAAATTTCACATTTCGTTCGTATTCAGAAGTGTACAAAGTCGAGGCTTCATCTCATTAATGTACTTGAGAAGTATTATGCAAACTAAATCTATTAAGATTATTTTCCAATATCTTCAAACAACTAACCTGCAATGAAGTTTTTGCTTTTCTGGATTCTCAATGATTTTAATAAGTAAGGCAGACGTTCAACATTTACCACAGTATCATCATCCATTTTAATAATAAAGTCGACATTAAAACAATTTTCCGCTGCCCATTTTAATCCCATAATATGCTTATAAGTTAGATTTCTGTATGCTTCTATAAAATTTCCTTGTACAATGTCTCCGAATCGTTTATTTTCACTAACTACAGAAACTTGTTTCGTGTACTGATCCGATGGTGCTACACCAAGCAGAAATATCCGTTTTAAATTTATTTGTTTCAGATCTTCCTCGGAAAAGGCTCTTCGCATTGAACTCCTTGTCTCGACATTACCGAAATAAGAAGTTACAATAATTAGTGTCTTGATATCAGAGTTGTTCTTACACTTTTTGGCATTTAAAATGTAATGAAAATTATTGATATCCAAAAATTTTTCGAATTTTGGATTTTGTGCCCCATTTCTATAATTTTTTGGTTCTAAAATGTTAATGTACACATCCTTGTTGCCTGTGTTTAATAAATAAATAACTAGAAATGTAGTGCAAATACCCACTATAGCTGCTGTAAATCTTAGTCTCAGAAAAGACATTTTCTTAAGTTGTTTTAACCCATAATTTCTTATTTCGATTAGTCTTACTGTTTTTGGGTAACGGAAGTAATTTTTTCCATTATTAGTGCAATACTATTTCAATTATAACGGAAGTAAAAATTAATATTAGAATGTATGGTCAAGGTAAACAAACAGATGGAGGAATAGGAATGTAGGAGAGTGGCAACCATATTATCTTGTATTTGTCATGTTGGTTGCCTATCGATTTGCACAAATTTTTAGATATTTTGGAATTATGAATAATAATAAATTTTTCATCATAGAAACCTCTATAGATTGTTTTAAAAAAAGCAATAACTTTAATTCATTAATACTTTTTTCCGTTAAGAGCCTTTTTCAGGTAAAATTGGACTTTTTACCTCTTTGACTGACAAAAACAAATTAGTGGTAAAAGGTATGAAAAAGTTGGGAAAATAGTCAACAGGTGTGGAAATTTAAATCCTAAAATCGTTTTTTCATTTAAATAGTAGATTTTTTTCATAAAGAAAAGGAGTGTAAACAAACTGGCATGCAGACTATGCAGAGACAAGGTAACTTGTCAAGTACACAGGGTCGCCTTAAGGGTTTTATAAAAATAAGTAATCGATTTATTGTTTTATTTTCTATTATTTTAAATGATTTTTAACAAGTGTAATTAATAAATATTTTTCAGTCAGTAATTTAGCGAGCGTTTTCAATTTTTTTCACTCGAATGAATTAGTACATTTAGATTCACCTTCAGAGTAAATAATTTTTGACAAACGTTTCTCACGTGTGTGAATAAGTAAATGTGAATTTAGAACGTGCTTCTGAATAAATGATTTTTTACAAATGTTACACTTGAAATTTTTTTCACCTGAATGAATCTGTAAATGTGCATTTAAATTGCCTTTCTGAATAAATGACTTATCACAAATGTTGCATTTGAATTTTGATTCACCTGAATGAATCAGTGAATGTCTCTTTAAGTCGCCCTTCAAGGTAAATAATTTTTCACAAATGTTGCACTTAAAATTCTTTTCACCTGAATGAATCAGTAAATGTGCATTTAAAATGCCCTTATGAGTAAATGATTTTTTACAAAAGTTGCACTTGAAGTTCTTTTCGCCTGTATGAGCCAGTAAATGTGAATTTAGATTTGCCTTCCAAGTAAATGATTTTTGACAAATGATACACTTGAAATTTTTTTCACTCGAATGAGTCAGTGAATGTCTCTTTAAGTCGCCCTTCCCAGTAAATAATTTTTCACAAATGTTGCACTTAAAATTCTTTTCACCAGAATGAATCAGTAAATGTGCATTTAGACTGCCCCTATGAGTAAATGATTTTTTACAAATGTTGCACTCGAAGTTCTTTTCACCTGAATGAGTCAGTAAATGTGAATTTAGATTTGTCTTCCAAGTAAACGATTTTTGACAAATGTTACACTCGAACTTTTTTTCACTGGAATGAATCAGTGAATGTCTCTTTAAATCGCCCTTACCAGTAAATAATTTTTCACAAATGTTGCACTTAAAATTTTTTTCACCTGAATGAATCAGTAAATGTCTCTTTAGATTGGTCTTCAGAGTAAATGATTTTTCACAAACGTCGCACTTAAAATTTTTTTCACCACTATGACTCATTAAATGTGAATTTAGGTTGAACCTTTGAGTAAATGATTTTTCACAGATGTTGCACTTGAAATTCTGTTTTCCTGAATGAATTAATAAATGTTTTATACTAGAAGGTGGTTGGCAATCACGTTTATCACTTTCTTCAAAAGTTGTCTGGATGTTGATCTCACCATATTCTAAAACTTGCATTCTTTCATCCTCAATATGCATTTCTTCCTTTTCAATTTTGAAAGTAATATCACCCATTTTAACATCTACATATTGAAATGGAACATCAGGTTTCTCTTCTATATTGAGATAATCCTCCTCTAGTTCTTTACTGATCTTAATATTTTCTAAACGTTCCTCCCATCCAGATTCAATTTTTATTTGAGCTTGAGCTCCAGAAATCATTTCTATTTGATTAGATCCCATTTTACTTCCTGATCCTGACAGACGTACTACCGCAAACGATCTGACAATTGACAACTAGAAGTGATGGGATATTTCGAATTAAAAATATCGTTCTATCCGATTACTGAAATATCCGATGGCGTGAGCAGAGCAGACACTGAAAGGGAACATTTGATTTGAGAACTAGTTGGTTCTCCAGCGTATCGATGTAATATACAATGTTACATGTTGTTTACGTTTATTAACAAACAAATAAAAACATTGAAATATACATTGTTGCACAATTAAAACATTGTTTGTTTGTTTTAAAGTTAGAATTGGTCAAAAAGTTTTTAACAAAAATAAACGCTAAATTTCTAGTACAAATATATTCACCCATATGTTCTTATGCCGCAATTAACGTGTTAAAACATTACATATCAATTTTTGATACCTACGATAGTGGAGGCCAAAGACTTTTGGTTAAATACCTTTAAAAAGATTTAAAAATATTTTTAAAATAAAGGATTTTAATACTGTTTTTAATGAATGAATGAATTTAATTTTATTTCATAAAATAAAACAAAACCGCAGAAAAATAAAATTTAATTACAATCGTTTTTTCTTACAATTTCTTTTATTAAATATTTTAAATAAAATTCGACAACCTTGCCTTGAGTACCTCGTTAACTAACACCATTCATTCTAACCGAATATTTTCCGTTTAATAGACATTTTTTAATGAATTAATAAATGTTCTTCTAGATGTGACTTCTGAGTAAATGATTTTCTACAAACGTAGCATTTAAAATTCTTTTCATGTGAATGAATTGATAAATGTTTATTTAAATCCCTTTTCCGAGCAAATGGTTTTTTACAAACGTCGCATTTAAAATTCTTATCACCAGAATGAATTAGTAAATGTTCCGTCAGATGTGACTTAAGAGTAAATGATTTTTTACAAACGTCACATTTAAAATTCCTTTCATCAGAATGAATTAGTAAATGCTGTTTCAGATGTGTGTTCCGAATAAATGATTTTTCACAAACGTTGCATTTAAAATTCTTAACACCAGAATGAATTAGTAAATGTCCTCTCAGAGATGAATTTTCAGTAAATGATTTTTTACAAACGTCACATTTAAAATTCTTTTCACCGGAATGAATTAGTAAATGTCTTTTCAGAGATGATTTCAGAGTAAACGATTTTTCACAAACGTCGCATTTAAAATTTTTATCACCAGAATGAATTAGTAAATGTTCTTTCAGATGTGTCTTCCGACCAAATGATTTTTTACAAACGTCACAGTTAAAATTTTTTTCGCCCGAATGAATTAGTAAATGTCTTTTCAGATCTGACTTCAGAGTAAATGATTTTTTACAAACGTCGCATACATAATTTTTTTCACTTGTGTGATCTAATAAACACGTTTCAAGATTGCCTTCTTGAGAAAACGTATCTTTACAAATATTCCAGTTATAATTTTCTTCATCATTAGCAAAACATTGTTGGCCTTCATAATTTTTGTTGTTCTTATCTTCTTCTAAATGCTGTTCACTTTCGCCCTCAATAGGTATTTCTTCTTCTTCTTCTTCAATCTTAAAACTGTTATCACTGAAAAATTTTGTCTCAATATCTGTATATTGAACTGTACAAGAACCTTTTGCAACATCAAGGTTCTCCTCTATTTTAAAATACTTCCCCTCTAGTTGTTTAATGTTATTATCAACTTCCTCTAAATGTTGCTCACTTTCATCTTTAATAAGTATTTCTTCTTTAATCTTAAAATTGTTATCACTGAATAATTTTGTCTCAATATCTGTATATTGAACTGTACATGAATATTTTGTAACATCAAGTTTCTCCTCTATCTTGAGATATTGCCCCTCTGGTTGTTTAATGTTTATTCCATCCTCCCATTCGGGTTCGATTTTTATTCGGTCTTGAGAAATAATTTTTATTTGTTGAGATTCCATTTTAATCAATAATCAAAAATAAACTGACAATCCAGTGCTGTCAACAGTGCCAACATAACCGGTCTATATCAAGGATGATAAACTCTCTAGTTTGTCATACTTGGGTCGGGACATCGCCATAGCCAATCACTTCTTTCCACAGACTTCAGCTTTATTTCAGCGGATTCTTATGTATTTTAATGTTGGTTATTTAAATTGTGTTTGTAATACGTCACGCAATTCACGCTTGTAAAGATTTAGTACTACATTAAAACTGGCGAAAACTGAAGTAATTGTTAGTACAAGTTGATTTATTATGAAAAAAGAAAGAAAGACAGAAATATTTAATTTGTGTCAATCACTAATTTTACCATCAACATATGCGTTTCATATTTAATTTTAAATTTCGTTTAATACGACTAGAAATTTCTCCCTACTTATTCCTTTCCAGGCATCAATGCTTCTATGTCATATTATCTATAAGCCTGAGCTCCTAACTCATGTGCTGGCATGTCAAGCACTTAAAGATGATGGATGCCAAGAGAGTTATTATATTATTTCTTATATTTTCTAAAAGTTTATGTGATGTTTCTGGAGTTATAACAATAAACATTTCAACTTTAGTAAACTCATGAACCTTTCATGAAACATAATTAAATCAAAAGATAAGATTTAAACAACAAACTTGGACACCACTACACTATATATTCCTTTAGTATTTCTTACATACCTTAATATTCATCTCTCTTCTGATGCACTAGATTTTTCTACACTATAACAACGACTCACTATTGCTAGAGATTTTTATATATGTTGAATAAACATTATAAAACGTCTTAAGGTACTCGTTAGCTTATAAAAATACGAGAAATGTTAAATCTGACATTTACATCTGACATAACCTAAATGTTTGGCCTTTTACTTCGCCTGACTGTAGTAAGTTGATTTCTATTGGTTTTACAGAGTCGGCCATTATGCTGATTTTCAACTGTTTCAAAATATTATGAATGAAATAGTAATACTACAACGCCCCCATAGTACTATATTTTGAATGACATTGAGTTATTTCATTGCTAATCACAGTGGTGATAGATATAAATGAAAAATGAATAAATAGCTCAGTCAAATGGTTCGAAGTGGAAAATGCTGGTGTAATTGTTTTTAGTGGTTTATTTTACATTTTTTGGGGTGCTGAACACGAATCTAAAGTTTTCCAACAAAAATTTTTCCCGCAAATATGAGAAATCATCAAAGATCAACAAAAAAAATGTTTTCTAGCGATTTTCAGCTAATAACTTGCAAAGCAAGCTATTGTGGTCACAGTGGCCCTTTAGTAAAATAAAGAGAGTTGAAATAGACCAGGGTCGATAATTTTTGAAACCAAAAAAATAATGGTTGGATATGAAACTCATTGGAAAAGGAAGAGAATATAAAAAAAATGAAAGGAAAAATAATTTACGGGCGATCTGAGGTCGGGAAGTGGAAGGGGGTTAGCTTTTAAGGGTATAAAACTCTTTATCTCGACTACAAGTCCTATGGAAAAAAGTTAAATGGCAAAGTTGTAGGTAATAAAGAGATCTCCAACTTTTGTATTTACACTTTTTTCACATAACTTCAAAATTTATGTAAAAAATTCAAATAACCAACTTTTTGGTTTTTTATTTTTATCTTTCACGAAATTTGGTGAAAAGTTACCTTTTTATGTCCCAAACATACTGTAATTTTTTTGATTTAAAATATTTATTTTTTCACCTTATTTTGACTTAATATCGAAAAAGCACCCTAATTTTCAATCGAAAATTCTCACGTCAAAATATCTGCTTTTTTAAAAAACTCGGTGGGCTTTTTGTTCGTTGAAATCTCTACTTTTTGATGGTGTAAAAAAACATACAATAATATGCTAAATGTTCTCAAAAAATGCAAAGAAACGAAAAAAACTCGAATCCGAATTTTTTTTTTAAATCATGTACAATTTTGGGCTATTTATTAAAATGTATACTTTAATTACTCGAAAAACGTGTTACATTGATAAACAAAATAGGTTTCATCCTACTATTATTTTTTTTCACTTTTTACAATTTTCAAAGGCATTTTCAGCACTGGTCTAAAATATCAGGAGAATAAGTAGTTTTTGGCAAATAGGAATAACTAGACAGAATCAGTGGCCGATCTAGGGAGTTTTCCAGGGGGACGGGCATCAGTTAATGGAAATTTGTAACCAAAGTGATTAAGTTATAAAGATTTGGGATGTCTTTGAGAAAATATTCAATACAACGAATAATTTTGGTTTGTGTGTTTTCTTCTTGTTGAAATAGTATATTAAGTTTGGAGAACGGTAAGGGCTTTTTACCGATGGAAGACAATAGTTTGGAGGAGGAGCGAAGCGACGAGTCCAATTATTGTCTGACATCGGTAACCCTTACCGTTCGACATGCTTATAACGTTTTTTGCACGATTGGAGCAATAATAAACTATTAAATTATCCATTTTTTTTTTATATTCAAAATTTCGATTCATCATATCAAGATACATGTTATGGTTGCTAGGTAGTTCCGCATAATAAGTCACTGCTGTCACTTAAAATATTGTTACATCAATTTTGGTTTTTTGTGTTGCTTTTTCGATATTACTTTAAATTTTAAAATATGAGCGACAATAGTGACTCTGATGAAATAGAACAGGCATGGGAAGAAGGGCGTGCCGCAATTATTCCCGAGAAGTCAAAGTTGCGGTATGAGAATACCTACAAAATTTTTAAAAAGTGGTGTCAAGATAAGAAAGTAGATATTCAAGAAAAAAGTGTATTGGCATATTTCGTTCAAAGAAATACACAGCCCCTGGTAGCTTATGGGCAGAATACTCTATGATGAAATCCACAATTTTTTTATATGATGGTATTGATATTTCCAAGTTTTCTACTTTGATCGCGTATCTCAAAAGGAAAAACGTTGGCTATAGGCCTAAGAAGGCTAGCATTTTTACACGCGAGAATTTTTCAAAATTTCTGATGGAAGCACCAGACGAGGAATTTCTAATTCACAAGGTAACATAAACTAGTTTACAAAAGAAATACTCTAATAATGATAATGTTTGCACATTTGTAGGTCGCAATGATTTTGGGGATTTCTGGTGCATGTAGAAGGGAAGAATTACATAATATTACCATGAATGACATCGAAGAAAATGATTGTTTAATCAATGTAAAATTACCCAATACAAAAACAAATATTCAGCGTAGTTTTACAGTCGTTAACAAACTCGACGACAAAATTCTGGAGGAGTTTCTATTAGCAGTGAAAACACAGCACAAACAAGTGGGATATCTTTAAGCAATTTAAGAAAATGTACAATATTTAATTTTAATAAATAATTTGTTAGTTTCCTATAATTATTGTTAAAAAATATTGTTACTTCAATAAATTTAGTTTTTGAGTGTTTCTTATTGATTATTATTATAATTTTTTAAAATATGAGCGACGAAAGTGGATTTGAAGAAATTGAACGGGTGAAAAATCAAAATTTCGGTATAAGAGTACCTGTAAAATTATGAACAGTAAGTGAAAATTCTGAACGGTAAGTAAAAAATCTGAACGGTAAGTGAATTACTTACCGTTCAGTTTTTCTTGACATTAGTAAATGCTCCTTACTGTCATCAAAATAGACATGGTAAAGAGTCAAAAATGACCAATCGTGCAAAAACCAATCAAAAGGTTTACTTGCATATCCAGACTCTATAGTCCAGTAAATTAACGCCAGAAAAATCCCAAACCTGAGCAACAAGTCTGTCCGTCAATTTTTTTTAATTTGCAGTTATTCATAGGTACATTTACTTCCGAAAATCTCAGCTACGTGGAACTTGTGGAAGTGTCGGAAAATGGCTCTAGAATTCTCGAAAATCCGTTTTAGACGATATCTGCCGAAATATGACCCTTAGAGCATTTTTGTTTAGACAAAAAATGAAGAGCAGTTCATTACACAAAAGTTTTTTTCCCCTATACTAATATTTTTTGCAAAAACGGCGTTTCAAAAATTCATTTAATAATTCTCAAAATTATTGTGGTAAAAACGGAAAATTTGAATATCGTCCCAAAACTTGAATATCCTCTCGTTTTTGTCTGAAGACAAAAGATAATTTATTGTAAAAAAATCCAATTTGAGAAAGTTTCAAGGCAGAGTTTTTTCTCGTGCACTTAATAAAATACGCGATATCTTATATATTGATGAAAAGGTCAGAATGTGATCTTTTATTTAGTACATGGCCCCCTTGGCCCCTCCCTCAGATCCGCCAATGGACAGAATTACAGGTGTCTTGACATAAGTTGCTATTTGCCAAAAACTACTTATTCTCCTGATATTTCAATACTCTTTTGCGTGGAAACCACTGTGACCACAATAGCTTGCTTTGCAAGTCATTAGCTGAAAATCACTAGAAACATTTTTTTGTTGATTATTGATGATTTCTCATATTTTCGGGAAAAATTTTTGTTGGAAAACTTTCGATTCGTGTTCAGCACCCCAAAAAAACATAAAACAAACCACTAAAAACAATTACACCAGAATTTTCCACTTTAAACTACTGTTAGATTGAACTAGAAAACATGAATGAAAAACATTTATATATTTTTAAATAGTAATCGCTTTGATGATACAATTGTAAAAACATTCTGTATACATAAGATGATGCATTGCCTCCCCTAAAAAAATAAAATAAAATACTGTAAAAAAAATAAGCAGTAATAATAGTTATAAGAGTGGAGGTAATATTAGATTAAATAAAATTAAGGACTTTTGTTATATTTTCGAGATCTCAAACAGTGTTTATCACATAACCAGGAAAGTAGCTTTTTATGATCAAGCATTTTAATCACTGGTTATATATCAGAATCTTTGCGTATTTCGCTTTTTGCACTTTTTCTCGCCAATCTACTCGTCCTACCTCAATTAAAAGTGAAATTTTGCAGAATTTGTCAACAAACTGGGGCGGTGCCAATAAGAAAAACAATTTATGATATCAATCTAATGCTATAAATAAGAGAGGGACAACATGGTTGCCTGCACTCGTTTTTCAGAAGTGAGAGTGAATCGTTTTGTCCGTAACAGTAAACGTGGAGGTGGTGGAAATGGAAATTTCGGTGTTAATGGTGAGTTTTGCTCCAAAACATTGTATCTCCCCTGGATATGTCGTACACCGGGCGTCCCAAATATGCGGAATCGATACATGTACATCATACAAATCTGTTTACTTTCAATTTGATGAAGATTAGTTTCGAACAGAAATTACCATCATCAGGGAATAGCATAAAAGTTGATATTTTAGGGGCTATAATCTCCTACTTTTTTAAAACTGGTTAGAGGAGTGTCAAATATTATTTTTTATAGTAAATTTTTTTTTGGAAAATTTTATTGAAGCGTAGTTGTTATTTTCGATGAATGATCGACTGGAATTATCGTAAAAATATTCTTGGATTTTTTTAACGAAAATACCTTGAAAATTGTATATTTACATAAAATTTTTAGAAAAATTGTAAGATTCAATTTTAGAAGAAACATTAATAGACATGATCGATTGAAAAATTAAAAAAATGTAAAATTGAAACATTCAAATGTCCAATAGTGTAAAATTTCGACTTTTTTTACAAGAAAAATAAAAACTATCGCACAAAAGCAAAATTTCGAGAGTTGCATACTATTTCAACAGAGTGAATGTAGTATAAAAAACTATAAGAACCTTTTTCAAAAATATTTATATTTTCATTTTTTATTTTTTTTATTTCATACTTTAGAATAGAATAGAATTTATTCATCTTTGAGAATTATACACTTATATACACTTATACAAAGACATACATAATGTACAATCCTATCAGACTAGCCAAAATGCGTTATAAAATACAATACCTACATGATTAAAAATAAAAATATAATAATGATAAACAATACAATACATGTTAAAATTTGTTTAAAAGTTAAAAAAATCTTCTACACACTATAGAAAAGAAATTTTATTCAATAAACATCAATTAAAAACAATGTGTACCCTTCTGTATACATTCCTTGTAGAAATTAAAATTTGATCCTTTAATTTATAAATAATTGATTATTTAAATTTATAGTTCGGAAAATTATTATTTCGACCTACAATTTGCCTCTTCAACAATATTTTCAATTTCTTCCTACTGTTACAAATTATTTTCGCAATTGTTTAAAATTAAAGTTTAATACAAAATTTAACAAATATTTCTAAACAAAGATATTTACTTTTTAATGTAGGTACTAGGACTTTATGGCCTTTATTGCAGCGGTTCTCAAACTTTTCAAATTTTGTACCACATAAATATGAAACATCAAATTTTGTACCCCATAAATATGAAATAAAAATATATGTGCCACCATAAAAGCATTTCGCCATTAAAAAACTATAATATTATAAAGTTTGAAATATCAAATATTTTGATCAAACTAGTTTGAAAGTTTGAATAATTAAATCGTATTTTATTAGTATACTTAAGTATAAAAAACCTGCTTAATACATGAAAAAACAAAACGAAACATTAACCTAATAAAAAGTCATCAAAAATAAAGTATTTATAACATGAGAGAGAGTTGTAAATCATTTAAATCATTTTCTGTTAGTATTGAATATTATAAACGATGATTTACAATCTCATTTTCATTTTTATTTTTCATATTTTATAAATAAAATCTGTTAAAACTCTATTAGCCTTCCATTTAAAGACATTAAACATCTAACATATTCATCATTTTAGTCTATTCCTTCGTTTGGTAATTGTTAGAGAAGCCCTGGAAAAATCTTCTCTATTGATGCTGATGCAGCATGTACCGCTGGAAAATCTCTACATTTCAGATAGTATTGGAAATGCAGTATCATGTCTCTTCCACCATTTTAAAACATTTTCTGAACTATCAGCCCTTCCTTCGGATAAATATTTTGTAATTTCATCTTTCCAAGCATTTTCATCTACTGGGACTGGCTTTTTACTACGAGATGTTTGAAAGAAAGCTGGTACATCTATATATCAACATTTTTGTTAATAATTCGTTTTAATTGTCCTTGACCTTCTCGCTAAAATTATCGTAATATTGGGTTTTGTAAATATTTTTAAAACTTATCAAAGCTTCTTTTTGCAAATTTTTGCACCATGAACTTGAAGAAAAAGTTTCTATTTTATGACATTCATCAATATCATCCATCATTCCTATATTCTTAATTAAAAGAAACAGCAGAAGAGATAAAAACTAAGTGGCTATATTTTCGCATCTTGGGCCGAAAGTAGCTACTTTCGGCAGAAGAACAATAAAATTGTGACATTAACAAGAATGAGTTAGAAGAATTGTATTTTTCGCACCCTTTTTACCAAAGCAAGTTTAATTAATTTAATCCGGGAACACCCTATATAATACAGGTTAATATGCACGTATAAACTTTCGATGCTATTAGAGAGATTTTCTATAATTTGTAATTAGAGAATGTTTTTATTGAAATCTGCTCACGCATCAGTCGTTCGGATGGCTGGCTAATTAAAAAATAAATATAATTTTCATGATTACCCAGTGTAAAATGTGTGACAAATAACTTTATGTTCGTACTGTCAGGTATGTAGAAATTTAATCAGTTTAATTGGTTCTCTTCAGTGATTTTAACTTGGAAAATATCATCCGTTGCAATAATATGATTTTTGTTTTGCCTTGAATAATAATTTTACTTGCAGTTCTGTGAGTCTATTGATATTATACGATATATAATAAACCTCCTGATCCTCAGTATTGTCATCTTTCTGTCTATTGGCACTGATAAAAATTCTATCTATTAAAAGTTTAGAAGAAGGTCGTTTACATCATTCTTTTTTTATATCTAAATTACCTACTTGATTTTCATGAATATTTTTTATTCTTTTTATTCTTTATTTAATGACATTAAAAAGACCATATTTTGAGGTATTGTTTTGTTAAAAAATATTAAAAATTGAAAGAAAAATGGCGCTTCCCATTTTCCCCCTTCTTTTTTGTCATTTCTTGCTGTGAAATCACTTATATAAAATCAGAACCCCAGAAGATAATGTTAGTGCATTGCATTGTGGAGATGAAAGGAAGGACGAACTATAACAAGTAACAATTGGTTTTTAGAAACTAAAATTAGTGAAGATGGTAAACTAGACACAGTAATTCTTTAGATGTGAATTCGACCTCAAGAGTCGTAATGAAATTAGATATTTCGTCAAGACAAATGATTAATTTTCTTTTCACTCCATGTTTTCTCTAATTAACTATCCGAATTCTTAATCAATAAATAAATAATTAAAACAAAAAAATTATAATAAAATTTGGTTATTTTAAGTTATATATATCAAAAAGTAAATTTTAATTTTAATATATGTAAAATTCTATTTTCCCAAACCGTTAATTGCTCCACTAATTAAAGATACCTTGTTTTAAAATTCCTTACAAAGTTGTATGGGCGGTGTAACATCTCCTTGTTAGGTAAATCAAACAAAAAAAAATTCATAAATTCATTTCCCTAGGCTAAACAATTTGTTACGTGAAACTAAAGCGGACTAACATTATTATACTTTTCCCATTCAGGTATATTTTTTAGGAATAATTTAAATATTTTTATGATGGTCAATGATATAAATCGTCTTATATAAAAACTTTCTTAAATCGTGAGTGATGGTCCAAAGAAACAGAAACTTCAAAATTATTAGTGAATGGAAAATGTAATAGTTTTAGAACATCTTGATTAACAATATAATGCTACAAGATCTTTAAACGTTTTGGTTTTGGATTGGAGATATGACCACCCACATTTTCTTTTGAAAGCAACCTGACTCCGATAATTTCTAATGATAGATTGGAATTTTATTAGATATTATATATGGTGGCTCACGTAAAGCGTAATTAGATCTTTCATGGAATAAACACTTGGATCTCCTGTGGCAAAAAATAACATTTTAACTTAATCTCAGTAATAATATAACAAGAGAATGAGAAAAAAAATATTTCGAACTCGCGAGTTATATTTGACTAGATTATTTTTTGATTAACAAATTTTTACAATAAAAGTATTGAAAAATTTAATTTAATTATTACAATATACGAAAATATCGTTGGAACATTGTGAGTACATTAAAAGACTTAACAATTTAAATTAGTACAATGAAAAACGCAATTATTAAAAATATTTCGAGACTCCTATTTATTGAGGATTTGGAATTGCTTGTTATATTAACTGTTTCCTCCTGCGTATTTTCTCTAAGATTATTTATTATGGTTTAATCAAACCTGCAGAATTATGACCAGTGACCTTGATTAGTTTCTTGTTCTCCTACACCAGCTCTTGAAAGGTTACTTACTGCACTTGATCTGGCAGAATGGTTAGTTATTTTTTTAGTAACCTACTTCTTCTGCTGCTTCTTTCATCCATTTTGAAATGGAATTTATTCCCACAGGAACGTTTTTATACCAAGAACCATGAGTTTGCCAAGCCGGATTTGGAGTTCGGTTTTAATATTTTCTTCACGTTTACCTATTAGTTTTTCAAAAAGACGAACAGGGCAAATATCTGGATTATTTATGTTTGGAGTCAACCATTTACTATTAGCGCACCTTTGTGCTCCACCCTGTGCAGTTTTTGTAAAGATGGGATTATCTCGGTTTCTTTTTTAAAATAATGAACTAAACATTTCGTAGCTTCTCCTCCCCTCCAAGCTAGTTCATACGATGCAATCCACAAGGTGTATCTTCGTCCCAATAGTTAAAAATTTTCAACAATTCTGTATTAGAAAGTGCTACAGAACTTTGTTTGTGTTTTTCATGATGTTTTTGTAAAATTTTTCTTTTTGCACCTCTTGCATTTCGAGCAGTTTTGAATTCTATATCATGGAAAGGATCAAAGGACCTGTTATACTTATTAAAGTAAAGTTCTTGGACTAATTGTGCCGTTTTATTCCTCATTGTCTTTATTACTGCTTCTTTATAATCATTTTCGTTCTTTCTTTTCATGTTATAAGCCCAATCTTTTAAAATCAATGAGTAGCGGTTGTAGTAGATTGATCCAGCTAGAATATAATTTCTTTCTATGGTGAATGTCTTAAATTGTCTCCATATCCTGATTACTGATTAGAGTGTTTTTCGAAGTAGTTCCTAAAATATTTTTTGTTATTTCTGCATCTGAAAAGGTACTAAACCGTTGATTTTCACTCATTTTTTATAAAGCGCTAGGTCATTATTTTGACAACTATCTGACACTTGCTAAGCAAACAAAAGCTACAGTGATTATTCCCGAGAATACATATACGAAAGGACAACCTTATCTACCATTCTTTCTTACTTATCCAAACAGTAGTTGTGCTCAATAATTTTAATATCAACTCCTACCACGTTATTAATGTAATTCAATCAACTACTTTCAAAATTAATTTGTTTTTTTTCAATTTTAATTTATAATGCTCCCTTGAGGCAATATCCATGATGAGAGTATAAAATTAATATATAAAAAATATACAAGGAGGCTATGGAATTTTAATGTCTTTGGTGGAAGGGCATCAGGACATTCATTTAACTTTTTGCTGGATCTGAAGGTCTGTCGTCCTTCTGGATTTTGTTTATGATTTATTATAGTAAAATATTTTGATGATTGACATTTACAGTTATACCGTAAATCAAGTGATTTAAAAAAATTGACGATTGTAGGTGCCTCTTAAATATTTGTTTTACCATATATAAAACGGACTTTTATGGATCTCCTAGATTGGTCAACATATTTTTTATCACGATCTATACAATTAACACTTTTAAATTATTCGATGAAATTGTTGATTTGCAAATTCTACAGGTGTTTATATTATATATAGAATCTGTGGAATTAATAATTATACTAATATTTTAATGTCTCAATTTCAACAACATTAAAAAATATTAGGCACAAAAACTGTTTAATAAATGGTTTCCAAACTGTGCACTTTGTATTAAAACTTTTAGAATAAGCTCTAAGGAGAATATATTAATCCAGTATAAACAAAATTTTTAAATATTTAAATATTTAAGTAAAAAATTACACGTTCAAATTTTTATTAATTTTTGAAATGAACTTGTTCTCTACCGGTTATTTTATTATTTAATGTGTAACAAAATCTTGTTACTCGTTACTTTCTACTAAATTTGTTTCAATATTGCGTGTCTTCATGCTATAAAAGAAGATATAGGAGCAACCATCACTACGTATAATTAGTTGGTTAAGTGAAAAAAAAATCAGAAAAAATAGCTTAATTGACTTTCTTAGCTTAAATTTGTATAGACTAATATCTTTTGTCATGAAACTACTGATGCAAGAGATATAAAACATTAAGTGATTTATACAGAATGACCACACGAAAGTTTACCATATTTTCCATTTTTTTTGTCCCATAAACTGTAACTCACATACCATGGGGCGTTTACAATTGTTCTTAAGGTTTTTGATTGAAATCTTTGAATGATGTTGACAGAAGATTATTTTGCACAACCCCAGAGTTGGAGTCCATAAGTCTATATCGGTTTCAGTATGGCTTTGTAAAGCAATATTTTGTTGTTGGTAGAAAGCTTGGATTTTCTACCAAGCAGCCAGTTCATCTTCATCTACCCTACATAATGACCTGAGGATTCCACTTGTTAAAAATGAAATAGAGAGAATGGCTGAAAGTTATAAAAATCAGAAAACGAACGAAACACAAGACGGCTCAATATATTATGGCCCCAAGATTTCCTGCAATAATGAAATAATCAAGAATGAGAATCATTAATGAATGTTTCTCTGGCAAGCCTACTACACGCAGCAGATTTACTTAATACTCTTTTCATAGATAAAAAATAAAAAATAAACAGTTGTGTAACTATTAATTTGAAATACGAATTTCTTGAATTTTATTTAGTAAATTTATATGTTTTCTCAGACTATGCTATCGATAAGCGTTCTGCATACTGGACAGGTCATAGCTAAATCCAGCCCTGTAGTTGTGACCCACGAAGGCAAAATGCGTTATTCCCAAAAACTTAACACAGTTTCGACAACTGCGAAACCTGATAGCCACTATCAGTATCAAAGTGTTCAACCGGAAAAACAACAACACAGTCATTTCACCCAAAGTTCACCCGCCATACCTCAGCAAGTTGTTTTACATCAACCTGTACAGATTCAGCGACCATTGGTGAGTAATTTTATTTATTTACTTTAATAAAAGATGTTTTTCCTTTAAAATAGACAACAAAACTAAAGAAGTTAACTCTAATCAGCTAGATATAAACATATGGGAGTTCCACAAGGGTCAACATTGGGGCCACTACTGTATCTTTATTGATAACTATTTGTTCTTAAACGCAAATTAAAAATGCTTATTTAATTTATTTGCTCAAGGTTCATCCACTTGGAGTTCCAATCCAAAATCAACTGCATCCTCAGTCACAGCAACAGATTCTGCAACTGATCCAGAAAGTTCTCTATAATACTCAGCAAAGCAATCAACCAACTGCGATGATCATCATTGCTCAACCTGCTTACGTTGGCTATAACAATCCTATACCACAACAACAACAATTGCTTAATTATTTTCATAATAATCCTCAAGCACGGTAAGAATTTAAAAATACTATATTAAAGAATTTTACGACAATGATTTTACTCAGAAAGTGATCAACTAAGAATTGACTTCTGTATAATTGAAACAATCCACGCTTATTTTATTTTTCAACGATGAAAATATTTAGTAGATCAACTGAAATTTTTGACTTTAAATTTGTGAAAAAAATTAAAATCAAAAAGGTAAAAAAAAATCACAAAGTTACTCGACCACAGAAATATCAATTTGTGTGTTTAATAATACATTACTGACCGGGGTATTATAAGCTTATATCACCATAGTTACGCTATCAATAAACAGGGTCATAACTCCCTCGGGATATTAGAGGTGCCTCAATTTCTCGTTGTCAGACTTAATTCCCGTTGTTAGGATATTTTGACGTTTGTTGAATATTGCTATCGGTGTTTCATTATATTTAGCGAATGTCATTGCTGCTTATTTTATTAAAATCGATCAGAAATAAAATAATCTATGTACCTCGGGAACTAATGAGCCTTAATTACCTCAGGCAATTGTAGTCCCTCGGGCTAGAGGCCCTCGGGATGCTAACTTTGTCTTCGGGAATTAAGGCCCTTATAATTCTTTTGATACACAAATTACTATTAAATCGTCTTCGTTAGCAATGTTTTTATAAATAGTAAATAAACATTTCTGAATTCAATAGTTGTAACAAGAGATACAGTTAGGATTTCAAAGGATATTTTATCATACAGAAAGTCAGTGACCGCTATACTTTCAGTTCACTTGCCCACTGAAATTTTTCGCCCTTTCATAAGATAGGTGGCGGCAGTCACCTTGATTGCCTAGACCAAGGTAACATATTAAAGTAAAAGTACTTAGAGATTTCTCTTTCTCCTCTGCAACACTTCATTTACTCTCTATTTCTTAAAAAAAACTGATTTCAATTAGATTGCGGATTTAAAAAAGGAAATGCAGGTGTGCAGACAAATAAATTATTTATTTCTGACTTCTTTTGGGAATATATAATTACTTTCAATTCGAATTTATGCTTTTTTCTTTTGTGCATTTAATTGGTTAGCCAAAGGCCGTACCAGAGAACAAAGGGACCACTTTGCATCAAATCAAATTAAATTAAAATCTCTAATCTCTAAAGTATATATAAATAAACCATAAATAAACCATTGTTTCCTATCTCTAGCCAGTCTTTTTGCTTGTTCTCTTCCGATACATAAAGAAGAAAAACGAAAAGAGATGAAAATATTTTATTATAAATCACAAAACCTTATTAACGATAATTCAAATTTTGATTGTACTAAAGTAGAACTTCAAATCAATTAAAATAATAGGCGTGCGGGTTGTGGGTACCAACATTTAATTTTTTTTTTCATCAATTAAGATTCAGTATTATATATTTCATAATATAAATTTTATTACAAAATAAAAAGTAGAGCTATTTCAGGAATCTTGTCAGTCGTTTGAAAAATGAAAATTTAAAATTGACTTGTCTTGAAAGTGACAAAGTGAGTTGGTTTATGTTTATTACATAATTTTATTTAAAGTATCGTGTACATATAGCGGAGTGAAATTAGAATTTTATATGGATGTAAGATCTAAGTCAATTTTTTTTAATTTTTTCAAATTTATACATAAAGACAAGCTTGTAAAAAATTTTTGGGCTGGAAATTCGCGAGATATGTGCCAAAAAGGGCATTTTTGGTATTTTTCAAGTGGATTGCTTCACTATTTTTTAAATATCTCCGGCTGTAAGAGTCGTGGAAAAATAAAAAAAAAATTAAAATGACCGTGATGAAGTAGAGCATCGATCCGTATAGTAGGGTTTTTTTATAAATGCATCCTAACCTCAAAAATTCGCGCTCATTATTTTTTTTTACTGAATTGGCAATAAATAACCAAAGAATTCTCGAACTTTCTTAAAAATTGGAGAAAATGTGTATTTTTATGTCGGGAAGACGTGATACAAATTAAAAATAAAAAAATGCATTTGTCTAGCAAAAATCGGCATTTTTCGAAAAAATTATGAATTGGCCGCCATTTTTGGAAAAACAATAGTAGAGAAAAAAATTTTATCTTAAAAAGAAGGATTTTGTGTGTACTTTTGTCTAAGAAAATCCAACATTTTATTTCTTTATTTAAAGTGCCCAATAAAAAATAGAAAAATAAAAATTCGATTTTTATTTTTTTCCCATTTTTTTATCGCGATATTTATGCCTGATTCTCTTAGAAAAACTGTATTTCAGTCCAAGAAATGTTTTAAAAAATTAAAAAAATATATCAGGTTCTAAAGTAAGATTTTTGTGAGGGAACGAATCAATATAAATCAATATAAAAAATGAAAATCAATTTTCTTTTTTTTATTATTCCCTAAATTGCGCACTTTAAATAAAGAAATAAAATGTTGGATTTTCTTAGACAAAAGTACACACAAAATCCCTCTTTTTAAGATAAAAATTTTTTCTCTACTATTGTTTTTCCAAAAATGGCGGCCAATTCAATTTTTTCTCAAAAAATGCCGATTTTGGCTGGACAAATACATTTTTTTAAAATTTTTACCATGTTTTCCCGACATAAAAATACATATTTTATCCAATTTTTCAGAAAATTCGAGGATTCTTTGGTTATTTATTGTCAATTCAGTAAAAAAAAATAATGTGCGCGAATTCGTTTTTTGAGGTTAGGATGCATTTTCAAAAAACCCTACTATACGGATCTATACTCTACTTCATCACGGTCATTTTAATTTTTTTTTATTTTTCCACGACTCTTAGAGCAGGAGATGTTTAAAAATAGTGAAGCAATCCACTCGAAAAATACCAAAAATGCCGTTTTTGGCACATATCTCGCGAAGCTCCAGCCCAAATTTATTGACAATTTTTTTACAAGCTTCTATTTATCCATTTTCAGAATATTTTCGTCTAATTTCACTCTGCTAATAAAAGTGGACAAGAGAATGTCTCTGAGCTAAAATAAAATTAGTTGCAATCTTATAATTTAGTATTCAAGACACTCATTTTCTAAAATGTGCCAAAAATTCATTTATATCCGAATTGGTTATAGATTTTTTTATCAAAAATGCCTATTTATAGTCAAACCTGTTGGTGGGATATAGAAAAAAAGTTGTATGAACTAGTATTTTGACACATTCTACTCACAGGGAAATTCTTGCTGTCTAATTCAGGAACTCCCTGTATAACAGCGTCTAGTAAATAGCCTTTGATTTGGTCTCTAATATTATTTTACCGATGATGTCCAATACTAGGTGGAATAAAAAATTATATAGTATGCTAATAAGCTAAAAAATAGTTCACGCACGAGTGAATATTAAAAAAAAATAATTACATAGAGAAATGGATACTTAAATAAAAGGTTAGAAGAAATGACCACAGTGGAATTTTGTATTTTTGGGTTTGTTTGTTGTTAAAATCAGGTCCAACTTCGATAGTTTGCTCACGTACACAGTACACCAATAATAAACGAGGTTTTTTTTGTCTCATGCATAATTTTATTAAAATATGAGTATTGATTTAAAAGAAAATCATTTGTACCTATACCATCTATAGGTAGAACTGCATTTTTAAAATACCATGTGAATAGAATTTGCATTTATACCTACAATGTGTTCCTTGCTATATTTTTAACCAATATCTTTTATCTATTTCTATGTTTAAGGTACCAATTTGTACACGGACCACCACAAGTCCATCAGCCCATTACTCAATATGTCCAACCTCAACCTCATGCAGTAGAAGCCACTCAACCTATATCGTCCTATCCGATACTACCAGCGCCTCCTCAGTACCAAGCAAAAATGATTCCCATCACTCAAACAACCCACATGTCGCCTGTCCAACCTTCAGAAACCTATCCCCAGCAATCTTCTGTTCAATTACAGCATCTGGCTCAAGTAGCTGCCCATCAGTACTACCAACAATCTCAGCCATACCAACAATCTCAGTCACAGTATCAATTAGAACCTGAGTCTAGGCAGAACGATGTTGACTACCCTAATACTCTACCTCCCATTATAACTGGTTTTGAAAATTTTTCTCCTGAATACCAAGAAAAGATCAAAGCTCAGCTAAGTGCTCATTTTGGGGCTCCACTACAACCTTTGTCGGTAGATCAAAATCAATTAAAGGATGTTGGGGGAACCAGGAAGTATCAGTCATTGAACACTAATGAGTTTGTTCCTAGTCCAGAGATCAAGAATGAGAGAAGTCGGAGCAATATTATGAGTGTTCACAAAGCGACTCTTACTAAAATGTGAAATTTACGATATTTTTACTAAAACCGTTAAGTTAGGAGAGTATACCAACCACTACTGAACATTCCTTCAATGTCTATATAAAAACAATCTTATTTTTATAATTCACATGTCGTTCATTTAATCTTCAGTACAAATTAGAGATTTTTCCCCCCAAGCAAATGATGTTTTTAAAAGGTTTTGGGTCCAAAAGGTGATGAGAGAAGTCTGGTATTAAATTTTAGACATTTTTCTGTCAATTCGTCATACTGGTGGAACACATTATAGTCTTTTCCCAACAAAAATAGTTGCACGTCACCAATTATGTCATAAATCTTATTCCACGTTAGATGCACAGCATTGCCAAATGTTTAGAATAATACTTGCATTTGCTAATAAGTATTTAAATATTACTTTTGTTTTTAATTGTATTTTGTCAAATACAAATTATTAACTTATTTAAAAATAGGTATAGGTACTTACTTCCTTTATAAACATCATAAATGACATCCCTAATAGCACTTGTATCTAACTTTATTCTATTAGTAATTGTCTTTTGAAATAAACGTTTTTTGGAGGAGATTTCAACAGTGCCAATACTCAAATCTATGGCTGCTACAACACGCTGAAATAAACAGGAAATTTTATATACAGATCTGGCAGAATTTTAACGGAACATAGGATTTTCAATGTATCTTGGACAAGAGCTGGTGTAGAAGTCGATCAGCACAATATATAAGAAATCTGCGCGACAACGTATCCGCAGTTATTTATACCACCCTACATTGTTGTATCCCTCTCAGCTAGCAGAGCGCGTGTCTGCGTTAGCTTACTTTACTAGCACTGACCGGCAGCAGTATGAAAATGCTGCAATAAATGTAACAAATAATTTCAAGTTCATTTGTGACATTTAAAATCAATTTCGCCTGGTTAGTTTTATTGTTAAATATTTTTAATTGCTGTGAATTCATTGGTGACTATTTTTGTAGTAAAAAGACTACATTTACTAAGAAAATAAATTAATCAAAATCTCTTCATTGTTACTAAAAAGTCTATGAAGGTAAAACTTTCAACAATGAACTTTCTTTATATAAAAAACCCTTTACCATTTACTTTGTATATATACTTTTTGTTAAGTGTTTCGTATTACTACTTTTACTTATAATTTATTTATTGTTACCTCTTTTTTTTGTTAATATTTGTTTTGATTAAACGTTTTTTACTGAGTAGGTGTTTCATTCATGCAAATTATCGATATACACAAAGTATGCCGGCATGGTAAAGAAATTAGTGGCGGTTTCTTTACACTCAATATTCATCATCAGTTCTGTTTTACAGTTTGGGTTTGAGTCTTCTAAACAAAAAAAATTACATACTGAGTTATAATGACTGTTCAAAAGTGATGTTATACAATTAATTTTGGGTCGTTTTTTAGTTATAATCTCTTCGGAGATACAGTTAATTAATATCAACCGACGTACAGTATAAGCAAGTTATGGTTGAGTTGTTTTCAAATTATAGTTGTTTTACAAATTGTCTGTGTTTAATAATTATAACACTTTCCCATTCTAAATTTCTTTTAAAGAATGTTAATTTTCGATAAATTATTAACAATAGTGTCTGTTATTAAGGCCTGTTATTTTTTAATCAACAATTATTTAATTTTTGGTATTTGATTGCTATCTAAATATGTTTATCGTGAATTTTTTTACCAAATTTTACTTTCTAACCAAGATTTAGCACGAAATCACAAAAAAATGATCGCTTGTGACAGTGAAAGGGTTAGTCACAATAGAAATTTTAAAATAGAACAAAAACTGTTAATTGTATGTATAGAATAAGGATGCGAATTTAAGTTTGTTTTTCTGTGCTTTTAAAAGAATGGTAAATGTTAATCCATGCATGCAATAAATAAAAATCAATGAACAGAAACCGCAGTTTTGTAACACATGACTAAGGTCAGTGATGGTTAATTTTTGATATCTATATAAATAAAAATCATTTGCCGAATGTATTTAAGACAGTGGCAGATCCAGAGACAAGATCTGGGGAGGGCCATCGTCTAACATGCGCCATTTTTTTTGTTTACTTGCTCTAATTTTAATTTTTTGCTCCCGCTCTCGCGTCTACTTTCTCTTCTTTAGAGACCCATGTCAGTATAGAAAGGATTAAGTAAATTCGTGTCAGGGAGCGAGTCTGGGCTGTAGCGCTATTGAAAAAAAAAATAATTTAAGACTCTCGAGCTTATATACCATGAAATCGTTTCTGTTTTTGAATGGCACGTTTTCCAAGATTCGCAAATCTTCATCCGATTCATGCTGCCACCCTTCATAAGTTACTAGAATTCAAACGTTCTTCTATACAAATGAAACAGCGCACATTGCCATTATTACTACCCGATCTAGTTTCAAGAACAATATTGGTCGCTGTCTTTGTTTACGGCCCAATATACGCCAACTACATGATCGTCGTCGTATGTCTTGGAAATCTCAGATTAATATACTATTATTTGAATTTGAATCCTTTTTCAGGAGCGTCTCACAAATTATTCTTCATTTGACTCTATGGCGATTTGAGTTATGAAGTGTTAAAAGGAACTCAATATTTCATTCCTGTCAATATGATGAACGTTTGAGGACTATATTGAAAGAGCGATGTCAGTAGCAACTCGAGAAACTTTCTTACTTTGTTACTAATTTTTGTTTTAACTAGAATGGCTCAAACACATTGATTTTAATTAATTTATAATACATACAACCTCAAAATTATCGAGAAAATCGCAGTTTGTTGAGAATGGTTTTTTCCTTTAATGTATGTAAAATAAAGAATATGTCATCTGCGTATTCAAGAACAGTGAGTTTTTTTGTACCTAATGTAGTTCCACGTCTTTCTGTTTTTGTGTTCAATTGTTCTGGAAAGTATTTGATCAAAAACAGTGGTGATAAAATACATTCTTGTTAATCTTCTTCCTGTATCTGTATTTTGTTGTATAGATGTCCCTTTGAAGGATGTGGTCCCCCCCGTTTTCCATTCTTTATATATACTCACACTGTATTTATTAAGGAAACCATTTTAGGAAATAGCCTAGTCCTTGTTTGGTTATGCCCACGATTTGATAATACGCGAGATAACTAGTACAACTTCTTTTCAAGAGCTACACGTTTATGATAATAACTTCATTATAAATTGATTGAAAATCAGTACACTCATTATTTATTGTTATTTAAATTATACAAGACGAAAGTTGTGAAGGACTTGTGAATATAACAATTTCATTGTTCAAATTTCTGCCAAACTAGTCACGATGGAGTTTAAAAATATTATGTTCGTATATATTGTGATCCACTAATAGGATGATTGATGTCGATGCTTTATTTATGGTAATAATGATTTGGCGAAATTTGCAATGATAATTTATGGAATACGGGATGCTTAGAATGAGATCGTTTTAGCATAATGGAGGATATCGATATCCGTTACAGTTTTTTCCTTTTTCTAAATAATCGATAATTATTTTTTGATATATTTCGAAATTGGTAAATACGCAGAATCTAAAAATATCTTAGATTCATTGATTTGGAGATGGGTTAAATTCTAATTCTTAAAGATCTCAAATAAAAAGTAAAAATAACAAAGTAAAAATTAATAAGTTTCTTTACTAAGTATTCACAATGGCTCCCTACCTTATTGAAACAGCTTCCAGGAGTCAATAGCCGATAATATATCATCTAATAATCTACATTATATATGATAACGTTAATTTATTACTACAATTTCTCCTAATACAACAAATTAAAGGATCTGTAGGAAGGAATTTAAAATAAAAAAATCGATTTGGTTATTAATCCTTAAAAGTAAAAGTTGAGTTCATTTATGGCCTTAGGGTGATGATCGGTAAAATGTATAAAATGGCAATATAAATTATTAATAAGTATGTTAATAGGATTTATTTTCATAAAAACTCAAATTTGCTATTTTTAGTCGGTTTGAAATATTAAAACGTAATTAGGATAAATCGGCAAATACTTTCAATTGATTTATACCAGAAAGTGCGAAAATAATTTCCTGTTGAGTCCAACTAAACTAATTCGAGTTGGGCTTGATGATTTTAGAGATTTTTGGATTAGAAAAAATGATTAAATTAGAAACAGACATACATTAGGTCCAATAGTTTTTATTGAATAAACTGTGAATCTTTTTTTTGCTTTGGAAATAAATATATTAAAAAATAACACATCTGTAGTCAAAAAAAACATATATTTAACAAAAGAAAGCATCTTGGACTTAGAGCTCTATTGGGTAATTGGTAGAAAATCGCAGCTTTCATTACAAAATAAAATTCTAGAACCTAGAGATCATAAGCCATTTTAGCGTTCGAAATATTTTCCACCTCGGTAGTTAATCTTCTTTAATAAGAATATCACTTGTTCTAAAGCAAATAAAGTATTTGTATCTGTTTTGTAAGTTCATAAATACTAAGAAAAAAGTCTTTAAATATTACTAATGAATGATTAAACAAACCAAACTAATCTTATTTGAAGTAGACCACGCCTAGAGCCTGCCGCTAGCGCTGGCATCTCACTAATTCCAAAACTTTTTCCCAGTGGCGTGTATTTGAGTTCGAAAATAAAAAAAGTAAATTGAAATCTTACTTCCTAAATTAGTTCGCTTTGTTACTAGAGTATTTACTTACAGTCTAAACACTAAACATTTTAAGATCTGACCCAGACAAGGTGCTCACAACTCGTTATCTCTTTAATAGTTATTTATGTACCAAGGGTATAAATAGATGTTTATGCCCTGAGAGCGACGATTTTACAAACACGAGGGACTCTGGCTTTAGAAAGTATATGCATGTTTGTATTAGAAAGAAATGGCCGAAGTTTGTAAAAAAACAAAAAGTTGCTTATATATTGGATATAAAAATATCTTTCTACTATTAGAAAAACTAAAATCACATTCCTATTTATAAAAAATCTGCCTTACTCGCGTACTTATTTAAAATAATGTAGGAGGACTTTAATATCTACTCCTGATCTACTCTTAGGTGATAATTACGGTTTTTAAAGCAAGTGTGAATAATGAAGACAGACGTAGATTTATTGGTCTACTGAATATAATAAAACAAGCATGTATTCTTTGATGCGGGCTGCGGTGTGGTCTGGTTTCTATGTTATTTATATATGTAGTTTATATTCTTTAAAATATAAGAAAGTTTTTAGCAATCTACTTATTAATCTCCAAGGGGCTACCCTCATGATTTACTATTATCATGATTTAAAACTTCCTGATCTAGAAAAACGTCGAACTAATCAGCAAATTACATTACTTTGGAAAATTCTTAATGGTCAAATAGGTCAGGTCATTGATTTGTTAAATTATATTCATTTTAAAATACCACGCGAGGGTCTAAGAGGCTATTTTAGTTTCATTTGCCAGCTGCAAGAACAAATATTTTAAATTCATCCCCATTATATCAAACAATTAATGAGTATCATAACATCCAGGACAGCGTGGATATATTTGCTTGAAATAAATACCAAATTGTCATTTCTCTCTAGTTACTGTATTGTAAATGTTTATTGTATATGTACTGCATAATTTTAGAAAATTGTGCAATTGATGTTTCGTAACATTACCAAGCTGTCAAATATTAACGTTTGTTGTTTAAAAAAACAAACTTTCCACTTTATTAAAAAATCCTTACCCACCTATGTTTCATTTTGTGAATCTAATTAACTCCGATCTTGATAAAAATATTGATCCTGTGATAAATTAATAATAACAGACGTTTTGACTGGCTGAGCTTTTTTCTTATTTAGTTTTGGTTTTAGATTTTTTAAGAAAACCATATCGCTTTCTAATGTCTATTAATTTTTATTAATAAGATTAATACGAAACTATAATTACCATTGTTATAAAATAGGAAGTTAGAATAGACATTTACATATAAAATTTTATAATTTGGCGAAGGAGCTTCAATCACAAATATAATTTTAACTAAAGAGTTTTATTGGAATTCAGTGACTACAATCGCGAAATCATCGGCATCTGACGAAGTTACAGTTTATATAAAGTTCCGATAAAGACTTTGTAAGTTTTTCACTTTATTTTGAGCTAGGAAAATTATCAAATTATCAAAATTGTATCTTTTGTAGAATTGTCATTAAGAAATATTTAGAATTTTTGTGTTTATATATTTAACCTCATTATCTTCTTCCATCCACAACAGCTGTTGATAATGACAACCGTACTTAAAAAATAATAGTGTATTGTAAAAAAATGATCCAATTACGTCATCACGTAACATTTTTTTGCATCACTCTCGGTAGTGAACTAACACACAATGAAAAATCTGAAAACTTAAACATACAACTGATGCAACAAAATAAAAGGTCTTAAAGGAGATTAGAGCAATTATCTGCTAAGTAAATGTAGATGAACTCGAAGATGATGCCATTACCTTCGCGCTATCTACCTTTCTATTTCATTTCAATCTTTAATCCAATATTCAATTTAATTAATAAAAAAAATTGTGTAACAGGTGAATCAGGGGCGGCTTTAAAAATACCGTCTATTTCGAAATCTTCATTTAATGTTAAGACAAAAGCGATTTTCCTCGTCAACGTTAGTCAAGTTATTTGAAAATTGTTTATAACCCCAATTCCCAAGAATAGTAGCTTGACAATAACTCAAAATTGTCTAATTTGTTCTTGTAAAACATTAAAAAGTTAAAGCTAAGTTTATAATAATGGTGAGATTTGCGAAATACGTTTTATGCAAGTTTTGTAATGAGGTTAGTGAAATTAAAATGTGTCATCGGAACCTTATAGAATAAATTCGACATAATTTGAAGTTAAATGGAAATGTCATTTTACCTATAAACGTCAAAAGGAGGAGACAAAAATTTCCGGCAATTTTTTTTAGTTGCTATGGTAACGATACAAAATAAAGCCTTTTAATTGGTTGAAAATGTTAGGTGTGCAATTTTCTATATACCTAATAAGATAAAAGAATATTCATAGGCAACTCCGACCCTGGTACCATAAAAAAGAGTCTTCGCTCTTATAACCATCACTCTTTGTAGGTTCATAAATCACAACCAAATCGAATTCTTGACAAATAGTAGCACAACCACACGATGACATAGCTATATGTAATGTAATGCTCTTATTAATAGTCTTAATAAATAACGAATTTGTCAAAAATGCGGTTTCTCTTTCATTAATAGACTTCTTAAATCGTATGTAATTTTTCCCATGTCCTACATGAATTTTATGTGTGTAAGTTTCGTGATTTTTTGGTTGGACATATCACGAGATCGAATAAGTCATTTTTCGGTTAAAACCTTTCTAATAAAATCGTGAGTAAAAAAACGACGTTTAATTATTAATTATTAAATGTTGGTGTAGAATTTTATTCATTTTACTTTCCCACTGAGTACCTACTGATTACTGAATTGTTCAGTTAATGGAATCGTTTTTATTTAATGCTGAAGCGATTTTTGAGATCTCTGAATTGTTTAATAAATAACTACTTGAAACCTAGTGTTCACCAATGGGTGTTTAATAGTTTTTTCTGGTTATTTTGTGTTCCTTCTGTTTTTGATATTCATAAACTTTACTTTTTAGAAGCCGGGTTGCTTCCTCATTTGGATGTTGATGTTAGCAAGATTAATTTTGTTTAACCTTGCTAGAACATCTCGTATCTCACTATGCTCATATACTTAACCATTCTTCGAAGTACTGTTTTGTAAATAGGGCTCGAAAATAATATGGTTTTAATCCTCATTTTATTGTTCATCGACAATTGGGACATTCGTCCAAAACGCCACTACTACTCTTTCAATCTAAAACCTAGCTTGAATATTTTTATTTTTTAAAACCGAAAATGTCCAGAAAATATACACTTTCTGGCCTATTGTAACTAATAATTCATTTATATATTTCAGACATTGTGAAATATATTTGAATTAAGAAAAACATTCTTTAATATTTGATATCACAAGATCTAATTATCTATTATTATAATTGAAAACAGTGTATTTGGACAATACATATTAGAGTCAACAGTACTTCAGAATTTCCCTAGCCTAGGGAAAAACGTAGAAAACTGTGCAAATATCGAACTTTTATGCAGGCCTTTTTCGTACGGAAAAGCTGATATCTTTCCGTCTTCTCAGAATTTTCATCCAGCTCCTCACAATTGCCCTAGCCTACGGAAAATTCCATTATTTATATATTATTAGATTGTTCGTCTTTTCCTAGTTCTTTTATCGTCAAACGTCCGACGGAGCTGATTCCTATTTCTTTTTTTGCTTTCACCTGCAACATCCCTCTTCAACAACCAGCAAAAATTTGCCATCATGTGTTCATCCCATCGTTCCTGATAATGTCGCTCCATTTCTTTGATATCTTGGTGGAAACGTTCTCCTTGTTCCTCACTGTAATCACCAAGATTTTGAAGGAATGAAGGAAGTGTAATTTTATCCTCATGAGGCAACCTTGTTCTTGAAATTTTCGCAACATGTTTTTCACTATTTTTTTATAGTTGTCGCTTTTAAAGTTACCTAAGAAATTTTCGACAACTTCCTACTACAATTTTCTACGTTTTTCCCTAGGCTAGGGAAATTCTGAAGTACTGTGGAACATTTTGTACGTCAGATATGAATTCAGGAACTCAAAATACGAAAATATATAAGCTTTCTTGCGTAAAAATAGAACCTTCCAGAAATCACAAGTTTTGCTGAGCTTAACACTTTTTCCCCTAGGCTAGTGGAATTCTAAGGTACTCCAGTGAAATTCTACAGTGAGATTAGAACTAAGCGACTCGAGATTCGTGAAAATATTATCGTTTTACGTAGATCGAAATTGCTTTCACGGATTCTGAAATTTCTAAGAATTCACGCATTTCCCCTAGGCTAGGGAAAAACTGGGGGGTTCAGGGGAAATTCTCAGACCAGATTCGGATTCAGCGGCTCAAAATCCGTAAGGGCAGTATACTCACATGTAAAGTTCATTCCACTTTTTTTTGTGGGCCGCCAGAAATGCGTAAAAATGTGAAATTTTCAATATTTTGGCAAATTTTGGAGCTTATGTGCGATCGGAAGATTTAAACCAAATTAAAACACAATGTTTTTAGGCTCTATTTGAAGAAGTTACATTACGAAAACATCTAATTCAAAAAATAAAAAAAATAATCGTAAAAATGAAGTTTTTTCATATTTTGTAAAACTTTAGGGTCTATGCGCGATCGGAAGATGTCAACCGATTTTGATAAATTTTTTTCTTTTTTTTTAGTCTATATGAATCGCAAGTTTTCCGCGCTATTACAACTTCGAAATAAAAAAAAATGTTTTTTCGGCCCACCCTAAATTACATTTAACAATATTTTTTATAAAAGTTGAGTTATATTGAAATCTCCAATTACAAACGTAGGAAGTAGTTTTGAGGTCATTTAAAATCGAATTAATTTTTTTGTTAACTGTAATCAGACTACATCTTCATACGAAAGTGTTTGTGATGTTATAATTTTTGTCAGTTCTAAAAATGTCTTGTTTTTATAACGTTTTTGACAGTTTCTTTTCGTTTAGGTTGAATTTATTCTGTTTTTTTTGTCCTGAATGTTAAGATCTTTCTTTGCGTGTATACAGGGTGACATAGCAACTATGTAACAGGCTACAGTATCTGTGTTTCTCAAGATAAAATTATAAAATTTTAGGGCATTAAATGGGACCTTAGTGGTCTCATTTTAGTCAGTTTGTTGCACTTTTACTACTTCCGGTTTTACCGCAAGTGATACCAACTTTTGAATTTTAATCGGGACATCCTGTAGATTATTACATTTTTGGAATGACAACCTGATTTCATCGATGTATCATACTTGGTATCTCAAGTGAATGATTAAGGAGCTTCACACAAAAATACGAAAAATCAAAATTTGTTCAAATAACATACCAAAGAAATAAACAATAAATAATATTTATTCTTCATTTGACAATTTTAATAAAAAAATACTACTACTACACACAAAAAAATATTTACAAACTAAACCAAATTTTCAAAATGTTGTCCATTATTTTCGACACAAAGTCTTGCTCTACTAACGGTTGTCTCATAGGCTCGATTTATTTGATCTACTGTTATGCTGTTAATAGCATCTCGAACAGAAATTTCCAATTGTTCTCTTGTAAAATTTCATTTTGTAAAAATTCTAAATATTTTTCTCCTGTTAAAGCTCCATCAAATATAATGGGACCAAAAATTCTTCCCTCTAATATGCCCAACCAGACATTAAATCCAAATCTTACTTGTTGATGTCCTTGTCTTATTAGTCGTGGATTTTCTGTAGACCTTGTATTATTTTTATTAAATATTCCTAAATTCGTAAATCTAGACTCGTCAGTAAATAAAATGTGTGATGGAAGTTATTGTTTTAAGTCTCCAGAAATAATTGTTGCTTGGATGATTCCTGTTGGAAAATCTATTTCTATACAACTATACAGCAGCCCTTGAATTTTTTCGACATTCACCAAATATTAGTGTCTATTTGTTCATTACAAGTATACATTTTTATCAAAAACGATTTTAGATCATTTACTTTATTTTGCAGTTTAAATCACCAGCTCTATGATAGCTAACTGTCAAATTCACCGTCACCTAAATAAGTCAAAATAATGTCATAGTCACCGCCGCCTTGATAATATTAAAAAAATATTTAATGTAATGCTTTAAAGTATGATAGTTTTCTCATTTGAGAACATTCACTAAGAAATGTACAAAAAATGTAATTTAAAATTATACAGTTAATTAGAATAGAATGCGTTTATTGTTTTAGGAAGAAAAAAAACAAGGGTTGAAATTTAAATAAGGTATGAAAACAGGGTGGAAAATGGGTTAAATTAAGAAAAAATAAAAAATCGTACAATTCAGTTATGTTGTATTTGATATGTTATTTGAGCCAATTTTGATTTTTCGTATTTTTGTGTGTAGCTCCTTAACTATTCACTTGAGATACCAAGTATGATACATCGATGAAATCAGGTTGTCATGTAGATTCCAAAAATGTAATAATCTACAGGGTGTCCCGTTTAAAATTCAAAAGATGGTATCACTTCCGGTAAAACCGGAAGTAGTAAAAGTGAAACAAACTGACTAAAATGAGGCCACTAAGGTCCCATTTAATGCCCTAAAATTTTATAATTTTATCTTGAGAAACACAGATACTGTAGCCTGTTACATGGTTGCTGTGTCACCCTGTATATTAAGAATATTTGTTTTGCAACCATGCGTAACAACTTACGAACCGGATAAGATGCAAAAGTAATAGATGAAGAGTGTTCGCATTTTAATGGTGATTGCGATTACATTTCACTTTCATACCGGTATCTAATAATCTCAGTTTACTGATTTTTGAACTTATCAGAGATTTTTTATATAAAGATAAATTGTTTGCTTGAAATATTTTTTCACTTTTACTTAGGTACTCATTATTTATTGCCACCGGAAAAATCGTGCACGTGGCTCGTGCATATATTGCAATAATTTTAATTTATTGCTGTTATCCTTTAGGGACACACGCGAAGTCCGCGTTTTTAGTTTTTGTGGTTAACAATATGGTTTAGATTTACTTTATTAGATATTGCAGGACGACTAACGGCAGCATCCGAATTATATTATAACAAATCGAGGTCTAAATACTATAAAGTAATATTTATTATTAGTGCACTTGGTTTTTCATATCACAAATAACCTGTTCGCTTTTATCCAATCCTTTCCAGATTTATTTTTATTTTAGTCGTTATTTAGACGCTCCCTAAGGGTAAATACATAGTGAAGCATCGCATCAAGCTTCGCCTCAAGCATTTAAAAACAAATACATGTACTAAACGTTAACCATTCATAGTAAAAATCGAACATCGACTAAAGTATCGCGTCGAGCATCGCCGTTTCCGAGGAATCAAATCAATTTGATTTTCAAAACTCTTCTCAAGACTGATTCCCGAACTGTGATGTATGATTGGTGCGCTCAAGGTCGTACGAACACTAGCTAATAGCCGTATTTTGTCAGTATGCTTTTATAGATGCCCCACTATGTGCCCTCTTATGCTTGAGGCAATGCTTGATGCGATGCTTCTCAATGCTTTTACCCTAAGAAAGCTTGTTCCTAGCCCGTGAAATTTTGTCGACTTATTTTAATAATTAATAAAATTATTTCAGTGCAAATGACATACAATTTCCTTATTTTTGAATTCCATATGTCTCTCGATCATACGGAAACGGTTTGTTGAGTCACTCTCAATGATTCCGCAGGCTCCTCTTGCGTTTGACTCTGTTCTTCTTCGAGTAATGACTCTAATTCTTTATCCTCAAATTGTTTTGGCTCTCCAAAGCGAGGCGTATCTTTGACACTGAAATCTCCATCCTCGAAATCATTCCCTAGATGAGCTGCGATTATATTTTTTAACGTATTTTAAAAATAAAATAGCACGCCGATGTACCAATGTGCCGATCAAATCAACTTGTCCGCACATCTGGGAATTTTGTTTTTAGATGTCTGCAATTTTTATTTATTAAATTTCCTTGTCGGAATTCAGTTCGGCGTGTAGAAAACAGTGATCAGCTTTTAAATCTCGGCTACCAGCGTATATTTATGATGGTATACATTTCAACATATTTCAAATATTTTCAAGAAAAAAAAATAACTTCAATTACTTAAGTATTTTTAACATTAGCTGACTTAAACCAAACCCACTTTCTTTTCTGTATTAGGCAAGTGAGTAATCGTTACACATTTTAATAAATAATTCCAAAGATTCACATTCTCATTTATTTCTGTAGTTTTTTCATCTTCCTTTGTATAAAAAATTGATCAATTAGTTTTTACACGTAGATTTATAACTTCCGTGAAATTAGGCGATAGTAAATAATGTATGCTTTCCTTGGCTGGAGGTGTCAATTAAGGCGGGGCTTGCCCATCATAAAAGAGTGCAAACCTGATGAATTGTTTTTTTTAACTAAACTATTCTTAAATAATTATAATCAGTGCATTTACTGGCATCTATTCTAATTACTTTGCTATTATAGAATGTGTACAATAAATGTCTCAAAAATATATAAAATGGCAGTTTGAAAATTTGGAACTAATGTGAGGTTCAGACGGTCAATATAATTTCCTTCAATACATTGGTCCACTCGGTATATTTTCAATGTGAGAAATTAGGTACATTTCGTTGAGTAGATGTTCTGTTGATAATATGTAAATGTGTTTCACAAACTGGCAAGTTATTTCTAAATTCGAGTAAACAAATTATAATAATTTCAATTTTTACATATTAGTTTCTATAACAATAATTGTTTGTTTCTACAAAGTTAACGATAATTATAATACAGTAGCGGTATCAGATATAAGAGCGAATATAGGTCAAAATTTACATACATTACGAGACAAACTAATAGTTAAGATTACAATAAACAAACCAGCTTCGACAGGGCTGGGTGCATTGGGCTGGGGTTTAAGAGACTACGATCCCCTACCATTCGATTAAGTAAGATTGGCAGCCTTGTCGGATCTCCAACTATTACATAACATATACAGTCTATCACATATATGACCGTAGATAAAGGCACTGCTATTTCGCTATGGGCCTAACAATTAGAATTAAAAATGTCTCCACCATTTTAAATAACTTTAAATAACACACTTTTAGGTAAAGCTGCAGAGGCTTTAAACTATTTTTATACCCGACCCTGCGAACTTTTTTTAACGATTTGTAATATCTAATCATTTCGCTCATTAGTAAAAATGAATTATTGATAAGATAGTATCTTCAATTTACATATAGAAAAATATAATTTCACAAATTTTGTCAAAGAAGTTATATTTAAAAATAAGTTATATACTTTTTTCATAATAAAATGCCAAATTCTAGCGCGAAAGAAATTTTTAGTCAAGCAAGGAAAAAAACAATAGGCTATTTCCAATTGGTAAGAAACATTTTTTAAACTATTATTATTTCATTTTCACCAAGGAGTCATACATCAAATTTAAAGGATTTAAAGAATATCATAACAATCCACCCATCAGACAATGTGGCAAAAGGGGGAAATGCGATTATTATAAAAGAATCTGTATTGCATAATCAAGAAAAGGAATACCAAACAAAAAAACAAAAACCTATGAAATTGTAGTAACGGCAGATACTGCCCACCCAAGTACGCCTTAAAGAAAGACCAATATATAGATTTTCTTGAAAGGCAAGGATCCAGGTTCAAAGTAGGAGGTGACTTCAATGCAAAGCACACCTACTGGGGATCTAGATTGACCACAACTAAAGGTAAATAACTTTTGGCAGCGTGTAATCGACTTAAATATGAACCGAGATCAACTGGTAAACCTGATTTCATTGATTCCATAAATTACTTGAATATAGAAGAAACATGAAATATGAATTCAGACCATTCACCTATCCTTATCACCTTGAGTGATACAATTATTCAAAAAGAAAATGATCCGAGACTTGTAAATAGACTGACAGATTGGCAAAGCTTCAAATTACAACTTGAAGATAATATTAATCTTTCAGTACCTATTAGAACTAAAGAGCAACTAGACAAAGAAATAAAACGGCTTGTAAAAAAGATTCATGCATGCGACAATACACCAATTATCACACAAAGAACAAAGGGAAATAACTACCCAAAAGGAATAATGGAGCTTATCACTGAAAAACGAAAACTAAGACAGAAATGGCATCAATCGAGAGCACCAATGGATAAAATAAATTTAAACAATGCTACTCAGTAATTAAAAAGAGAAATTCAGAAATTAAAAAATGATTCAATTGGCACTTACCTGAGTGAAATGACAGTAATAGTGACTGTTCGCTTTGGAAAGCAACTAAAAGACACTACTACAAGACTCTACAATATTACACAACCCACCAATTAAAAATATGGATGGAACTTGGACAAGAAACAATATACAAAAAGCTAGCAAATCCGCCGAACATCTAGAAAATATATTCATGCCTGACGAAGGAGATGAACTCATAGAAAATAAAGAAATTAAGGCAGGAGTACCACAAGGAAGTGTATTAGGGCCAGTCCTATACCTATTATACACTAGTGATATTCCTGAATTAGAGCAAAATACAATTGCCACTTTTGCAGATGACACCGCTATCATGGCAATAGGGAAGAAAACTACAAACATCATTAGATAGAATTAATAATTGGACCAATCGTTGGAGAATCAAATTAAATGAAAATAAATCGGTACATGTTAATTATACTAACAAAAACAATGAGTATATACCAGTCAGAATAAATAATACCCAGATCCCTTATGCTAATTCAGCAAAGTATCTAGGTATTACTTTAGATGCGAGACTACGCTAGAAGGTCCATGTCAAAAAGAAACGTGAAGAACTCAACATAAAATTCAGAAAAATGAATTGGCTGCTTGGAAGAAATTCTACCCTGTCGTTATATAACAAAATATTATACAAACAAACAAACAAACAAATTCTGAAACCGGTATGGACATATGGCGTATGGACATATGGAGTAATTTACTCATATTTACTCATAATACAGAGATTCCAGAACAAAGCATTAAGGACTAAAGAGCATATTCAACGCTCCCTGGTACTGCAGAAATAGTGACCTCCACCATATTAACAAATTTGCAAGAAGTCACGAACATCGACTCCACCAACACGTGAATGTCGAGGCCATCCAGCTCCTGGACAACAGTGATCTAGTAAGAAGACTGAAGAGGAAGAAGCCCTTTGAGTTAGTGTAAGTGAAAGTGACAGAAAAAAGTAGAGCATAGTGCGCAGTAGTGAATACACGTTAAGTAAGGTGTAAAAAAATTATCAGAACCTAAGGTACACTAGTGAGTAGAGTTATTCAATCTTCACATATTAATTTAAGTTGGACAAAAATTACTCATTGATCGTTATGTGATCAGATTGTAATATTAACAAATGACATTTTAAAATTAAAAAAAAAATATTGTTTTAGTTTCGATTTTCCACATCTTTGGACAAACTGTGCATATTCATTGGAACAATATGCGCAATCATTAATGGCCTGGCATTTCCTCTACTCATGAATGCTTTTGGTGATTGCGTTCAATTAATAATTGAATATGCATCTTCAGTGGATAGAATAAGTCAAAAAGGAAATGACAGTCTTCTAAAAACGGTGAACCATAATCTCTGGATTTATATTGTTCAATCTATACTAGCTGGCTTCGCAACTATTGTATCAGCATATTTATCGGTCGTTTTATTTAGTTATAGTGCTACGCGACAGGTAAATATTTTTTTAAGAATCGATAACAGATACACGAGACACACACCAGACAGACAACTACAAATGTACGGACAAGACATAGTATGGAGCTCTACAGCGAAATATCTAGGGGTTAAACTAGACCAAGTGCTAACCTTCAATGAACACGCACAGCATGCGGTAAACAAAGCCAAATGGGCAAGAGCGAAGATGCAAGGACTAATCGGTCGGCGTAGTAAACTAGAAGTAAGAACAAAAATTAGATTAATTAATGCACTTATTCTACCAGTACTCACCTACGCGTCAGTTGCGTGGGGACAAGTCTGTGATTCCACTAGGAAGAAGATTCAAGCCCAACATAATATCTGCTTGAGGCAGGCTGCCAACGTACCTTGGTACAGATGGTTATTTAGAGATCTAGAAACGAAGAGGGTTCTAGACATCATGAACGAAAGAGCAAAGCAGATATTTGAAAACTTGAGGAACCATCCCAACCAACAGCTAAGAGATAGAGAGATAGATTACTTAGCAGATGACCACGGAATGCATAAGAGACCGAGGAGGCAACTCCTCAACACTAACTACGATTGATTGCCAAAGCCATCACAAGTTGATCCAATTTTTGAGAAATTGAGGAACTCACATACGAACGACGAGGGAGTCCCGAAGATACGAATCGACGTACAACTCCGGACTACCCTAACCAACGGCGGCTGTTACAAGAGTAACAGCAAGGAAGAGAAGCGGCGGTATAAAAAAAAGGCCTCGGCCACAAAAAAAAGGGGGGGAGGGGTAAGGGGGGGTAAGGGGAGAGAAAGGGGGAAGGGAAATGATGAGGGAGGGGAAACACGAAGGGAGGGATTCAGGGGGGGAGAGGGGGAACACAAAAAACCAAACTAACCGCCACACAGGACCAAACTAACTGACAAAGGCACACCAAGATATAGGGAGAAAAGCGCTTCTCGCTACCCCTAAAAACTTGATTAATAGCAAATATCCCTATAACTGCCTTCAGCGGGATAAATGTAAGATGACCCGGAACTGAAAGATTCCGGGGGGTATGTGGAGTGTTTGGGCGTGGCCTTCTCTCAAGAGGAAAAATTACGATTTTTCCCTTGAGGGGCGACCGCGCTCAAGCCGGGATTCTTAATGGTGTGCTGACAGATACACGAAGCCAAGATAACAACTGACGGGGGCCCAGATCGAGCGCCAATATAGAATACCCGCAGACAATAGTTAAAAATTAAAAAAAAATGATACCTTGCTTCTTACTGATGAGGCACAATAATGCCGAAACCGGTCTAAGAATGGCAAGCTCCTTTAATGACAAAATCGAAGTTTTTGGGTTAAAGCCCCGACTTGGTCGGGCACCAAACCACGTCTGGACTTTCGTAATTCAATACCTGGTGGGGCATATAGTCCTAGGAGTAGTTATTGAAGTCCAGACGCTGGTGCAGTGAAGGACATTTTTAATGTCCTTGTGTGATTTCATTTTACATCATTTGTGCAGTCCATGCATATTTGATAGATATTCTATATTGTTCAAAACAAAACATTACTGGATATTGTATATACAAAATTATTTTTTTATTTATTTTACTTTTCATTTTATTTATTTTATTATCTATTTTACTTTACTTTGTCTTATGTTTTAAAAATAAATTGGTTTTGCAGATATTTAAAATAAGAAAAATGTTTTTGGAAAAGATGTTATACCAAGATATGTCGTGGTTTGATTTAAATCGTTGTGTGGATGTGTCAACAACCCTGACAAAGTATGTAGAGTTTTTGATATAGTAATATTAATAATAATAATAATTCAGTTAAGTTTTGAACATTCAACAAATATTAATTTGATTTTTTAGGAACATCTCGAAAATTGAGGAAGGAATAGGTGACTTAATAGCAATTTTTCTTTATCTGGTGACAACAATTGTAGCAGCAGTTGTATTCGGTCTAATTTTCGGATGGAAGATAACTTTAGTAGGACTAATATCATTCCCAATATTTATGACAATATCCCTTGGAATAACATGGGTGACTTTTAATTGGTTTTTTTCAATAATTAAATAACAAAGGACCCTGCACGGAATACATATCATTTTGGTTGATTGCTGAATTTAATGAAACTCTAGTATGTTGTAGATCATGACCTGTCGGTAACTATTTAAATGGACCATAATCAGATCGTATGATTAGTTTTGGAGTAACAGGGTGATTTTAAAAGTAGTTACAAAAACAGAAAATAAAGGTAATTTATTATCACAAATTGAGACTATTTTTGGTTTGTTCTCGTGATTTGGCTAAAATATGTCATGACTTTGGAAAGGCAACATTATTATGATCTAAATCCAGGCCCGGATTCAGAGCCGTGATTTGGGGGTGGCGAACCTTCCGGGGGTTCCGGAAAATTTTTGAAATAATGTCTTTATTACCTTTTAGTTATTTATTTGTATATGTGATTTTTTCGTTTGGGGGGGGGCGGTCGCCGCCATCGCTCCCCCCCTTGTATCCGGGCCTGTCCAAATCTGTATTTAGTTTACCGGGGTCATCACAAACGTACTCAAAAAATCATATTTCGTCGTTTTGTTTACTTCACTTATCAGAATTGAGATTTTTTCTACTTTAATTTCAAGATTTGTCTGAGTAGTGTTGAGAATTTGGAAAAGCGATACAATTATTATACAAATACAGTATTTTATCATATCGGGGTCATCGGAAAAGTACCTAAAGGTATTCTATACCGATGATTCTCAATATAAACCTTAAATAACTTTATATTTTTAACATTCAACCTTAATATGTGAAAACCCTTAAGCCAAACTTATATTTAAAATATATAATAATAATAATAATAATAATAATAATAATAATAATAATAATAATAATAATAATAATAATAATAATAATAATAATAATAATAATAATAATAATAATAATAATAATAATAATAATAATAATAATAATAATAATAATAATAATAATAATAATAATAATAATAATAATAATAATAATAATAATAATAATAATAATAATAATAATAATAATAATAATAATAATAATAATAATAATAATAATAATAATAATAATAATAATAATAATAATAATAATAATAATAATAATAATAATAATAATAATAATAATAATAATAATAATAATAATAATAATAATAATAATAATAATAATAATAATAATAATAATAATAATAATAATAATAATAATAATAATAATAATAATAATAATAATAATAATAATAATAATAATAATAATAATAATAATAATAATAATAATAATAATAATAATAATAATAATAATAATAATAATAATAATAATAATAATAATAATAATAATAATAATAATAATAATAATAATAATAATAATAATAGTAGTAGTATAATTTATTGATCACTTTACATAAAAGGATAAAAGGTATGTTTGAAGTCATAAGTCCTAAATATAATAATATAATACATGATAAAATTTATATACAAATGAGAGAACTACACATAACATCAAGTAAATTAAAACCAAAATTAAAATCAAGCATTGAATTTCAGAAACAGTGGCATATACAATTTTTAGTTTAATTCTTTTAAGAATTCGTCCGTACTGTAAAAGCAATAGGTTAACAGAAAATCTTTTACAAATTTTTTAAATAGATTTTTTGACATGTTTTCAAGTCTAACGTGAGAAAAGTACCTTTGAAGGGAATTAAAAAGGGAAACATCCAAAGTGTTACTTTTAGTACATTTTAACCTAGAGTTTTTGATGATTATATTCTGACAAAATCTAGTGTTGTAATTGTGAACATCAACATGTTTATTTAAGTCATTTAGATTACTGTGAGTTTCCAACAGTGTTTCTAAAATATACAGTGAAGGAAGGGGCAATATTCCTAGTTTTTTTAAATATTGCTTGACAGGGTGTATTTATGGGAGCGTTATCAATAAGTCTTACTGCTGTCTTTTGGAGTATAAATACTTTATATGCATTTGTGGAATTTCCCCATAGCCTAATTCCATACGTTATGTTATTGTGAATTAAGGAAAAATAGATAGTTCTAAGCAGATAAAATGGTAAGCACGATTTGAGTTGACGAATAACAAATATTTGCGATGCTAGTTTAGAACAGAGGTGATCTATATGTGGTTTTAGTTCAAGTATGTGTCAAAGTATATAAGTACCCAATAATTTCACCGGTTTTGATTGTTTGGCCCACTTATCGGAACTAATTAATAAGTTATTAGTTTTATTTTCGTTGAGTTTTAACTTATTGGCCAAGAACCATTCACTTACGTGTTTGTTGGGATGAGATTGGTTAGCATCAGTCAAAACAGTAGTGTCATCGGCAAACAATACGCAGAATTCATCGATTGCACCAGGAAGATCATTTACAAATATAATAAATAAGATCGGTCCTAATATTGAACCTTGAGGCACACCATTGTTAATAGGTTGAAGAGTAGACTCTTTACCTCCGTGTACAACGTATTGCATTCTGTTATTAAGGTAAGAGTCAAATAACTGCAGTTCTTTACCTCTGATGCCATAAAACTCAAGTTTATTTAAAAGAAGATCAGTAGGAACACAATCGAACGCCTTTGTCAAGTCCAACATGGTTGCGACTGTATCAATTCCGTCATTAAGATTTTCCACTATCTCTTCCAAGAGACAAATCAAAGCACGGATTGTGGATTTTTTTTTGCGAAATCGAAACTGAAATTCAGATAAAAGATTTTTGGACTCAAAATAAGAAATCAGCTTCTCTTTTATAATAATTTCAAATATCTTATTTAATATAGGTAATATAGCTATTGGTCTATAATTATCCACACTTCCTTTCTTATGTAGAGGAATAATTTTGGAAACTTTAAAGGAATTTGGCCAACAGCCTTCTTCAATACATTTGTTATATAACTGAGTAAGAGGTTTTATTAAGCATCCACTACATTATTTAATCATTCTACTATTAATACTATAAAAATCAAGACAAGATGAATTACTTAGTTTTAGTATATCTTGTTGAACATCAAACTCTAAGATTGCACTCATAAAAAAGGAAGAAGTGAGTTTAGTAGTCTTATTTAGAAAAAAACTTGATTCGTGATTTGATTGTCCAATAGATTGAAGTACTTTTTCGGAAATAGAAACAAAGAAATCATTAAATTCAGATGGAGAAACCGAACTGACTTTTTTCGTGGAGGCACATTTTCTTTCAGAATTTATGATTTGCCATGATGATTTAGACTTATTGTTCGAATTGCTGATAATATATTTGCTGATAATTTATATGTATATGCTTTCCTTTTTCCTTCTCTTAAGGAATTCCTGTAATTTTTCCTAAGACATTGGTAATTCTGCCAATATTTTTCCTCATTTGTTTGAATATATAATTTTTTAGCATCATTGACTTCTGATCTAATTTTCCGTAAGTTGTTATCGAACCACTTTATCTGCTTATTCTCACTTTTAAATATCTTAAGTGGAAAGCACGTGTCAGCGTTATCCTGCAAAATATCCAAAATCATCTTAGCAGACTCAGAGGCATTTGTGTCGTCTGTATTCAATGAATCCCAAGACAGAGATGAAAGATTGGCGGCATATTTCTTGATTCCCTTGTTAGTTATAGCTCGGGTCATACAAGGAGCATTTTGTTTCACTTTACTGTCGAAAATATTAAAATATATAAATTGACCATTATGATCTGAAATATGCGGATCTGTTACACCAACTCTAAATAGGTCCAAATTTAAGTTTGTAACAATATTATCCAAACACGAACGACTATTTAAAACTATTCTAGTCGGTTCATTAATAGTACAGTGTAAAACAAAAGATTCAAAAATATTACATATATCCTTTGCTTTGTCATCCTTTTCAAGAAATTTCACGTTAAAATCCCCCATTAATATAATAACCTGATACTTGGAATGTAGAAAATTGAGAAGTCTTAAGAGATTATATTTGAAAATATGAAAATTGTTCCTACTTGACGATCTGTATAATGAAACTAAGACTGTTTTGCTGTTGATTACCTCTGTCCCGCAAAACTCAGCATCACAAATAACAGAAAAGTCAGATAGATCAATAGGATTACATTTTACACCATCTTTAGCGAATATTGCCACTCCTCCATGTAACTTCGTAGGACGAGTGAAACTAGAAATTAGCAAATAATCATAATTTTCTCCACTTCTGATGTAGGGACAGATATTTTATACGAAGAGTATTCCTGTGGATATCGAGCATTTAGCTTCTCTACTTTCAGAGTTGGAACAAATTGCTGCAAATATTTAGTGAGTTCATCGGTAGAGGTATCAGGATCCCAATCTGTAGAGTGAAACAATTTCATATCAGGATGTACAGTTTTGACAGCTGCCTTTAGTTGGAAATTGTTAAGTGCACTCATATTACCAGTAAGAATATTCCTAGGTCTTTGAATTCTGGGTATGTTGTTAATACCTGTTGAGATATCACTTTCAAGATGTATTAGATTCTGGCAATAATAATAATAATAATAATAATAATAATAATAATAATAATAATAATAATAATAATAATAATAATAATAATAATAATAATAATAATAATAATAATAATAATAATAATAATAATAATAATAATAATAATAATAATAATAATAATAATAATAATAATAATAATAATAATAATAATAATAATAATAATAATAATAATAATAATAATAATAATAATAATAATAATAATAATAATAATAATAATAATAATAATAAGATCCCTACTAAAAAAAAATTGCCAGCGCACTATATCTTTGGAGTTTCTCTAAATTCTCTTTAATTTTTTCCAGAATGTTCGCCAATGGCCAGGACATTACTGCTGTAATGTGGCAAGTACTATTTGGTACCTCAGCTACAGTAAGCATATTATGGAAAATATAAATTTTCCAACTACCAATATTTTGGAATGCGTTCAAGATGTCGCTATTCGTGAGATTGCGGAATAAGAAAATTAGCTTCCTGAAATTATTATTACATGCACATCAAGTAGTCATGTACATATGTAGAGTTACTTTTCGTAGGGACCTTGTATTTTGAAAATATAATGTTTGGCACATATTATGGCTTAAGGATATTAACGTTATAAGTTGAAAACATATAGTTCTTTATGGTTTCTATTGAAAGAGTAAAGTGAATAACTTGTAATAGACTATTTTAAGTGTTTTTCTGATGACGGCGGTATACTAAAATACTGTATTTGTATAATAATAATATTGCTTTTCCAAATTGTCAACACTACTACTACTCGAAATTAAAGTAGAAAAATCTCAATTCTGATAGGTGAAGTAAACAAAACGAAGAAATATGATTTTTTGATATGATAATAGTGTTGCGTTTCCAAAGTCATGACATATTTTAGCCAAATCACGAGAAAAACCAAAAATAGTCTTAATTTGTGGTAAATAACCTTTATTTTTCTGTTAAAGTATTACCGACAGGTCATGATCTACAACATACTAGAGTTTCATTAAATTCCGCAATCAACCAAAATGCTATGTATTCCGTGCAGGGTCCTTTTCGATAATTTATGCACTTTTTCCTGATATTTGTTTTGAAACTATATGTTTTAGTTAACTACAAAATTATCGGCACAAGAAATGGAATCACAAGGGGCTGCAGGTGCTGTTGCTGAAGAAGTTTTATCTTCTATAAAAACGGTAGTTGCCTTCGGTGGCGAGGAAAAAGAAAAATGTAGATATGAAAAGCATCTCATTAAAGCTAAAAATTTTAGTAAAAGAAGGAATTTTTTCGATGGATTCAGCAGAGGAATATACATCTTCTTAGGTTATAGCGGTTTTGCATTATCTTTTTGGTTAGGAGCTAAATTAATCATTAAAGATATATATTTACCAGTCGACGAACGAGTTCACACTCCTAAATCTTTATTAGCGGTATGTAGTCTTGTAGTATGTAGGAGTTTGTATTCATACTTCCTGTTAACCATAGAAGATTTGTAGACTAAAATAAATTAGTATGTAGTAATGTAGACCAACGCATCCCTTCTTGTAATCTTAATAATCTATCAGCTTTTTTGATTCATGATTCATGACTGTGCCTCCCTATTTGCAGAACCTCTGGTAATACTTTTCAACCTCTCAATAAAATACTAACAGTTCCCTGATCTTTTGAGACAGTCTATGTTAATACCAGCTTTCAAAAAAAGGAGAAAACTATCGCCCTATTACAATAGTTAATAATTTCTCAAAATCTTTTGAAATTCTTCTCACTAAACCACTTTCCAACCATGTGAAAAATCAAATTACTGAGTTAGAATATGGCTTCTTCAATGGTATGTCAACTACTACCAATCTCTTCTGTATTACCCAGGTTGATGTCATATATAGGGACTTCTCCAAGACCTGCTATAAGCTTGATCATGGAACTTGGATGATTGTTTACTTCCTATCTGAGAAACCGCTCCCTATACGTACAGAACGAAGGTCAGAATTCCATTTTATTTACAACAACATCTAACGTTCCACAAGGTTGTGTTTTGGTACCACTTTTTTATTTTAATATGCATTTTGAATGAATATGAAAAAGTTTCTATTAAAAAATATGTGAAACATTTTCAGTTCATGTAAAATAATTATGATTTTTCAGATATTTTTGAATATATTACTAGCGTTTTGGAATTGGGAATTTGTTCCCGAAATATTAGTTACTTTTGCTACTGCTGCAGGGGCAGCTCAAAATGTATTTTTGATTTTAAATACTGTTCCCACCATCGAGCGAAATAAAAATGGTGGGAAAGACTTGAACGCATTTTGCTCGAGTATTACTTTTGAAAACGTTTTCTTCAATTATCCATCGAGGCCTGATGTTAAGGTAAATATGTACTTTTCGTATATTCATAAATCGATAAAACGTGTTGTTGGCCTGTGTAATCAGAAAATATTCATAAACAAACCCATCTTGTAAAACAAAGTTATTTTTTCTTCGAAGATCGTTGTTTCAAAAAGTATAGTTCCGCACGGTTCAGTATTGGGCCCACTATTGTTTACAATATACACAAATGATCTACAGTTCCACTTATCTTCGATACATAATTTTCCATTCTTTATTAATGGCCAAATTTTAACCACAGTGACTTCTCACAAGAATCCTCGTAACCGTTTATTCAAATTTCAGGTTATTCAAGGTTTTAACCTCAAAATAAATAAAGGAGATATTGTAGCATTGGTGGGAAGTTCCGGATGTGGTAAAACTACTATTATTCAATTACTTCAAAGATTTTATGATCCACTTCAAGGAAAAGTAGGTACCACATTATAAATTGTGGCTCTCACATAATTTTTTCTCTCTCACATAATTTTTTAGATCGTCATCGACAACATTGACCTCAGAGATCTTAATTCAACTTCTTTACAACAAACTATTGCTGTTGTTGGTCAGGAGCCGGTCTTATTTAACACTACGATATATGAAAACATAAGATATGGAAAATTAACGGCTTCACAAGAAGAAATTGAAAACGCTGCTATAAAAGCGAACGTTCATACATTTATTTTAAGTTTGCCTAATGGTTATCAAACTGTTCTCGGCGAAAGAGGAACTCAGATTTCCGGGGGTCAAAAGCAAAAAATAGCGATAGCTAGAGCGTTAGTTAAAAAACCACAAATTCTGCTTTTAGATGAAGCAACATCAGCTTTAGATAGTACCAATGAGACAGAAGTTCAAAAAGGTTTAAACTCTGTAAGAAATAAAATCAAAGTTTGCCATTACATAAAGAATGAATTAATAATTTTTTAAGGTTATCGAAGACTGTACAACAATAATTGTTGCTCATCGATTGTCCACAATAAAAAGAGCTAATAGGATAGTAGTCATTAAAGAAGGAAAAGTTTTGGAAGTTGGATCACACGTAGAGCTATTGGAAAGGAAGGGAGAATACCATAACTTAGTAAAATCTCAAAAATTCATTAGTGCTAGTGAAAAAGTTACAGGTAAGGCAATTGAATAGCATTTTACTTTGATGAAGAAGATAAATTAGTTAAAGATGTGTTTAAAAAATGGAGTACAGATGGGGAAGTAAAACTCAGCCCTGCCTCAATATTATATGAGCCTATCGCAGGGATATTTATTTTCTTATAAAATTCCTTACTTCGCAGGTATGAATCAATTGTGTGAGGTAAAGTGGGAAATCATCAGCCAGCCAGTTTTTCCATACGATGTTAAAGGGCCTCTCTGTGTTGTTGTGGCGTCTAAATTCATAATTGATGTGGTGTGGATCAGCTTTTTTGAACCCGTCTCGTTTTGGTATTAGGACTACATTGTCTTTTATAAAGCGTATAGTAATGATAGCTGTTAGATTTTCCTTGTTCAATATAGGTATGATATTTGTTATCTTCAGTATTTTTGGACAATGTTGCTACTGGTCCCGGAGGTCTGTTGTCGTGCAATCCTTTGCTGGTACCTTTGATCAAGATATTGGATGTCATGATGTCTTGCACAACTTTCTTCCAGTTCTTATGGCCTTTCTGGACAATATTGCTTCTGCTTCCGGAGGTCTGTTGTTGGGTAACCCATTGATAAAATCAATTATTTCGGTAGGGGTTGTACGATCCTTTTCTGGTACTTTAATGAAGCTGTTGGCTGTCGTGATGTCTTGCACCACTCTCTTCTAGTTCTTATGGCCTTTTTCGGACAATGTTGCTTCTGGTTTGTTGTTGGATAACCCATTGATAAAACCCATTTCGGTAGGGGTTGTAGAATCCTTTGCTGGTACTTTGATAAAAGTTATAATTGACGTTAATATTGTAGATGAAAGAAAAATGTATAACATTGAGGGTACCAACAATGCATTATCAATGAATGACAATGATGGAGAACTTTTAGAAGTAGGAAATGTATGTAGGATTTTATTTTATAAATACCCACACCACATAATTAACCCCTTAACGCATACATGCTTTGAAAAAAAAAGGACCAAAAAAATTTTTTTATTTAAGAAAACGTATTTTTGGCTAAAAATACAAATTTTTTAAAAGGCTATATTTTAGTCTTGAATAAACAAATGTTATAGCTTATGTTATTGATAAATATCATTAAAACAATTGTTTTTCGAGTGTGAAAATTACAGTAGCATAAAATAACGATGCCTCTCGAATTATCTCGAGTGTGTACCGTTTTTCCAGTTTAGTGCGCTCGAAATAACTCGAGCAAACACGCTAAAGGGTTAAATTGACGAGAGTTTTTATGACAAAATAATCGGTTGATTGTAATAAATCAATTGGCTTGGAAATTTTAATGTTGTAAGATTACAGATATTGATTATTTATATTATTGAAGGTAGGGGAAGAGCTAGAATCAAAAAATGTTTTGTACAAAATTATAAAAATGAATTTGTCTGAATGGAATTATGTTGTTCCGGGTTGTATTTCTGCAGTGATTTCTGGAACAGCTAAACCGATTTATGGAATTATTTTCGGTAACATCGTTCAGGTAATTTGTAAGTTCTTAAAAGTCCCACCCTAATCCTCTATAGTATTTCTATTTTAGGCTCTTTCAATTAAAAATGATGATGAACTTATTTTTAATATGAATACTAATTGTTTATATTTTTTCATACTGGGAATTGGAATAGGAACGTCTACATTCTTACAGGTATTTATTATTTATACGAGAATGTAGGTACGGTCATAAATCATCAACCCTTTGAGTTATAAGCAGAGACGTACCTACTCTAGCCATTAAGTTCTCTTCTATAGGTATAATGATCATAAAATATTTTATTTTATTGCTTATCTACATCTCGAACAATAGGTAATCGGCTAATATTGATTTATGACCTCACTATATTTCTGGTTATACTGTAAGTCAACTTTTTTGTATACTTTTTTAATTTTAGACGACCAGTTTGAACATAGCTTGTGAAAAACTATCTTTGAAGATCAGATCAGAGTCATTTGATGCCATGTTAAACCAAGAAATGGGATGGTTTGATAGAAAAGAAAATGGTGATGGTTCTCTTTGTGCTCAATTGGCAGGAGATGCTTCGTCTGTTCAAGGAGTAATATTTTTTTTTAGTTTTTCATTTTGGTTATTACCAAACTACATTTTGGGCTGTTAGGGTTATACAGGGTGTTTCATAGTTAAACCGACATACGTTAACTGTAAATAGAGGGTACTTAGGTGATTCCAAATAACCTTGGTAAATGGGTCTAACGCCTTTAATAACCGAGATACGGGGTGTTTCATCCATTTTGGCCAATATTTTGTTAAGCCGTAACTTTAGAACCACACTGTAGATTTCTCTCATATTTGGTACAGGTATAGTGTGTTAATAGCCCAATCCTATAGTGTAAGAACTACCATTAAAATCCAGATCCGGATTAAGAAGAATTTGCAAAATTTGAAAATCGCCAAAACAACACCCTGTATATCAAATTTTTTAAAATTGGGATAGATATTTGAAAAGACCGGAAAAAATGAGTTAAAGTGAAAAATTTTTTTAAGTGCACATCCCATTCTACTGCTGGAGTTTTAACGTCAAATTACATCAAATGCATTTTTTTCATTTTCACAAGCAGTAACTTTCGAAATACCTGGTAGATTTCTTTCATATTTGGTACAGGTATCATTTTTTAGTAGCCCAATCGTATAGTGTAAAGATTTTACTACAGTTAAAATCCAGATACGGATTAAGAAAAATTTGTAAAATTTGAAAATCCCCAACGCAACACGCTGTACATCAGATATTTTTTAAATTGGATCAGATATTCGAAACGAATGGAAAAAACTGAGATATTCAAACATATTTTTATAAATGCATATCTTGTTCTACATATTATTAAACTTTTAAAGTAAATGCAATACTTATTGTCATTTTCATAAGCCAAAACTTTGGAAACGCCCTGTAGATTTCTTTCATATTTGGTACGGGTAGATTGTTTAAATATTCCAATCGTACAATACAAGAACTAAAGTTAAAATCCAGATCCGGATTAAGAAAAATTTGTAAAAGTTGGTAATCTCTAAAATAGCGTTCTGTATATCAGATTTTTTTAAATTTATTCGGATACCTATTTAAAAAAAGAAAAAAAAAGACAAAAGATGTGTTATACTAAAATATATTTTTTATAAGTGCACAAAAAAAATACAGATTTAATTTTTCGGATTAATTCCAGATTCAAAATAGCTTCGGCAATAACGCGTCTATTTTCCTTTTTTTCTTTTTTAAAATAGGTATCCGATTTTACAGAATCTGATATACAGGGTGCTATTTAGGGATTATCAACTTTTACAAATTTTTCTTAATCCGGATCTGAATTTTAACTTTAGTTCTTGTATTGTCCGATTGGGCTATTTAAACAATCCATCAGTACCAAATATGAAAGAAATCTACAGGGTTAATTGAATTTACTTTAAAATTTTAATAAGATATGTGCATTTATAAAAATATGTCAGTATAGTCCTTACATTATACGATTGGGCTACTAAAAAATGATACCTGTACTAAATATGAAAGAAATCTACCAGGTATTTCGAAAGTTACTGCTTGTGAAAATGAAAAAAATGCATTAGATGTAATTTGACGTTAAAACTCCAGTAGTAGAATGGGATGTGCATTTAAAAAAATTTTTCACTTTAACTCATTTTTTTCCGTTCTTTTCAAATATCCATCCCAATTTTAAAAAATCTGATATACAGGGTGTTGTTTTGGGGATTTTCAAATTTTGCAAATTCTTCTTAACCCGGATCTGGATTTTAATTGTAGTTCTTACACTATAGGATTAGGCTATTAACACATTATACCTGTACCAAGTATGAGAGAAAGTATGAGAGAAAGTGGTTCTAAAGTTACGGCTTATCAAAATATTGGCCGAAATGGATGAAACACCCCGTATCCCGGTTATTAAAGGCGTTAGACCAATTAACCAAGGTTATTTGGAATCTCCTAAGTACCCTCTATTTACAGTTAACGTTTGTCGGTTTAACTATAAAACACCCTGTATATATAAAAGTTTATTATTTTGGGTTTGTTGATATAAATTGACCTAGAATCTACAAAAAAAATTCAAAAAAATTAAAATTTGGTTTACGCAGAATGATTTTTGTATAAGAAACGATTGGCAATATCAAAATTACCGAAAAAATATTTGGGCCATTTTTGAGCGAAAAAGTGAGTTTTTTAGAATATAAATATACTTAGAAGCTACAAAAAAAATTAAAACTTGGTTTACGCAGAATTAATTTAGTCTAAGAAACGATTGGCAATGTCAAAATTACCGAAAAAAAAATGTTTGGGCCATTTTTGAGGTAAAAAGTTAGTTTTTTAGGATATAAATGGACTTAGAATTTACAAAAAAAATTCAAAAAAATTAAAATTTGGCTTACGCGGATTGAATTTTGTATAAGAAACGATTGGCAATGTCAAAAATACTGAAAAAAAAATTTTTGGGCCATTTTTAAGGGAAAAAGTGAATTTTTTTGGGATATAAATTGACCTATAATCTACAAAAAAAATTCAAAAAAGTTCCAAAAAACTAAAATTTGGTTTACGCAGAAGAAATATCCTCACATTGCCGGACTTTTTTTTGGGGGGCAATTGCTCCTACTATCCCCCCCTGGAGCCGCCGTTGGCGTGAGTCTCCCGAAAGGGGTGAATTTTTTTTTGATATCAGCATCAAATATATATTCCGTCCCTTTTTCGGGGGTAAGTTTCTACCTGTGGAGCATCCTGGAGTGGTGTATATATTTGCCGTTGATATTGAAAAAAAAATTCACCCTTTTCGGGGGAGAGTATTGGCCGGTGGAGAGGTTGGTGGGTGTCGGAAGCAATATCCAACATCATCACCGTGCTCAGCATCCTCGAAAATGGGGGGAAAGTGTGCTTTTCTGCAGGGAAACCTTGTAAAGCGCGTTTAACCCCTCTAGGGGTGGTTTTTGGTCGTTTTGAGGGGTTGCGCAATCCCAAAGAGAAATTCTAAGAACGCCATCGTGTTCAGCATCCTCGAAAACGGGGGGAGGAGGTAATCACACACGCCACTATTTGTAAATATTTTCGTTTTAGGTATCTGGTTATCAACTGGGCATGATTTGTCAAATTTTATCATTACTGACACTCTCCTTTGCGATTTCTTTTTACTACGAATGGCGAGTAACTTTAGTGTTACTTACGATGTCATTGATCCTTTTGTTTGTGTCCTATTTACAACAGAAGATTTTGAAATATGACGCTAAGAAGAATAGAGAAATGCTTGAAGTTTCAGCAAAAGCAAGTATATCATTTATTTAGTTAGATAAAATAGGTGATGTAAGATATTTCTATTTTGAAAAAGCAACGTGCAACATATTTTATATTAAAGCAGCTTCCGACGATCTGTTTTTAACGCAATTAAGCGCAATATGACCTTGGAACAATAAAAATACTTAATTCGTTCATGGTAGAAAATCAAACATTAAAGCTACACAAAGGTGGAATTTTTTGAACCATAAAAATCTGAAATAAAATCACACATGTTCCCAAGAACAAAGATCTTAAAAATGTCCTACACTGCACCAGCGTCTGGACTTCAACAACTACTACTTGGACTATATGCCCCACCAGGTATTGAAGTCCAGACGTGGAGTAGTTGTTGAAGTCCAGACGCTGGTGCAGTGTAGGGCATTTTTAATGTCTTTGTTCTTGATTTTATTTCACATCCTTAGGCAATTTTGTTACGCCCATGGTCCTATTTTGGAATTTTTATGGTTCAAAAAATTCCACCTTTGTGTAGTTTTCTATATTTTTGCAAGCTTTGATTTTGTTATGAAAGTGAAGATGGCGTTGGGCTCTTCTCGTTCGTGATACACTTGCTCTAGCGCAAACACTTTTATCAATAACGAGGCGAGTCGAATTCATTTTCAGACATCCTTTAGCGATAGGATGTCGAGCTAGCCTGCTTCTTACTGATGAAGAACAATAATTCCGAAACCGGTCTAAGAATGGCAAGCTCCTTTAATAACAAAAGTTTTTGGTTTAAAGCCCCGACTTGATCGGGCACCAAACCACGTCTGGACTTTCGTAATTAAATACCTGGTGGGGCATATAGCCCAAGGAGTAGTTGTTGAAGTCCAGACACTGGTTCAGTGTAGGACATTTTTAATGTCTTTGTTCTTGGGAACATGTGTTATTTTATTTCACATCCTTAGGCAAACATTAAAGCCTTGGTAATGTCTATTAAAACATGGATACTAGGCGTAAGTAATAATGAAAAAGTTGAAATTGAGTTTTTATGTTGTTATAAAAAACTGTAGTCGAACTTTAGAGATCAGGCCACATGATTTTTTGGTTTTTTCTATATTTTCAGATAGCTGTAGAAGCAATTAGTAACATAAGAACTATAGCGTCTTTGGGATGCGAGAAGGTTTTTCTAGATCAGTATATTAAAGAATTGTTGCATTATCAGAAAACAGCAAGAAAAAAGTCGCATATCCGAGGGTTTATAATTGGTCTTGTAAATAGTTTGGTGATTTTTTCTTATCCAGTTGGGGTCTGGTACGGAATAAAGCTGATTGTCGAAGAAAATATTCAGTATGGAAATGTTTTTACGTAAGTTCATATGTTTGATAAATAAAAACGTTAATTTCAAAATAATTATTACAACCATTACAAAATAACCCACAGAAGAATGTTGAGAACCTCAACAACTCGTACGTGGTAACACAACACATGATTTCATTACTACAATAATAAATTTAGTACTTTACGAACACTATTTTATCACCTAAAGTGTGTATAAATATATAAAAAACAATTAAAGAATTGAAATATTTAATATATTAATATTAAAAGAAACCAGAAAGCAAGAAGGAAATAAGGTAAAATTTGGATTGAAGCAACAACAAGCATCATTTACTTGCAATAATTATTATCAATATTGGATCTCAATCAACTAACTCCTGATATGAGCTATAAGACTCCTTTTGGATTTTCTTTTTCAAGATAGACAATAGGTTCCAACAGTTCAATCCAATAAATATATTTTTAAATCATTAAATACTATTAAGTACAAATATTCGTTTTGAATCTAAATTATAGTTTTATTTTTTTTTCTAGAGTATGTGAAATTATTATAATTGGTTTATGGTCTGCTGGTAATATGATGGCTGCTTGTCCAAATTTTCAAAAAGGAATTATAGCTGCTTCAAGAGTTATGCGCTTACTAGAACGAGTGCCTACAATTAAAAATCATACCAACTACAGAAAAGTTTCATTGGTGAGGTATATTATAGCTTTACAAACATCGAAACAGCTTTAATATCACTGTGATACTAAGCGATTCTTTCAATATTGATTGAATTAGATCCTGAAGATCAGGAGCCAGAGTGGAAAGTGTACAAATTAACAAAATAAAAACATGTGCAATCGTTAAGTTGTAGACGAATAATGGGGTGGCTACGCGACCAAATTATTTATTAATTCATATTCTAAAACATTTATGTTGTTATGATTGTAATATTGTAATTTTTTAGGGAGACGAATCTTTAAACTACTCCAAAATTTACTTCTCCTATCCCACACGACCCTCAACATTAATTTTGACGAATTTTTCTCTCAGAATACCAAATGGAAAAACTGTAGCATTAGTAGGATCGAGTGGCAGCGGCAAATCGACTGTTATTCAACTGTTACAAAGATTTTATGATCCAAATTCTGGAGAAATTATAGTAAACAATAAAGATATCAGGCAAATGGATTTAAAAGCACTAAGATCGCAATGGGGCGTAGTGTCTCAAGAACCAAACCTTTTTAATAAAACGATAGCTGAAAATATAGCTTATGGTGCTAATTTTAAAATCGTTGAGAAAGATGATATAATAAAAGCTGCTAAGGATGCCAATATTCATAACTTTATTGTTGGGCTCCCAAAGGTAAATTTAAAATTTGTTAAAAATATCAATTCTTTTTTTTATCAAAAATTAAGGTAACTACACTGTTGATTTTATCTCCATCAATTTATATGTATAAAATATAAATTAAATATCGCATTCTCCTCTACGAAAGTATAGAAACGTCTTCTCTTCATGAAGAGGACTAATATACTGAAGCAGATGTTGGCTCTCAAACTCTTCACCTAGAAATTTAAGTGCGTAAATATTTACATAACACTGTCCTGCAAACCGGAAATCAGGCAATGAAGAGCTGCAGGTTGGGAACTTCTTGACTTCTAGTTATTAACTGCCAATTATGATTGATTTATTTGATTATTTCAGACTAATGGAAATACTCTCTTTAGTTAAAACACCATTTTAATATAGGTTCATTTTATTTACTTACTTTCATCTCTTTCTATCCTGCACTAACTATATCTTTATCCTATAACTTTCTTTGCCTTTGTAGAATCTACAAAAAAAATTCAAAAGAATTAGAATTTGGTTTACGGAGAATGAATTATGTCATTCAAAAAAATTAAAATTTAGTTTACGCAGATATGAGAAATATTCTCTCATTGCCGGACTTGGGGACAATTGCCTCTACTGCCCCCTTGGAGCCGCCGTTGTCGTTCAGAGGGTTTGCAATTATTTAACGGTCAGTAAGCTCTCAACAACTTGGAAGGAATCAATTTATTATTAGATAAATTAGAAAAACGGGCAAGTGACTGAGACAACAAAATTGACCTAACGTTGATATTTATTAAAACATTATGATAAAACAAACAAATAAATTCATTCAATAGTAGAATTCTAAAAAATTATGATTCGCAGAGGTGTTGTAGGAAAATGTTCACATTAAGATAATAATATCATCCTAGAAAGCTTGAAAATTCAAGCTTTTTGTAAGAATATAGAACAAAATATTTTTTTATAACGTTTTTTTAATTATCTCAAAAACGCGTTTATATTTAATCGAATTTTGCTGAACGTTAGAATGGCATCTGTGCATTTTTTGGCTAAGCCAAATTTTTCCACTTACACCAGTGGCGTTCGTGTAACCAAGTGATGACAAATTTTAAAAAGAAACCGTGGTTTTTCAAAATAAAAGTTCGTGAAACTGAATGTTAATATGTTTACCACATTTTTTATTTCAGAGTTCACTGGTAGATTTTTAAATAAATGTAACTCTCTAATATTTGAAAAAAAAATCAGTGAGAAGATATTTTTTGTTCTAAAACTTAGTATTTTAAGTGTTGCAACAATATTTTTGCTTCAGGGTTATGAAACTAAAATCGGAAGCAAAGGAAGTCACCTTTCTGGAGGTCAAAAACAAAGAATTGCTATAGCTCGCGCTTTGATAAGAAACCCACAAATTCTTTTGTTAGATGAAGCTACTTCCGCTTTAGACAATGACAGCGAAAAGGTTTGTAAAACAATTTTAATTTAGTGCAAAAATTGGCATAAAAATTGATTACTTAAGACGGTGTAAATCATTCTCCATTTTTCTATTTACTAAAGATGGGCCTGCCCCATAACAATGTATGCAGCAGAAACTATAACTATGACGAAATCAGAAGAAGATAAGCTAAGGATAAACGAACGGAAAATTTTAAGATCAATTCTGGGTCCAGTGAAGATAGGAGAATAGGAATATAGACGGAGAACGAACCAAGAATTATTAGAAGAACTAAACGGAGAAGACATAATAAAGAAAATTAAAGCTCAAAGAGTCAAGTGGCTGGGACATATATGGAGACAAGGTCTGGAAGCAGTAGCAAAGGCTATGCTACAATGGCAGCCGGGAGGAAGGAGAAGACCCAGATCGAAATGGTTGGCAGAGGTGGAGGACGATTTAATCAGGGCAAGTATTACAAGATGGAAGGAGGAAACAAGAGATCGGAAGAAATGGCGGCAAATTAGCGAACGGGTACAATAATAAACCGAGGAAGTCCCCATCCCGATAAACGGATTTAGAAAGCAAAAGCGGCGCAACCTCACATGAGGTGTTAAGCCATACATACATATAAAGATGGGCCTGCATATCAAAAAATATTTTGAATATCTTTCTATTCCCGTTCAATACTCTTTAAGAAATTTCTCTATTGTAGATGGCAAGTGGGTTGATTGGCCACACTACGACCTACCCTACATCTATGTTATCGTCCAAAAGATCTAGGCTTGTGAGAAAGCCTATAATCCGTTTTAGAGCTAAGTCTGTAACCTGATCAGGCTCTAGGAACACCTGTTCCTACAATTGTAGATAATGTCTTCCGCCGTCTCATCTGCATCATCACTGAATCTGCATGTTCCACTGTCCACTTTGCCCATTTTACAGAGATGGTATCTGAGTGAGCAGTGTCCAGAATTCCTGTGATTACTTTGAGATCAGAGCACGAGATGTTTTCTAACATTCGCTCAAACATTTTTCCAGCTAGTTCTTGCATACCGCGGCATCTCCAGTATTGTAAATAGACACAATATTTTATGTAACAAGGATAATCTTGCCTCTCCCATATATATCAATAATTTTTTAATGTATGTGGAGGTCTGCAAAGTTCTTCATTTTGTTCTCGTTCTATTTTGTATTGGTATCATCTTCTTAGGTCAGCAGAATTCCTTTCTTGTTTTTAAAATAGTAGTGGATTATATTTCTACCTCACTAAAGTGTTTTTTGAGTTCTGATGCTCCATTTTGTAACCCTGTCTTTTGTTTAGACGATTCTTTTACAAATTGTTATGGTTATTTCTTTCCAGACTCCAGTCTGAGTTGGTGTGTTTGTCTGATCATTCCACATATTTTTTGTTGCTTCTATCAGTATATATTTGAAAGCATTCCACAGAATGAGACAAACATTTATTTATTTATTTCCAGATTGTTCAAGAAGCTTTAGACAAATCAAGAAAAGGACGTACTTGTATAACCATAGCTCATCGATTAACGACAATCCAAGATGCTGATATTATTTGTGTATTAGACGGTGGTTTTATTAAAGAAATGGGAACGCATGAGGACCTTATTAAACTGAAAGGGTTGTATCACATATTTTATGAGTTACAACGTCAATCTTTAATAAACTGATACTTGTAAAACTTAAAACATTATTTTTGTTACTAATTCCCACAGAATCAAAGTTCAGACAAAGTTTGGGATCCAACACGCATCTGAAGCGATGTAAGTCAATTCCTGTGGGAGCAAGTAGTTGTTTTAGGTTCAGATGCCGTGAAAAAAAAATCATCAAAATAGACTCTGTTTTTGAGGGTGCAGATGTACAAACCTTCATTGACTCGGCTATAGGTTTCTTAGAAACTGTTGAAAAGTATATGCATTTAAAAGATGATTATGTCCAATAAACGTTTTCTACGTTAGGGTAAAAAATTTATAATACGCGTTCGTAGTAAAATACTTGGAAGACATAAAATTTAAATGATAGTTGCAAAAAGAAAGTACAGATAATAAACTCATCTACATTATCCAACCTAGAGAGAAAGAGCTTTATCGAATTGCACCGAGATTAGACAATTTGTAAAAACCCATCATTGCCTTCATTATTTTAATAATGACTTAATGGCCAGGGGCGTACCGTTTTTAGAGATAATAATCGAATAGCGAATGCGTAGGTGCATTTTAATCAAAATATGCCATATCTGAATTTATATAATAACAACCTATTTTTTCTAATTGCATAAAACAATAGATTTGATTAGAAATTTCAAATCTAAAATAGTCCATGGCATGTACGAAATTAACATTCATTCTTAGCCTTAACATAAAAAGTTATATATAAATTATTATATTTTCTTTTAAAAAAAAATTATTTGTCTTGCCTTACAAAACATTTCTAGACATCCAAGGGACTAAATCAGGCCAATAGAAAGAGTGATTTAATTCAAGCCAACTCTAGTGATGGTTCGTAAATTGTTTTCTTATTTTAAAGTGGGGATACCTTTCAAAAATGTCTGGCGAAAATAAATGATCATCTATAGGTACTAGTTCTGAGGAATAGAGAAGTGGTCAATCACTTTAAAGACAGCTCTTAATAACTAAAATTAAAGAAATTGGTTGACAAACATCGTAATTCTTCTCTGTTAAAAATCCATTTTAACGAAAACATCAAATACCTTTTTTCATTACGGCTCTGTCATCGTCATCGCATAGCAACAATTAAATTGCGCTCCGTACACAAGCTTTGAACTTAAATAGTTATCTTAGTCAAGAAAATTTAACACAAAAATAGCCAAAAATCCGGAATTTTGGTGCTATTTGTAATCCGATATGAATGCGCCTTCAAGCTTAAAACGGCTAGTCATTAGTCAACAGTCCAACCGTCCAACCTTTGGGATCGTTTTTCGCAATGCGAAGTCGACTCCGCCGTACAAAATTTAGACTCCCCCTCTGGTCTAGGAACGGATGCACAAATAGTTTTTGCGTAGTATTTAGGCTCCACCCACCAGTATTTTATACTTCTGTCTCACCCGTTGCCCCGCAGGTGTTTCAGTTTGCAAAGTATCGCTTCTACTTAAGAAATGTAATATCCTTGTATGCTGTTCCACATTGTTCCAGTTTTGTTAGCGTTATTGGAATAAATTATTAGAAAAACAATACAGCCAACTGGCAAACAACGAGATTTCACCAATGGTACCGAATTTCGAGTAACACATAATTTTTTAAATTATATTAAAAACAAAATTATTAACACAAATCTCTTAAAAAAATGTTCTGAAAAACTAATTAAACTTCAATCAATTTCACGTCATCCGGTTTCAAAATATACAAACATTAATCAGTACCTTTTCTCCGACTCGAGAAACATGATGTCTAGAAACGCAAAGTGTAAATATATTTGACAAAGATGTTTTTATACAAACGAAAGAAATAAATGAATGATTGATTGATGACATGTTGAATTATATTCACTGAATGCAAATTAAAAACATTGTTAAACCTCTTTTTGAAACCGCATCTAGAAATTCACTTTCATCTATTTACACTTTTTTATAATATATTACTAAACAATAACAATAGTTCCAATTTAAAGTTTGGCAAAACTAGTTAGTTAGAAAAATCTAGATAGCGTTATATTGTTTATTTACTGGTTATTTTAGTTCTTGAAGGTGTTAAGGTAATCGTCCTTTGAAAGATTCCGCGGCTGTTTAAAACATTGAAATTATATTCCATTTATTAATTTCGTATGTTAAAATCGGCCAAAACTAAGTGCTTTTACAAATCGAAAACAGAACGTGACTAATTATTACGAAAAAAAAGTAATTTTTCACAGAAACCGTACAATAGAATTGCTCCGTAATTTTAAGAACCAATAATTGCCATTGTTGATGGAGTTATACTCCAAGAAGTCTTTGTCTTCGAAGACACAAATTTGTATATCCGGAAAAAACAATTGAGAGTCAGTTACACTGCTGTGAGTTATTATGCTAATTTTGTTATATATCGTCCATTCACACGAAAATATGGTGTCCGGTACCCAGTTGTTATGTAATAGAAAAGCGTTTTTTAATGCTTCCTAGTGCAATGGACAAATATCTCATCAAGAAATTTGATGGATCTTTGGTTTACCACGAAATTCCGTAAAAACGTAGCTATCGTAATTTTGATACAGATATACAGGGTGTTTCAGAATGAAATATACATGCGTTTTAGTGCCTGTAATATATATAACCCCAATGTGGTGAGGCGCAATAGGAAATAATTTGAGAATTATTTAATTTGTCTTTAAAAAACTACTTACATACTTATCCAGATGTCTACTAAAAATTTATTTGGTTCATAGGCAACATTTTCTAGAAGTATCAAGTTTTTATTACCAAATTTGACGTATAAGAAACCCTAAAATGACCGCACAGTCAAACGCAAATTGTTTGAGTTATTTATTTATTTATATAAGAATACAAATCTTAAAACATATGCCATGTATAGATTTCTAACAGACTCTACCTCTTTGAAGTCGTGACAAATGCGCATTAGGAATCCTAGTGCTTTATTAGCTTTTTTTGAAACATATTCGATATGTTGTTCAAAAAAGAGTTTGGAATCGATATAAATACCGAGATCTTTGACCACCGAAACTTTTGTTAAAAGTTCATTATTGAGGAAATATTCATTTTCGATGGTGTCTTTATTCCTTGAGAATGTTATACATTTTTTTGTGTTCAGATAAAGATGGTTTTGCAATACAGAGTCAGACGATTTATATCTTCTTGGATCAGGAGTTTATCGGAAGAATTAGATATTTTTCGAAAAAATATCATGTCGTCAGCAAACTCCAAGAATTTTGTATTAATGAAACAAGAGGAGATATCGTTAATGTATATGTTGAACAGAATGGGGCCCAGATGTGACCCTTGAGGAACCCCTGTGGTTATTCTAGAATAGTAGAACGAAACTTTCCGATGGATATAGATTGGGATCTGTTGCTGATGTAGGAACCAAACCACCTAAGCAGATTGCCATGTATACCGACTTCAAAAAGCTTTCTAAGTAGGATGCTATGATCGATTTTATCGAAAGCCTTACTAAAATCGGTGTAAATGGCGTCTACCTGATAATCCGTGTTCATAATTTCAGATATATAATCTATGTAAATAAATAAGTTGGATTCGATGGAACGCCTCTTCATTAACAGCAATGCTGTTCCAAATTTATAATTGATTTCACATCTGCATATAGAAAGTCGGTAACAATTGATTCCATTATTTTTGACATTAAACATAATTTGGAGATTGGTCTATAATTTTCAACCAGATATTTCTTGCCAGATTTAAAAATAGGAACAACGAGAGCTGTTTTCCAAACTGTTGGGAAGCAGCCTTCGTGAAGTGATTTGTTAAATAAAATGTGTAGTATTACTGACAGCTCGTTTGCACAGGATTTTAAGAAAGAGGTAAGTATTCCACCAGCACCAGCGGCCTTCTCTGGAAGCTCTAAAAGTTTATTTGGGATGGTGGCATGTGGAATAGAATAACTGTTTCCATGGTGTGGATTTGGGTTAGTGTTGTCTAACTTAAATTCATTACAAGGCGGGTTAAAAACTGAACTGAAGTGGTCAGAAAATAAATGGCAAATATGTTCTATATCCGTTACCATATGATTACCAACTTTCAGAGCATTAATAGCAGAAGAACTACCCTTTTTGGATTTGAAGAAGCTCCAAAGATGCTTCACAAATGCTCAGGTCAATCAGATATTTCGATCTCCCACGGAGTAATTTAAAAGTTAGATAGTTTAAGTAATTTTTGTATTTTTTTCACATTGTGTGAAATTTCCTCTTTTCTTTGATAACTTTTATGGTAGCGATGTTGAACCACTGAGGGTATTTATATTTATTTTTATGGTATAGATGCTACTATGGCGTTGTCAGCACTTGGATGGTAATTAATAAACGTTTTACTGTTAAAGGAGTATTTAATACTTCTCTACTATTATTTCTAAATTTAAATACAAAACAAATGTTTTCCTTTTTGTTTAAATCTAATTTTTGTTCATAGATCAAATTTTATTACCCTTAAGTTATTGTAGAACAATTTTTGATTTAATTCCGTATCTACTAATATAGAAAAAGTTGCGACTACTTAAATTAATATATATCTGTCTAATATTATAATTTTTATTCATAACTACAACCGAAATTTTATGGATAGTAATAATAGGTATTAAACAATAGCCGTCGGGTGCCCGCCTGATGTTCTTCATTATAATAATATCTAATAAAATAATGATGATAACATCACGATATTAACGCGCTACGTTGCTCTCTATTATGTCTGAAGAAAACGACACGATTTTTATCTGAACCAAATTAATTGTTATATATAGATTTGATGGATTTTACGCCTCTCAGCTTGATACCTATAAGATACAGCTGCGGGTAACATATCTCAACCTGTCGTTTATGGTTTTAAAAAGTATGTGGAAAGGTTTGTTCTTTTACGTAATTCTTCAGTGGTTTTGTTTTTCCAGTCCCTTTCCGGACAGTTTTAATATCGTGAACTTCACGAGATACTAGAAATAAAGAAGAGGGACAAATATTACCCAATGTATCGCTGATGTAATTTTCTGGCTAGGCGAGAATGAAGGGGGATAAGGAAAAATGCCTTTCTTAAAACAATGTCTTAAAACAAAAAACTATCACGATCCGGAATTTAAACACTCGTTTTTTAATTTAATTAAATTAAATTTTGTTCTATTCAATGTACTCTCCGTCCAAGTACTAAAGTGTTACTCTTGGAAAAAGCAACGTTGCCACGTTTTAGAATTTTGCGGGAGAAAAATAGACGTATCTCGAAGAATACGGAACAGGGACCCTTTAGCAATGAACGACCAAACGGTTTGTGTCAAAACCAAAATTTACCAACTTTTTATATCTTATTTCACCATAATTTACTTTCCCTCACTGCCTAAAATTTTATTGATTATCTCATTGCCGCATAATTTAGAGTCCTGAATTTAAAAAAAGTGTCTCTAGTGAATTTTCAATACAGAATCAATTTGTATATGTATATTTTAATTTGACTTATCGGAAGTTTCTATATTTTAAATGTTGGAATTTAAATTAATCATAAATTTCATTTTATGTAAGTGGTGCCTGAAGCCTGAAGTCGTTTTAAGACATCTAGAAATGCCAGAGCCAATATGTAGGTTGTAAATGAATTTAATTTGGAGTAGGTACTTCAGTGAAACCATTTCATTAAGGCTCATTGGACGTCAAAAAAGAATGAAATACTTTATACGACTATGTAGTATTATTTAAATTAGAAACTTTTAAAAAGGCTGTAGTCCAATAAATTAACGCCAGAAAAAATCCAAACCTGTGCATCAAGTCTGTCCGTCAAATTTTTTTTTAATTTGCAGGTATTCATAAGTACATTTAGGTACCTTCGAAAATCTCAGCTACGTGGAATTTGTGAAAGGGTGCGAACATGGCTCTAGAGTTCCCGAAAATCCGAAATATGACCCTTAGAGCATTTTGGTTTAGACAAAAAATGAAAGAGCAGTTCATTACCTACAAAAGTTGTCCCTATGATTTTTTTCGCTAGGTACACTAATATTTTTTGCAAAAACGGCGTCAGAAAATCGCAATTTTGAATAATAATAATTCGCAAAATTATTGTGGTAAAAACGGAAAATTTGAATATCCTCCCAAAACTTGAATAATTTAGAACAGTTTGTAGTTCTGTCGACGTTCACCAAATTATATCCATCTGTCGGTAGATATATTTGAAGTTTTGGGGTACATTGTGTATTTTTACAAGTTTCTAACTGGCTACACAAAAAATATTGTAGGCGCCACACCCGGAAAGTACAACTTTCCGATCTTGATATGTAAACAAATGTTATTGTCACTTTTTTTAAAACGATTTGTACCTAATAACTTCGGTTCTAAAGTTAGCAATCATTCGAAATTATTTTTGTTTGTGTTTGTATGTCACTAAATTTATTCTCGGTATATTGCAGGCCAGTTTTGTTATCGGCATACCTTATCTTTGTTGAACAAGCCGCAATTTGCTTTTGTATTATTGGGTACTTGTTCACTGTTCCTTAATTATTCTCAAGTAATTTTAAATATCGCTTTAGTTTTAAGGTATTATTTTACCATTCAACATTATTGATTGAGAGTTCTTATTCTGACACTCAATAGATGTTTTAACTAATGTAAAAAAATCTTAAACTGTATTAAAAATAAAATATCGCCAAAAAATATTCAAAAGTATTTCCAAATAAACATTGACCTTTCGTGGATTTGAATCTGACGAGATAATAAGGTAGATTCTTTTTCACAAACGTAATTAACACACATTTTTTTTAATTGGTCACTTTCATTATAAACATTTACCAATCAACGCATCAATCAATGCATTTGCTCTTATACTTGACTTTCAGGGGCGTTACGTCTGTCAAGGAAATGGGCAAAAGATTTAATGATTTTTTTTAAGTAGTCGGTGTTTTATATACTAGATAAAAAACGGCATGACATTATTAGCTCCAGATATATAATTATTGTATCTATGAAAAAATTATCTTTTAGTTATGAAGGGGCCTTACCTCTTAAGGCAACGGTGGCTCCAAGAAGGGGCAGTAGGGGCAATTGCAATTCTGCGTAAACCAAATTTTAATTTTTTTTGTAAATTCTAGGTCCATATATCCTAAAAAACTCACTTTTTCCCTCAAAAATGGCCCAAACATTTTTTTCAGTAATTTTGACATTGCCAATCGTTTCCTATACAAAATTCATTCTGCGTAAACCAAATTTTAATTTTTTTTGTAGATTCTGGATCCATTTATATCCTAAAAAACTCACTTTTTCCATCGAACATGGCCCAAACATTTTTTTTAGGTAATTTTGGCATTGCCAATCGTTTCTTAGACAAAATTCATTTTGCGTAAACCAAATTTTAATTTTGTTGAATTTTTTTTGTAGATTCTAGGTCCATTTATATCCTAAAAAACTCACTTTTCCCCTCAAAAATGGCCCAAACATTTTTTATCGCCAATTTTGGCACTGCCCATCGTTTCTTAGATAAGATTTATTTTGCGTCAACCAAATTTTAAATTTTTTGAATTTTTTTTGTAGATTCTAGGTCCATTTATATCCTAAAAAACTCACTTTTTGCCTCAAAAATGGACCAAACATTTTTACTCGGTAATTTTGACATTGCCAATCGTTTCTTATACAAAATTCATTCTGCGTAAAGCAAATTTCAATTTTTTTGAATTTTTTTTGTAGATTCTAGGTTCATTTATATCCTAAAAAACTCACTTTTTCCCTTTAAAATGACCCAAACATTTTTTTTCGGTAATTTTGACATTGCCAATCGTTTCCTATAAAAATTAATTCCGCGTAAACCAAATTTTAATTTTTTTATAGATTCTAGGTCCATTTATGTCCTAAAAAACTCACTTTTTCCATCAAAAATGGCCCAAACATTTTTTTCGGTAATTTTGGCATTGCCCATCGTTTCTTAGATAAGATTTATTTTGCGTAAACCAAATTTTAATTTTTTTGAATTTTTTTTGTAGATTCTAGATCCATTTATATCCTAAAAAACTCACTTTTTGCCTCAAAAATGACCCAAACGTTCAGTTATAAAAAGTAAAGTTTGGTTTGAGAGTTTTGAAAGATTGTATATTCAAATAATCTGGAAAAAAACAAATAATATCGATCTTTACTTCAGATAATGGGGCTACAGCATGAGGCAGTAATTGTTAACAACGTTAGATGCCTTTTTTTCAGGTCTGTAGTGGACACCAAAGGCTCTAATAAACATATTTATTATTACAAGATTAAACAAAACTCAAAATCGTGTGGTACTTTTCAAACAATCTAAAAACCAACTCCTAGGCTAAAGCCACTACAACTAAAGGATTAAATAATTCCAGACTCGTGTTGATCAGTCCACCGTTGATACGTTAAATCACGAACTTTTATACAAAGCTCAGGAGTTCCACAAGGGTCAAGCCTGAGTCCGTTGTAATTTAATCTTTTTGTCAATGGCATTGCCAGTAAAATAAACGTTTTGATAAAGATTTATGCAGATGATATGAAATTCTATTGTGAAACTAATAATATCCAGGATTGTCAAAACCTCCAAAAAGTTTAACGAATTAGGAAAAACTGTGCCTCAATATAGGTAAGTGAAAATGTAATGATATTCTGCAGAAAGGGCTCGTTTCATTTATTTCCATATTCTATTTAAAACTGTATTCTATCATGACCTAGCCTAATTAAGGACCTGGGAGTTTACTTTGATCCTGCTTTGACATTCTCAAGCCACATCGAGAAGACAGTATCCTCTGCGTTTCGAATGCTTGGGTTTCTTACTACCAATATGAAAGACTTTATTGAATTATCTACTATGAACTTACTATTCTCCACACTTGTAAGATCAAGGCATCATTTGGAATCCTATGTTTAGCTATCAAATAGTTCAACTCGAAAGGATTAAACGAAAATTGTTCAGGATGTGTTTATTTATATTAGATAAAGGATTTCCAGCAAGAGGTATTCCTCAGGAATACTTTTACGAACTCTTCAATGCCTGTAGTCTAATCAAGCGAAGAACCTGATATCTGTGAAATTCTGAAACATTATCTTGTAATTGGGTCAACCCGTTTGATAGTGAAACTCATAAATAAATAAATACGTCAACTCTCTGATTCTATTATTAGCGGAGCAAACCACTTCTATACCGGTTTCGGCATTATTGTACCTCGTCAGTAAAAACTAACATTAAATCAAACTGCAGATTGATGGATAGCTTTCAAACTTGTATTAAATACTTATGGAAAGCATCAATAACAGCAATTAAATCGAACACCGCCATCTACACTCTAATAACAGAATCAGAATTATAGAAATAGAAAACTAATGGATTGGATTAGGTTGTTTTGTCCTATGAGTTGTTGGATATTCAGACTCGGTGCATCCATTTCTCTTTGATTTTTCAAATGTTGTGTGGTTTTATTTAATATTTGAGTTAAATAGATCTTTAATATATACCCATCTAATATATCATTCATTAATTTCCTTATTTCAGCTTCAGAAAAAAGTTTTCAAAGTAAGATGTGGTGGATTTTTTATTAATATTTACTTATTTATTTATTTATTTCACTGACGTATTAGTGACATCTGTAACCGTATTCCTTTGAATATAAGAAGACACTGCTCACCCAGATACCATCTCTGTAAGATAGCGTGAACAGTGGTACATGCAGATTCTCGAGCCTGATAATAGGCTTTTGGACTAAAACATAGATGTAGATCTTAAAGATCTTAAAGGTCGCAGTGTGCTAAGGCCAACCGGGCCAATCGACCCTCTCGTAATCTACAATCTACAAGGTGTGGTGGATTTTTTTAAATTAATATTGATGATGTATTAATGGCTTATCTATAACCGTAAATTTTTGAGTATAAGAAGAAGAAAAAGATATTCGTGCCGGCCTATAGCACTTCCTATAAGCCGGCACTGTTTATTTTAATTATTATAGGTATTTGGTATTTATAATAGAAAAATAATTAAATCGTAAATATTTTGTGCCATCACTGACCAAGTACTAACATTGACATGAACAAAAAAACATCTTGAAGATGTCATGTCATCCTTATAGCAAGCAATCGCAAAAAGTTTTTGTTAGTTTGGGCGTCTAATGCACAAGGGAGGGTACAAAGCTTACATTCACTTAAAAGAAAGTTTAAATGGCGGGTACAAGACTTCGCTAATCTTAATTTGTGTTCGTTCTTTCACCAAACTGTATCATTTCTCTTTAACTAACATGGTAAGTTTGATTATATATTTTTTTTTAAACGCGTACATCAGATTTCATCCGTCATATTTGGTGTTTTTGTTTTTCGCCCGGTATGTTGTACATAAAGTGAGAATTTAAAAAAAATATAGTGCAATTTGAAAACTGAAAACTGATAGTAGTTGTTAAAGTGAACTCCCGGAAAAACTTCAAAACTGCAGGTTCAAAAATCTTGTATTGGTACATATTATCAAATAACCTACTTCTACAAAATTTGAATAAAATTTACCGAATAGTGTGCAAGAAAAATAATAATTTGTTTTTAAACAGTATTTTATCTGAAATTTTTTTTGTAATTCATTGTAGTTCATGGTGGTTTGTTCTTCTAAATGTTCTTCTTTCTGGATAATATTTTATTTTAAATATTTGTTAAATCTGTCTTAATTAAGAACAACTTCCCAAATACATTTATAGATCGTGGACTTTATTAGAAATATTAAAAATAAAGAAATTAAATTAAAAATAATCGCCCATTACTTCATTCAAACGTAATAAAAATCACTTATATTCCAAAATTATCGTAAAAAATTAGGATTGGTAATGAGTTTAATTTAAGAACAGTTTTTCAAACAAATAATACATTAAAATCTTTAATAGTAAATACAATACATTCTATATAGGAGAAACATCTCGACCATTTCATATAAGACTTAATGAACACCAATCATATATTAAAAATAAACAATTCGAACAATCCAAAATATTTGAACATGCATGCGATTTTGGTCATAAAATACAATGGAATTCTTCAACGAATAATTATAACTAAAAATTATAACCGCAAAGTTAAAGAAGCGACACTGATATGCTTAAATAATAATTAATGTGTCTCTAATTGTTCGGTCGATAGTTCAAAAATTTGGATGCCTATTTTAATTGCAAAAACTGGGATTTGAAGGTGTTCGTGAAGCTGACAGAGCATAATCAGCAGAACAAAACATGACTGGATTAATAATTAAGTGCTAAGATAATGCTAATTAAATGGCCTGGCTAATTTAATACCCTTATTTTAATTTTATTGCTGCGTTTTTACGAAAGATGAAGCTGGAAAAGCATTGTCAGCAGAACAAAACATGACTGGATTAATAATTAAGTACTAATATAATGCTAATTAAATGTCCTGATGAAAAATGTATTGCTCCTTTTTAAAAAACACGCATGTTCTGCTAGCTTTAGATGATAAGAATTGATAAAACACAAAGCGAATTAGTTCAATAATTAAATGCTAATTTAATGCCTTTATTCTAATTTTAATGCTGCGTTTTTACGAAAGATGAAGCTAGCAGAACATGCGTTTTTTTAAAGGATCTATTCATTTTTAAACAGGGCATTTATTTAGGATTCGATCAGCATCAAAACTATAGGCTTGATTGAATATGATTTTACTTCTTTTTCCACATTTTTTAGTAGTCTGCTCTGCTGAGGTCTTCTTGAAATATTGAAAAAAAATTGATCTTTAGTAGAGTATCAATTAGCATTAAAATAGCATTTAATTTTTAAGCGTAATTGCATTCGATAACCGTTTTTTTAACATCTTTTTGTTAGTCGGCTCTGCGCAGCAGTGGCGGCGATTAGGGGGGGTGCATAGGGGGGCAGCCGCCCTCCCCCACTTTTAGAGGGATGTATCAATAAATAAATGTAAAGTTTCAAACATTTCACGCTAGGAGTTATGTAAAAATTATTTGTACAAAGTTTTCGCCCCCCTACTTCTAATGTCCAATCGCCGCCACTGCTGTGCAGTGTCGGATTAAGAATTTCGAGGCCCAAGACTGAGTCCTCCCTACTAAAATAAGGGAAACTTGTACGTAACTACCTCTAATGTATTAAAATCCAAGAAGTGGCGTGCGTGATTATCGTGTTTGTAATTTATACACATGCGGGATAAATAACAACGTATAATTTGAAAAACCATCGTAAAAAAACTTTTTAAAATAAAAAGCGTCAATGGATGTGCCATTTTCGAGGCTCCGGACTGCAGTCACTGCTAGTCCATAGGTTAATTCGGCACTGGCCATGCGAAATCTATCTAAAGCTAGCAGAATATGCAGCAATTAAAATCTTGTTAGGGTATTAAATTTTAACAACATTGAAATAGTCTGCTCTGCTGATTTCATCTGAAGCTAACAGAATACGTTTTTTTAAAGGATCAATAGATTTTTCATTAGGGCATTTAATTAGCATTATATAATTATATAATGCCTTGAACTCCCATGTAATCAACTCCAAGATAGTTTGGGAGTGCCTAGAGAATCTAAACGAACTACGCAAGAACAACCCTCCTATGGGTTCCGGGACATACTGCAGCGGAGGGTAATGAAATAGCAGACGTACTCGTAAAAAAAGGGGCTGAAACACCATTACTGGGACCTGAATCCTTCTGCGAAATAAGCACCAGAACAATACTTGATGAACTTGGAAAAGAAGTAAATAACAAAAGTTCCCAATACTGGATAGGACTACAAGGAATGAGGCAGGCCAAGACGCTACTGGGGAACTATAACAAGAAGAGATCTGACGAATGCATCAGTAAAAGTAAAAATATGCTAAGAATACTAACGGGTATCCTAACAGGGCACTGCCGTCTGAGAGGCCACCTAAAAAAACTCGGATTAGTAGACAAAGAAGAATGCATGTTCTGCGAGGAAGAGGAGGAAACCTTTATCCACATTCTCTCAGAATCCATTACCCTGCAAAGTCCAAGGGTACGATACCTTGGAGAATATCAAATAGAAGAGGAAGGTCTACCTAACCTGAAGCATACCGAGATCCTGAACTTTTTAAAAGCAATAGGACTGGAGGAACTGCTCTAATCGTTGAGACATCCTCAACGATTGGGCAGCAGTAGGGGGCACAATAGATCTTATAGGTCGCAGTGTATCGACACCCCCATCACAGACAGATAGATAGATAGATAGATAGCATTATATTAGCACTTAATTATTAATCTAGTCATGTTAAGCTCTGTTGACTATTAGACCGGGAGATGGTGACAGTTGATAATTAACCCTATATAAGATAATAAATATACTTTCCGGCCACGATGGACATCGCTTTTCTATTTATACTGCCTGCCATTGTAACATACGGTAGTTAACCCAAATTGAAGCTGTAATCCACAGTAGCCGAAAGGGCCACGTAAAAATGTAAAAAATTAAATAGAATTTCTGTGTTTTCAACACATTTAGAAGGCTCAACTGATGGAGCTGAAACGCAGTAACCGTTCTTGGGATATTGAATTCCAAACTCGTTTTCTTATTTGGCAGATCCATTACAAATAAAACAACGTCGATATCACCACATTATCATTTCAATTCGCGAAATAGAATACAATTTAATCATCATAGTTGTTAAAGAGTAACCTCTTTCGCTTTTGTTTATTAAAAAATTCCAAAGCTAACTTTCCAGTTTATATTTCATTTCAGTAAAAAAACGAGACTTTCAATATAACCCAGATGACTTCAAATTCGTTTCAATTAATTACTCTTCCATTCAACATAAAAACGAAGCATTTCCGATGAAAAAAATTAATCGTACCGTAACTGTGTTTGACATTTGAGATAAACCCATTTTTTTTAAGAAAGTGTGATTATGAAACTTATATGTTTCGTTTTTGTTGAAAAATGGATTTTTACGGTAGATGCATATCATCATTTTCTGATTCGCTTCCTGCGTACACGTAATACGCTAATCTTTATGGCATTAAATTTGTTTCTGTAGTTGTTCCGCTTACATTAAAAACGTCTTTTAAACGTTATGTAATAACAAATGTGTTAATTTTTTAATACCATTCACAGTAACGTAGTTAATAAATAAGATTGCCTAAAATTCTTGGCTGAGGTAATTAATGAATAAATAAATAAAGGGGTTCACTAAGATATTTGCAGCCATTGGAGAAGATGATGACACATTTTTTTGTTGGCATACTGCAGAATTACAATCTACTCTATATTTAGAGTACTATGCAAATAATTTAAAAGTCACTCCTCTGATTCAGGTACCACCCACTGGTGGTTCTCTGCGAGCTATTGTGGGAGGCCTTCAGGCCATAATCTTCTCAGTCTTCTTTGGTCAAGTGGTTGATTGAATAACTCGTTTTATTGGTGTTTTTGTAGCTTGTTGAATGAACCTTAATGACGTCTTTGACAAATGGGATGTTAAGATCGTCATGTATTGCTAGATTAGAAACGTACCATGGAGGTATAGATAATGTACGAAGTGCTTTGGAATGATATGGTTGAAGTATCTTCGAGTTAGAAGGTTTACTGCAACCCCAGTTTTATCCCGTATTACCAAACTGGTATAAGTATAGCTTTGTAGATGAGCAGTTTACTTCCAAAAGATAGTTGAGATCTTTTGTTAAGTATCCAGTGCATATTTTGATGGATACTTGTGGGCAAGTAGTTTTTCTTGTTGTGAAGGTGATTTGCGATGACTTGCTAGCTTTAACTTTAATTTTCCATGTTCGAAGCCAGTTTTGTAGTAAATCTAAATGATTTTTTACCTTTTCCGAAGCTATTATAGGGTTTGTATATGTATCTATTGCCTTAGAAATGGGCCAAGAACGCTACCTTGAGGTACGCCATATTGTAAGATTTGGTAGTCAGAGTAGTTATCTTGAATTTTAACTTGATAGTTGCGGTTAGTTATGTATGATTTTAAAATGAAATATAATTGATCTGTTAGGTGTAATTTCATTTTGTAGAGGATACCATCGTGCCAGACTCTGTCAAATGCCTGCTGTATATCGAGAAATACTCCAGCACATACCTTTTTTTCTTTGATTGTGTTCACTGTTCTGTGAGACTGTTCCGAATTGGTATGAGATCATTTATGGGGACGAGAATGACACAATTGATCTAATTTTTCAGCAAGATATAGAATATCTCAATATAGAATTTTGTGACTCCTGATTTTACCCAGGTTGACTTTTATTTGAGAAAATGTATAAACGGACGATGAATCCAAATTATTGAGCGGCTTTGTAGATACAAATCTTAATGGATGATTATATATAAACTACTGCAACAATCTGTTGTTCCTACTATTACAGCAGGAGATGACGCATTAGAAGAAGATGACACATTTGATCTAACATTCTAAACACAGGATATCTCAATAAAGAATTTTGTAACCGACGCAAATAATTTTTGACGCCCCCAAAGTACATTTTCGAGAATGCTGAACACGATGGCAGGGGTTAGATTTCTTTTAGAGTTGACTCCACCCCTAAAACGTGAATAGTTTTTTTTAGCACAATTTTGAAAAGAAAATCCAGAAAAAAGATTTACGAATGTATTAAATCCATCTCTGGTCTTTCTCGGTATGCAAATACCTTTCTTTTAAGCTCACTATCATACAAAATGAATTCGATTAGAAATTTTCTTAACATAACATCATAATAACGGACAATTAACTCCATATAACGGACATTGCAGATGTAATAAAAAGAACAAAATGTAACAGGTGTGCCCAGATGATTTATTAATTTCTAGTGGACTCGACTAATGCTACACTTTCACTTCTAGGACGACAAAAAAGACGAACTGGTTTTAGTTCCTTTAATCGACATCATAAAAATTTTTGATATGTATCGTCAATGCGGACTTCGCAACAAATGAAAGTTATCATAACATCATCTTATGATTTCTGTAACAGGAGTTGTGTATAATTAGATTTTTTTTTATTACGTGTTTATATCTTACGTTTCTAGTTTAAATTATGAATGTAATCTTGTTTGTGTAATTATTGAAGTGCCATCGTTTAAATTAAAATTAAACTGATCATTTATTTCGACAGTTTTTTTTTTCAGTGTAACTTAGACGGACCATCTTAATCTTCAAAGTTAATTACAAATGAAAAAGTTCTTCCCAGGTTTTTAAATATGAAATAACTTTATTTAAAACCGTCATTATTATGTAGTTTCCTACTATACCAAACGTCGTTCCTTCACGTCAAAAATATTCCAGAACCTACTACAAAATTATTTATAATTATTTGTTGACTGCTGATTTTGCACGCCTATGCTTAAACATTAATTGATCAGTTAATTCTGCATCGATGTTCAAAAACCTTATGCCGGCAGATAGCTGAAAGAAGTGGCTTTCGTCTCATCATAAAATATACAGGGTGTTATATTTAAAAAAGCAACAACAAAAAATAAAAATAAAACGCCATTTTGTTTTTTGGTTAACAGGAAGTGAAAAAAAAAACTTTTATGAGTCTAAACAAAACTTGTATCATTGTAAATTATTTCAGTGAAAACCGCATGTATCTGTCTTTATTCGTTTAATTAAAAGTTATCAGGAGGCGACAAAGTCGATATTTTGATTTTCCGATTTATGACATTTTGATCTTTCTTTTTTCACTACTCTTACCATACTTGCTCTAGACCTTTCATTTTTTGGAGAGATGTTAAGAAAGGATATAGGAATGTTCTGTTGAAGACCACTTATTAATATCTCTATTGGTTTTTTTACAGAGGAGGCGACAAAGTCGATATTTTGATTTTCCGATTTTTGACATTATGATTTTTCTTTCTTCACTACTCTTAACATACTTGCTCTTTCATTTTTTGAAAAGATGTTAAGAAAGGATGTAGGAATGTTTTGTTAAAGACCACTTTTTAATATCTCTATTGGTTTTTTACAGAGGAGGCGCCAAAGTCGATGTTTTAATTTTTCGATTTAAGACATTTTGATCTTTCTTTTTTCACTACTCTTACCTTACTTGCTCTAGACCTTTTATTTTTTGGAGAGATGTTAAGAAAGGATATAGGAATGTTCTGTTGAAGACCACTTATTAATATCTCTATTGGTTTTTTACAGAGGAGGCGCCAAAGTCGATATTTTGATTTTCCGATTTACGACATTTTGATATTTCTTTCTTCACTTCAAAGAGCGAATCCTTAGATAAACTAAGACAAAATATATTAAAATAATAAAGCAATTCACGTAATTCATTTGATAACTATAACTTTCCTCTTTTTTTCTAGAAACAAATACTGCTCCTCATCCCTTTCTTGCTAACAGTTTCCGGTGCGCGGCACAAAGAAAAAAAAGCGACTTTGGAGGATGTTGAACGAGGCTACATTACCACAAAAGCAAGACTATCCCCACCTCCAGCTCCAAAAACCCCAGCCAAATCGCCCACGCAGTTCGGGTTCGTTCCATTAAAAACAGCTGCCACGTACGCTCAAAAAGAACCAAAAATTATTTATGCTCAATCTGATTTCACCGCTGGCCATCAAGGAAGAAGTCAGTATAATACTATCGCATACTCCTCACCACAACAGTACTCTCCTGGAGCCAATCAGTACTCTCCGGCCGCGCAACAGTATTCTTCGGCATCACAACAATACTCTCCAGCATCACAATACTCGTCGCAACAGTCTTCTGACGCTCAGCAATACTCTACTGGCATAGAATATGCTTCTAAACCTGAGTATACTGGAGCAGGTCAAAAACAACAGGCCCAGACTCAGAATTATTACGTGCCCCAAGGACAGCAAGGACATTATTTGAATAATTACGATAATTTGCAGTACATAGCGGATAACAGTATTGATCAAGGTAGTCAACAGTATTACAATCCTCAGCAGTACTTGTATTTGCAGCAGTATCAAGCGCCCAGTACTTCAATTCAAGCAGTTGTCGACCCTAAAGGTAAACTAAATGAAATATAATTTAAACTTTTAATTTTAGTTAAAAATGATGAAGACTTCTTTAACGCTCTATGTTTTAATTTTGTTCTCTTCCCATTAATTTTTTAATTTAACGTTTAATGCTAATAAATTAAAACATTTTACTCACTAATGAAGTTAATGACCAAAACAAAAAAGTCTAGATTGAGGAAAGATTTGCTTTTTAAGAACAAGCTCGAAGGCGAAAGTCTCAATTTGCGGTGGATAGTTTAAAAAACATCGTTCTATTATAGACTATTATAGTTTACAAGCAAACTTAAAGGAATGATGAAAGTTTTAGGAAAAACAAATTGCAAAACGATTATCTCAAACCATAAATAAATATCGATTTCCTTAATTAACTTTAAAATTAATTGAACGTATTTAAATTTCGTTGATTCATACATACAGGGTAATCAAATTGTATGGCAAAGTCCAATATATCCATTATAATAGAAGATATTAAAATACAGTTATTTACAAAGATTCACAATTTTTCATGACGCGGTGATAGATCAAAGTTGTTTTTTTTTTAAACATACTGTATCATATTTAGATTCTTTTTTTTTTCTTGTTGTAAAGGTGGGTTATTTTTGGGATATGTTCAGTCACACAATAAAATTAATTGATTTTAATATCGATTTTGGTCACCATTGTTCACTATTGGTTGCTGTTGTTTTTGGTTGTTGTAATAACCTGATCTTTGGTTACTGTTTTCTTTCTCAAGTCTGTTGAAAAATCATTCCGCCCCCCATCTCTGTAAAAGGTTCTTGACCTCTCAGTACGCCCACCTTCCCACCTAAAATTTTGTACTTCATCAACTCTCCTAAGATATGATAAAAATTTTATTTCTTCATTTATAATATATTCCCTAATTTCATCAGAGAAATGTCTTGAGACATATTTTATCCCAGACAGCACGGGATATTCCTAGAATATTCTCTAGCTATCCGAAAAGAGAGAAGAATATTCCAATATCTATGGAATATTTCTAGAATATACACATGCCTCTAGAATATTCCAGGAATATTCTCGGGAGAATATACTATGGATATTCTTGTTAGAGTATTCCTGGAGGAATATTCATAGGAATATACAAGGAATATTCTCAGAAAATATTATAGGAATATTCTTTTTAGAATATTCCGGGTATATTCTGGATATTCCTCATAGAATATTCTGGGAATATCTAAAATTTTCGCCAGCAGCACATTCTAGGAATAATCCAATATCCCAAAGAGAATATTCTATGAATATTCATGGAATATCCGGTGCTGTCTGGGATGATGTCTTTCATCTGCATTCTAGGCTGTAATTGTTTAGCAACATCAATTTTTTTCATTGCATATATATTTGCCCATATACAAATTTTCCCTAGTTTTATCTTGAATCTGATCTCCCCAAAAATATGCTTGAAATTTTACCTTAAATTGTTCCCAATTGAAAAAATGCTCTTCCATTACATCATACCAAGCTTTGGCCATCCCTCTTAATGATCTTAAAATATAATTTTTCCATATACATAATTGGTTTCGTTCTTTCAAAAAATAGGAAAATATAACAAAAATCATTAATTTTATAAATGCAGATAGAATTTAATGAGCAACTTAAGTAATAAAGTTGTACCAATTTATTTATTCCATATTATTTGCAGTTGTTAAACAATATATGTTACTTTTCTTACCTTTGCGCGTTGTCTAGACTTTCTAGGTAACAAATTTACAGAAACATCTCTTGCAAGTCTGTTGGAGTATTCGTAAATTCTTCATCACTGTCTGAATTACTATTCATGTTCACTAATTCACACAATCACAATTATTCCGAATCAGAACGTATTATTAGTTTACAGTTTAGTTCTCTTGATTCTACACTGACGTTTAATGAAAATGTATGGGATACGTCAAAGCCAAAGGTGTATAGATATAGTGAAAAACTACAAAATCGTGTTCTTTATGATTTTTGCGGCGCTAGGCCAGAAAATATTACTTTCGCTGTGATTTGTAGGGTTGATATGATTCATTTTCATATATGGTAGACGAAAAATGCTATTTTCGGGACGATTTCTTTCACTTTCGGAACGATTTCTTTCACTTTCGGAACGATTTCTTTACTTTCGGTACGATTCGTGTTACTTTCGGGACGATTTTGGATATCTAGTAAGCGTTTTTGACAATAACATGAACTTGTATTTTATTCTGACAGCGCCTGTCATGTAACATTGGTGTGTTTTTTCGCTTTTCAAATAAAAAAAATGGAAATAATTAATGAAATGATTCCACATGAGATTAGTGAATATGCTAAAGCGGCTACTTATGAATTATTGCGAAAGTAATGTATTCGTAAGAGTGATTGTTATATGTAATTGTCTAGATATATAAAGTTCATATACGTTATTATCCATCGATATCCTTTTTAACATACAAAATGGCTGCAGAAAAAATATTGTACGTAACACGATCCAAAAGGGATTTCACGGCTCGTCCTGGAAATTTCCTACTCTTCCCGTAAAATATCACTTTCGGAACTTGTTACGTAAATTACTATAACTCAAAAGGAATTTAAAAATGTTGACAGCAAGTGACAATTATTTTTTCTCGAAAAAAAATACTATAAGCGTCTTTCACTTTCCTGCTGCCAGCCCCACGTTGGGCGCCATATGTCTTGATAATAGGGCACCAAATATTTTTAATCTGTGTTTTATTGAGGGTGTCTGACAAAATTCTACGAATTTTTGGAAATTGATTGACAACATATCATGTCAAAATTTTTTATTATTTTTTTAATACAGAGTGTAACAATTTTTAAATACAATACAATAAATAAGATTATCCGGACGAATCGAGAATTGAAAAGATCAACGCAGGTAAATTGTGGTTATTGGACGAAACGAGAAATCACCACTATGATATATGGTAGCACATTTGAGAAATAGTATATTTTGATTTGGCTAAATAATTGTTTCGATGTACAATATTTGTCTATGTTGACGAATATTTTACTGATCTATTATCTATTTGATATGGGGAATAATATTTTCAGCAAAAGATAAATAAATAATATTGTTATGCAGTTTGTTTTTCTTATACTGAATGAAAACTATTTATTTTTCATCTTTTTTTTTTGTAATATCGTCATTAAGTAAACTTATTTATTTTTCATAGGAGGATTACAATACATAATGTATATCCCGACGTATGTACCAAATCAAAATGCCGACCAAACTCAGAACTACGAGAATATAGTATACTCCAACAACGAGCAAACTTACCAACAGCCAGAATCTCCTCGGTACACCACTTACTCAGAAAAAGGACCATCCCAGTACACAACTTACACAGAGAAACAAAATTCCTACGAGATTGGTAAAAGTACTTACACACCAAAAGGCGAAGTTATCATAAAAAGAGAACCGAAAAGCTTAATAGATTCTTACGTTCCGAGCTCAGTACAATTGCAGTATTACAAACAAGCTCAAGCTCACTTAAATAGTCTTCAAGATTCCCAGAAATACGGCAGTTTTAGTCCAGTAGAGGATGAATCCTCTTACAGTTATAAAACTAGCCCTTTTAAACGATGAAATATGTGACGCTTAACAAATTTTATATTGCTTCTAATAAGTCTGATTATCAAGGTAAACCGTGTATGATTCCTAGGACGACCAGAGTTTAATATTTATTTCCCAAACTCCAAAGAGAAACTACGAGAGGGATGTGGCCAAAAAGTTTTATGGAATAAAACAGCTCAAAGTCGGTACCACATATATTTATTAACGATGAAAAATGAAATGAAAGTTTAGGCTACTAGTTTCGGCTACAAACAGCCATCTTCAGACCTAAAAAAAATTTCCTAGTGGAAATGATCGAACAGCTTACCCATGGGTACTTCATTTTTTGATGTTTTTTCGTTACCCATGGGTAAGTTGTAAAAACCTTTTGTAATTTTTTCTAGGCCTGAAGATGGCTGTTTGTCGCCGAAACTAGTAGGCTAAACTTTCATTTCATTTTTCATCGTTAATAAATATATGTGGTACCCACTTTGAGCTGTTTTATTCCATAAAAATATTTTATTATTTAAAATAAAAGAAAAATTCAATTAGCCAAGAATAGTTTTTTATTTAAAAAAACAACACTCTTATTAATATTACCGTTTATCTTCTGTCTTCTTTCACCTATATTCTCTACTTTTTATTTTATTTTTCCACTATTTTTTAAAACAAAACTTTATTTTCATTTCTCCAACTTTAATTCACACATCAACAAACTACCTCTTTTTCAAAACAACAATGCAATTATTGAATAAATAATGAAATAATGGTTTTTGGGAATCATATCGTGTAAAGTATTGTGTATATAGATTAAGGAATAATTATTAATACTTTAATAATTTGGCCAGTTACTGGACAACGTTGTTAATGCGCGCTCTATTTCTGATTCGATTGTAATCTGACTACTTACCTTTATATTTAACCGCTGTTCTGTAAAGAATGATTTAATGAGTAAATAATTATTTTTTTAACATAAAATTCTTTTATTTCTTTATTTTTTCGAAAACCACCGAAAAAAACCCGTATAAACCCAACCAAACTCGTCCGAATTTAAAATTCGAAATATGAAATGAATTTGATTGCCCAGTCCCCCCCAAAAGTCCGGCAATGACAGGATATTTCTCATATATCTGCGTAAACCAAATTTTAATTTTTTTGTAGATTCTAGGTCCATTTATATCCTAAAAAACTCACTTTTCCCCTCAAAAATGGCCCAAACATTTTTATCGGCAATTTTGGCATTGCCCATCGTTTCTTAGATAAGATTTATTTTGCGTAAACCAAATTTTAATTTTTTTGAATTTTTTTTGTAGATTATAGGTCCATTTATATCCTAAAAAACTCACTTTTTGCCTCAAAAATGGACCAAACATTTTTACTCGGTAATTTTGACATTGCCAATCGTTTCTTATACAAAATTCATTCTGCGTAAAGCAAATTTCAATTTTTTTGACAAAAATGGCCCAAACGTTCAGTTATAAAAAGTAAAGTTTGGTTTGATAGTTTTGAAAGATTGTATATTCAAATAATCTGGAAAAAAAAACAAATAATATCGATCTTTACTTCTGATAATGGGGCTACAGCATGAGGCAGTAATTGTTAACAACGTTAGATGCCTTTTTTCAGGTCTGTAGTGAACACCAAAGGCTCTAATAAACATATTTCTCATTACAAGATTAAACAAAACTCAAAATCAGTACCACACAACTTTTCAAACAATCTAAAAACCAACTCCTAGGCTAAAGCCACTACAGCTAAGGGATTAAATAATTCCAGACTCGTGTTGATCAGTCCACCGTGGATACGTTAAATCACGAACTTTTATACAAAGCTCAGGAGTTCCACAAGGGTCAAGCCTGAGTCCGTTGTAATTTAATCTTTTTGTCAATGGCATTGCCAGTAAAATAAACGTTTTGATAAAGATTTATGCAGATGATATGAAATTCTATTGTGAAACTAATAATATCCAGGATTGTCAAAACCTCCAAAAAAATCTATCAGAGTTTAACGAATTAGGAAAAACTGTGCCTCAATATAGGTAAGTGAAAATGTAATGACATTCTGCAGAAAGGGATCGTTTCATTTATTTCCATATTCTATTTAAAACTGTATTCTATCATGACCTAACCTAATTAAGGACCTGGGAGTTTACTTTGATCCTGCTGACATTCTCAAGCCACATCGAGAAGATAGTATCCTCTGCGTTTCGAATGCTTGGGTTTCTTACCAGCAATATGAAAGACTTTACTGAATTATCTACTATGAACTTACTATTCTCCACACTTGTAAGATCAAGGATGTAATACGCATCATTTGGAATCCTATGTTTAGCTATCAAAGAGTTCAACTTGAAAGGATTCAACGAAAATTGTTCATTTATATTAGATAAAGAATTTCCAGCAAGAGGTATTCCTCAGGAATACTTTTACGAACGCTTCAATGCCTATAGTCTAATCAATCGAAGAACCATGACATGTGATTTTCTTACATAAATTAAATAAATGGTAATATTGACTGCATTAATCTGACAAACATTTTTTCTTTGGTAATTTTGACATTGCCAATCGTTTCTTATACAAAATTCATTCTGCGTAAACCAAATTTTAATTTTTTTTGTAGATTCTAGGTCCATTTATATTCTGTAAAACTCACTTTTTCCCTCAAAAATGGCCCGAACATTTTTTTTTTGGTAGTTTTGACATTGTCAATAGTTTCTTATACAAAATTAATTCTGCGTAAACCAAATTTTAATTTTTTTGATTTTTTTTTGTAGATTCTAGGTTCATTTATATCCCAAAAAGTCATTTTTTCCCTCAAAAATGGCCCAAACATTTTTTTTCGGTAATTTTGAATTTGCCAATCGTTTCATAGACAATTCATTCTGCGTAAACCAAATTTTAATTTTTTGAATTTTTTTGTAGATTCTAGGTCCATTTATATCCTAAAAAACTCCTCAAATCTCAGGGCTGGAGTCGCCCTTGGTGCAATTACTGATTGATTTCCAAGAAAGTGAATGGTTCGACTCAATCTGGTCTATTGGTTAGTTTATATAGGGAATAATATTTATTTAACTTACCTGTACTGTTTTGAAATAACCCAATTTGCAAATGGATACGAAGAGAGCGACATCTTGACTTTACTTTAAATAATAAAATCCAATCACGTACATCAAATAAAAGTCAAATCTAACATAAAGATAAAAACATTTCGTACGCTCATAGTCTTATGCAAGTTAACAATTCACAGTGACCGTGAGATCAAGGCTCGGCCCAATCTGGTATTATTTGGAATTGTTCAACACAAAGAGTTTCCGGTAATTTGAACGGAGCGCGAGGTATGAACCAATAAAAATCGATTATTTGAATAGACCGCGAAGTCGGAACAAATAAAAATTTAATTTCCAGCGAACGAAGCGTGTCTTTTGACACCATAGTCAGTTCTACACACTCTATAAGACTACAGAGCAACCTATTTTATTCTTTTCATCGAATAACAAATTCATTCCACATGAGTTCGTTTTCTGAGCAACTGTTTGCTAATAACTAAGCAAGAATTGTAACTTTGTTCAGACATAACCTAATATATGGAGTTTTGTAAAGTGTCGCATTTTATTCCATCTCTTCAAAGTCTATGAGAACGAATAGCAGCAAATGCAGTCCACTTTTGTCTTGGTTAATCATTAGCCAACTATTAAGGTGATTAGGACTGGAACAGCACAATTCCCGTCTACTCCCCGACAAAAATAAATATTGAAAACACAAAAGACCAAATATATAAATATTTATCAATAAAAAAAAATATAAACAATATTACCAAACATATCAAAAAAAAATCTACGTAATGAAAAGTGATGTTTAAATTGAAATGCCAACGTTTATAAATATTTGTATCATCCAACTTCAAGAATTAAGATTAAAAATAAAATAATCTTAAAAATCAAAAGTTTAATAGATAACAGTTATATAAATAAATTTATGCTTATCGTTGAGATTCAGTACATTGCATGTATAAAATTACTTGTTAAAGACATTTTATGATTTGTTTTTTTAGTAATTCTCCTTCAAACGCTACTATGTCATGAACTTTATTCACAGTTGAAATCGAACATTTTTTTGTTTAGAAAAATAAACTTCTTGATTTTAAAGTTGCCTTTGGGGAGTTTACTCCGGTTATCCTCAACCAGGATTTGGAAGGAGTACTTGTTCTGGGCGAGTCCGCATTGAAAGAACAATTTAGCGACGAATTATGGAAGTCTGATTCGGGTTTTTCGTGATCATTTGCAGATATCCAACTAAAAATCGGGTAAAATATCAGCGAAATTGCTATTGTAATCAATTCTGTACTAACAACTAATATAATTAAAATTATATTGTATGGCAATCGCGTCCAAATCGAAAACAACTACTCCTGGGACAAAAGCCCCCCCAGGCGTTGAATTACATCGATTCAGACGCGAGTTGGAAGGTTGTTAACCAAACCAACGCTTTGATTTTGTTATTTGAGAAGATCGTCATTCCCAGACCGGTTTCGGCATTTTTGTGCCACATCAGTGAGAAGTAGACAAACTCGACATCACCGGGTACTTATAGCCACTGATTGTGACGAAGTCGGTGTATTTTTATCCAACGCCCTCTTCACTCAAATAACAAAATCAAAGTTTGCAGGTAGGCAACCCATCAAGCAGGTTAGGAAAATATTAATTAATATATTAAATTGTGTTTAGCATCAAAACAAAAAATGTGTAGCATATTAACCATATTCTTAAAATTTACTTTATAGGGCACCAAAAATGTTTATCCATTTTAAATTAAATTCATTACTTTCAAATTTTCAAGTACAATCATTGCTTTTGCTTTCTCCAATGCCTAACATATTTTACAAACAACACAGACTTTAATTCTTAGAACCCACTCAGCCAGTCAAAGATAATTCAGTTTAGGCAAAAACTGTCAAACTTTAAACTTGTTTAACTGCACCGCATCTGGACTTAAAACAACTACTCCTTGGCCTACTTGCCCCCACAGGTATTGAATTACATCGGTCCTGATTCGTGTTGAAAACCATACTGTGGACAGTCAACCCTTTGATTTTGTTATTCGAGGAGCTAGTCATTCCTAGACCGGTTTCGGCATTGTTGTGCCTCATCAGTAGGAAGTAGACGTGGTTTTGGGGGGCAAGTAACCCAATGAGTAGTTGTTTTAAGTCCAGATGCGGTGTAACCTACGACATATTTGATATATATCGGAAAAATTTGTTGCGTTTGCAGTTCCAATTGCAATTTTTACTCCAATTTAATATATATTTAAATAAATTGAATTTATTCATACATTTTATATTTTTCATCACCCAGCAGACCGTAAATATTTAAAAAATACATGATTGGAAACTAAAATAAATTATTCTTTCATACTTTATCAGCATATTAACTCTCTAAAAAAATAATTGAGCAAAGCAAATTTATTTGACCAACATTTGAATATAATAAAATGATATAATATAGAACTCACCTTTCCCGTTCTTTTTTGGTGTACAAACTAATTGTGTGGTACCATCTATAAATATTTGGATATTTTCTATGATCTAATTTAACTTCAGCATAGCATAAAGCGTTAAAAACTTCACAGTCTGATTTTGTAGGAGTATCGCTAAAAAAAATCGTTATTAGAAAAATAAACGCCACAAAAACTCAATGTTTGGACAGGAATGTTAGGAGACTAAGATGATATGATAGGATACTTTTAATGCAGCAAATAATTTCTCGCATACAATGAAAGTCACACTCGTTTTCTAACATTTTCATACTGCTGCAGCTCAGTGCTAGTAAGCTAACGCAGACACGCCCCATGTTCCATTAAAATTTTGCCATATCTGGATATTATAAAATTAATACATTTTTAATATTCCTATTATGACCGATCTTTTTCTTAGCAAGTACTTACCCTTCAATAAATACATCTTGCTTTGGTAATTCGGAATCCATGAATTCATCTTCGGAATCTACTTCTGTTTGTAAGAGACTAGGGCTAGCTGGAGGAGTATAAAATTTTTCTTCCTCCTCGTCCGAATCACTTTCGTCGGAACTTAGTTCTATTTGACCACTAAGTCCGCTTAAGTTAAATCCATTTGGAACTAAACAGAACAAAACGTGTGGTAATGTTTTAAGTTACGAAAAAGCTAAACGTTCACAGGAAATATTAAGAGTATTTTAATAAAAAAATATTCTATTTTTACATAAGTAAAAGGTGGTACACAAAAGAGTAGTTAATGCCATCATAATACACAATATGTGTTGCGATAAAAGTATGTGAAAGCATAATAGAAAATATAATTATAGAAGAGAGAATCAGATAAAGAAAAACAAAGTTGTATATTTGTTACTCACTGATAAGTAGAGACCTATTGATGCTATAAAAATTAAGTCACATGGGGTAGTAGAGAAGAAAATAAGGAAATAATTGATCGAAGTGACAAAAAGTATATATATAGAACAAAAAATAGAGTAAGGGCCAAGATATGATGTTAGAAACATTCGTAACAATTAACCCTTTGACTGTCACCTAAAATATTAGCTCAATCCCCATGTGCCGGCAACGCGACTGGCGCGTGCTATGCATGATTCACTTTATGGTTGTAATATTCATCTGGCAACAATAACAAAGACTGTTTGAGTGAAGGCACGCAATACTGACTGTCTACTGTGAAACCTAACACAACGCGCTAGGCGCGTTGTTGGCAGTGAAAAGGTTAAAGGAGTACGACAACGAGGAAGTTTAAGCTCAACACTGTTTATAAAAACAATAGATGAAACGATTAGGGAGTATAATAAAGAAAAATACCATCTTGGATGGAACAAAATAATATCTGTCAACACAGAACTCTGTACATTTACTAAGAGGACTTTTAGTGGCTTAGTAACTAAAATAACAGAAGAAATATAACAAAATACTGATTTTCAGTTATTATTGAATCAAAAACAAAATTATTTTGTAACCAGAGAACTTTTTTTCATTGGGAAAATTACGCAGTGTTTCTACTAAAAGTATTAAATTCAATTTTGTATTTTTCTTTGTTAGAAATTAAAATTATACTAAAAAACTTAAGATACGATGCAACATTTCAGTAAATACTTTTTATTTTATCTGCAAACGATCAATTTTCCGAAAATAAATTTTTTTAATGGTTTTTCGTTAAATGAAATAGTTTGATTTAATTCAGTACAAATATTTCAATAGTTGGATAAATGTAGGAGGTTGAGAACAATGATTTATATTTATTTTTACAAGGTCACCGATAAGTAGAGGTTTTGTCATTTTTTATACTTGAAAATACGAAATGAATTATTTTTCATTTTATTTCTTAATTTTTTTGGTTTCACTGTACTAAAAACACACCTTTAAAACTAAAAAAGGAGTTTATATCTAGTGAAAAAATACACAGGAGATATTAATTTACTCAAATGATAGTACCAGATTTAGAAAAAAAATATTTAAAATTTTTTTAATTTATCACAAATTGAGACTATTTTTGGTTTGTTCTCGTGAACAGGGTCCTTTATCCTTTCCACACCCTCATTCAGTCCACGCGGACTTGATTGACAGTTGTCAGTATGCGGAAAGAACAAATCTTGAGAGGCATTCGATTGACTAAGAAATTTCGACTCATCAATTATTTTTTTGGTGCTTTGGAGACCAAGGATGAATGAAAATAATCAAAATATTGTACAAGATTATGAAAATAAGGACAGGTACGAATTCGATAATAAAGACTTACAAATAAAAATTCAACAAGTCATTTTGAGTATATAATTAATGTATACTGCCATCGAATTTATGATAATCCGATTGTCTTTACATTATATATTTTTTTTTAAATAATATAGCACGCCAATGTCGATCAAAGCACCTTGTCGGCACATCTGGGAATTTTGTTTGAATATGTCTGCAATTGAAAATGGACAGACAATATACAAAAGTACAAAGGAAAATATATGGAGGGAAGTAGGAAAATAATGGATGAATATAATAAACCAAAAATTAAATGGATGACACATACCTACAAAGCAATTGTAAATAGGGGACATCAAGGGAAAAGGAAACGAGAGAAAGACCGAGGATAAAATTGACTGAAGTAATAGAAAATAATCTGTGGCGATTATTGGATGAAGGAAAAAGTGTAAACAACTCTAGAAGCACTGATCTATAAAAATACTGTTATACATACCACAATTTGGATCAGTATCTTCATTAAAAGACAAATTCCTTGGGACATCATCGAAACTAGGTGAACCAAAAACTTTCGAACTATTTTTAAAACTATTACTCTTTGAAACACTGTTCTTTTTCGACCTTCTCAAATGGTAGACACAAGTGCAAGCTTCCGCCGTATCCCAGTCTTTCACAAAACAACCCCCCTCGTCCAAGACCTGCTTACTTTCATAATTGTGCGACAAAAAATTCAATACGTGATGAAGCAAACATATCAATTGTCGCTTGTGAATCGTAGGTTTGCGATTTTCGGCTATATCTAAATTGTGACTTTCGTCGTCGGAAGAAAAACAATCGATACTTTTCGTCAAACTATCGAGCATATTTTCTAACTTCGAGCATAAAAAGCCACGGACGTTTTCTTTTAGGTTATTATACAACTTTTGACCAATTAAAATACCTAAACGAGAGTGAATTTTTTGAAAATTGATCAACGAAAATCTACTATCGTCCATATAACTGGTCACAAGTAACTCTAGCTGTTTGATTTCCGTTTCTAACACTTGAAGAATATTATCATCCTCACTACACAAAATGTACAAAATGTCGTTTGAGATTCTATTCGCAAAAACTTGACATGCTTTGTCTATATAATTTATTGAGCCCGCGTCAGTTTTGTCGACAGCGGGTTCGCTCGATGTGGTACTATCATTTAATCGACAAGCTGAGAATGCGGCACATAAATTCGAAACGGGACTTAACGCGTCAATACCGTTTAATTGTGGAGAACTTTTCTTCAATTCCTCAATAACAGAGTTGTTAAGAATTGCATATTTTTCCGCTAAATAAGCCTCTAAGAGATTTAGACCTTCTTCTGAACCAATATCGATGAATCCGTCCAAAAATGGCCAATATTCCTTCCAATTTACTTCGTAAGTGTTTGCCAAGCTCTTTCCTATTCTTTCTAGACCTTTTTGGGGATCTTTATATTTGAGAGATACAGCGTTTATATTATCTATGGGTTTTCCACCTGGTAGAGAAAAATTTAAAGATCTAGGTGGTGTTTTCCAAGCTCTTCTGAATTGTTGAGCTTCTTTTCGGTCCATTGGGCCTGCATAAGCGTGAATTTCTAGCCTTGGACTTAGAGGATCGGAATTTATAACCTTTAAATAAAAAAAACAAAAAATAAATAAATCTATAAAAGCAGAAAAAATCAGGGCGTCCAATTTTGTTAGTAAAAAAATAGATTCAGGCAGCAGTAACATTTTTAAAATGATAGGCGATAGGATACTTAAGATTTTAACAAAAGTGAAATCCTAACATCCAATTTTTTATTCCATTTACAATTAAATCGGTTTTCTTTTTAATTTTTTTTTAATATCTGGTGATTTAGTAGAAGTTTTTCCGTTTGAAACAGAAACAAAGCCCTAGATATAACATGAGGCTATTGATTGCGTTAACACAAGAGGACATAAAAATTATTTTTATTTTAAATTCTTGAATTATTATACTTACTGGAGGGCTTGATGTTGAAAAAGGTTCACCTATTGTAGGTGGCAGACTGTTGTCTTCGGCTCTTAACACTGGCACATAGTAACTATCTTGAAGTAAAAGTTCAATAGTTTTTTTGGCACCTGATATATTATCACCCTCAGCCCTTTCACAAATAATCTAAAAGTATTTTTAGATTTTAGTATTCTCAAAAAAACCTTTTTTTTAATTTTAAATATATACAAAAACCTGTATAACACAATCTAATGTAAGATGTGTTTTTTAAATAACTCGCCAAGTTCTACAAGATTGTATACGAAAATGAAAAAATATGAAATATTTGTACATAGAAAAAGCATTTTGTAAACTTGCAGTTTTGCTCACTATTACTATTTAAATGCTTTATCTCGTGTAGAAAGGAAGATCAAAAAGAATAAAAACCCATTAATAACCAATCAAATCCTACAAGATTTGTCCAAGTACAATTATACTGTTGGGGATTTTGGCCAATATAGATAACTTTAAAAAATTCAATTTAGGGGTAACAAAGCATTTTATTTCATTAAAGAATTTTTAATATGTGAAGTGTAATTGACTACTACAATGAAATGAATTTAATGATAAATATCTTATTCAAATCGGCCACATTTTTTAGATACTTTAAAATAAATTTTCAAGTATTTCAGGGCATACTGAAGACACAGTGTTTATGGCACTTAAATCTCAATTTAAACTTATTCTGTAGTTCAAATAATGATGAGAAAATATTCCTTTTTAAATAGTTTCGGTACATTATTAACAATAAAAAGAAGGTCAATTGTGTGAGAATACATTTTCTTTAACAATTATCATAATAAATATCATAAAGATTCCAGTATAATTCAGAATAATTAAAAATTAACTTACCTGGTCTGCAGTTTTCTTAAATCTATTTTTCAAAGTTTTATCACACTGTGCATATGAAACTAAAATCTCCACAACATCGGGTGCACCATGTTTAGAAGCAAAATGTAGAGGAGTTTCATTCAAACCTTTATTTGGAGTGTTTAAATATAAGTCCAACAACACTGCAGTTCTTTCTTCTGCATTTTGTTGGTTATCATCGCCATACAATAGTTTTATAAATTCAGGGTTTGAGATTGTGCTCAAGATCAGCTCGGTAATCTCTGCATTCCTGGACTTCGCTGCTACATGCAGTGCATTGTAACGGGGGCCCTCCTAAAAAGTTCAAAATAAATATCAAATTAATTATATTATTAAAAAATGATTGGTTTTAAAAACAAATCAGCTACCTATATTATAAATTCAAATAAAGAAAATACTTAAATTACATTGTTATTTAATCAATAAATATTGTTAATAGAATAAAAGGATTGATAATTATTTAATAACAGCCAATTGATGCAATAAGATTAAATTCATTGGAAGTATAAATAAAAAATATTCCTATTTCTAAAACCTTTAAAATTTCATTAGTTTTTTGCTATCCATAGCAATAAAAAGTAAACATTTAAGCATAAGTAATGATAAATATGATTTATTTAAATAAAGATATGAATAAAGGGGGAAAAAATCTGTTGTTTGACTATTTCTAATAGGAATAATAAGATTAGTCAAAAATAAAAAACCAATACAACACACATCAAATATAAAAATCAGCTGTTCAAACTTGGCTAATACTGAAGATCAAAACCTTGGCAATTTGCCATACAAACTAATCAAAAACAAATTAAAAATGATTGTCAAAATATAGAAAAATAAAATAAGACCTGCAATATAGCTGGAGTATCTCCACTGCTAACTAAATATCTAGGATTCTGCCAAATAGTATCTTTCACCCATTTAAAATTTCCATTTTCAATTGATTTTCTTAATTCTATAAGTTCTTGAGGTTTTGGCCCCTTAAAAGGACTAGCCTTTTCACCAATTGTATTCGAAGATTCTGAATTAGATTTCTGACCAAAAGAATTATTAACTGTACTATTATTATTTGGAAACTCAGACCCATTTAAAGCAAATTCTACTGCTTCATGGTAAAACTGAAATGCCTTAAATCTAGACTTCTTGTTCTTTTTAGCAACTTTCAAAGCTTCCATTTTATCTTCAAACACATTTGGTGTACCATTATACTCCCTGTTATCATTTGGAGTATACACGCCGTAGTAAATAGTATTAACTGGCTGTTGATCTTTCATTTTGGCTGAAACTATGTTGATGAGGGAAACTATGTTCTTCATCTGGACAAATGGAATGGATAACTAGAAAAAATACGACATTAACTTAGATTAATCGCCTTCTCTTACTACAAATTAAACATAATTCTTTGTGATAAATATAGAGAATAAAACAAAAATAAGGTCAATGAGTTATAATCTATTTGCTATAAATTTCGTGCCCACTGGCTACACGTACTTGCTCATGTTTACATCTATAATTCTCAACTATAACACAACACAAAACATTAAAAATATTTTGACATAGGTCATGTTCCGAAATTACTGAACAGTACTGCCCAGTAAACTTGGTCCTTCCGATTTTACTGAAATTCACTGGCAATGATTTCGCGCCACTTTTCAAGAAACCCTGTTAGAGGCTAAAAACTTCCGATATTCCTGAACAGTACTGCCCAGTAAACTTAGTCGTTCCGATTTTACTGAAATTTACGGGCAATGATTTCGCGCCACTTGTCAAGGAACCCTGTTGGAGGCTAAAAACTTACTGATATTACTGTTACAGAAGTGGTCAGGTAGTTCCAGTATCCCTTCCCCAAATTGAAATAAGTTAAGTTATGTCAAGAGATGTGTTGGTCCTGGCTGCACGATTGTGCACTTTGACGCCGTTTTTCAACTAAGTGCGCACTATGGCACCATTTTCCTTATTTCCTCCAAAAAGTGCACCTTTTCTTTGAAATTGGCTACCAAATTTGAATTTCACAGATTTCCATTCGGATACTCGAATGCGAAAATCGGAAGAATTCGAATGACCGATTATTTTTCATTCGAATGATCCCATTACTGAAATAACAAGTTTTGTGACTGGAAATTTCCTATTCCTAGTGAAAAATGTTTAGAGTTATATTGGAAATTTGTAAAGGTAAACAACAAACATATAAATGAGTAACATCTTTTTCAGGACTTGGTAAAATAAAGTTTCTTTGTTTAACTGCAGTACCTCTAGTGTAAAACTACCAAAGTCTAGTCATCAAGTATGATCCCGAAAACAAAAACGTCCTAAGCATAGAACATCTAAGCTGCTGAAATAAGTGTCTCAAAGTTTGAAGTGGATGAAATTTCTTTCTGAAATATTTTATACATTGGTTTTAAACTATTGATAGAATCTTTTTATTTTGTATAATACTTGAATATAATGTTTCTTCTGTTAATCTATCTAATTATTTGTATTAATTGAAAATGTGTTTTTGTATTATTATTTGTAATTGAACTGTAACAAAAAATGAACAGTTAAAGTTAATTTAATGAGTGAATTAAATAATATATTCAATGATTAAAATTTCACTTCTGGGATTGTTTTTTTTCTGTTTATGAGATAAAAAAATTATTTGTTATACCTCCAGTTCATCAGTGCTTTGAATTTTATACTATGCTCTAATGATTCTTCAAGTGAGATTTAAACAAAAACCTCTATCTGACTGTGTATTCAATTTTTTATCAGTTTATCCTATGTCTGGAAAAGTATCTATTTACTAAGATGTATATATATATATATATATATATATATATATATATATATATATATATATATATATATAATTTCAAGTTTCATTTGTTATTGAGTTACTAATGTAAACTTTTATAGAAATTATATAAACTGAAAGCCTTTAAGCCATGGTTCGTAGAATATCTTCTATATAAATCGTTTATTAAGTCAAAAAACTAATTACAGTATATATAACAATATAAATGTTAAAAAATTACATATAACAGTTAGCAGTATTAAAAATAGTCATTAAATGATTACAATTAAAACTTCACCTTGATAAAAAAAGTTATTATACAACATATAAAAATGCCACAAATAATACAATAATAACAGGTAATTAAAATGATAAATATATAAAGAATCACAAAATATAGTACTACAATAAAAACCTTTTTAATTTTGCTTTAAATATACCTAACGTAGCACTGTTTTTTATTTCACAAGGTAACTCTTTGTACTCACTAAATTCTTTAAAAACATTGTGGGTTGATATGTCCAGCTTTTAAAACTGCTTGACCCTCATTTATGCATCTAGAAGAAGGCCTGATTCAAATAAAACTGAAATATAAACTCTGAATGGTTATTGTAAACTCCATAAAACTAAACAGTTATTTTATGTTTGTTCGACTTTTCACAAATATCACCCATACTTATTTTCTAAAAATATAAATATTAGGTGTGAAAATAGAGTTTTATAACACAAAATATTTAAGCACAATCAAATAAAAAGCATAAGTTTTACAAAATCACACACCAAAAACAACTAAAACAGTAAAATAACACCACAAAAATAGCAAAGGGCTTATATGGACGATGGTTTATTTTACCCAATCCGCTAATGACATTGACATTTTGCAGCGCCAATCGGTTATGTTTTATTTGGTTCCCTTTTCACTGTTACTGCCCGAACGTTCCGAAAATCATCAGCAGTTTAAAATTACTGTTACTGTAAAGCGTTCCGAAATTACTTACTGTGGCCAGTAATACCAGGAATATCGGAACATGAAAATAGAGACACCAATTGCTGATGTCATCAAACACGTCGAAATTAAAATTGACAGGATCCATAGAACTAATTTTGAAGTATTTGAAGTGCCATGTAGACCGGTTGTTCTTGTCAGTTATGTTGGCAACAAGCAACAATGGATTGTCAGTTTATTTTCGACAGTAGATCACTGAGAATAGATCATTTTACTTTTTATAAATAAGATGGGGTCTCACCAAATAAAAATTGAACAAGAATGGGAGGAAGAGATGGACATTAAACAAATAGAGGAGGAACTTGATGTTACAAAAGAGTCTTGTACAGTTCAATATACAGATATTGAGACAAAATTATTCAATGATAAGAGTTTTAACATTGAAGAAGTACATATTAAGGATGAAAGTGAACAACGCTTAGTAGAAGTTGATAAGAACATTAAACAACTAGAGGGGAAATGTCTCAAGATAGAGGAGAAACTTGATGTTACAAATGATTCTTGTACAGTTCAATATACAGATATTGAGACAAAAATATTCAGTGACAACAATTTTAAGATTAAAGAAGAAGAAATGCATATTAAGGATGAAAGTGAACAGCATTTAGAAGAAGTTTTCAGTGATAACAGTTGTAAGATTGAAAAATTGAAGAATTTTAAATGCAACGTTTGTAAAAAATCATTTACTCATAAGTCACATCTGAAAGAACATTTGCCAATTCATTCTGGTGATAAGAACTTTAAATGCGACGTTTGTAAAAAATCATTTGCTCGGAAAAGGCTTTTAAATAGACATTTATCGAATCATTCAGATGAAAAGAATTTTAAGTGCGACATTTGTAAAAAATCATTTACACATAAGTCATATCTGAAACAACATTTAATAATTCATTCCGGTGTTAAGAATTTTAATTGCGACATTTGTGAAAAATCATTTACTCGGAAGGGTGATATGAAACAACATTTACTAATTCATTCGAGCGATAAGAATTTTAAGTGCAACATTTGTGAAAAATTATTTACAAACAAGTACAATTTAAAATCACATTTACTCATTCATTCTGGTGATAGGAATTTTAGGTGCAAAATTTGTGAAAAATTAATTACAAACAAGTACAATTTAAAATCACATTTACTAATTCATTCTGGTGATAAGAATTTTAAATGCGACGTTTGTGAAAAATCATTTACTCGGAAGGGTGATGTGAAACAACATTTACTAATTCATTCGGGCGATAAGAATTTTAAATGCAATGTTTGTGATAAATCATTTACTCTGAAGACACATCTGAAAAAACATTTACTAATTCATTCTGGTGAAAAGAATTTCAAATGCGAAGTTTGTAAAAAATTATTTACTCATAAGTCACATCTGAAAAGACATTTACTAATTCATTCTGGTGATAAGAATTTCAAGTGCAACGTTTGTGAAAAATCGTTTACTCACAAAGTCAATCTAAATCAACATTTACGGATTCATTCTGGTGAAAAAAAGTTTAAATGTGATGTTTGTAAGAAATCATTTACTAAGGAGTCGTCTGTGAAACAACATTTACTAACTCATTCTGGTGTAAAGAATTTTAAATGCGACGTAACTCCAATTTGATTTTAAACAAAAATCATCTACAATCATCCCTTGACTATTTTACTTAAAATGTTCTGGCAGCCAAAATTCGGATATTAAAAATCCCTTCAACTCAGTCTTCTATTTAAATTTCTCAAAACACGCCTTTATTTTTCATTACTATGGATCATAAAGAATTTCTATTAGAGGGAAAATATTCGGTTCGAATGAATGGTATTCATTTTTAATCAATTAACGAGTTCCTCAAGGCAAGATTGTCGATTTTTATTTAAAATATTTAATAAAAGAAATTGTAAGAAAAAACTAATGTACTTAATTAAATTTTATTTTTTCTGCGACTTTGTTTTATTTTATGAAATAAAACTAAATTTATTGATTCGTTAAAAATAGTATTAAAAATTAATCTTTCTCTGCTCTTCCGAGAGTGGGGACAACTGGCGGGTAATTTTGAAGTACTTCAAGTGCCATGTTGACCGGTTATGTTGGCAGCAATGGGTTGTCAGTTTATTTTTGATAATAGAGCTTTTTATAAATAAGATGGGGTCTCACCAAATAGAAATTATTTCTCAAGCCCAAATAAAAATTGAACCCGAATGGGAGGAAGAGATGGACATTAAACAAATAGAGGAGGAACTTGATGTTACACAAGATTCTTGTACAGTTCAATATACAGATATTGAGACAAAATTATTCAGTGATAACAGTTTTAAGATTGAAGAAGTGCATATTAAGGATGAAAGTGAACAACGCTTAGTAGAAGTTGATAAGAACATTAATCAACTAGAGGGGAAATGTCTCAAGATAGAGGAGAAACTTTTTTCTTGTACAGTTCAATATACAGATATTGAGACAGAAATATTCAGTGATAACAATTTTAAGATTAAAGAAGAAGAAATACATATTAAGGAAGAAAGTAAACAGCATTTAGAAGTTTTCAGTGATAACAGTTTTAAGATTGAAAAATTGAAGAATTTTAAATGCAACGTTTGTGAAAAATCATTTAGTGGGAACAGACATCTGAAACAACATTTACTAATTCATTCTGCTAATAAGAATTTTAAGTGCAACGTTTGTGAAAAATCGTTTACTCACAAAGTCAATCTAAATCAACATTTACTGATTCATTCTGGTGAAAAGAATTTCAAATGCGAAGTTTGTAAAAAATCATTTACTCATAAGTCACATCTGAAAGAACATTTACTAATTCATTCTGGTGATAAGAATTTTAAATGCGACGTTTGTAAAAAATCATTTGCTCGGAAAAGGGATTTAAATAGACATGTATCGAATCATTCAGATGAAAAGAATTTTAAGTGCGACGTTTGTAGAAAATCATTTACTCATAAGTCATATCTGAAACAACATTTAATAATTCATTCAGGTGTTAAGAATTTTAAATGCGACGTTTGTAACAAATCATTTACTCAGAAGTCATCTGTGAAACAACATTTAGTAACTCATTCTGGTGTAAAGAATTTTAATTGTCACATTTGTAAAAAATCATTTACTTATAAGTTATCTCTTAAAGAACATTTACTAATTCATTCTGGTGATAAGAATTTTAAGTGCAACATTTGTGAAAAATTATTTACAAACAAGCACAAGTTAAAATCACATTTACTAATTCATGCTGGTGATAAAAATTTTAGGTGCAACATTTGTGAAAAATTATTTACAAACAGGTACAATTTAAAAGCACATTTACTAATTCATTCTGGTGATAAGAATTTTAAATGCGACGTTTGTGAAAAATCATTTACTCGAAAGGGTGATGTGAAACAACATTTACTAATTCATTCGGGTGATAAAAATTTTAAATGCAATGTTTGTGAGAAATCATTTAGTCGGAAGACACATCTAGAAGAACATTTATTAATTCATTAAAAAATGTCTATCTTTCAGATAGAAGAAAAATATATAGGGCGTGTCGTTAAAAAAATCGACGTTGTTTGCATTTGAAAAAGACCGTTTTTTTTAAACACTATAAGATTTTACTAAATAAACATTTATACTGAAAAAAACTTTATATAAAAAGAAACTGTTCGTTTCTGAGTTCCGAGATATTTGCAGTTAAAATGGGTCTTAGAAACTTCTGGGACACCCGGTATTTAATAAAAGAAATTATAAGAAAAAACGAATGTAATTAAATTTTATTTTTCTGTGATTGTTTTATTTTATGAAATAAAATTAAATTCATTTAAGTCTGTCGTTTTATTTTATAACGAAACTAAGTTGCGGAGAATGTTTCCAGTTGCATGTGTAGTTTGTTCACGTAATAAGTCAGAAAGAAAGGAACACACCCTCAAAGGTACCGCTGAGACCGAAGCGCTCGGCTTTCCTTTGAAGAAAGGAGCCATGTGATTTATGACTGTATTTCTCTTTAAGGTCGCCGGCGTCACACTCAAAGAAATAAAGGAAAAGTGGCGAGGTTTATATGGGGAAGTAATCCTTTTTTGTCCATTTTTTTAACTCGGCGGCATCTCCTTTCTTGTTTTCTTAAAAATTCGAATAGACTATATGTGCATGGTTTCCCAACTCTGTCATAGATCTCTATCGTTTTTTGACGTTTAGCTTTAACTACGGAGACCATCTTCTATTTTAGGAAATACTGCCAAAAAAGGAAGAAGCAAATTGAACATAACCTGAAATATTTGATCTAAATCTATATTCACACTTGTTAAAATTTAGAATGCAGCAAATAAAAAGATTCAATTACCTGGGACGAATACTATCTCAATCAATAAACGTTCGTTTAAATCGACATCAGAGTGGTGGACTTTATGAACCTAATTACTTAGAGGTTATTTTTAAAAATTTGGTTTCAAATTTTTTTAATAATGTTTTTTAGGCCATGAAATCTAAAGTACCATTGTATGATAAAGTAAATATTTTAATAAAAGGATATGATTACCCAATTTTGGAGCATTGCCAAAAGTTTGTACATAATATGTTAAAAAACATGGACATAGAAGTTGAAGATTCATGGGCAATACCTGCTCAAGAACTAAATGTAATAACATATAAACCAAAAAGCGAACTTGTTTATGCCCAATATAATCTTAAATTATATGAAAGAGTAATTCAAGTAACAGACATATCATCCTTACGGGTAAGAAAAATCAGGTTACTTACATTATTCTCTGGTAATTTATTTTTTGTTTTAGCTTCCAATAGTTATAAGAGCTGTAGAAGCAAGTTTACCATCTGGAGTAACTGCAGAAATTAGGCCACATCAAGAGACAGATGAAGAAATTAGATATATACCTGATGCAGAATTAAATACACTTAAACAAGAACTAGACGATTTAGGAGGACCCTCCAAGTCCAAAAGATAGCTTTAATTTTAACTTCATACCAGTGGGATGTTCAGAGGAGCTAATAGAAGAAAAACTTCACATTAAACTAAATCGAAGTTACTAAATTCTATAAGTTTAATCATGTTGAGAACTCAATTTTTTTGCCAATGATAAGTTATAGTCTGTAAGATTTGCAAATAATTTACATTTATTGCATCATTTGAAAAGGGAATGGTATATATAAGATATATTAATATGTAGTAAAATATCGTTTTACATAAATCTAACTTATTGTGGTATTTTAATTTTCTTATTTACCATGAAAATGGTTGAATAAAACAAAAGTCTAAGGGAGAACCCCCTAAAAATATACATATATTGATACATATTTAATAAATAGAACATAAAAGTACAATAGTTTTATGTATTTTCAGGAATTTTAAAACTATACAGGTGCATGTCAAAAGATCGCACTTGTCAACATGCTCTTTGATTTTTTTCAGTTCAAGCAATAAATTATTTTCATACATCATTATGTTGTTAAAAAAAGTTATTTTATGAATATAACAAAGTAAAATTTTTAATTAATGAATTTTTTGGACAAAAACTAAAGTACTTCTTTAAAAGGTCCATATTTGTATGAAAATAACCGAGATCTTATCTAATAAATATATACTTATTTTTAATAAACTATAAAAAATCAAAACACAAAAATTATTTAGAAAAATAATAGTAGTTTAACAGATTTATATAAATCCATTAAAATTTAAAGGGTGTACTAGAAAATTTTAAAAACTAAAATGATTCATTAGTAAAAAATCACAGTGTAATGTAATAAATTTGTACAGTTAGTAAATTTACTAATTTAATTAAACTATCTATATATTAAATACTTGCAAATTAGTACACCTACCGTGCACCAGCTTTTTTCTGTCAAAAAAATTTATTTTTGCAGAGCCTGCAATTTTGTAATTAGCAGAAAAGAAATTACCAATCTACAAGAAGCTAAACAAATGCATTTGACGTTAAAATATTTTTGAATCCTCCACATTTCTATGAATTTATGGATAATTTTAAGATAACTAATACAGTACATTTACAGACCCTGTACAAACAAATAAATGGTGATACCAGAATTCAACAACAAATTGTTTTAAATGAATCAGAACACAATTATTTGTATGAAAGCTCGTAGAAGCTATTAATAAAAAAAAATCACATTACCCATTACTGGTAATTTATTTGCTAAGTCTGTGCAGAAATGGCAATGGTATCAAAGCAGGGTTTACACACCGGTACTGGTATTTGAGAATTGTGTCCTGGAAGAACGACTTTTTTCGTTATACAACGTTGGCAAAATATTTCGCCGCATTTTCTGCAGTGCATCTGGAATAACAAAGCTACTTACTACATTTCTCACAACCAACACCGCCGTTTTTAAATCAGTCCTAATAATATAATCCTAAAAGAAGGGACAAACATCTTGCAAGAGATGGGCTAAATTTGTATATAATTAATAGCGGTGTCTGTGAGGAAAAAACCATGAAAAATGGACCAAAATTTACCCGGATCGAGAGTACCTCCCCCCCCCCCATTTTCGAGGATGCTGATCACGATGGCGGTATCAGAATTACTATTTTCGATTGCTTAACCTCCTAAAACGGCCAAAAACTACCCTCTAAAGTGGTTAAACGGGCAGCGCATCATTTCCCTGTAAAAAAAGTCTTTTTAACAGCGACAAAACGCCTGTGCCCCCGTTTTCGAGGATGCTGAACACTATGGCGGTATCAGAATTTTCGCCAGCCAAATCCCTAAAACGGACAAAAACTACCATCTAATGGTGTTAAACGGGCAGGACATCATTCCCTTTAACATAACCTCTTTCCGCCCGTTTTCGAGAAGATTACTTCCGACCCTCACCTACCCCTTCACAGGTCAAAACTCACCCCCGAAAGACTTTTTTTTACAGTCAAATGATGTACCCCCTTTAGGGGGTAGTTTTTGGCCGTTTTAGGGGGTTCAGCAGTCGAAAATAGTAATTCTGATACCGCCATCGTGTTCAGCATCCTCGAAAACGGGGGTGGGAGGTACTCTCAATCCGGGTAAATTTTGATCAATGTCGTTCCGATTCACAGACGCCACTATAAACTGTACAACTGCTGATGCTCCTGAAAATGGTGCCTATTTAAACACGTACTTTGAGACTCAATAAAACTCAAGCTAATAAAAGTTTGATGTTAATGTTTAAGTAGAATTTGTTCCCAAACTGCCACAACTAGATTAACAGCAGTGGTCAAAACTCATTTCAGGTAGAGATACACGTTTGCAAATAGCAGCAGAATTTTTTGGGTGTTGTCTTAACAATTTACATTCATAATAATCCAAAACTAATTAAAATAAAATATTACTAGAAATTAACTTAAATTGGAAGTTATTACAAAAAAAAACGCCGAATTGTTCAGGTTACTTTTGAAAGTATTATCCTACCTTTTTGCTCAACTGATCCAACGATAAAGAACAACTGCATTCACTAGCGTTTCGCAACGGCTTCCAATCGACAGCAACAGAATCGATTTCCTTAGCAATGAGATCCATATCTAACAAATCATCAGATTTATTCTGATTCTTCAGAGGATGATCCTGATCGGCGTTCTGCAATTCCTTGGAGGCTTTCTTCTCATACTCCATCTTATTATCCAAATAAACATTGTTACACAATTGATCTAGTTTTGGTTTGTTCTTCTTTTTCTCTACGGTTCTTGTAATGAGAGATTTAACTGATGATATTCTCTAGAAATAAGTATTTGAACATTTTCTAATTTACAAATCTCAATTCAACCAAAAATGTTTTTTTAATAATCACCTTTGTTAAATATTTGACATGTTCATCTAACGAAAACACATAATCAGAAGTAACCAACAGTAAATCTGCTTGAGGTTCTCTTGGATGTACCCCACTTTCAAATCTGCAGTACATTGTTCTCCAAAATCTGGAAAACCATAAAATCAATATTGGAATTATTAATTAATCTTTTTATAGTATTTAGTTACAAAGTTTTAAATTCTTTAATGATTGTTTTTTCACATTAATGTTCCACTTCAGTACCCTATGGGCGTGATGATAACATATTGCCGAAACTAGTTGCCCCCCTTAATGCTTTTATTATTAAATTTGTGGTACTGACTTGGAGGAGTTTTATTTATTATTTATTTATTTTAAAATTTAAAAAGTTGTAAAAACACTAGTTGCTATGTGAACAAATTATAGGTACACATACAAATTTATAGTGTACCACCCTGAAAATGTAAATCGACAATGTTAAAAGTGACATAGGGTTTGTAATACTTTGCGCAGGATCAGTTTTTTTAAATTAATATCTAGCAAAGTAATGACAGGGGATACGAAGAAGAGACTGACATCTTTTCCAGAATCGGTCAAGAAACTTTGCAACCCCCAATGCAAGTTGGGGATTTGTTCGTTTGTAATGTTGTCAAAACTCACTTCTGGGTATCATTTATCAGATTTTTTGATAGATGGTAGCACATTTGCGGACATATTATTTCATTTTGATTATTAAAGAAACTAAATTGTCAATTTAATTTCTTTGAATTATTCAAATCTCAACTTTTAAAGCAAAAATAATACAAAAAATAACATTACTTGATATTTTGAGGTATCAAATTGGGTATGAGCACCTCAGGACTCTCTTCCCCACTATACAAAGGGTTTATGTATTCATTAAGATGGTTTGCCATATATCCCCATAGGGAATAAGTTTGTTCTGCTAATCTAAAAAAAAGAATTTAATTTAAAGTTTAAAACAATATAATTTAAGTAGATATAAGTATAAGTAGTGGTTTGTACTTTTAAATATCCTTCTTTCTGGATAAAAAGTGGTTTTGTTAGATCACGAACATAAATTATATACCTCATTTCTATTCTATCCTTCTCGCAATTACCAACAAACGTGCCAAACTGACATGAATGCACATGATCATGCAAAGTATATAAAAAAGTTTCATTGAACTGAAACGACATTGGAAATTGCTGCATTAGCTGCCAAGTGGCGTCCAAAAGTTGAGTGAAAATTGGTGAAATTTCTTTGTTTTCTGTTTGAATATGACCATATCTTTCAGAAAATTTGTGTCCAAAAGCCAACCAATCCTTTTCGATTAGAGTCTGAAATAAACGCAAAAAATTCTCAGGTCAGGTTTTTTAATGACATTTTTCATTAAAAAACAACCCATTTCAATCTTTCTTTTTGTGTGTCCACTCTTAAATTTTTATTAAAAAAAATTTATTTATTTATTTCAAATCAACAGCATCCGAATTATCTCGTACCCTGCGCATCGACCAATTTTGTACAATGAGTTGACAGTGTCGTCAAATTAGGCATTAAATAAAAACCATTTGTAATTTATATTTCAACGAAAAAATACCCATTTTATAGTAAAGTAGAACCAGAAATATTCTAAGGCCATAAAACACCAACATACCTACTCTAGCCATTAAGTTCTCTTCTATAGGTATAATGATAAATTGGGTTGAAATAATTATTAAAAAAAATCGCTTGAATATAATTCAGCAATATTTATTTAGATGTAATATATGATATACAGTGTCGCACTTAAAGTCTGCATCACATGGGATTTTTTTCCTAATTACTGTAGATAAATTTTGACTGCCATCATTTTTAGCTACTTTACAAAGGTTTATAATGTAAGAACTGGAAAACAGCAACTGTTTTCACAACTTGCAATATTAAAATAATGAATTAAACTTGTTTACCTGATATCCAGATATTGTTCTATAGAATGGGTCCAATAAAATGGAAGCAAGTGAGCAGACTTGAGCAGTCCTGTCCCAACCGTCTGAGCAGTGTACAAGTACGCTTATACCCTCGAGTAACGTTTCAGATATAAACAAAGATGTATCTAATATTGATTTTATATGTCTCAGCCAACCACTAGATTCGAGACCGCTTAGGAAACTTGCCATTGTGGGATTTCTCTGCTCGCAGGCTGTGAAAAAATAAATAAAAAGTAGAAAATCCAAATTTTAGAACCACATTCTTGGACCAAATAGAATCCATAAGGGAAACAATTTTGTATCTTTTGAAAGTTTAAAATAACTTAAAACGAAATACTTTAAATAAATTAGTTTTAGATTAAGTTCAATTATACTTACTTTCCACTACTTTTAAAAGACTGTTTCTCATTACATGTATATTTTCAATTCCAAGAAAGTGGAATTTGATATTTTCATAAAATGCCTCGTTTTCATAACCCTTACCCGCCGCTCTATTTGCCATTGCGTTTATCTAAAAAAAAAATATTCTTATTTTTTTTAAATAAAACTCAATTACAAGAATTAACATAATTAGAAAAAACTTACTTTTGGCCTTGTATCTACAACACACATATACGTTGCGTTAGGATTTGTTTTAAGAACTTGATTCAACATTTTTTCATCTTCAAGACATCTTGCACTAAACCCCGATAAGGGTTGACTACACCTACTGATGCTAGCTTTGTTCTTGTACAAGTAAGACAGGACAGGTAACCTTCCCTTTGAGCGAAACTTTGAGCTGCCAATTACAATGTTACTGCTTGCCTTACTCGGAATAAACAAAACTTGAGGATACGTATCACATAACTAAAACAAGTAAAGTATATGTAATAGCGCTGTACAATCAGTACCCTGTATATCATTTTAACCCATCTGTTTTTTAATTCCAAATTTTCACTTTTCAAAAAGGGCATTTGAGACCATTAATAGAAATGTGTTGTTGAAGAAACTAAAACGGTATGGGGTAGTGGAGGAGGCAAATAAGTGGTTTGAAGACTATCTACAAGAACGATACCAGCAAGTTAAAATAGGCAGTGCCAGAAAAATTGAAAGTTAAGTTTGGAGTACCACAGGGATCAATTCTAGGCCCACTATTGTTTATAACATATATTAATGATATAACAACACGTTTTGAAGAAGATACAATAATTAATTTATTTGCTGATCATACAGTTATCTGTTTAATAATGTTATATTTCTTATGTGTTTGTTCAATTTATTGTTAAGCTTCTTTTGTAGGAAAGTTATGCTAATGTTAAATTTTGTCAGTTGGACCACATGTCCTAATTTTTTTCATTATGTTAACTTTAACCTTTATATTTAGGCAATTACTTGAAATACAGTATTTTCGTAGAAAAATTACAGATTATTTCACGACAAAATTGGTAATTTTAAATGTTTTCTTATCTGAATGTTACTCAAATATTTCATGAGCTGCTCCAATTTATGTTGACATCTTTTAAAAATATTCTTTATATATTTTATGGCTAAATAACAAATGAAACACAAATTTCGAAACTATATAGTAAGTAGTATACTATTTTTGGGTGTCTTTTATTTTAATAGGTAATTAAAATGGAAAAACTATGTCAAGATTGTCCAAAATCAGACAATAACAAAATTATTGTCTTTAATGCAAAACAAATATAAACATAAGTGGCCATTAACTTATCCTATGGACGAATTGAAATCTTATCAATACAAATAACTCAAACATTTTGATAATTCAACAGTGGTGACTGACGTTTGATCTAAGCCAAATTCCCATTTAAATTTTTTTCCTGAAATCGAAAAGAAAATTTTGAAGAATTTATGTTTTTTGGGGCTACTTTTCAAAATCTGTTGATACAAATTGATTGTTTATCATATTCATTCAAAACTATTATTGAACATATAACATTTTCAATTTAAATTTAGAATAAATTCAACTAATTAATAGATTTTAATTAATTGCCACTTAACCAATGTCAAAAAATAAATTATCTGATAAATCTTATCAATTTCTAATGACCTCAAAATTACTCTTCTTTTTGGATTGGACAAAGGCAAGTCCAAAGTATGTATTGAATTATTGATCATATTGTGACTAAAAGAACATATGTATAATATCCTAATTTAAAAAAATTCCAAGTCCAATTGATCTTTTTACAAAACCACATTTCAGATTTAATTACCAAAGTTTCCATTTTCTGGAAGGAAATAGAATCGGAAACTTTATTTATTATTTTACAATATTTAATAATTAGAAGTATAGATTAAATATAAAAATTGCAGAAGCAGCATCATTTTTAGTCAGATATTAGTTGTTTTGCTAATTAACTGATCCAGTGGATTTTTATTAATATTTATATAACTTTATCTTAATTAGTCATATTCAGGGTAAAATAGATGGATGGAAGATACAGGTAAATGGCAATAAAAAAAATCTATATTGGTACACTGATATTAAAATTTTAATCTCCTTTTAAATCTATTTAGCTTAGATATTTGCATTGGGATTAAGTTGTAAAAGGTTTAATTAAAAAAATTTATACAAGTATTTTTATTATAATTTAACAAACATTATATATTCTTTAAAGTTATACCTGTAGTATGCAAAAGGTGCACAAGATTTATATTAATATAAAATACTTCTCAAGAGCTTGTAAAAAAATGCTGCCTTTTTTACAATTTATATAAATAAATAAATATGTTAAGCAACTATATAACACGGTATCTTGTGTTTTTTAAATATATTTTTTGTATTCCTAAATGCTCAAGTTGAAAATGGAATTACTGGGTATGTTTTAAATTAACTTACTTCATAATTTTTATTTAAATTTGTCATGGACCACTGATCATTTGGTACCCCCATTCTTTGATATTCAGATTGCAAAAAATAGAAATTCCATCCCACATATCTCTGAATTTCTTCTGCGGGAGGTGTATAAGAAAAACAATATAACTCTTCAAAACTTGAAGGTTGAGAGAGTTGTTGTAAGCTCACATAAACATCATGACAATCTCTTTCTCTTGGAATTACAAATGTAACAGACAGAAAAGTTTTTGTTCTGATTAGCAATGGCGAGCCAGTTGTAGAGAGGGGTAATTTCTCTAAACTAGCAATGTGCATATGAGGAATCTAAAAAAAATTTAAGTATTTTCTAAGAAAAACATTTAAATTTAACTTACCCATGTCTCTTTTTTTACATCTGGTTCATTAAAAATTAAGTGGGTCGCTGTTAAATACAATGTTCCTTGCGATGGAATTTTGGAATATCTATCTAACATTCGAACATTTTCCACCTAAAAACGATAAAACAGTATGAAAAAAGGGTCGAATTTAGTATATTAACATTGAATTTTATTTAAAGTAGTGATTATTTACCTTTGGAGTTTTAATTAGTTCCATTACTCGTAACTGTTCTCTTTAAACTGTTTATTATTAATTATCAATGTTGTTTTTAATGATAAGAATAATTAAAAGTATATTTGTAATATGGATCCAAAGTTTGGGAAGTGACAGTTGACAGTGAATCAAATAATGCACGTTCGTTTAAAGTTTGCCGTGGTGTTACGTTTGCTCGATAACACATAAATGAACAACCATGTTTATTAGTTCAAATAAACAATTTAAAAAATAAAAGTAGAAGTTAAGATAAAATATTTTGTAGTGTTCGCAATTTGTATGGATGCCTTATTTTCAGCTGCCTTCCAAGTTCGCGAAGAATACCATACAAAATTTAATTACATCTTTTTTGAAAACTAAATGTTAAAATAATGAGAAAATTAGCATAAATGACATTTTGTTTGGAATTCGATTTATTGGACGAAAGCCTAACTTACGAAGCCGAAAGGCAAAAACCAGTCTTAGTATGTCGAATCGAATAAATCAAATTCCTAACTCGTTTGCTTACTTTGAGGCTATAGTTTCATTTATTTGCTGGATAATTTGAAACGAAATAACTCTTATCTAGATCTGTATTCAGAGTTCTAAGATACTGTAATTCTTTATTTAATTCCTCAGTGTATATAAAGTCGTCATACTCTTTTAGTTGGGCCTTAAACCTCATCTACGAATTCTGGCGTTAACATCTTATGATTTTTAAAGTTAAAAGATTTTCTTGATTTATAGCCCATCATTAATGCCTCACTCTGTACATAATTCTCAAGTAAATCACATACAACTTTAGAGTAGGCATTTTAAATTACATTCACGCTTTCTTTCATTTGTTACTTATTCTAGTATTATTATGATGTATATTTATGTTGTTTTTGTAAGCTTTTATTTTTATTGACCAATAAAAGGAGTACCCTCACTTCCAGTCTTCATATTAAAAAGATATATCTTAAAGTACTGTTTATTTTTACAAAATAAATTAGGTATACGCATACATTTAAATGAAAATAATTAATTTCAATATTTAAAACTTTAAAATGAAATCGAACCACTCAAAGTTTCAACTTATTCAAAATAATTGATCTTAATAAACTCAGCGACCGCTGCCAGAAGTAAGAAGGTTCAAAAGAGCTACTTTCTCTTTTTCCTTTTTCTTTACAACATCTATACACCTATTTCTCCATGTGCTCTTTCTTAATTTTATAGGTCTGCTACCAACATATCGTCCTGAAAAAAAATTATTTTGAGAAAATTACTAATTAAAAAATTATTTATTTCCTTACCATTCATTTCTTTCATGGCTTTAGTAAAATCAGCTGGATCTTTAAAGCTAACAAAACCATAACCCTTACTTTTATTCGTTCTTTTGTCTCTTATAACTTTGGCCCTTTGGAATGAAGGGAATTTATTAAATGTTCTGGTTAACAATTCATCTGTGACATCGTTTCCTAGGTCTCCACAGAATATTCTAAAATCATCATCAGGCCAATCTGACAAAGAAGAATCTTCCCATGTTTGACCTCCAGCAGTTCTCATTAACTTTCTATTTTTGCTACTTTTTCTTTTATAATCTTCAGGCCCAAAAGACTGCAATGCACTACTTGCTTTTCCTGATGTATAAAAAACCTGTATTAGTTTAAATAAAAAACAATTTGGCATAATAATTTGTTTGTCTTTGAGTAGGCAATTTAAAAATGATTTTTATCCATTATTCATGTATGTGTTATTGATTTTTGTAATTAATTATGTGCTATTTACCTATATCTTTAGAACTACTTGTATGTATTAATAAAAACTTATTTTATAATAATACTTCATCTATTTCAATCTTTGTAAAACTAATTCCTAAATAAATTGCAACAAATTCAAAGTATAATGGATTTGTGCCCAATACAATAATACATTTTTTTATTATAGAATGACTATGTAAAGATCTATTAAAGCCATAAACTCTACCTTGTGAGATGGCTAATTCTGCACTGACTTTTTCATTTTTCAACTTTTTTAGTTTCTTTTCAACCTCACTTTGAAGTGCCATGAAATCCATTGGTTGTGTTGAAGCGGGTTGAGTAGTTTGAACTGTAAGTTTAGGGGGAGCATAAAGAGTTGGTTTTGCAGAAACGACTGCAGGCTGGGCAATTATTGGATTTGAAGTAAATCCATTGTCATATCGTTTAGCTCCTTTACTTACTTGATGAGGTATTAACATAGGAGGTGTTGGTGGAGGAGGAATTGTTCCAAAACCAGGTATATATGTAGGACCGTAACCGTTCATTAGAGTTTGGCCTGATATTTCAGCCTCAAACCTACAAACAAATATTAACCTTTTTTGTTTACAATAACGATTTACATACCTGCTCATTTCGTCCTCCATATTTCTAAATTTATTTTTGTCCATTTTAATACAAAAGTGAGATTTTCCAAAACGTTTTGATAACGTAAATATTAAAATTGTTGGTTAAATGTCACTGTCACTGTCAAATTCAACTTGTTCTATTTGCATGACCTGTTTCTATAAGCTTATTCAGGTTTGATTATTTTTTCAAAGAAAAATTTAATAACTTAATAACTGAAGTTTTGATTTTTATCCAATATCGTTTAAAGAAAACGACATTTTTTTGAACTTTCTGGGATTCCGTAAAATTTTGCTTATCGTTTTTCAGGACAGAAACAAAAATTACGTGCATATCGGAACCCGGGCATTATAGATGGCGCTATTAATTTGATGTTGACGTTGACATTTTCCGCGTCCATTTTCTTTTACCTTTTTAGTCGAAGTAGAGGAAGGTAAGGTTTCCAAAAAATTGGTTTTCTATTGATAATATTTAGATTCAGATTGTTTACACCTTTAATTTACCATCTTATTGTGTATAACATTTAAGTATAATTTAAAAAATACTGTTTGTATTGATATAATATGAATCTCCAACCATGTGCTTTTCTAACCTCACAGTTCTAACAAATCTTTTCTTGTAGGTACAAAAATGACTAACTCGAAAGGTTATCGTAGAGGAACTAGGGATTTGTTTGCCCGAAAATTCAGGAAACATGGTGTTATTCCCCTCTCCACCTACTTGCGTGTCTACAAAGTAGGAGATATTGTAGACATTAGAGGCAATGGTGCCGTACAAAAGGGTATGCCCCACAAAGTATACCATGGTAAAACCGGCCGTGTCTTCAATGTAACCGCACATGCCCTTGGTGTAATTGTAAACAAAAGGTAAGTAGTATGAAAAATTAGATTTTTTGTTTTTGTTATTCTCCAAATTCTGTCTTTTAAATTCTTGTTCATCATATATATCAAAAATATAGATAAAGGTCCACTAACTACAAATTTTTTCCCAGGGTACGTGGAAGAATCATTCCTAAGAGAATCAATGTCCGTATTGAACATGTAAATCACTCAAAATGCCGTCAAGATTTCTTGCAGCGAGTAAAATCTAATGAAAAACTCCGTAAAGAAGCCAAGGAAAAGAATGTTAAAGTAGAGCTTAAGAGACAACCTGCCCAACCAAGGCCCTCTCATATTGTCAATGGAAAAGCTGGAGCACAAGTGCTGGCACCTATTCCATATGAATTTATTGCGTAGTGTTGTTATCTTAATAAAATGACTTTAATATAAATATGCATTTTATTCTTCAAACTTATTTTAAAAAAAATCATATTCCAAACGCGCCTAAACGTCAATAGCTAGATCAGCTAAAGATCTAGAGCTATTAGTTTTGAAGTAATAAAGATACAATCAGGAAAATCTAAACTTTGTCACCTCATTTCAAAACTAATGAAGATATTTATACATGTACCTACTGTATGTATAGTATTATGTATAATAAAGAAATTATATTAAAACACATTTCCACATTTTGTAAAACAAGGTTTAGAGGTGCAAAAGTACAGCATGAAATAGTTAAATACCTTTTGAAATCACATTTTAATAAGGCGATGGTAGCTCAGCTGATAAAAGAGATATCACTAACAGATCCTTAAATAAGTCTTGTTCACTTCTGGATTTGATTTGTAGCGTAGGTTTTTTCACATTTGTCGGAGCGCCACAGTAATAGGTGTCTCTACCCCACAAACTTTCCTTTTGGATTTCACTCGTAAGGGGTTCATTTGTAGTGAGTACAATATTTATTGTTTCGAACCCATGGTACATGGATCACGAGTGCTCTACAGCTGGGAGATTCCCATTCTTCATTGACTTAAATTTTCACTAAACGAAAATTATTCTATATAATCACATTCTGTAAAACTAATATGAAATTAGGTTTTAGAACGTAAATTTGCACAATTAATATTTGCAATTAACCAAAAATATTAAAAACTGCGTTAGGTGTGGCAGAAATTGATGTAAACGTAGATAAAAAGGGAAAATAGTTGGATGGTTGAGATAAAACAAAATAAATAATTAATTAATTTATTATAACTAACGATAATATGTACAGAACAAAAATAAAATCTGCTTAGCAGTATATTTCGTTATTAATGCACTAGTTATTTTGACATCATTTATGAAAACAATTTATACAATTCGAAAAATAGTTATACAGGTAGAGTGAATCCAGTTTTTTAAATAGTTCTGTACAATAAATAAAGGACTTTGTTTTAACAAAAAAAATGTCCCTTTTTACAACAAGGTCAATATAATTTAGGAAGTTTTAATAAATACAATATAATAGGTATTCTTTGTTATAAAAAGGGCGATTGTATGAATTATTGCTGGTTTTTACGGAAACGATTTAGAAGAAAAAATGGAAAATTCACTCCACCATTGAAAACATGCAAGTTGTTCAACATCAGCCCATTTTTTTAGGTTTAGTAGTCATGGACAGGTTTTTATGCTACTTTTATACAGAGAGCATAAGACATAATGTAGACATTAAAAAAATTAAGATTAAAACCCGCGGTATAAATTTTCAATGGTGCGGTACAAATTTTCGTGAGGTATAATTATTGTATCTAATGATAAAATCTCTATACTTCTTCGATTACAAAGCTCTCTTACTTCGGACATGTCCACAGTTACTAGACCTATGCTCTATACCCTGTTCGCAGACATTTGACAATTTTGACACCCTGACACGTAAAAATGTCAAGTATAGTTGATAAATATAAATTAACAACTACTCTTCATGTTATCATAAAATCTAATTTCAATTTACTTTATTAAAAAAATCAAAGAATGAGCTGAAGTAAAGTTTTAAAATTATGTTTTAAGAGATTAAATTAAATTTAATTTCCAAAATTGCGTTTATAACCATTTTTTTCTTGATATTCTGGGAAATGCAGATGACTGTATGATATAAAGGCCAAAATCTTTCAAAGTTCAGAGAACAGGATTCGTTACAAGTGTCCCACTTATTTTTAATCTCAGAAAGACCGAGTATTCTTTTTTGAGTTAAAACTTTGAATACAAATTAAAAAAAATACAATACTGAAATTTGAGTAAATGCAAATAAAGCTGCCTGAAAATTTAGAAAGGCATTATATAATAATACAGAAATCTTTAATTTATATACTTTATAAAAACTACTTTTAGTAGGACACTCGTGGATCTATTTAAAGAATGTAGCGTGAAAGTTGTACTTAAAATATTAAAAATTAATATTTGCGCATAGATCATGAAGATAGGGTTCATTTAAACGAAAACAACATATTTACAAAATGCCCTAGTGCGCAAATTTTTAAATAAATATTAGAAAAACCGGATAAAGATAGTCAGACATTAAAATTCTTGGTTTTTAGGAAATTTTTTTCACCAAGTTTGTCTATGTATAATTTTTTAGTTTAGAATATTGTCAAACAACTGAAGTTTTTAGGTATTTTTAAAAATTTAATATTGGATAAAACTCTAAAAGAATATGACAAACAAAGGAGAAAAACAAAGCAAAACGAGATTCCCACATAGTTCACACAACAATCTCGAGGAGTAATGTGGATTAAACAAATTCAGAATGGCCTAGATCAAGCCAAAATCAAACGGCAAAAATGTATAAGAGAAAAAATTAAAGAAACAAAGTTAAAGTACCAACTTTATAATTAATATAAGAAAGAACAACACAGTAAACGAATGACAGAAATATGGACAAATAAACACATTGTGGTCTATAAAACATAAACTAAGACATGTAAGCTCAAAAAATTAGAAATGTTTAAATGTCTTTGGTCCAAAAAAAGGGACTAGATTTTTTTCTACGAAAATAATTACGTTTAACCATTTTCTAGCATATACTCCCGAGATTTATATAAAGAAATATGTATATATTTTTGAATGTCCACTTCTATTTATTAATAAAATTGTTAACTTCTGTATAAACACTAAATAAAATATGACAACAGAAAACAAAGATTACCACTAATTTCACAACACAATCTCGAGGATATGGATTAAACAAATTCAGAATGGCCTAGATCAAGTCAAAATTAAACCTCAAGAAATGTGTAAGAGACAAAAATTAAAGAAACAAGTTAAAATATGAACTTTAGGATTCCTAACATCAGTAAACAGAAATCAAGTGACGAAATGATCAGTACAAAATGACAGAAATATGGATAAGGAAGAAAGCTCTGAAGATGGAAAGTCGAAACTGCGACATTATTTGCACCTATATCCGATTTTACCTTAAACCAGCTAAAAAAAATGATTAAAATTTTTGAAATAACTTAAAAAATATAAAAATATATATGAACTGTTTTTTCAAATAACACTAAAGTACAACTTTTACGCATCTCTCAAAAATCAACAGAGAAGTACGGATTTAAAAAAATAAATACATTATAAAAAAAAAACAATAAATAATATCCCGATTTTTCTGCCTTATATACAATTTTTCGGTAAATCTAAAATACCGAAACGCCGAAAATAGCGCGAATATTTTTACAATTTTTTTTAATTTTATTTTCTTTGCTGAAAACCACTCATTTGAGGTATCTATCAGAATTTTCTTCTTGTTCTGTTAAGTGAAACGAAAAAGAAACCGAGAAAACAATATTTTTAAATCTTCATATTTAGGAGACTAGTTTTGGTAAATAAACTTCCAGTTTCATAGAACAGAACAAGTTAAATGATGAAATTTTTTACAATCGGAAGAACCCACGTTTCGATATTCTAAAAATTCTTCATCTTCAATGTCATAACACAGATCTGCGGCTGCGAGGTTTATTTGAAAATTAGCGGCAGGTCAGGTCCTTATATAATTTTGTAAGCTCAATTCAAACGTGACCTTCAAAATTGGCGATCGTGTCGGTTTTTACAGAGAAAAAATAAATCTAATTCAAAAATTACTTTTTCGACTATTTATTTCTGTTATAATCAAAGTTTGATTTGTATAAATTTAATTTTTTTCACTTAGAATCTCCTTTATAATTATATAATTTTTCTGAATATTATAAATTCCCAATAAATCGTTTTAGGTATATAATAGCCCAGTTGCCAGAGAAGGATATTGACCAAAAGCTCCCACAAAATGTGATATCGATGAAACTTGGTACTTAAGTACTTGAAAGGGTGTAGAAAACGATAAAAAAATATTTGCTGCTCTAACGTGTATGTTATGTTCACTATTTCGAAAACAAAATCTGTTTTTTTCATTATATCTCGAAAAAAAGATAAAAATTTCGAAATACTAATAGCACCGTGGAAGAGCGGAATATTTTACTAAAAATTATATTATAAGTTATTAAAAATAAGAAAGCGAATTTGAAAACTCTACGCGCACTGAGCCGTTGAATACAAATATTCAGGCGAGGCGTTCGGAAAAACTAAAGTATCTTTGCCTAAAATGTACGCAAAGAAAAAAATGAAAGCGTTTTAAAGAGGAGACTCCAAGCTTTCTGAGGAAGTCATTAGTTTTTATTTTTTTTGTTTTCTCATAGAAAATTTGACCGGAAGTTATAATTTCTAAAATTATCACAGATTTTTATAAAACTGAAGATATCTATTAATAGAGGCATAACAAAAAAAAATCCTTGTACATTTATCATCATTATACTTTTACTTTTGATTTAAATATAATTAAAATGATGAACATTATCTCTGTTTAATAAAAATTATGTTTTAAAATGATTATTTTTTTTACAACTAATGGTTTCCTGAGAAAGCTTAGAGTCTCCTCTTTAAAATGCTTTCTTTTTTTTCCTTTGAATACATTTTAGGCAAAGATACATTAGTTTTTCCGAACGCCTCGCCTGAATATTTGTATTCAACGACTCGGCGCGCGTAGAGTTTTCGAATTCACTTTCTTATTTTTAATAATTTTTTATGGTAATACAATTATTTTTTAAATAACTTATATTATTTTTTAGTAAAATTTTTTAGAACCAGGAATTTTCATGATGTACTTACTTTACTTATACTTATTATTTGCTAATTATAAAACGGAATTTTTAACATTCCATTTTATAAAAACGAATTTTTGACTTTATAATTTTGTTTATCTTGGCGTTTTATTTTTCAAAATAGGAATTTTTATGTTACATTTATGGTCTTTTATCGCAGAAATTCCTAATTATAAAACGGAATTTTTATTTTATCGTTCTGACTCATAACGAGGAATTATTGATAATGCCGTTTAATTACTTCATTTTTTTCTTATAATTTTCTAATTAGACCTTGAAAATTATTCTTTCAAACACACAATTTATTTTATTTATATTGGCATTGTATTTATCAAACTATTCTCAAGGTTCAACATTCCAAGTGAAAATATTCTTGATAATAGTCTGAGGTATAAACGATTTTTTTTAATAAACACGATCGCTGCCCTCAAAGACACTTTCCCATTCAGATTGCAAAATTAGTTAAGAGGAAACCACTAAAAATTCTCAAATTTTAAGACCGTTATTTTCGCAGGCCTGCGTAATTTATATAGTGGTGATGCTCTAAGAGAGAGGGAGGGGGCTATTTGTACTTCGAGAGAGAGAGGAAACGCCCTCCCTTTCCAATAAGGCGAGTTGCACTAGAGTTCATAAGCTTTCTCGGCTTTGGTAGAATAATATATAGCCGGTCTCTGATGATTTTTGTGTGTCGGCTGTCAGGCCATAGAAATCTTCTATCGTAGAAGCGTCAATTTTCTAAAAAAAGAAAAACATTTTATATAATACATTATGTCATCTACTAACCTAATTATACAGTCCACTTTTGTCTGGGCTATTCATTAGCCAACGATTAAGGTGATTGGGGCTGGAACAGCACAATTCCCCGTCTAATCCCAGACTTTTCACAGTATAAGCTGTTAATTAACGTGTTTGGGCTTGTTTTTCTTCGTGCCATTTTAAATAATTAAATAAAATAATAAATATTTGGAACTTACATCGACTTGGTCATCGTCAAATAGTAGCCAAAATCCGTGGCTTTTAACGATGCTTATATAATGTCCTCTATTAGGTCCACTACCACAGTGTATCACAACAGCTACAAGATCATAAAGTCTATCTGGATTCAGTGCATCATCAGACTATAAAATAAATAAATAAAATTAATTTAAAGCATAATCAAAATAGTATCGACAACTTACTGTATTAAATAGCCTAAGTTCTAAAGGAAAGACCACTCTGTGAGAAACTTTAATATGCCTATTGTACTGCTCCATGTACTTGAACCTCTTCAGGTGCAGCGCAAGTATCATGGGTAGTTTCTTAACACGCATCCTCTTCTGCGCCTCCTGGTAACTGCTGCAGTTATCACATTTGAATTTATTATCGTTACACAACGTTTCGGTGTTGCTGAAACACCTCAGACAGTGTGTTATGCTAGTGTTCTGTTCGATGTCTACTTGCAGATCGAAGAAATCCTCGTCCTTGCTGCTCACATTCTCGCAGTTCAAACACCTTGTCTCACTGGTCAATATACCCTAAGGATGGAAAATATTTATGCAAATATTAGGGCAAGTTTTTCATCGATATTATTTAGGCATCAAACCATTTGTAAACTAGATAACAATCGTTTTGATTTGATAGTAATAAAAGCTCATTACTAGGAGCAAAACATATTATGGTAAATACTAAAAAGTATTATTCATTTTACCCTCGTATTCAAGAGTATTTGGAAAATTAATTTTGCCTGTTACTTTTCGGGTATCCCTAATATATACATATATAATAAAGAGAATCCTTCAAATAATATGATAGATTGAGAAAAGCCCTACATTTACTTTGGTTTAATGTTAGTGTTCATTCCAATATCAAATTTCAACACAAACTTCCTCTAAAAAATGCAAGAAAAGGAATGAATATTGAGAAGATCAATTGTAAAGTTAAAAAGAAATATAAAGCATTTAAATTACAGATACAATTCTAATTGAATATTTTCCTAATTCAACATAGCGTTTATCAGTGAATGATTTAAATTATTGCTAGATTGCAAGTAAGAATGTTTGGGTAGATACTACTACATCGTCATCGGATATGGTAGATAAGAGTGAATAACAAACTGTTTTATTAGTCGGACTTCATGGACATAAAAAATGGTAATTTTATCGTTTCATAAAAACTATAAAAAAAGTTAATTTATTTTTAAGATTGCCACCAAATTATTTTTATTGGAAAGTTTAGTGCATTATGTTTTAGTCTTTTTAATAATTTCTTTGTCCCGTGGAGTGAAATTACAACAAAAAAAGTTCATTTAATAAAATTTGTATGTATTTAAAAAAAGGTTCAAATCATTCAAATTTTTAGACGCTTGGAACAAAACCTGACGGATTATGGGTCATTTGAACACTTAATAAACATACTTGTGGTATAATATTTTTGATGCAGTTTCAATTTGTTTTGTACCTTATATGAATATCTTGCTCTGTTAGGGAGATAAGAGGGATATCAACAATATATTTTTAACTAAATTAGGTCGAAAAGTAAAACGAAAAGATTTTGATATTTTTGCAACCTTTTGAAATTTGATGGTATTTCCAGCTGTTATAATTATGTAGACACAAAGATGCAATTCTTGAAATTTATGTACTTACCTGAAAAATCTCATGTACCCAAGTAGGCTCAGGAGAATTATGGGCAGTGCCATTCTCACCTGAAGCTTTTGATTTCACATTATTTGTAGTTGAATTTTGCTGTCTCTCAGCTGCAAATTAATTTTATATTTCACATGTTAAATAGCAATTTAAAATTGTAAAATCTAAAGTACTAAAAATTGACAATGCTTAAACATACACATTTATAATAAAAGAATAAAAAACATTTCAAAACCAACTCTAATTAAAATACTTGAATGAATTTGCAAAATGTTAAACCATTTTTGGATTTTTACACTTTGAAAAAAAATTAAACTTCTCATGCATTTTGTAAATATTCTGCAAAATCTTGTACAGATCTGTTAATGAAGCAAAAAGATTCATTCTAATATAACCTTCAATTATTTAAGTACTTGCTTTAATGACATCACTTTTAATGTGTGTATAAATAACGAAATAAAATATTTTCAAATTTCTGTTGATTCCAAGATGATATAAATTGAGATTGCGAAACATTTCCTCATTAAAATTATGTAAAAGCTTCTTATCAGTCTTTTTATTTCACTAACTCATATTTTAATCACTTGAATAAGTAAATACAACATAACATATTTTTAAAGGAATATTTGAATATAATGTTACTTTTGAAACTGATTTATGCCCTTATATTATAGTAAATTAAGTAAAAATTGATGATTGATATGATTTCTGTGGCTATACAAATGGGTAAATTAATTCTACTAATTTTATAATAAAAAGTTACTTAATTTGTATGAAAAATTATTAACATTGTAATTAGTTACCAAGATATTTAACATAATTCATTTTCATACTGGCAATTCATGTATTACAATTAACAAATGTTTTTGTTATTGATAAATTTACTCATAAAAATGATTAAAAAACCACAAAATGGTTAACCACACTAAGCAAAATGGTTCATTCAAAATATGTAATTATAGTTTTTCTTACTAGCAAAGAATTAAAAAAAGGTTTGCATGCAATTGAATTTCGCTTTTTTTATTTAATAACACAAATAGTCAACTTACCAAGTATAATTTCACTAATATGGTTAATAAGAAAATTTAAAAACTCATGTGCATCTTGCTGCATGTAGTTGTCAAATTCCTCTGAAGAAAAACAAATATTAATATTAAATAGAAAATCTATGTAGTATAGCTCACCTTTTTCTTTTCTTAGCCTTGCTATAAATTTTTTTGGTGCTATAGAGCCCACTTTCTTTTTCTGGGTGGCTATACTGTGAAAGAGGTCTGCAAGGCATGTAAGTAATGTCTCTTTAGTCCTCTTGTTCTTTGCTTTATATTCTAAAACCTTATCCCTAAATGGCTTGCAAAAATATAGGGCTTGCAGCACTGAATTGCTGTAACATGTATTTCCAAACTGAAAAATAAACAATTAGATTTTGCTACTAATACATTTTTTTATACTCACATTAACTAAACCAAAGTAATGCTCGTTACAGGGAAACTGTTCTGAACCTATATCTCGTTCCAATTGGGAAATATTTGCACCCTAGAAAAATATATTTATTAAACAGACAGTTTGGAAGTGTACTTACATCAGAAAAAATTGATACGCAGATGGTCGCCCTCTAATTAATAGGAGTACTGAATTTATTAAGAGAACACATTGTCTTACCATATTTCAGTAGCTAATCCATAACTTTTGAGTTGAAAATGTGCGAAATTAACACAATTAGTAAACGAGACATCTCCATTTATCGCATTTTGACGGTTGACAGATGTTAAACAAATTTTGATATCATCACAGAGCATTTCATGCTGTCACACCATTTAAACTCTGTTCTTTTGTGAAATAATAATGTACTAGATTATTCCTTGTCTCATCATTAAATATCAAAGAACAGAGGAGAAACTCAAAGTAAATCTTGATGTTTTAAACAATAACTCCTGGTCTCTTTTATGAAAATATTTAGAACTTGGTTTATATCAGAATTTTTTAATATTACTTGTGTAACGAACACAGTCCAAAACAAGTAAATTACAATAATTGTAAAAATTGTTCTGTGTTCTAAGTGACATCTGACAATTATGTAGAATACTGAAAAATTTGGTTAACATTTTAAATTTTTTATGATAGGTGGCACCACTGGAGCTATTACGATCCTACAGGACCGTCTTTCTTTCATTATTTTGTAAGTTTATATTCAGCGACGTATTAATACGACGGAAAATTGACCATAAAAAAGTATATGACAAACGGGAATTTTCCAACATCCAATCACAAAACCTTTTTTTTAATTTGTTTTGTTTTATTTTATACAAATAGTTAAAATAAAATACAGTCATTTAAATATTAACATTATGCAAAAATCGTAGTTATTTTAATTTACCTACGTCAGTCAATAACGTATAGGTAATTTATGCATATTTTGGAAAATGGCTTAGATAGTAGATAACATTTTTCTTTCATTTCTAGGGTAAACAGTTTTTCGTAAACATTCCAAAAATATTTTAGATAAGGGGTAAAAGGTATAAATATAAACAAAATGTACATATCGTTTTTTAAATCGTCGATATGCACGTTTTTGTGCTTTTGGTTATTTTTGGGTTGGTTTTTGCCGTTGCATCGGTAGAACAACGTAAGTACAAATTAATGGTAAAATTTAGAATAAAAATATGATCGAATGCACACTTCGCAATGAAACATCCTGTATATTGAAAAGCGAGTACTGTTTCTGTATTCCATTTGTTAAATAAATAAATAAAATAAATTAATAAATAAATAAAATTTACAGATAGAATCTACAAAAAAATTTAAAAAAATTAAAATTTGGTTTACGCACAATGAATTTTGTATAAGAAACGATTGCCAATGTCAAAATTACCGAAAAAAATGTTTGAGCCATTTTTGAGGGAAAAAGTGAGTTTTTTAGGATAAAAATGGACCTAGAATCTACAAAAAAAAATTCAAAAAAAATTAAAATTTGGTTAGACAGAATGAATTTTGAATAAGAAACGATTGGAAATGTCAAAATTACCAAAAAAACGTTTAAATTTTGAGGGAAAAGTGAGTTTTTTTAGGATATAAAAAAAATTCAAAAAAAATTAAAATTTGGTTTACACAGAATGAATTTTGAATAAGAAAAGATTGTAAATGTCAAAATTACTGAAAAAAATGTTTGGGCCATTTTTTAGGGAAAAAGTGAGTTTTACAGGATATAAATGGACCTAGAATCTACAAAAAAAATTCAAAAAAATTAAAATTTGGTTTACGCAGAATGAATTTTGATTAATTTGAAATGTCAAAATGACCGAAAAAAAATGTTTGGGCCATTTTTGAGGGAAAGAGAGAGTTTTACAGGATATAAATGGACCTAGAATCTACAAAAAATACTAAAAAAAAATTAAAATTTGGTTTACGCAGAATGAATTTTGACCAAAAAAAGATTCGCAATGCCAAAAGTACCGAAAAAAAATGTTTGGGCCATTTTTGAGCGAAAGAGAGAGTTTTTCAGGATATAAATGGACCTAGAATCTACAAAAAAATTAAAAAAAAATCAAATTTGGTTTACGCAGAATGAATTTTTATATAAGAAACTATTGGCGATGTCAAAATTACCGAAAAAAAATGTTTGGGCAACGCCTTCAGGGATTTTTTGGTCTATTTCCGGGACTAGCCTCGTATTTTTCCTCTTGTTTGAGGTAAAGATTTTCCTCCCTTCAGCTGTTAAGAACCTGACTCATATTAGGCAACTTTCTTCTATACATTTTAATGACATCAATTTTTTTTAGACAATGAACACCACCACCAGGATTTAAAAGAAAAATCTCACGAAAAACACGAAAACAATATTCATCAATCTGAAGTGCACCATCATTCCGGACGACATCATCAAACTGAACAGCATCATCAGTCCGAACGGCATCATCATTCTGAACAGCATCATCAGAATGAACGGCATCATCATTCTGAACAGCATCATCAGAATGAACGGCATCATCTGAATGAACAGCATCACCAGTCTGAACGGCATCATCATTCTGCACAGCATCATCAGAATGAACGGCATCATAATTCTGAACCGCATCATCTTAAACATGAAGTGAAACATTATAACCATCATCAAGGTTCTCATTTTTCCCACCATGGTTACAGAGTCCATGAAAGTAATCAAGATTGTCGTTGGGTCTGCAATGAAAATCCAAGTAAGTCAACAAATGTTTATTTAAATATAAAAAATGGAACTGAAAAATAAACAAAAAGCAGGACATGATAAACAAATAATCTGTTGCTTGCGCCTTCACCAAATTTTGAAGGCGCAATGATAAATGATTTTTTTTTCAGATAACGGCTCGTCTACAACCGAACTGGGGCTAAAATTCTTTTACAATAGTTCTTCTTCTCTATTTGCACTTGAAAGTACATCCTCAAAAATTGCTATAATAATGAACTATTCCTCTAACATTATTATTCTAATCAACGGTGGATCTGGAGTAACAATCATTTTTGACATTTCATCCCAACAAGTCATACGTTTACAACAGTCTGCGAATACTCAAGATGTTTTATGGAATCCATCAAAGAAAAGCTTTGAGGAATATATTGAACAGTTGTCAGTTTCAAATTTGTTAAAAGTTGGTCAACAATATGGTCAAAAGAGTCAACTATCTAACCTACCACAGAACGTCTCCAAGGAAATCGAAGAAAATCTTGAACATCTGGGAATCCCATTCCCTTATAAAGAATTTATACAACGCTTAACAACTTTTGCTTCGTATTTTAAGAATGTCTTAGGCGCAATATACAAGGGAAGCGGTTCTTTTAATATTCAAAATAGCTTTAATTGGTTCCTAAAAATAAATATATTTTTAGCTAACATACTGGATCCTGCAAATAGTGGTATAGATTTGTCTAAAGTACAATTAGATCCTAAAACTATTTTTCAGGGTAGTAGCGGTATAGAAGTATTCGTTAAATTATTCTCTCAAATTGGCAGGAATGTGGATCTCTCAAAATTAGCAGGAAGTTTGTTTACTTCGCGAGAAAAAGTATTAAAATTTTTTTCCGATGTTAGCTCAGGCTCGCACAATGGTTTAGACGGTTTAATAACCATACTAGTAAACATAGCGAAGGCTATAAGTGGTCAAGGGTCTATTACAGAGGTGATTTCTTCCATACTAAAATACAATGGCACTGATCTTAATGAACCTACATATGCTCAAGTTATAGATCAAGCCTTGGAATTGTGTAGGACTCAGCAAAGCTTATTCCATAATGGTGCTAGTTTTGAAGGCATTTATAAGTTCTTAAAAGCTCTGGTAGATAACAATTTGTTTTTGGGTACAGTTAACATTTGTGACATAATTAAAATTTTCTTCTCACCAAATCCTCTAGACAGAATTCAAACCATTATAAAAGTTTGCTCAACTTTTTCACCAGACAGAGGTATACCACAGTTCTTTAAGTTTATTACCGAAGTATTAAACGGTACAGACAATTCTAATATACTTTCTGGGCTAGGTTTAAACATATCACAATTTGGTGGAAATGGTAGCAGTTTGCAAAATATCTTGCAAGGGAGAAATCTAACACAACTTTTCTCGAGTGGGGGTAACATTTCTTCAATTTTGTCGAATATACCAATTTATGGACCTATAGCTAGTAACATTTCCTCTATAATTCAAAAAGATGGTTTGTTTAATGGCAGTTTGAGTAATTTGACTCAAGGAGGATCGGGAGGTATAGCCTCTGGTATACAGAAAGGGATTCAAGATTTTGCAAATTCTACTCAAGGAGGAGGTGCAGGTTTCGGAGGTATAGCTTCTGGTATACAGAATGGAATTGGAAGTCTAATCGGAATTGGTAAGTAGAATTTACAACTTTGTCTAAAGTTTATTTAAATATTTGTTTTGGGAAAGAAGATAAAATAAAACTTCAAATGTAGAAAAAGTACTGTTATCTTTAATGTTTGTTTGCATACATATGTGTTGGTAGAGCCTCTATTGTAGGTAAACTTTCGGACATAGAAGCTACACTTTTTAACCAGTATTTATTATAAAAATTAGAATTACTACTCAAACTGTTTCATAATTGTTTTTATGAAAAGCAGTTAGATATGTTTCTGACTGTTAACCTTTTAAACACGAATCAAAATAAAGTTTTTCTATATTTCGGTGTTTTTTATGCTTTTATGAACAGTTCTTTAGATGCGTATCCGACACTAGAATTGATCTCGAAGGTGAGGTTATTCTATACCTTTATTATGGTGTTGGAGCCAGCCGATTATTTTTACTGTCTTCTTTGGAATATCAGTTCCTCGATAATCTTTTTTCTATTTTTTGTGTAAAGTCAATACTCTAGAGGACGAGTTATATTCAAAGCATTTTTAAAACGATACATGCCTACATTGTAGTAAAAATAAACTTTTCAATATAGGTGGACACGCCCCAGGTTCAACACCACAACCTTCTAATGAGACTGTCGCTCCTGGACATGAAACATCTTCTGTGGCTAGTAGCGATTCTAGTAATGGGACAGAAACATCAACTGCAGTATCTGGACCTGAAGCATCTTCTGCTGTTACTAATGCTTCTACCGGTGGGTCTCATGAATCTTCTGCAGTTACTGACACTACTAGTAGTGGATCTGAAGCAACAGGTATAACAATAAAAATAAAAACATGAAAATGTTTCAATTTAAATTTTAAAGTTTCTTAAACCTTTTACCTGTTTTAATCCGGATCCAAATTGTGAGATGGTGAACTAGAGTTCTTTCTTGCTTAAATGTAAAATGGATTAACCAAAAAATTATTAGATTTGGGCATGTCGTAAATAGTCTACTTGGAATTTGAGTAGTCCGTTCTCAAAATTTTGAACTGTCATTTTATTTATTAATTTTCATTTTGATCTTTGACAGTCCAAGAAAGTGGTTAAACGTTTCACTGATCAATCAAAAACCGTAATTATTAAATGGTTTTTCATATTTAGATAAAAGAATTAACTGGCCCAGCAGGACTGGGCCAGGCAGTGCGAATCAAAAACAAGTGAAATCTGTACCTGCAGTTGTGGGATGACCATAAAACAGATGCAGCTAGTTGTACAAGTATAGTGACCTACATTTTTAAATTAACATTTTAAATTTAACACAGTTTATTGGCAACCGTGTATTTGTTTTAGGTGGAAGTTCAAATCCTGGTTTGAGAGGTTTCTTGGCCGGTGGATGTAAGATTTTAAATATTTTTTACGATCCTTATTAACAAAATACACCACATTTATTAATAAAAGAGCAAAGGCGTAGAAGCGGTATTACACGCAATATGAAAAGATATATAAATTAAAAATTCAACAAGATATGCAAGCAATTTAAAAAAATAAAATTGAAGACCAGCGGATTTCGTGCTGGTAGATCATCCTATTACATGATTTGATAATGAGAAAATTATCTCATAATTTATTATTAATGCTAAACAAAAACGATAAAAAAACTTTTAGATCGTATTATCGCAAAAGCGAAATATGGCGAATGATAATTAAAACAAGAAATAAAACAATGATCTAAGGTGAATGTCAGATAAAACAAGGTGAACAAGATGTAGAAATAAATAAATCAGAAGTCACCTGAACCAAAAATCAAGTCGAATAATTGAAAAACAATTAAAAGAGATTACAAAAACAAAAGAGATGACATAATATACAATAGGAAAGAATAGATGAATAGAAGTTGTTCGAGAATACATTCCAGCTTACGCTGGAAGGTATAGCAACTCTCTCTAAGAATTATCGTGACAAAACAGAAATAATTATATTTTGGGAAGGTGCCATAGAAATTTTTCCAAAGTTGTACTTTTTTGAGGAAATTGTTTTTGAGTTGATTGTCCAAATAATCATTTATTTCAGAAACTAAAAAACGTTTGAGATTCAAAAAATTTTTATATCAAATGAGGTCTTGTAGTATGTATATATAATGCTAAAGTTTTTGCGCTAACAGCCAGTATCTATAAAAAATTTTAAATTTACCACTACCTCTGAAAAAAAAAATTTCTACGCCTTTGAACAAATAAGGAAACATTTAACCATTAAAACTTCTCATTATCACAGAAACGACATGTCACATTATTTACACAATCAATCAAAAATTTGATTTCTTATTTTTGTTAACAGAAAAAATCTAAACAATATTAATAGTTGTGATTTATACTTTAGATTTTTAGAGAGGAACACAATACACAAAATTTAAATATAACGTTGCATTAATGTAGTTTTAATCTGATATTTCTTTTAGTATCAGGAGGTCTCAGTTTTCACGATAGACACCATAAAGGTAATTGTAAAAAACATTTTAAAAATTTTATAAATTAATTTTATGTCACAGTTTTTCCATTTTCAATTGCAGACATATAAAAACAAAATTCCCAGATGTGCAGACAAGTTTTGATCGGCATTGGCGTGCTATATTATTTTAAAAATACCTTAAAAAATATTATTCTTTACGCACTAGTACATAAAATACACATAAAGCAGTAAAAAATGCTTATAATTGTTATGTGTGTATTTTCTTTAATTTCTAACTCACTCTTTTTCAGCTGAACATAAGAATCACCACCACAAATCTGAAGAAAAACTGAATGGAAAAAATTAATACAATAAATAATAATAAATGAATTTATTAAAATAGTTTGTTTTATTTCCGTTGATATTTGAAGAAAAGTAAGGGGTACTTAAACTTAAGTGAAATTATTTTTGATAAATAAACGTAAAAGTAGATCGATTGTAGACGCCATTTAGAGCGAGCAACTTCCTTTTGTAACATCTAGTCCTTTCCCTTTCCCAGTCTACTCTTGTGCATTTGAATAACCTAGAACAAAGCCAAAGAGTATTCATCCAGTTGTTTTATTTATCTTCCGGCACTTTAGCAGCAAAAATACTCTTACGAAAAGGTTTGCATTAAACGACGATAAGTAATTACCAGCCATTCGTTCGTACAGGTCGTTTGTAATATTTGTTTCGATATCGAGAAAGTGGTATTTACGAAGATTGTTTTACAGGTTGTGATAAAAATATGTTGGGCAAACTAGGATATCCATAAAAATCGCTTTCAAGAACATATGGCTCGTTTAAAATATGGTAGAAATCAGAAGTAATTGTAAAATAGCATGAAAATAATTTGAACAGAGACAGGCTCACATACCTTTCAGTTATCTTTATAGTTTTCAAGGGATCAAGATATTAAATGGACTGTTGCTTTAGTTTAGAATAAACTGAGGGGGTTACAGCCGGCTCCAAACCCACCAATAGTTACTTAATGACACTTGTAACTACTTATAAACATATCAAGTCCATAAGGGAAGAAAATTCCAGTTGGGTACTTGTGGAATTAAAATTATAAAATAAAAAAGTAATAAGAACCTTTTAAAAGTAAAAATAAACGTCGTGGTCTAGGTTATTCTGTAGTTTCCTTAGGATACTCACATATGGAACAGCTTTGGCAACTCTCAAATGGGAATAAATTCGATCACGTTTGAAAAGGAACAAAATTCCTGTGAAAAAAGTATTTTTAAAATAAAATGTAAAATGGCTCAGGCGTCAGGCGTAATTTATTTAGTTTTTATTAGCTCTCAAGTTATATACGTAATTATTATTAGGTATTATACGTAATTATTATTACCTACAATATGTCATTCGCATATTCAAAGTTCTGGTTTCGTTGAAGCGAGTTCAAAAACTAAGTTGGAGGAGTTGAATCTCACTATTCAATACAAAGTGAAGAGACCACTTCTCCACTTACTCTACAGAACTCATACAGAAAATTGATATCTCCACTTACTCTACAGGAGTCATACAGAAGATTGAAAATCGTCGCCAGCTGGTTAGAATCTTCGTGTAGAATTGTTGGCTATTTAGGTTTTCTTCGCATGGAAGAGTTAGATCTGGCAACTTATACTCTGCTAAGACCTACACCTTCCACCTAAAGATTACCCAATGTTTGTTTGGAGTTTTTAAAGTCCTGGGAGAAGACATCTTTTGAATTCATGAGTCAGTTCATCACAAATGTATTTTGACTTGTATTGTAATTTTTTTTAAGTTATATTGGGTGACTATTTTACAAATTGCACCAATAATGTTCAAATATAATCTTGGATTTTAGAATTGAAGAAGAGAAAATTAAAAAATGTTTAATATACATTATAAAAAAACCACAAATATTTTAATATATATTGGCATCTTCTATTCAAATAATGTTATACATTATTGAGCTGTAGGCTTGTTTCAATTATGGGAACCATCAAAATTTGTTGAATAATTTTGAGTTTGAGTATGAATTTGAGTTAAGGACACCTCGGAATTTGGTTGCGATAACAGAGTCGAACTTACGATTCAGTTAAAATTATTTTTTTTTTAAATTAGCAATTTTCTTTCCATTCTTTGAACTATTACTTATATTTATGTTTATATCTCGAAATAATAAAGACAATATTATTATTAATTATTATAAATTTATAGAATTTTATTTGAAAAGAAACAAACAGTTTTTATAAAACTTTAAGCGGCCTTTACAGTACTATTGGTAGTCTAACGCTGAATTCAAACTAATCTTAAATTCAAGGTTATGAAAGGGAAAGGGCATCTACAAAGCCATCTTGGATTTATACTTCATAGAAAAGTGACTATTTTATTCGCACTCTAGCTAATTTCTGATTAATACACACATATAGAGTTTGAAAAAGTAATCACGATGATGATCTCTTGTTCAAAGTTTTTAAAGTAGAAAAAATACTTACGTAACTTATTAGGAACATTCAGGTTTAATAATTTATAGCACTATTGCACAGGCACATGGAAATCAGATATAAAATTATCCATACAGTTATATGAGAGGTGAAAGATAGGTTTTATCTTATCTCAATTTTTATGTTACCTGTTGAAATCCCTGTCATCAAATACTAGAAAATATGCCATGTTATTTATCATATCATAAAATAAACTTACATTAGGTTTTTAGTGATACTAAGGAAACTTTTTCAATTTATATACCTATCGTGTACGAGGTATAACGAAAAGTGGAAAAAATATTGTAAATTTATTCCATTTTTCATGATCCCTATACAGGGTGTTTCTATATGACGTTTACAACGTTTGACTGGAGGCACGTCTAGTAAAATTGAACAAAAAATGATGAGGAATAAGGGATTCAACTTTTCAACTTTCCAAAATACAGTATTTCAAGTTAAAAAAATAAATAAATAACTATTGAACTTATTAATATATTGATTTAAAATTTGGCAGGCTGTTTACTTGTTTTCTAATGACATTTTCCCTGTATAGCAATAAATATCTTGCAAATTTGATTCCTGCTTATTGATTATAATGTGATGCAGGACTTTTTTTTGAAAAATCAATAAAGGAATTTTTATTTGTTGTCAACTTTTTCAAACATACTAACCACATCGTCGAACATTATTAACAAAAATTGGTATTGAATTGTTTTCGTTCCTTTTTTTATCTTTTTCAATGAATTCAATTGTCATTGTCAGTTATGGGGGTGTGTCAAAAAATGTTAAAAATTAAAATTTCTTAAAGTCTGAATATCTTGTTCAAAATCAGTATCTTGACGTAAAATGTTATTAGAAACAAGTTTTTTTAATAACTTTTTTTCATATTTTTTGACATACCTCGTATACTACTGAAAAAATTTGATATCTGATAGTTGCATATTAGGTTTTATATCATGCAGAACTTTTTATAAAGAATAACTTTTTTTTGTAAAATTAATAATAAAAAAGTTTCCCATATGCTCCGAATTTAAATGGACACACTATATATATTATAACAACAAATTATTGTTTTCATAACTGTATATTTGTAGCTGCTTTTTCTTAGCAATAGGCTGTATTTACTATCTTTTGGTATTTAAAATGTATGGACTTGTTATAGTTAGAAAGTTTTTGTTGTTTAAAATTTTATCGAAATATTTGTCCGAAGATGATTTGACATTTTTAGAAAAAACCGAAACGTTATAAAATAAATATAACTCATTAAATAAAAGGGAAATTTAAATATAATAATTTAAAGTTTATTTATTTAATCAATTTTTCTAAAAAAAGGCGAGAATCATTTAAAATAAAATTCAAAAAATTAAAAATACCTGTATTTCACTTGCCACAATCTTTTAATCATTAATAATAATTATTATTATCCCACTAATAAATGTATAAAGTTAAATAAATAAATTTGAATAAAAAAACTTTTTTCTAAATTCAACTAATATCTGATTGGTAATGAGTTAGCCAAAAGCTGCATTTCCCACCATTCAAAAAATTTATGCACATACCTGTAAGTTGCCAAATAAAGCTATCACCAAAAATCACCGTCTAAGTGATAAAATAATTAGATCACGAGGTATTTATACTTGGACCGATCCCATATCGATAAGAAAAATATCGACAACCAATTGCTTCTCAATTTACACGTTGTCAATTTACGTAACCATCACCAAATACATATTTTTTCGCGTTAAAAGAAAAAACACAGCCAATGAAAGAATTAAATTTGTCAATATATTAGGATTCATAGGACAAGTGCTTTTTACTCAGTTGGAGGCTGATAAAAATCACTGGCGGATTGGGAAAAACTTTTAGGAGGGGTCATCTAAAACAGTGTAAAAATTTACCTTTTTTTCACCAAGATTTTTAAGGCTTCAATGACCTCTTTTCGTAGCCCTTACCATCACATCCCCTTTTGCTGTTAAGCAACTTGGAATATTGGCGCCCAGGCAAACAACTGATTTTACGCGAATCCCCTCCACAAAAAGATATCTATCAAATATTGACCTCAAATTGCGCACCTGGTGCCCTGCTCTAGATACGACCCTGAAGCGACGATCTACCTTCTTTCGAACTAAAAGAATGGATTCATGGTCCATCCATGGTCCATCCATGGTTTAAAAAAGTGCAATTTTCCAGTGGCAAGCAAAGAAGGGTTGATAAGAATTTGTATGGCCAAAAAAGTATCCTGTTGAGTATTTGTTGCCTTTTAAAACTAACTGTTTGTATAAAAAGGTTTTTTTGAATG